>CAJGYO010000004.1:46228518-46828518 GCA_904845875.1 Miscanthus lutarioriparius | reverse complement strand
ACCCATTTCTTCGCCTATTCCTCATCTGTCGCCTCCTCTCATTTTCCTTCTTGCCGAGAGCATTCTTGAGAGCCACGGCGGTTTCTAGGAAAGAAAAAGGGAGAGAAAGAAAAGGGAGAGAGCGAGGGGGAAGAGAAAACTCACAAATCCTTTCGTGACCCCAGAGCGAAATGTCGGACTGGAGGTCGTCCACTGTGAGGGAGTCGGTGTTGAAGGCCTTCATCGCGAAGGGGTTTCTGCCGCCGAAGGAGGTGGCGCACTGGAGGGCTCCCGGGAGGGAGGAGTTTCCACAACCTTGACCCGTCTAGGTGGTTTCCTTTCTCGCCTTCCATGAGCACGGGTTAGGATACCCTGCGCACTGGTTCCTGTGCGGACTCCTCAGTGAGTGGGGTCTGGAGCTGCAGCACCTCAATCTGGCTAGGGTGCTGCGCATCGCTGGCTTCGTCACCGTCTGCGAGACTTTCCTCGAGATGGAGCCGCACGCGGACTTCTTCCGGTGGCTGTTCTCTAGGAGAGCTTTGTCAGTGGGGAATCCGCTCGAGGTCGCATCGGTGGGGGGTTTCGCCCTGTAGAGAAAACCGAGCGCGGGAGGCTCGTATCCCGCGTACATTCCCTGTGACTCCAACCGGGGGTGGCACAGGGAGTGGTTTTATATCAGGAATCCGACGGAGGCGTCATTCCCGGCGTTGACCGACGGGAGGCCGGAGAAGCAGGATAGTTGGTCATGGGGCTATTCCCGTCGGGAGAAGAAGAAGGTGGAGATCATCGAGGTGGAGCTCCGGAAGCTCATGCGGCGCGGTCTTGACGTGGTGCGGGTGTTCCACACCCTCTATCGCCACTGGGTTGCTCCATTGGTGGAGAGGTTGTGACTGATGTCGAGGTACATCGACCCATCGGACCCTAATCGTGCATCGCCGGAGGAGCTGCCGGATGACGAGGTTTGAAGTCACCTCGACCCGGTGCTGTAGCTGAAGCCCAAAGAGAAGGTCGAGGGAAAGCCCATACCTCTCAATGCCTCGATGGTGTCCAAATTGGTATGCCTCTCTTTCTTTACTTCGTGTTCTTTTCCCCCTTTGCTTTCCTGCTTTTTTGATCTTGAGTTGCCTGTTGTGTAGGGGCTTGATGCTTATAGGTCCCGCCGCACCTTCCGAAGGGGACGGAGGGCGCGGCGCGGGAGGCCACCCAGAAGGAGGCGGCGGATGCCAGGTGGAAGAAGAAAGCCGAGGTGGCTCACCAGAAGTATAAGAAGGAGAAGGAGGTCGCCTGACACGTGAAGGCTGGGGAAAATAAGAGCGACGTCGAGTCCAAGCTCGAGTCGGGGGATCCCACAGATGTGGATGACATGGTTTTCTCCGAGGAGGAGGAAAGTCAGGAGGTCGTTGTGACCTCAGCGGAGCGTCGTGGCCCTACGATGATGTCCGTTGGTGATGAGCAGGAGTCGGAGAGGCACGTGGTGGTTCTGTTGTCGAGGAAGCGTGTGGCGAGCACGGACACCGTCGGCGAATGGGAGGCGAAGCGAACGCGGTCACCACGCCCCTTGGTGGCGTCGTTGGTCTCGTCCTCGCCTGCCGCGAACGCGGCCGAGCTAGCCGGGTAGTCCGAGGAGCGAGTTTGCACTCGTGCGTCGCCGGGACCGGTGCCTGCGCGCGACTCGCAGTCGAAGGATGCCCCGTCTGCTGCTCCGGTCAAAGCGTCCCAAGCCGAGGGTCATGGTGACCCGTAGGCCAGGAGAGGAGCCGGTTGGGATGACTCTGCCCCTAACTGAAGTGAGGGGGCGGGTCGTAGCCTGGGAGTGGTCCTTGCCCTGCAGGCCCGTCGGCGTCGGGTCTCGGCTTCAGAGTTGTGCCGCTTACCTCCCGGTATGTTTTTCTTTGTTTCTTTTCGATCTTTTGCTATTGAGTCTTTTTGGAGTATGACTTACCTGTACTCTTTTGTCAGCGGCCGGGTGATGATGGGGTTGAGCATCGCTCCAACTCCCGTGCAGGAGGTTTGGAGGCCCACCCTGTAGCGCATCGCGGTGAGCGGCGGGGGGAACAGGGTGGTGGCGGCGAACCCTTCCCTTCCGAGGGTGGTGCCCCCCGGGTCGGTTGCTAGTACGGTGGCAGCGGCGGCGTCGGCATTGGCGGCGATCCTAGTGGCGACGACGGAGGTCGCATCGGAGGTAACTCTCGTGGCCCCTCCTCCACCAGTTGTGGCGAAAGAGGAGAGGGAGATCGAGCTCCTTACCTGACCGGGTGGAGGGCTGCACGGCTCACCCTCGTGGTCGGAGCCGAAGGCACCGGGGGGAGACGCGGTCGGGACAGTGTCAGAACACCCGACGGTGGCCCGCGCAACCAAGGTGGTGGAGATCCCATCCGACGATGAGGCGAATGACATGGTGGAGCTGCCAATGTCATCGTGGGAGCTGGCGGTGGTGCAGTCAGAGGCTGGGCCCTCCGACGGGCTGCTGGAGGGTGACTTGGAGTGGCCCTGCCCTGAGGACCCGGTAAAGGTGCGGTTCGTCCTTTGGGATTCCCAGGAGTGTTAGCTCTGGGACATCCTTGGGGGAAAAGGACTCGCCATGGAGTCTGAACTTGCCAACTTATTAGTGAAACTCGAGGACGCCCAGGACCGGGTTAAGTCCACCGAGCAGTTAGTCAAGGTCGACCTGTAGCTCGCCGTGGAGGTGAGTTTTCCCATATTTGTCCTTGACCTCTGAGTCTCTTGTTGGTTGCCTTAGCATGCTTGCTTTTCATCTTCGTAGGGTCTGAAGGAGATGTCATCCCGCAAGTCCTACTTCCTCTAGATGGAGCATGCCCGGGTGGCTGAGCTTGAGCGTCAGCTAGAGTCCGCCCACCGTGAGTCCTAGGACCGGGCGGCCAAGGCGACCGTGGCGTGGGTGGAGGAGCAGCATGTAGCGGAGCGGGCGACCGCCGTCGAGCGAGGGCTTGAGGCGGCGAAGGCCCGCCAGGCGGAGACCGAGGCGGGGTTGCGAACATCCCTAGCGGACACCGAGGCGGCGCTCCAAAAATTCCTAGAGACCCTTGAGTCGGAGCGGAATGCCCTGGAGTTGGCGTGAAAGGCCCTGAAGTCAGAGCGGAGGGCTCGGTCGGAGGCAGACCGGGAAGGGCTCGCGCTTTGGGGCTGGGTGATGGGGATGGAGGAGGCGAGCGCCCGACTACACGAGCAGGTGGCCTGGCAGGTAGAGGAATTCTCCACTCTTGAGAACTTCTGCCTCGGTATGTTCCCTTTCTGTTTTTCATCGCGTTGGTTTCTTCCTTTAGCCTATTTCTGAGCTTGTTGCCCTTCTTCCAGAGCTAGGTGGAAATGTGAAGTCGTTGGAGCGGGACCTGGAGACAGTCAAGGCGACTTTTGGCTGAAATGCAGAGGAGCTAGCCAAGTCCCATGAAGAGCAATGTGCTCTCGAGGGGTAACTTGACCAGATCCGCAATGTTGCCTAGCTGGTCGTCTCGGAGGTCTTTGGGTTGGCACCAAGTACTAGCGCGCCTGCTGTCCAGCTGACGGAGGTCCTAGATGAGGTCTGGGACCTTATCACAAGTGGGCTGTTCTACGGAGCGTCGGGGGTGTTGACTTCGGTGGCGACGTACCACCCAAACCTGGACTTCGCCACTATCTGCAGCGGGTATGTTGACAGCTTGAGCATGGAGGACATCCAAACGCTCGGGAAAGCTTGCTGCCGCACGCATGGTTGGTGGCAGAGCAAGTCTCTGCGTAGTGGGTGATGGATGTCCACCATGAAGACATGGCCAGAAGCGTGCGTCGGTGGGACATCGCCCAGCCTGCAGATGGCGCGAAGCCTAGGTCAGAGGTGGACATCGCCCCGGCGTCGACCAAGTTGAATTTCGTCCTACCGGGGAGTGAGCAGCCCGCGCCTTCACCGGTTGTACCGACATCAAATGCCACCGAGCTGCTCCAATAGCTTGTAAAGTATAAGTAGTTTAGTAGATGAAAGAAGTTTAAGTTCGTGGGGGAGCCCCCGTGTAAACGTTCTTGTGTGTTTTAATGACTATAGTCGGTTTCGTTTTTTGTGATGGAGTCACTCCGTTCGGGGAAACTTGTCCCTTTCGTTCCTTAGTTTTTCCCTTAGCATAATTTTATTTTTTATTCTTTCTTTCTCGTACTTGCCCATTGGTCCCATAGGCTGCAACCTTGGGAGCCCGGGGCATGGCCCACCAGGCTCAGCTGGTCGTAACCGTAGGTAAAGACGGGGTGCGATCGGTCGGAATGTTTTAAAGCAAAGCTACGTAAGACAATTTAAAGGAACGAACTACCCTATTGTTTGGGTAGGAAGGAGTTTCACCATATGATAGTAAACAAAAAAGGGAGGTAGTAGTGCACTCTCGTGGAGCCCCCGAGCGACCCGGTCCAAAAAGTGTTCGGGTCGGGGTGCTCTTATCGGAGCAAACACTAAGTAAATAATGGTAAGACTGAATTTTAGGGGAAGAAAAAATGACATAGCTGTTCCAAGCGTTTGGTGAGAATGTCGTCGTTGTCGTCCTTCAGTCGGTAGACGTCCGGTCGGATTACTTCAACCTTTAGTCATCCGGATCCTTGTCCGCTACGCCCCCTTTCTTGGCCGCTGCTTCTTCGCCTTTTTCCGCCTTCGGCCCGCCGGCCTGTCACAGAAGGCGCTTGAGGAGCTCGTAGTCCTTGTAGAAGTGTTTGACGGGGTAATCGTGGTTGGTGCACGGGCTCTCCATGAGCTCATGGAAGTGTCCCGGAAGGTCCTGCTGGGGCTACTCGCCCGTGTGATCAGCCGTGGCGACCAACGCGGAGTTGGCCGGTTGGCGGCAATCTTTTCTATTCTTTTTTCCCCTCTGCGTGGAGGGGCTCTCGTCCTGATCCTGGCACTTGGTCTTGCCCTTGTCTCAGCCTCCGTTGGAGCATGGTGGGAGCGGCGCTCGCTGGAGGCATTGGACAAAGGTCCATGGTCCTAGGCCATCAGGGCTGGGACTCCGGACGCTGCTGCGTGCATCTCGGTTCAGCCCGAGCCGCCTGTAGAGAGGTGATCAGTGCAGAGCGGTCATCAAGTCAAGACGAGGCGTAGGTGCGACCTCTTGTGCCGCGCTCGGCGGTTGTAGTGGTGAGCGGGTGGAGCGACTCATCTGCTGCGTCCCTATTCCCCCAGTGGGGAGAGAGGCCGTGAGTCGGTGTCACGATACGAAGCTCTCCGCCTGTTGAACGGCGGCGGTCTCTACTAGTGCCTGGAGGTTTCGGTGGACCGCCTGTTCCTAAGGGTCGTTCGGCTCGGGAAGGCCGTGTAGATGCATTGCTGCAGCGGCGATGTTCTGATTGGCCCGAGCGAACTGTGGGGGATCGTTCCCCCTGTTCATGGTGTTGCGCTAGACCCGACGATGGCGACCCTGGGCGCCGTTCGCCGGTTTATGCGCACGGGGCGCAGTGTGGTGCGCCGAGCACGCTGGCGCAGTCGGTGGCTGGTGCAGCCACTATTGTCGTAGTTCCTCGCCGTGCTCCCATGTGAGCTCGGGGGTCTCCACATGAGGGTTCGGAGGGGCGTGAGTCTACAAGGACTCCGTTATCACGGAGCGTCCGCCATAGTGCACTCCCAGACGGACGGTGGCTAGGCGCCACGTTGTCGATGCTAGAGCCGTCACTCTCAACATCGTCATCCATGAGGTTGAGGAAACAGGTGGGAGCGTAGCTCGCCATCCCCATGAATTCGGACATGAGAGGGGGCAGCGTCGGTATCCTTTGTAGCCCCCGGGCGTACGTGTCCGCGGGAGACGAGAGGCCATAGGGGAACCGGTCGTATGGCGGTCGCGACGGGGACAACGGGGTCCCTCCGGGTAATTGGCGGAAGATAGAAAATAGCAAGTGAATAACAGCATGTACATTACTCACAGCGGGATTTGAGCAGAGAGTTTGCTCGGAATGAAGCGTCGATGCCTCATTGTTGAAATCGTCGTGCCTCCCGGAGCTGATGGAGGACGCCCCTCCGACGGGCGTCGGAACGAGTGCCTCCTCGCGGAAGTGTAGTACGCCGAGCCGGTCGACGACGAAGTCCAGGCTTCCAAAGATGAAGGTCTGGGATGGCTTGGAGATGGGTGGAACCCACATCCCAACAGGTGGGAGTGTGGGAAACTCTAGTGAGCCGAAGTGAGTCGTATCGCCTGAGTCCGCCATGCCGAAGGTGGTAGAAAAGTGGGTCATCCGATGACCAAAAAGTGTTGAACGTACAACGTCTTCCCCACGGACGGCGCCAACTATCGGTGCAGAAAGTGACCAACAAGTAAATATTTGTAGTTTTGCCGTACGTTGTGATCGGAGGTGGCCTAGCACTTAATGACACAGAGTTTACACTGGTTCAGGCAACGTGCCCTACATCCAGTTTTGAGTCGGTCGGTGACTTTATTCCTGAGCCCAGGTGCTCAAAGTTTGCAGTGGGGTTACAAACGAGAAGAAGAAAGATGGGGGGGTACAAGAGATCCGGTCGTAAGGGCCGAGAGCGACATGAGCTCCTCTATGAGCTAAGTGTTCAAGCGTGTGCTTGAGGTTCGAACCTGGTGGTTCTGTGGTTGTGAACTAGTGAACTGGATTGATCTAATGAATCTGGAATCACTTGAATGTTGGGAGAGAGCGTACCCCCTTTTATAGATGAAGGGGATGACCTTAGAAGTGAGAGGGAGAGAGTACGTATGCTTCTAAGCCTTGTTGCCCACGCCGGCGGGTACAGGATGATGGTAGGCGCCCACAACACTGTTGGATGTCGGATGCACGTGGGAGGTTCCATTGTTTTGTTCGGGTATGGCAGATGTCAGTACCTGCTATATTGTTGGTGCCCAGAGGCATGTGAGGAGTTTTACCATTTTCGCTTGGTACGGTAAAAGCCGGTGCCCACAACACTGTCGATGGCCAGAGGCATGCGGGGGGGAGGGGGGGAGGGGCTCACCGTATGGGAGTTGTGGCGCCCACAATACTATAGGAAAAATATCAGCGCCTATAATACTGTTTGGGCTCTGTTGTGCCAGGGAGGCTGCAGGTATACAGGGTACGGTCCCTGGTATCGTGGTTTGACTTGTGCACCCTGCCTTTCTTTCTCCGTTAGTTCCCTGGTCCTTTCCGAGCGGGCGTCCCCGGTCGGTTGGTCCCAGTTGGTTCTGATCGCGCCAATCGGAGAAGAGCCGTGAGCAGGGGTTTTACACATCCCCGGTCGGAGATGTGGGGTCGGAGTCGGAAGTAGTGCTTTGGCCAGGCCTTCCGGTTAGAGAGGCTGTCCGGAGGCGGGCTGGAGACCGAAGTGAGCACTCCGGTCGGAGGGGTGGGCCGGAGTCGGAAAACGGGCGCCGCTCCTCCTCGGTCAGACCTTTCGGTCGGTGATTGGATCGCCCTTCTGGCCTGTTGTTTAGATACTTGGGCCGGCCCATGAGTTGCGCGTTGTCTGCTTTTGGGCCGAGCCTTTGTTGGGAAGCCGGTCCGCGAGGGGCCCGGGTTTATGAACCCAACACTACGAATACAATTTTTTTTTACAAAATCCACTCATTTTCATAGAAACTGTTATAAAAATTAGAAAATTCTCGTATTTTAAAAGGAGCCATAACGAGAGATGCTACCACAAGAAGATAATACTTGCTTCGTTGAACAACATGAGACGTATTTTGAAGCAAAGAATATATAAATTCTGTTTTCAAACAAACATAAGATGGATTGTATTCTATAAACCAACTCAATGCTAAGTTCTATTACTCTCTCCGTAAAAAAAATGCAATTATGGACGTTAAAGTAGTTTAAATTTGATCAAATTTACAATGAATAGTATTCACATTTATGTTTTCAGATTGATTTATTATGAAAGCATATATATTTCATAATGAATTTAATGACATTTATTTTGTATCATAAATGTTTATATTTTTTATATAAATTTTGTCAAACTTGAAAGTATTTGGTTTCTCGAAACACGAGAATTGTATTTTTATGGGGGAGTACCAACCAAATACTCAACTCCAGCTAAAGTTTAAGATCATTTTTAAGGGCCGTTTGATATCATTCCAGCTCGAAGTATTTGATTAAGATAAGGCAATTGAAATATTTACATATATTACAAACTATAAAAAATGAATAATTTTAAATGGTCGTAACATATATGTAGATTCATATTCAGGGATTTGTTTGGAATGTGGAAAAAAATTCATGTTCCTATATTTTCCTCGTGAAACTGAACTGATTCCCATAAAATTCATGTGTTCCAAAGAGGACATCAAGATTTCTCAAAAAAATGCCCTTAACGTATCTCTAGATCTAAAAATTTAGGATTTCTTGGAGCTATAAATGCCCTCAATGTATCTGTCAAACAGGGCTTTAGTTTCACCATGCAAAATTCTATGAGCAAGCTTTTATTGAGCGAGAACATGGGGGGGGGGGTGATGAGTCCACAACTGAATATATTACCATTGATTCCAGAAAATGTCTGGTGGGTGTTGGGGCAGTGCCCCAGAACAGTTGGCTTGGAGCCAGTTACAAATACGGGAGGGGGGTAGAGAAGGAGATTACATCCAAAAATTGATCTCCAAAAGTTAGAAAAGAGATAAGCCTTCCTAGGGATACGACATCGCCAGAGAGCTGCAGTTGCCTTGCAAGTGATCACTAGCCGGTCAACACTCGGGTGTAGGCCCCGGAACACCACATCATGTTGGTGCTTCCAAAGTTCCCAGCAACAAAGTAGGATTAGGGATGAAGTCGCCTTAGGATGTGTCCCCGTCGGGGGGGCGGGTTGGCGCTCCACAGGTTCTCCACTAAGTCAATTTGTTCCATCTGCCACCCAATACGGGCCCAAAATTGGCGGGCAAAGTCACGGCGCAGGATGATATGATTCGCGTCCTTGTCATTCTTCTTACTTAGGTCATAGGTTGCCTCAGTGAGTACTCCCTTCTTCTCCAGATTCACCTTGGCATTGTATCCGGTTTTGTAGGAGGAGCCAGGCAAAGAACCTGACCTTGGGAGGTGCGAAGTTGCGCCAGACAAAAGCAAAGGAGGGGAGTTGATGTTCCTCTCTGATGGATGCCCTGTATATCAGGGTTGTTGCTAACTTGTGGTCTGCTTTCTCAAACTTAGACACTCTCTCATCTCGTTCTTCAGTTAGGGTCACACCCTGCAACAATTGCTGCAGCTGTAGTAGCTCACTTCGTGCTCTCTGAAGTGGGTAGGCCACGGGTCATCCGCCTGCTGCACCGACATGTCACCGCCCATGAAGTGGGTAGGCAGGGCCGGGAACTTAGCTGCTAGAGTGGTGTCTATCACGCACTGATCCTCCCAGAATGAAGTTTCAGACCCGTCTCCAACCTTGACATAGGAGATGCTGCGATAGGCCGGCATGAGCAAGCTTTTAAAATGCTGGACTAACATTTACAACGACATGCTAGTTTGGATTGAATCCACCATAAAATACAAAAGGTCGAGTCCACAGTTTTAGTAATGTTGCCACTTGAAACATGTTCTCACTGTACATTTATTGGGTATTGTGAGGCAATGGCACGTGGTTGATTCGCCACTATTGAAATTTAAAACATGTCTTAGTACATTAATTTGCTATAAATTATATAATAAAGTTATTAATATATCTCCTTATGAATTTAGTTAGTTGAAGTTATTAAGAATTTGACAAATAAAACTAAATGACTTGTATATTTTAAATGGACGGAGTAGATCCAAATCTCCGTTTCCGCTGATTTTCCCCGCAAATTGCACGATCATATAGATTGATGCACGCGGTGAATCAAAACTTCAGTACAAGTAATGTGATTATTTTGATCACTTGTCTCACAAAAATATGCACGGCAATGCACCGCCATTGTTTTGCTGCTAGCTCCGGCCGAGCCACTATCCGCATCTTCGTTTGAGGCCTTCTCAGCAAGTTCCATCGGCAGAGCAGCCAGGAAGGTCTGACCAAATCACCTCCGTGTTTTTACAAACGTGATGGTAAACATAAATAAACATCACCACCAGTAGTATGGCCCCGTTCGCATCTTTAAACCCGGCTTGATCCGTTTCTTTTTTTATCCGCAACCGTGTTTTCCTCTCATAAATTCCTCCAGATTCATACAGATTGCTCCAAATTTCTCCAAGCAAACGGGCCTGTAACTACATACATTGCTCCGAGTACGTACATACGTACATGTGCTTAGTACTACCAGTAATTACAGTTACAGAATTATTATATTAGAAATAGATTCACCGAACTTTCCCCTGACGGCGACATGAAACCCATCCAGATGCAGTCGGGTCGCGTGACGGCACCCACATGGACGCGAAACCAGACCAGGCACGGCGAGGCCAAGCAACGAGCGAAGCAACAAGCCCAGAATCGAAACGAAATGGGCAAGCCTGGCTGCCTGGTGACAAGTGTGCCCCGGCCCCCGGCACGGCAGCGCAGCGCACGAAATCGAGCGAGAGGGCTTGCCCCGCACGCTGGCCGCGCCCCGGGGTCGCGACATGTCAGCACGGTCGCGGCAGGATGATTAGCCTGTGTGTTGTGGGCCCGCGCCCCATGGACGGCTGGGATCTCTCGTCCAGGGTTTATATTTATCCGGCCGTGTGGCCGCGGGGCTCGCTCCCTCCACAATCCTTAACCCCATCGATCGATTGGTGGTTGCGTTGCGTTCCTTCGAGTTCGTGGAGGTTGGAGTCGGAGTGGGCGGGCCGCGTGCGTGCGAGAGGATCTGAGCGGAGAGGAGGGCATGGGCATGGAGGAGAGCGAATAGCAGTTGCCGAGTCGGGAGGAGAGGTTATTGTGGTTTTGATCGTAGTACTTGCGTTTGCCGGGCCTCGATTTCGAGCAGGCAACAACTTTTTACCGGATAGGAGATTCTTGGGTGTGTGTTTTTGGGCCGCAATTTGTTATCTGTGTTCAGTTTTGGTGCCGGATTTTGAAGGAGGAGCCAATTTAGGGGGGATTTTTTTGCTTGTGTTTTCGGAGCAATGGTTTTGGATTCCCAGTTTTGCCACATGAAGACTTGATTCATATAGGTTGGTCTCGCGCTTCGGATTAGTGAATTTTTGCCCAACAAAAGAGCCATTTTTTCGTTGTGCTACTCGTCAATCCACTGAAGTTGAACTCTGAAAGAAGAAACTTTCCTAATTGGACCCGGTATTACGTGGTTGGCGTCTAAACAAGTAATTTTCCTGCTGATCATTACTCTGCCCAAAAGCTTTCCGTTGGATCTACTTGTGAATCATTTTTTTTTAATCTGAGAAGATATCCTTGTTGCTTTAGGTTTTCCGACTCGGCAGATCCAGGGGAACGCCGAATTTTGCCTGATTTCTCCCCGATTTTTGGTCCGATCGAGAGGCTCCCAGGCTTTTTTTTTTCTTCTCTCGCGAGAGGCAAGCAAGGTTTTTCCTTTTTTTTATCTCCGTCATGTCCATGGCGTTGAGCCGCTTCACGCAATGGCTGTGGCCGGGTGGCGCGGCGGCGCGGGTGGCCGCCACCCACGAGCACCCCAGCGGGGGCCTGACGAGCTCCTCCTTCCCGGACTTCCCCTCCGGGTTCCGGGAGCCCGACACCGTCGCGTTCTACACCGGCGGGGGCGCCGGCGGCCGCCGCGCGCGCCCGAGGAGGGTCAGAAATCGCCGCCGCAGCCGCGGGGAGGCCCGTGTCGACCGGGAGTACGACATGGTCATCGTCCCGTCCGACGGCGGTGGGTGCCTGTCCGGCTCCGACTCGGACGACTCCGACTGGTCCATCGGCTGGCTCGAGCCACAGGCGCCGGAGCTGCAGACGGACGGCGACCCCGAGAACTGCTTCGCCGTCCTCGTGCCATGCTACCGCCACGGCCGCCAAGAGCAGCAGCCCCAGAGGCACGAGGGCAGGTTTCTTGGCGCCGGCGCCCTCACCGATGGTGGCCTCTCTGGTGAGCATGCTTACCTCATACTAGTATATATGTGAATTCAATGTGCTTTCTTTTAAATTTAAAATCGAGAAGCGACGTATATCAGTTCGTATTTATAATAGCTTATTTATGGAAAGATTCAGTTCTGTACATGTTCAGGATTGGAAGGAAATCACGCAGTCCTACGGTACTACCTGGTATATAGTAGAATTAATTAGGAAGGAATCATGTGAGCTCGTTGATTCTTGTGGACTGCGAATAGTTCAATCTTCTGTTTCATAAGCTGACATAAAAATTGCCAAAATTTGGCACTTTTCAGTTACAAAATTCTGGTTTTGGCAATAATTTCAGTTTGTTAAGCTGACATAACACAGATAAGGAGCTTGTATATGCCGTTGTTTGTTCAGCAATGAGATGATTGGAAGTAGTTATATCGCATTTGCGGGAGTGGATTGGCTTAATAGTCATATCCCATTTTCATGATTGGTGCTGTTGATTCATGGATTTGCTTACTTTGTAGTACTATGGAAGATTTGAAATACTATAATTTGGTTAGTTATAAAGTTTGTTGTGTAGTCAATTGGTGGGTACACTAAGACTTAGTGTCGTCTACTTATGGTGTTTCAGTGAACAAAAAAGCTAACTCAATAATCTGTGACCAAGTTAAAAGCTCTTCAATTGCCTGCTTAAACTGCTTTCTGTGATTGAACTTGTACCAACTAATAACATTCAATTGCCTCCTTTCAATCTTTTGAAATGTTTCACATTTTTGTTCTTTTGTAGTCTTGTTCGGTATATTTATCATATACAGCATCAAGTCCATCTAAACCTAACACGAGTGCAGTTTATGTTCTCTAATATTCTTCTTTCTTTTGATTTGCAGATGGAAAGAATTTTGTAGAGCAGTGGCTTTCTTCTCTCCAGAACTAATATCGTCAGACCTGTCATAGCTACGCTGTAAATAGTATCATTCTGTTTTGTTCTACTACGTTTATCCTAGTCGCAGAATGTATCGATGAAGGAAGACATGAAAAAGCCCTAAAAGAAAGAAGGAAATCTAAAAGGAAAATGAGGAGCAGTGGGATTCTGAAGCAGCACCAAATGGGTTATGTCCTTCCTGAGGTTCCCAAGCTATTCTCCTCTTGCAAAGCAAGGCGAAAGCTGAACTACACAAACTGCGCGTCATCAAAAATGATTTTGCCATCCTGATATGTGCTGAGTGCTAACTTATGATGATTGATAACACGTAGAGATGAACTGCTATTCCATTGTTAATTTGTCCCACTTGCTTGTGGACCTCGAATTCTACTGCCTGTACATAGTGTTCTTGCAGTGTATATAGTCTTGCGCAGAGCTGCAGTTGCGCGATTTTTCAGTGTGTGGTGCGTGTGCGTCCTATTCTTGTACATGGGAATTGAATTCTGATGAATGAATCTATCTGCTGTATATAAATTTTGTGACAATGTGAGTTCAATTGTGCTGTGTTCCTGCCCTGTAGTATGATGTGTGGGTGATTGAATTTCTGTATATAGTTCTTCGGAGTGTCGCTGTGTGTGTCCGTGTGATGCGCGTGACTGATTGAATCTGCCAAGGGGCACGAATCTGGGATGAGTTCAAGCAGAAACAAGTTGGTCCGCGCTCCACGGCAGATTTCAACCATTTTTTTTTTCTTTTGATAAGGTTGCTGTTTTTCCATGGGTCGTGCGGTTGTGCCAAGCTTGACAGTGGCTAATGAAGCCATTTTGATGCACGTAGAATCACCCAAAACATGCTGAACCAGTTAATGGAAGTTCTACAAGAGCAGAGCAAATGCCCCTTGAGAATGCAGGAATTTCATAGGAATTTTATAGAATTCACTTCATTTTTCGTAGGAAAAACGCAGGAACGGAAAAAATCCCACGTTCCAAAGGGCGCCGAAAATTAGATGGACCGACATTATCAGTGGACCTTTTAATGGGCCACAAAGTGCACCAACTTCAGTGGGCCGTTTGTCTTTCTATTTCGGATATGGGCTCAATCTGCATTATACTCCTTTTTTAACAGGCACAGAAGCAACGGTCTCGATTCAAAAAAAAAAGAAAGAAAGGAAAAAAAGAGAGAAATGACGGTCTCACTCACTCGTATAAACTGTATATCCTATATCCTACCCTTATCTATGGCACCAAAGACGACCGATGAATTATGCCGTGGATAAAAATCACCACAAATATGCCTTCACCACAAAAAGAGTTGTAAACACGAGCATCCATACTGAGTCAAAGACTTAAAACCGAGTGAGTACCGAGTAGGGTTCACCACCAGCAACCTTACAAGCTAAGCTACGGTTATATGTACGCAAATCATTTTATTGGTGAAGAATATGAACCATAATGATTAAATTTCAACATGATAAAGGGTGTGAAATTTAAAGAGGAATAAATCTTAGGCCAGTCTCAACTGAGTTTCATACCCATTTATTTATTATAATGCCACATCAACAAAAGTGATGAGGTGGCATAAGGCCTAAAGAGATGATTGAAGTGGAAGATGACAAAGATCAAGTGCTATCTACTCCAAATGTGCAAGTTGGTGAAAATCAAGCTAGTACAAGTGGTGCTCATCATCAATCCCAAGTCCAACAAGTGCAAGATCAACAAGCTAGTTCATCTCAAGTAAATCAATCTAATGACTAACCAAGTGCAAGCAATCAAGTGCAAGTCCTCCAGCCAACTCATTGCAAGAGATCATCCTTTTGATCAAATAGTTGGTGACATAAGAAGTGATGTACAAACTAGATCAAGATTGGCTTCATTTTGTGAGCATTATTCATTTGTGTCATCATTTGAACCAACCAAGATAGAAGAGGCACTGAATGATGTTGATTGGGTTAATACTATGCATGAAGAGTTGAACAACTTCACAAGGAATAAAGTATGGAAATTGGTAGAGAGGCCTAAGAACCATAATGTGATCGTAACCAAGTGGGTCTTTCAAAACAAACAAGATCATGATGGGATAGTAATAGAGAACAAAACAAGATTGGTAGCTCAAGGGTATACTCAAGTTGAAGGTCTTGACTTTGAAGAAACATATGCCCCGGTTGCAGACTAGAAGCAATTAGGATTTTGTTAGCCTATGCTTGTGCCCACAACATCAAGCTATATCAAATAAATGTGAAGAGTGCATTATTGAATGGGTACATCAATGAGTTGGTGTATGTTGAGCAACCACCCGGTTTTAAAGATGACATGAAGCACAACCATGTTTACAAGCTAAGAAAGGCATTATATGGTTTGAAGCAAGCACCAAGAGCATGGTATGAGAGGTTGAGAGATTTTCTACTCTTTAAAGGGTTCAAGATGGTTAAGGTTGACACCACTCTCTTCACAAAAAAAGATTAGCAAAGATTTGTTTATGTTGCAAATCTATGGTGGTGATATCATCTTTGGATCAACCAATCAAGTTTTTGTGAGGAGTTTGGAAACATGATGGCAAATGAGTTTGAGATGTCCATGATTGGAGAACTTAGTTACTTCCTTGGTCTACAAATTAAATAAATAAAAAATGACACATTTGTGAGTCAAGGCAAGTACATAAAGGACATGCTAAAGAAATTTAGAATCGATGAAGCTAAGGCAATTAGCACACTGAAAGGATCAAGATGCCCAAGAGGGGGGTGAGGGTGGATTGGGCTAATTCTAAATTTCTAGCAATAATTAAGCCCTACACTTAGCCTATTTCACCCCCTTGTGCCTAGAAGTGTTTCTATTGTTCTACTGCACCAAAGTTTTGCTCTCTAGGTTCCAATCCTACTCTAGCATGTCAATTCTAAGAATGTAAAGACATGAATTGAATTGCTCAAATGTAAATGCTCAAGTAGAGAGAGAGAGAGAGAGAGAGAGGAATGAGGCGATGTTTTTTCGAGGTATCAGAGAGTCGCCACTCCCCACTAGTCCTTGTTGGAGCACCCACGCAAGGGTATAGCTCCCCCTTGATCTACGCAAGGATCAAGTGCTCTCTATGGGCTGATTTTTTGACACTCCATCGTGGCGAATCGCCCACAACTGCTCACAAGATGACTTGGGTCATCCACAAGCTCCGCTGGATGATCACCAAGCTTCTAATCACCACCGAACCGTCTAGGTGATGACGATCGTCAAGAGTAACAAGCACAAACTCTTACTTGACCAAGATAAGCCTAATGAGAAAGGTGGATGCACACTTACTCTCTATGCACTAATAAGGTCCTTAACCTTAGATTCTCAAATCTCAAACACCCCACTAGGCTCTTGCTCTCCGTTGCACTCTAAAGGTGTTTCTCAGCTAAACAAATGGGCAAGAGAACTAAGTTGGACGAGTAGGAGAAGTATTTATACTCCCCACTTCAAAACATACCCGTTGGGGTCCAACTCAGCACATTTCAGGGTGACCGAACGCACCGGTCGAAGTGACTGGACCCATCCAGTCAGTAGCCAATAGCTACATTGTGTCAGCAAGCCAGAGAACACTGTTAGAGAGACCGCAAGCATTGCAGCATCCAATCCTCCTAGACCTGACGCGTCCGGTCTGCAAATATCCTCTCTGGACTATCTCTGTACTTGACCGGACTCAGCCACGAGCAAGTCAGGTCACACTATGCCGTTGCGTCCGGTCTTATGTGATCATGGAGCTGAGAGCGCCTGCAGAGGCACCTCTACGTCCGGTCCCTCAATGTCCTTATGTCCGATCAATAGCCAGTAGCAAAACCCCACTACTATAGATCCCAGCACCTACGCGTCCGGCCTCGGCCTTATGCCAGCGTCTGGTCGATGAGCAAACCCTAGCTGCACGAGCTAACACTGACCGGACGCGGCACCTGTGCGTCCTGTCCAGCGTCCAGTCATCATTCAAGCCTTCATTCACCTCAAATTGTAAGTGCAATCAAGTTCTAAGTGGGTTTTGGTGATGTTGACCACATAATTAAAGAACTAATGGCTTTGCCAAGTGTTTGATAGCATATCTTTAATCGTGGATGCAAAGAAACAAAGGTGGAGATCCCCCAACTCGAATGGATGGCTTGCAACGGCTCCAAGAGCTAGTTTAATTCGTTTTATATTTTGAAATTGAGTCATAGGACAAACCATACTATCAAGGGGGATACTAATGGTGTGCTGGGTGGAACCAAGTGCTCAAAACTCCATCTACATCTCAAATAATCCTAGCCACAAAAAGCCAGCCGAGCTGAATTCTTATCTGCTCTGGCCTGCGTGGAACCTCCGCGCTCTGGCGCGAAACCTCCGCATACTGACGTGGAGGCTCCGGGGTCTGATAGACCCGATCATTTTATGGGTGATGTGGATGGTATTTATACCATACCCCTTCGCCCCCAATGGTTATCTTCTCTATTCCTTTCATTCCTGATGAATAGAAGCTCTCTATCTCCCAAGCTTGGTGCTCCCAACTCCTTTGCTCAAATCTTTGTGATTCCTTGAGGGATTCGGCTCTAGAGAGTGTGAGAAAGCTCAAGAAGATCCTTTTCCTTCGTTCTTGTGCACTTGGTGAAGCCCTAGCCACGTGGTGTGTTTGTTTCTCTTGGAGCTTGGCTCCTAGACGGCTAGTGGTCATCTGGTAGCTCCCAATCCGCTGTGGTTGAGCAACAGGATGTTTGTATTACCCTTTGTGACTTAGTGGAACCCCCCAATCCATTGCCTTGGTGATAGGTTGGAGAAAAGGAGTGAGTTGAAAGAGACTCCATAGCCTTTGTGGCTAACCTCAATAACGTGGACGTAGACAAGCCTTTATGGCGAGTTGAACCACGGGATAAATCCTCATGTCCTCTGTGATTGCTGTTGTTGTCGCTATTACTTGTGATTTAAATTGATTTTTAGGGTTTGCATCCAATCTACGAATTCCTCATCTTCTAGGTGCAACCGACTGTTTGAATAGCTCAACACACTCCCCAAGAAGGCTGGTATTATATTCGATCTATTTTTTATTCATTAAATTCTGTAGTAGATCAATTTCATACTCTGATCCCAGAGGTTCCACGCTCAGTCCCAAAACCTCCGCGCCCCGAAACCTTCGCGATCATACCCGGAAGTTCCATATTCTGAATGGTTTCATGAAGTTGATTAAATTTCAGAGAAAGACCTATTCACCCCCCTCTAAGTCACTTGCCAGATCCTTTCAATTGGTATCAAAGTGAGTTTTCTCATAATAGCACTTAACCATGTGAGGAAATGGCAAGTCATAGAGAAAGGGAACTGGAGGAAGATAGAGAGGAACGCTTTGAGGATGTTCCTAGTGAAGAGGAACCTAAAGCTCCTGAGGATGATCCTACAGCAGTGCTTGTGCGACTTCCAAAGCTCAAGCTCGGTGCTAAGGGATCCTCCAAGGGAGACAAACAAAGGGACAAAAACAAGAACAAGGAGAAGAAGAAACACAAAGCAAGAAGAAAGGTGCAATCAAGCCCACAACTAAGTAGCGAGTTAGAGAATGGAGATGATGATGATAAGTACTATGCTTAAAGGCTACCAAAGAGGACACTCAAGTCCAACACCAAGAGATCATATTCGATTGTATCCTTTAATTATGATTCCGTAAATTTGCCTACTAACACTCACATCAACATACCTGCGGGCAAGTTACCCTAATTTGATGGGACTAACTTTGCCAAGTGGAAGCATATGATGAAGGCTTATCTTATTGGACTCCATCCGAAGATATGGAATATTGTGTGTGTAGGTTTTGAAGATCCCATTGATCCCAAAAATCCCACACCAAGAGAGATTCGCATGATACATCGCAATGCTCAAGCTACTAGTGCTCTTCTAAGTGCATTGAGCCCAGAAGAGTACAACAAAGTGATTGGTTTGGAGATTGCTAAGGAGATTTGGGACACTCTTCACCTTGCACATGAAGGGGTTAGTAAGGTAAAGAAGTCCAAGATTGATCTATTGATGGCTCAACTCATTAGGTTTGTCATCAAGGATGGAGAAGGCCCTCAAGAGATGTTTGATAGATTGATGGTGATAGTTGGCAAGATTAGAGGCTTGGGTGGGGATGACTTGGATGATCATCATGTTGTAAAAGTGACGTTGGAAGCATTTGCACCAAGAAACCCAACTCTTGTAACATTGATTAGAGAGAAGAAGAGGTTTGAAGAGTTCACCCCTAGTGATGTCCTTGGAAGAATATTCACTCATGAGCTCATGGAGATGGAGATACAACAAAGGAAGAAGTTTGGAGAACTAGAAGCAAAGACGGAGAACTTGAAAGTCAAGTAGGTAGCTCTCAAGGCAAACAAATCAAACAAGGCCTTCACCTCAAGCAAGCCGCCAAGATCAAGATCAAGCAATGTTGAGATGGTTGATTTATCAAGTGACTCAAGTGATGATGAAGATGATGAAGTGTCTTCCGGTGAGATTGGTGATGTTGCTTTGTTCATGAGGAAGTACAAGAAGGGGTTGAAAAGACAAAGGTACAAGTTTGTGAAAAGAAGATTTCCCAACAAGCAAAAGAGGAAATGCTATAATTGTGGAAGCACGGAGCATTTCATTGCCGATTGTTCTTATGAGAACAAATAGGACAAGAAAGACAAGAAGAAGAAGCACTATAAGAAAGATGACAAGACCCAACACAAGAAGAACAACTATTTGGGTCAAGCTCATATTGGTCATGAATGGGATTCAAATGATGATAGCTCAAGTGAAGAAGAAATAAAGAAAGTTGCAACAATTTCTATCAAGAAGCATTCTTCTTCACCAAAGCTCTTCACTAACTTGACCGATGATGAGGAGAGGTCTACACTCTTTTGTCTTATGGGCAAAGGAGAAAAGGTAAAACCTAAATCCAAGCCTAAACCCTCTCCTCCATCTAGTGATGAATCCGGCATAGACTCTAGTGATGAATCTAGTGATGATGAAGTAAACAACTTGGTAAGTAAAATGGATAAAAAATCTAAGAACTTCATAGCAAAGGTGATAGATGAATTAGAGAGAACTCAAGCTACTCTTGCCAAACAAGAGAAACTCTATGTTACTTGCAAGAAAGCTCTTGCATCGGAAAGAAGTGAGGTTGAAACTTTACGTTTGGAAGTTGACCAAGCGGAAAGTGTCATAGCTACCCTAAAGGATGATCTAAATACTCTTCAAGAAAAGAACAATGCCCTCAAGACAAGAAATGAGGAGCTTGAAGAGCAATTTAGCATCCTTTTGGGATAAAACCTCACATCCTACGAAAGCAAGTGAGATCTCTGATGCATATACTAGCAAGGGTTGTGATAGATGTTATAATGTTGATTTAGAGGCTTGTGCTACTAACCTTGCTAATATAGAAGCTATGAAGGAGATTGCTAGACTCAACAATATCATAGCTAGTGGGTGCATGGATGATGCCAGCAAGAAACCTAAGTTCATTCAAGGAAGACATCCATTCATCAAGGATGGACTTGATCATAAGAAGGGTGGCAAAACTGGCAAGAGACACATGGTAAATAGAGTGTCTTACATTAGGTTCGAGAAGGAGACCATTAGAGAGGTGCTGCCAGTACAGACTGCAGAGGCTCCAAGCCTGAACGTGGAGGCTCCGTGCCTTGGAGGTTCCGCACCAAAACGTGGAGGCTCCGTGGTCTAGAAGCATAGCAGCACCAGCAAGAACAAGACACAACCTCAACCAAGGCAGCAAGCTCCTAAGGCTTGTAACAATCATCTGCAGGTTAAGGAGAATCCAATTGTGCCCAAGAGGAACAAGTATGCTCAAAGCCCAAGACCCATGTATCTAAAGAGAGCATGTCCTCTAGCTATGTGTTGAGACACAACAACCTTGGTAAAGTTGTTGCCACATATATTGGAAATGAGCCCAACATATATGTGAAAAGATCTCTATGGGTTCCTAAGATTCTAGTGGCTAACACTCAGGGCCCCAATGCAAATTGGGGACCTAAAAGAAGGAACTAAACTTGTTTTGTAGGTATATTCCTCTGATGGATCAAGTTGGGTGCTTGATAGTGGATGTACAAATCATATGACCGAAGAGAAGAGTATGTTCTCATCTTATGCCCAAATGGAAGGTCCAAGTGAAAATATAGTATTTGGGGATAATTCAAAAGGATAAGTGCTTGGTGTCGGTAAAATCTCTATAACTCAAGATCATTCAATTTCCAATGTTTTACATGTTAATTCGTTAAGTTACAATTTATTATCTGTATCACAATTATGTGAGATGGGCTATGATTGTCACTTTACGGATAAGGGTGTGACCACCATTAGAAGGGAGGATTCCTCTATTGCTTTTACGGGTCTCTTGAAGGGCAAGCTTTGCCTAGTTGATTTCAACAAAAGTAAAGCAACACTTGAGACTTGTTTAGTGGCAAAATCTAGCATGGGTTGGTTATGGCATCGCCGACTAGCTCATGTTGGGATGAGGAACTTGGCTAAACTTCTAAAGGAGGAACACATCCTTGGACTAATGAATGTTCAATTTAAGAAAGATAGGATATATAAAGCATGCCAAGCCAGAAAGCAAGTAGGCGTATCACACCCACCAAAGAGCATCGTCACTACCTCAAGCCCATTGGAGCTTATCTACATGGATCTCTTTGGACCGGTTGCATATGCTAGCATTGGTGGTAACAAATATGGTCTTGTTGTTGATGATTATTCTCACTTCACGTGGGTGTTCTTTGTGTATGATAAGAGTGAAGTGCAAGGGAAGGTGAAAACCTTCATTAGAAGAGCACAAAGGGAGTTTGGGCTACCTATCAAGGAGGTGCGAAGTGACAATGGCACCGAATTCCGCAACACTAACTTTGAAGAGTTTCTTGATGAGGAGGGCATCAAGCATGAATTCTCATCTCCATATACCCCTCAACAAAATGGGGTGGTTGAGAGAAAGAACCACACTCTTATTGACATGGCAAGAACAATGCTTGATGAGTACAAGACTTCGGACAATTATTGGGCCGAATCAATCAACACCGCTTGTCATGCTATCAACCGCCTCTATCTTCACAAGTACTACAAGAAGACATCATATGAGCTCCTAACTGGTAACAAACCCAAGGTGTTATACTTTAGAGTATTTGGGTGCAAATATTTCATTCTTAACAAGAATCCCCGAAGCTCTAAATTTGCACCTAAGATTGATGAATGCTTTCTTCTTGGTTATGGTCCAAACGAACACGCCTATCGGGTTTTCAATCTTTCTACTAGAAGAACTGAAATCATGGTAGACGTAACATTTGATGAATCTAATGGCTCTCAAATAGAGCAAGTTGATCTAGATGTTGTAGGAAAAGAAGAGCCACCTTGTGAAGCAATCAAGCATTTGGCCACATGTGATGTGAGATCAGTTGAAGCAACTGAAGAAGAAGACCCTCCACTCCAAGCTTTAACACCACTCCAAGGGCCAACTGTTGTACCATGTCCTATGAACATGCAGGATGTGGAAGCTTTGTGCCTGAACATGGAGGCTCTAGGGCATGGAGGTTCTATGCCTGAGTGCGGAGACTCCGAGGTCTAGGACAACAATCAGCAAGAGGATGAACATATTCAAGATAATGAGCCTCAAGTTGATGTTGATAATGATAACTAACCCCTACATCAACCTTCAGATAGGCCACCTCATCCAAGAGTGAATCAAAGTATACAACGAGACCATCCCATTGATAACATCCTTGGGAGCATAAGAAAGGGGGTAATAACTCGATCTCGTCTAGTAAATTTTTGCTAATTTTACTCGTTTGTTTCCTCCTTGTAACCACTTAAGGTAGAAGAAGCTCTTAAGGATCCAGATTGGGTGATGGCTATGCAAGAAGAGTTGAACAACTTTGAGAGAAATCAAGTATGGGAGTTGGTGGAAAGACCCAAGACTAATGTGATAGGCACTAAGTGGGTCTTCCGAAACAAGCAAGATGAACATGGTGTGGTGACAAGGAACAAGGCAAGATTGGTTGCTCAAGGGTTAACTCAGGTTGAAGGGCTAGACTTCGAAGAGACCTTTGCACTAGTGGCAAGACTTGAAGCAATTCGGATGCTAGTAGCCTTTGCTGTCCATCATGATTTCAAGCTATATCAAATGGATGTGAAAACTGCTTTTCTCAATGGTCCACTCTCCGAGCTAGTCTATGTGGAGCAACCACTAGGATTTGAAGATCCTAAGCATCCTCATCATGTCTACAAACTCCATAAGGCGCTCTATGGGCTTAAGCAAGCACCAAGAGCATGGTATGAATGCCTTAAGGATTTCTTGCTGAAGCAAGGCTTTGAAATAGGCAAAGCTAACACTACTCTCTTCATAAGAAAGATTGAGAATGATATATTTGTGTGCCAAATATATGTCGATGACATAATATTTGGTAGTACTAATCAAACTCTTTGTGAAGAATTTAGTAGGATTATGACAAAGAGGTTTGAGATGTCTATGATGGGTGAATTGACGTTCTTCCTTGGGTTTCAAATCAAGCAATTAAAGGAAGGGACATTCATATGTCAAACAAAGTATACAAGAGATATACTCAAGAATTTTGACATGGCAAATGCCAAATCCATTAAGACACCTATGCCAACAAATGGGCACTTAGACATGGATAAAGATGGTAAAGCCATTAACCAAAAGGTATATCGTTCCATGATCAACTCCCTACTTTACTTATGTGCATCTAGGCCGGATATTATGCTTAGCGTGTGCATGTGTGCTAGATTTCAATCTAACCCAAAAGAGTGCCATCTTATGGCCGTTAAGAGAATCTTGAGATATTTAGTACACACTCCTAACTTTGGCTTGTGGTACCCTAAGGGCTCTAATTTCAATCTACTTGGGTATTCAGATTCCGATTACACCGGTTGCAAAATAGAAAGAAAAAGTACATCGAGGACATGTTAATTCCTTGGACGGTCCCTAGTGTCTTGGAGCTCTAAGAAGCAAAATTCTATAGCTCTTTCCACCACTGAAGCCGAGTATGTGGCGTCCGGTGCATGCTGTGCCCAACTACTTTGGATGAAGCAAACTCTCAATGATTACGGATGTCGCTTTACCAAAATCCCACTTTTGTGTGATAATAAAAGTGCCATAAAGCTTGTAAACAATACCGTCAGCCACTCAAGACATCCATCATCATTTCTTGATAGACCACGAAACCAAAGGAGATATCGCAATTCACCATGTGAGCACCGAAAAGCAACTAGCCGATATCTTCACAAAGCCTCTCGACGAGTCAAGGTTTTGTGCTTTGAGGAGTGAACTAAATATACTTGACTCTCGTAACATGATTTAAAATCGTGCACATCTCTGTTTGTTGCTTTATGTTTCAACTAGTTATGTAATAGAACCGACCAATTATACGAGATTAAGTAAGAAAATCTTCCGCCGAAGCAGATAATTTAGCAAACTTAAGCCCGTATAACCCGGTAGTCCGTGAAACCACAAAGGATTTCAAACCAATCGACATACAAACCAAGATCGTACAAGTTTAGCATGTACCGTCACACATTACATAAAGTTCACAATCACAGTTGGGTACATCAGAGTTTAAAACATAAAGTTATTACAGTCCAAGTTCAAACTGAAATAGCGGAAGCAAATAGTTTTAAAGCCACACACACACTTTTAGTTCAGATACAATGCCAGTAGGTAGTCATCTCCAACAAAAGCATCAGATGAGAGATACGGAGTGACCATTTGCCCTTGGTCCTAGTTGTCACCCATCGCCGGGTACAGGCAGTTAATGCAATAGCCGTAGTATATTTGACCATCTGCAACAACAATGGGAACAAGCATACGAGTACGAGAAGGTACTCAGCTAGACTTACCCGTCTTAAACCAAAATAAAGCGACACCAAGGATTATGCAAGGCTTTCTTTAGTGAGCTAGCTGACTTGTTTGTGAAAAGCATAAGTTATCATGAAGACATTATTTTAAATGTTTTGCATCATCTTTATTATAACCTATTCGTCTAGGTAAGCACCTGTACTATAGCAATCACTTGATTAACCAACAACATCCAGTTACCAATTTAGCTTTAGCATGCCCATACCATCCAGATAACCATCATTGTTCCATCATATTACTACGATGCCGTAGCTCGAGTCAAGTGCTCACTATCCAGGAGCGATGGCGATTCGAATCGATTCCTAACCAGCTGGTGATTTATTCCTCACACAAACCATGCTTCCCTTGCTAGGGTAGCTTAGATCACCAAGGACACTATTCTGGTAGCTGTGGGACAATCTGGAGCTGCAGTACCTAGGGACCGCCCAACTGCCAGGAATCAGGTCGCACCTACCCTTGGGCTCACTCTTCGCGCCCCTATCATACCCCCATCAGCACCAATACGCGCACTCGTGTAGATCCCAGCCCGAATAGCGCCACTAGCTTCGCGGTCGAAAGGTACTTTATTCGGCCAGCTAAATGTAAGGCATGCGTTCAACATGACAAGAGGGATGAGCAACGATCGGTCCTTAATCGACACAGACAGAAACTAATAGCACCCCAGAACCCTGTCTGGTTGCCTCCAACTTTTCCGTCCGGTCTCCAATTATCCATCACACATGGTTAATTCCAGGATATCATTCTTTCCATAACTAAATTCTTCCAGTAACCACCTATAATATAGGTGACCGGATATCACTGATCGCTACCGGTCTAAGCAAGGCTAAGCAGTTATTCGATCCTGACCTAACAGGGTAAAAGGTAATAAGGTAGGCAAGGATAGTAATAAATGCATCAACGGTTTCAATCAACTCCTACAACTTAATGCAACAATATATAACTCATATATATAGAAAGAATGTCTTTTGTAAAGTAGGAGACTTAGGATGCTCTAGGGCTTGCCTCGTTCGAACAAACTAGGGAGATGATCCACGCACTCAGGCAAGTCCTCTCCTGGCTCCTCTTCCTCTGGCACCTCCTGTGCCTGGACTTCTTGTGGATCTGTCCCGGTCTACTCTTCCTAAACTGCTACTAGCAACTCCTCCTGCGATCCTGTATGATGCAGATATATAAGTGCTAATGCATAGGTGCATCGGAGAGATGACATGCAATGATCATGATGCATGAAATGTAGATGACCATGTTTAACTTTATTGAACATAGTAGTAGCAAAGCTCGTCTACAAGGTAGTCGACATCATCCAAGAACATGTACTACGATCTACTACGACAACCATTGTACTAACATGCCAAATCACCATAGCAAACTAAGATGCTTCAAAGATACACCAAAGCGAACATTATTAACTAAACTCGCATTAAAGAGGATTATTTTATTTTATTTTAAACTAGGGCTACAACAACAACATATATTTCTGGTGCTCATAAAAATCTAAGAAAATTACAGTAGTAGAGTACTTCTCCAAGTAGACTACCATAAAATTTTCATGGCATTTGGATAAGTAAAATAGCCCACACAAAAATGACAAGCTATGGTTGATAATTAAGCATGAAAATACTTTGTACTATGAAAAGTGTCAAACAATAGATTTGGTATTTTTCCTATGTTCTACACAGTAAACAATCACTGCACAAAAATTATCATACACCTATTTTATACAATTTTTGCTCTCTATAAAAAATAACAAAAATCATCAATTAAAGGCACTTGAACTACACATCAATATTTCTCTACAGAACATGCATGACATATATTTTTCCTACAAAGCACATCACTAAAGGAGATTATCAAAACTAGGACCATATTTTTATGATATATATTCTATTTACTAGACATTTTCTAAGAAATCAACATTTATCCAATTTAAATAAAGCTACACAGAAAAGTATCACAAATTTGACATGCAATATTTTTAATAGATAGATCTAGTCACAAGAAACCTAGCAAAACTTATTTCAACAGATTTGGAGCCATTTTGAGCAAGTTATAATTTTCCAAAGCCTTTAAATAGAAATCTGAAAATCATTTCTTAATTTCATTCTAAAAATCCATGTTCGAAATTGCTAGATCCATCCGGATCTCTACCCAGGCTTGCACCCCAGCGGCTGACAGTGGGCCCCCCGGCCCCACCGGCCAGTCACTAAGGCAGGGGAGGCGCTCGGCCGCGGCGGTTCTCGCCGCCGGTGAACTTGCCGGCGGTGAGGTCACCACAGGAGGCTTCCCTGAGACAAGGCGGACCTAGCAGTACCCCTGCCGTGGCCCGTGGAGCTCGGGAGCAAGCTCACCGGCATCAATGGCGGCGCGGTGGCGCGGCTCAACGTCGGCCGGCCAGCTCCGGCTGAGAGGTGGCGCGGGGAGTGGCTGGCGAGCTCTACCGTGTCAGTGCGGTGCTGGTGCGTACGGAAAGAGGGAGAGAGGTGAGGCGGAGAGGCGAGGCCCAGGGAGCGCAGCATTCCGGCGAGGAGGAGCTCACTCCGATGAGCGATTGGCGAGGAAGGGGAGCTCCCCAAGGCTTACCGAGGCGAGCACGGGGTGCGCGAGGTGGAGGCGGAGCACGGGGCGAGATGGGGTAGTCGACAGCGAGCTGGAGCGGCCGGAACGGCCAACTCCGGCGAGGCGCTGGTGCGGGCGGTGGCGGAGGCGAGCGCGTGTGCTGCTGCTGCTGCTGTCCGAGCGAGAAGCAAATGAGATGGAGGAGAGGGAGGCAGGCACGGCGCGGCGGGTGTAGGCGCGACAGGAGGGGCGCGGGGGCCACCGGTGTCCACGCGGTGAGCGACGACGACGGCGCACGGACACACGGCCGCCGAGCTCTACGGCCGGTCGGGCGCGACGCGCGGGAGCGGACGGCGAGCGCGGAGGCAGGCCGGGCCGGCGCTGCGAGCTGGGCCAAAAGGGAAGCGGCGGCCCGCTAAGAAAAATAAAATGATTTTTCTTTTTATTTCTTAAATAACAGAACTAAAATTTCATTTTGAGCCATTTTAAAAGCATTTTCACAAGTTGGTGTAAAAATGAAAGTTGTTCAGAAAAAAGTACTCTACAACTTTGCCAAAAAGAGTAAGGCCAAAATCCAATTAGATTTTGAACTATAGATTAAAGTTAATTTTAAATCAAAAACCCAATTTTAGAAGATTATTTTTAAAAGCAAAATTTGAGAAAACTTTGAATATACACCTTGCTCCAAATTGCATCTTAGCTACTTCTAATTGGTCTAAGTGATCTACCAAGGTACTCACATGGCAAAACAAACATAGCATCCAATCTATTCAAACAAAACTATGCAACATACATGTTTCATTAGTATGTTTTAATTCTATATTTCATGTCATGCTTATGAATGCATAGTAAGGATTATGCTCATGATTTGCAAAATGTTAATGCATGCTTAACACCGAGGTGTTACAAGTTAGGCTTGCAAAATTCTCATAAGTGTTTCAAATGTTGGTTCTTATGTCCAATCTTGTCTCTAGTAGCTATTGTTATGTACTGTTGTTTTGCTGGCTAGCTACAAGAGACAAGAAGCCCATGACCATTAATTAAAACACTTAGAAATTTCTTGGAAAACAGACCTAGTTTCTGCTTGGTGTTAGATCATAGAAGCTTCGCATTTCTGTGCGGAGGTTCCACGACCTAGCGCGGAGGCTCCACGCCCTGACAGTTTCGCTAGGGTTTGGGTAAAAATAAAAAATGATTTTCATCTTTCCCTTTTTACCCCTCCAAGTAACTATCCTGAGTTACTCGGCTTCTCATTCACCACACCGCGCCCCATGTTTGTTCTCGCTCTCTCTCGCGTGCATGCTCGCCTTTGACATCGCCATTGTCATGCCGCCGCTCCTATCGCTGCCGTGCCATCGCCCGCTCCCCTATGTCACGAGGGCATTTGTGGTGGTGTCGGAGGTCTGGACTAAGGGGGAGTTCATGGAGGAGGAAGAAGAAGCCATCTTCGCCGTCTTTTGAAATTGCAGTCGTCGCCGGCCAAAATCCTTGGCTCCCCGGCTACACCCACAATAGAAGAGCAGTCCTTGAGGCCGTCTGCGATCGTCATTGTTCTCCTCCCCTATGATTTCTCACATCCAAGGTGAAACCCTAATTCCACCATGGATTCTTTTTGGGTTATCTTTTCAATCGATTTCTTGCGTAGACAGAGTTGTTCTAGTTCCTTAGTGCTGGATTTGATAGTACATTGTGCTAGATTCGAGTTGATAGTTGAAACAAATTAAGGGCTCATCTGCCAGAATGCAGAGGCTCTAGGCATCTACGCGGAGGCTCTAGACCCCGGAGGCTCCACGTCAGAGCGCGGAGGCTCCATGATCTAGATAGACTGAGTGCCTTGATTTGCTTCAAAACTCAACTCAAACCTACTATGATGTTGCTATTATGTTTAAGCACCGTCTCTTATTTTCTCTACATGTTCTTTTTGTTAGATGGAAGGTCATCTGGGTTAGAGAAATGAAAAGAGGTCAAAGCGCTCCAATGATCCTGTCGACCACCAGATCAGAGGGATAGTTGTAAGAGAGCTTGCTGGTGGTGGTGAAGATGTTGGTCAAGGCAGTGGGCAGCAGGGCAGAGGTCGAGGCAGCCAAAAAGCTCAACCTAGAAGAGGTAGTTGTGACAGAACCGCCCAATTTATACAAGATCAAGTATGGCTGTCCCCGCTAACACGTTGACACACACATACTTTCACTTATATAAACCCGGTAGTCCGCCGAGTGTCCCGAAAGACCTCGGTAAATCAACATCACAACCAAGATCGTATGATTAAGTAAATACACATCACACACATAGAGTTGCAGTGGAAATAATATTACAAAAGGGGTTCATAAATAATAGTACAAGTTTGGCTTTCAAAACCGATTAGTGAAAACAACATAGTGTTCAAATGATTACATTAATATAAGTTCCAAATACATTGCTAGCATAAGTGACATCATCCGACAAAAGCATATAGGTGAGAAGTAACTATAGAACCACCGAGCCCACCGGCGGTTAGCCACCATCTTCAACAGGTCGAGAACTTCACTTGCAACATGGTGGGATAAACCCTAAGTACTCGAATGTACTCAGCTAGACTTACCCGTCGTAAACCAGAAATAAAGTGACACCAAGGATTATGCAAGGCTTTATTTGGTGGAGCTGAGCTGACAACCTTTTTGCATAAAAGCTAGAGTAATCATTAGCATTATCCACCTATACTAGCAGTGACTTTTAGCCATCCCCTACCATCTATATTAGCACCTATACTAATCAATCACTTAATTAAGTTGCAAACAATAATAACCATATCAAGTATTTCATGGCTCATTATCATAATCATCATCATCATCATCATTTAACCATATCTTTAAATTTATTGAATCTACGTTGCCGCTGCTCAGTCAAGTTCTCACTATCTGGGAGAGACGGTGATTCGAATCGATTCCTATCCAGCTGGAGGGGTATTCCTAACACTCACCCAATCCACATGATCAATGGTTTCCTCGGGTCACCTTTGGTACAACTCAGGAATCGCGGTTCTGAGCAGCGCCGCACCCTCAGGGAGTCCACTCTGCTAGGTGGTCAATCTCACCTCGGACTTACGCCAATAGCTCCACGCACATCCTTACTACCACCAGGGTGCGCACTTTCACTTCCTAGACTTCCAGCCTGAATTGAGCTACTCGGCTTCGCGGTCGGAACGAGTTATCCGGCTAACTAAGTGATAGGCATGCGTTCAACATGACACGAGGACATACAACGAATCGGTCCTTAAATGACATAGACAGGGATAGATTCACACCAAAGACCTCCATGCCTTGTTGCTGCACTACCGTCATCCCGTCTGGTCTCTTTTCATTATTAACACATGGTTCTTTTTCATGATAGCAAATATAGCCAACCGTGACCAGAGCTCATCCTACATCTCGCAGGTGACAGGAAATCACCCGACTTCTACCGGTCTAAGCATAGCTAAGCATCATTCGATCCTACACTTAATTAGGATTGATAGGATTTTATTTGGACAAGGTAAGGATATAATGCAACAATTGGTTCCAACCAATTCCTATACTTAATGCATCATCAATAATAAAAGATACTCAAGATATTTGTAAAAACATGGGAGACTTAGAATGCTCCAGGGCTTGCCTGGGATCCGACACAAGTCAGTTCAGTTAGCTTGCACCGTCCTGGTGACATCTCAGGTCCTAGCACTTGCTTAGTCCTTCCATCTTCGGGATAGATCCTCCATACACCGTCTTCGGGTTCGGCTCCAACATCACGTCCTTCATGTGGTTCATCTAGCGCATCTAGATGAGATGCAAGATGCATGTGTATGAATGTGATGAATGGTAACACAAGATGCATCACATAAGCATTCAAGACAAACACAAGATTATGCAAGACATAGACACCAATAGCTATTTAACTAACATCACACAACCTATCATGCTAAGATGGTAAAGAAGACGACAACACCAAGCATGACACAAGTTTCCCAAGATCTCAGGTGCTCTAACTCAGTCATCATTCAAGGCATAAGTCACACTTAACAATATACAAGCAAACACTATAATTGGAATCTGCCAATTTCTGGATATGCAAACAGCAGCTACAAGATTTAGCTACAACTGGAGTTACACAAATCCAAATGACTTGCTAGAAGACATTTTAGAAATCTTATGAAATTATCTACATTTCATCTATAACCATCATAGCATGATTCACAAGTTAAGTAGGTCGAAATTATACATTTATAGAAACTGGTCCACAATTGATAGAGAGCAGCCATTTCTGAAACCCAACTTTAAACAGGCATAACTCACAAACTACTTGGTCAAATGACACCAAATTTTAACATAAGCTAGATACAGGAATTATCTACAACTTTTATATAAACAAGTTTCACAAGAAAGCAAATTATCATGAAGAACTTTGCTAAGTTCCCAGATCTGTCCATAAACCACATTTGCAAGAAAATAAATATTAACTTATGTTGCAAACACATAATTAGACAAAACCAACTTTACCAACATGTCACACATGACTAAAGAACACCAGAAAACCTAGTGTCCATGACCAAATAAATTCTTTTAATGCATTTCTTAATTTATTTTAGATAACAAGGAGACTTAATGAACATATACCAAAAGTATACAATAAATTCTACAAATATTACAGTGGCTCACATATCCTCTAAATAGTCTACTGTACAAATTTAACTCCATTTGAATATGTATAGCAACCTCTATGAAAAAGACAAGTTGCTAAAGCAAGAAATCATGTGAGAGCGAGATAAACCAATAACTCACTCATACTTCATCCAATCCTCATGAAATTTTTACCACACATCAACTATGACATGAGTAGCATGCCACAAAAATTTCACTTCATTTGGAGCCCTAGATCTGCAGTTATGGTAAATAACAAATTCAACTAGCATTACAACCTTACTGCACAAATCTATTTTTACCGCAAAATATTGAAACTAAAATATGCCATATTATAGATCTAATGCATAGAAAATTTCACAAGGATTCCAAAAAGTCCTCATTTGCTATTTTACGAATTTCCTATGAATTTCCAAAGATTCAGCAAATTTACTACAAATGGGTCCTTATCGGCACTATTCATTTGAGTCACAGACTTCGCAGTTAGGCCCCTCCCCTTAGTCGAATTCAAGCACGGGGCCCTTGACGCGAACTTGAACAGAGGACGTCGGGGAATCGGCCGGTGGCAGTCGGAGAAGGGCCGGTGGCGGCGGGGGAATGGTGGGGAAGCACCAGGGCGCCCGCTGGTGGTCTCGGATGGCCGGGAGGTGGGCCGGCCATGTGCACCGGCGGTCGGAGGCGACGGCGGCCGGCGACTGCGGTGCTCCCAGCGCGGTTTTGGACGGCGAGCACGAGCACGGCGTGCAGGAGAGGGAGGCGAACCTGATGGCGCTGCTCGTGAGGGGCGAGGGGGGCTAAGAGGGGGAAAACAGCGTGGCACCGGCGAGCTCGGAGCTCGACCATGGCGGTCGCATGCTCTAGCGCCGAACGGAGCGGGGCGAGGGAGCCGCAGAGCGAGTGAGGGAGAGAGGGCAGCACGATGTTCCTTTAGGAGGGCGCAGGGACGCGACAGGGCAGACCACGCGGCAAGAAAGCTCGGCAATGGTGGCCACGTCCATGGACACACGGCGTCCTTTAAGGCCTTTTACCGAGCACGTGGCGGGCGACGGTATGGCCGACGTGGGGAGCAGATTTGGGCTGCTTCTAGGCTGAATTTAGCAATGGGCCTAAAACGAAGTTTGCTCACCTTGGTCAGCTCTACATTTCTTATTAGGGGTGCCAAGTCATTTGAGCTATGGATTAGTAGGTAATTAAGCTACAAACTGCTAGTGTCAACACATTGATAACGGTCACGGAAATTCGCTTTCGGAGGTCAAAACTCGGTCAAACTCAGTGCAACTTTTTGCATGCTCATCTCCATAATATAACCTTCAACTTTTATTTTTGGACCAACTCAAGTTGCTTAACGAATTTCGGAGAACGCGAAACGCCAATGCTGATGTCAATGAAATTCCAGACTTAGAATATTTCCAAGCGCTGAAAACTGCAGTAAATTCAATCTTGTGACCTCTGTTTGACTTATTTCCAAGTTGATCTAGGTCTTAGTGTAAAAACAAAGTTTCTTCTACATAATATGAACTACAAGTTTTATTTAAGGTCCAACATCAAAGCTTGCATAGAACCTAAGTTCTACCTTGACCAAAGTAGGATCACGATAAAGCTTAGATTATCATTTTTGATCCATTGGAGCATTTTGTTGGCATTTGCCCAACATGAACCTTTCATGACTTTTGCTGTAGAGTTTCTCTAGAGTCATTTGGGCAAGGTTGCAAGGTTTGGTTGATGACCTACATTTCCATTCACTTAATAGTGCAATTCAAGCACTTAGTAAAGTCATTCCAATAAGGATATAACTTATCATTTCATGTGACTTTTTGATTCCAAACTTTATGAAACTTTTCTAGTGATCCATGTGGGTGGAAATTGATGTGAGGCACATGAATATATTCCAATAACACCAGCCAATCATATATCTTGAAAAGACCTATATGTAAAGCAAGGGTGCAATATCCGAGTTTAGGTTGGGGCTCATTTCCATAGGTTTGACCTTGACATCTCCATCACCACTGAACATGTCATGGTTGAGTTTAAACCCATTGCTTAATGGGTGACAAACACCTGGGGTGTTACAGCCCTCCCCCCTTAAAGGAATTGCGTCCCGAGATTCGGTGCGAAAGACTTTTAAGGGAAGAGAAACTTGTCATCCAGTTTCCAACATCAGTGATAGCATTAGGCTACTTAACTTTGAAGTATCAGAGGGGCTAATTTGGTCACGACACTTTCTGATACTTGCTCTTCGTCGTAAGCTGTTGTCTGAAGAATTTCCTTCGTTGGCGTCCATAAAGCATTATTACATTGGAAGGAATCCAAGATAGCACTATCCTACGTACTTCATCCTCGATGTACGAAGAGTGATACAAGCATAGACTAAATACTTGTAACGTCTACTTCCCTAGTGGATATAGCATAGACCTATGGACTTTGCGCTATATGACAGTCGGTCGATGGATATTTCTTGCAATGGTGCTATATTTGTTCCCAAGGTTTGAAAATCAGTTCTCTACTAAAGTGGCTTGAGCACAACTTCCCGTAAAGGATGTGATCATAGACACGGTAAACATCCTTTGAGGGTATGAGAAGCTAGTTAACCAATATCCAAACTGGTTGTAGCGGTGCAATTAGTCTTCTCAAGGTTATGGAGGGTTGTCTAATAGCAATACACCTACAAGTTGTAATTTCTTGGCATGAATTACAAACACAACCGTCTAATGCAAAGGATGATCGCAGTCACAGCGAAATTGCAGATTCTGTACCCTTTTGTTTTCTATTCATATCTCACAAACTACTGCACCAATATGCACAAATTTTGGTGGGCATGTAGATCCATGGGTCTTCTAACTACTCACCAAAATTCAACTCAACCGGACACCGTTTGACCATCCAAATAATTCATCTACCAAAACTGCTTTGTTCTGAAATGGCAGCAAACCGAATTGACAAAACAGCTCTCAAATCCGATGTTTCACTCAACCAATCCTCAAACAAACTTAAGGCATCGATGTGTCCTAAGTGAGAAATGAGGTCACCAAGTTTGGGGTCAATCCAACTTCGTTTGAGTCACTAATCGCCGGCTTGAAGATAACCGGTTTAGTGCCACAAAATCTAGACAGCTTTCGTATTCTCCCTTTTCTTTGCTTCACACGTTGAGGTGTGTATTTTATACTCTCGATCTCTTTGTATAGCAGCAGCAGCTCTTTTCTCTAAGGATGTAGACCAAGGTTTTCCATATGTGGTTCTTAGGGAACAACTTAAATCGTTTGATTTAGACACCAACTTGACGATGCACAAGCATTGGACTTGTGACTGTTTTTGGGACACAAAGCATACTCTACATAGAGGGACTGTCCTATAGAGATAAGAAACCATTCCTGTATATCCTTCGGTGCTTCGTCCAATAGAGTCCGAACATATGTGTTAGTGGCACCTAGGGGCACAAAGATGCTGATCGAAACTAGGCACATGCTTTCTCTAGTTCTTCACTTAGCTGATACAACATCTTGCATTGCTGAATGTCCTTGCTGTTTTTTGCTTAACATCGTTCTGTGAGACATAGTCTTCATAGCTACCAATAAGTTGCTACCTAGCTAGAGATTAACCTTACTATGGTTAACTAATCAGTTGTTTCTCAACACTCAAAGTTCCAAATTCTTACTCTTGCCAACAATAGTTGTGATTGACGCATGACAGATGGTCGCCATTGGAGTCAGCAGACAAGGGGTCACACTAGAGATAGTTAATCTCGCTGGTGCAATCAACATGCCCATAATAATCAAGACTTGGATAGCCATGTCATAATCATAATCATAATGTGATGTTCGATTCTTATCTGACTAACAACTTGTCCAACATTAAGTGTTGTGTGCCTTTCTGATCCAATGGGGATGACATAAGTTGCTCACTAGATGACCGACATCATTACAGGGACCGTCAAGTAGAGTCACTTGTCTACCATCTCTTGCAGTCTGTTATTGTTTATGTCAGTGACCTGTTCTTCAAAGGTTATCCTCTGGACGACTTCAAAAGGAAGCTCTACTACTTTTGGTCTAATATAAGGATCTTTCGATTAAATATGGAGAGATAACCAAGGAAGAGCTCACATGAAAACAACACATCGGTGCAGTTCGGCAATAGATCATGACTAGAAACTTCGATACCAGCGCGCACCCAGCAGCACAACCATGTGTCGGCCGACCACAAGGACGCCCTAGGTTCCGTCGCAGCACCATAGTTGCTACTCATAACACCATTACTGATCACACACCCAAAGTGAATTTTCAAGTTGCACAGATTGGGTCATAAAAACAAGCACTATGCAAAGGAGGGATAGCAAACGAAGGTAGTCACAAGGTTAGGACTCAACAAGGAGGCGATCAGAAGATCAAAACACAGCGCAAAAGTACATAGCCTAATTGTCGAAGGCAACTAAGCAGGAGACTCTTGCTTAATTTCCATTTACGCCTCGGGTCCACCAAAGTGATTACCAGATAAAGATTACATGAGATTTGGTCTTGTCGAGCAGCAACATGAGATCAAGACTGATAAACGTCCAGAGACTTGAAAGAGTTGGAGACAAAATACATGAGATTCGAGGGACAGAGCCATTGCACTGACTAGGGACTCAGTTGATAAAGCAATGACATGATCTGCGAGGAAAAGGTTCCAAAGCCAGGGTAGATAGCGATTAGCGTTGCACTAGCTCATCAGTAGGAGAAAGAGCAATGAAGTCCGACAAGGATTTTTGAGCAAGGTCCTCCCACATGGGAGCGAGACAACCATGACACATGCAAGCATTCAAGGGAATTAAGCTTGGGCCTAAGGTCAAGCAAAGGCATGGATAAAGGTCTTCGTAGCACAACATTCAAGACTAGCAACCACATGTACAGGCTTAGGTTCCTAAGAGAGAACTTAATTGGAGACGACAACCACGAGATTATCAAAACTTGGACGCTGCTCTAGGATAGCGCTCTTCCACACTCATATGCTTACTGAGGACAAAAGGGTGACAACTACGGCACTACCTAGATAACGAGCATCCACGCCTACATCATGGTCTTATGCGAGCATTTCGAAACACTCAATCCGATTAGCTTAAGCGACTATTACTAAGCACAAAGCTCGTACATAATAAGCAGTCACCTACAGTAACACCACTACACATAAACATGCGAACCTGGTGGTAAGGTACTGTTATCTTTTATTTCCTTTTTATAGAGTAGGTGGATATCTCTACAAAACAAGTTTCACTTACATTTAGCAATTTAGTTTTCAAAGGGGTGAAGTTTTTGCTAATTAATAAATTGTCCTCCATTTCCTTTGGAAACAGACATACACGACAAAACTAATCACCCACTACCTTCAAGCATAGCTATTCAAGCAGCATGGGACAAGGTATTTTGTCTAGCTTCACACAGGGAAGGTAGTAACATCACATTGATCACAAGTTACTTAATATTAGAACAAAGTGAGGGAAGCATATTTATGCACAAGCACAATCATGATGCATGCTCGTCCTATTCGTCCTCACGAAATTGCCAGCCTAAGGTGGCAATCACATTCTATGTCGGTGGCATGGCACGTATTCTCTCGATATATAGCTAGTCGTCAGCTACATTCAATCTACGCATTCGTGGTTAGCGTACCTGCAGGCAAATTCATTGCAGCCCATCCCCACAAGAGATAAATAAGCACACAATGAAAGCAATAAACTAAGATACTCTCCATATATACATCCCCAGATATATATACTTCGGTATCCATAGCTACCCAATAGATATACCCACAATTAAGTACCTTCATATATACATGGGTGTAACATGTAAATATTCCAGTAACCATAGCTAACTCTCCCCTAGACCGACAGTTGGACGGTCATGCTCTCACAACTCACACTTACCTGGGCGTAGAGGCAATTGATCCATACATTACCATTCAAGCGAATGGCATCCATACAATAGCACACCATATGGACGACGAAAGTAAAAACCCCCAAGTTAGTACTTAGATAGCCACCTAATAGTCCTTAACTGGGCATAAAGGAGGATGTCGCTAGCATAGTTTTGCAAATTAGTTTTGACAAATTTGCCTGTAGCTAAAGTTTTAGTTAAAATTGGCTTTTTAAAACCAAAACTTTGTTTTTAAAATGACGTACATGACAGTATTATGCTTAATCTTGCTCTGATGCCAGCTATGACAGAACCACCCAATTTATACAAGATCAAGTACGGCTGTCCCCGCTAACACGTTGACACACACATACTTTCACTTATATAAACCCGGTAGTCCGCCGAGTGTCCCGAAAGACCTCGGTAAATCAACATCACAACCAAGATCGTATGATTAAGCAAATACACATCACACACGCAGAGTTGCAATGGAAATAATATTACAAAAGGGGTTCACAAATAATAGTACAAGTTTGGGTTTCAAAACCAATTAGTTAAAACAACATAGTGTTCAAATGATTACATTAATATAAGTTCCAAATACATTGCTAGCATAAGTGACATCATCCGACAAAAGCATATAGGTGAGAAGTAACTATAGAATCACCGAGCCCACCGGCGGTTAGCCACCATCTTCAATAGGTCGAGAACTTCACCTGCAACATGGTGGGATAAACCCTGAGTACTCAAATGTACTCAGCTAGACTTACCCGTCGTAAACCAGAAATAAAGTGACACCAAGGATTATGCAAGGCTTTATTTGGTGGAGCTGAGCTGACAACCTTTTTGCATAAAAGCTAGAGTAATCATTAGCATTATCCACCTATACTAGCAGTGACTTTTAGCCATCCCCTACCATCTATATTAGCACCTGTACTAATCAATCACTTAATTAAGTTGCAAACAATAATAACCATATCAGGTATTTCATGGCTCATTATCATAATAATAATCATCATCATCATTTAACCATATCTTTAAATTTAGTGAATCTACGTTGCCGCTGCTCAGTCAAGATCTCACTATCCGGGAGAGACGGCGATTCGAATCGATTCCTATCCAGCTAGAGGGGTATTCCTAACACTCACCCAATCCACCTGATCAATGGTTTCCTCGGGTCACCTTTGGTACAACTCAGGAATCACGGTTCTGAGCAGCGCCGCACCCTCAGGGAGTCCACTCTGCCAGGTGGTCAATCTCACCTCGGACTTACGCCAATAGCTCCCCGCACATCCTTACTACCGCCAGGGTGCGCACTTTCACTTCCCAGACTTCTGGCCTGAATTGAGCTACTCGGCTTCGCGGTCGGAACGAGTTATCCGGCCAACTAAGTGATAGGCATGCGTTCAATATGACATGAGGACGTACAGCGAATCGGTCCTTAAACGACACAGACGGGGATAGATTCACACCCAAGACCTCCATGCCTTGTTGCTGCACTACCGTCATCCCGTCCGGTCTCTTTTCATTATTAACACATGGTTCTTTTTTATGATAGCAAATATAGCCAACCATGACCAGAGCTCATCCTACATCTCGCAGGTGACAGGAAATCACCCAACTTCTACCGGTCTAAGCATAGCTAAGCATCATTCGATCCTACACTTAATTAGGATTGATAGGATTTTATCTGGACAAGGTAAGGATATAATGCAACAATTGGTTCCAACCAATTCCTATACTTAATGCATCATCAACAATAAAAGATACTTAAGATATTTGTAAAAACATGGGAGACTTAGAATGCTCCGGGGCTTACCTAGGATCCGACACAAGTCAGTTCAGTTAGCTTGCACCATCCTGGTGACATCTCAGGTCCTAGCACTTGCTTAGTCCTTCCATCTTCGGGATAGATCCTCCATACACCGTCTTCGGGTTCGGCTCCAACATCACGTCCTTCACGTGGTTCATCTAGCGCACCTAGATGAGATGCAAGATGCATGTGTATGAATGTAATGAATGGTAACACAAGATGCATCACATAAGCATTCAAGACAAACACAAGATTATGCAAGACATAGACACCAATAGCTATTTAACTAACATCACACAACCTATCATGCTAAGATGGTAAAGAAGACGACAACACCAAGCATGACACAAGTTTCTCAAGATCTTAGGTGCTCTAACTCAGTCATCATTCAAGGCATAAGTCACACTTAACAATATACAAGCAAACACTATAATTGGAATCTGCCAATTTCTGGACATGCAAACAGCAGCTACAAGATTTAGCTATAACTTTGAGTTACACAAATGCAAATGACTTGCAAGAAGACATTTTGGAAAGCTTATGAAATTATCTACATTTCATCTATAACCATCATAGCATGATTCACAAGTTAAGTAGGTCGAAATTATACATTTACAGAAACTGGTCCACAATTGACAGAGAGCAGCCATTTCTGAAACCCAACTTTAAACAGGCATAACTCACAAACTACTTGGTCAAATGACACCAAATTTTAACATAAGCTAGATACAGGAATTATCTACAACTTTTATATAAACAAGTTTCACAAGAAAGCAAATTATCATGAAGAACTTTGCTAAGTTCCCAGATCTGTCCATAAACCACATTTGCAAGAAAATAAATATTAACTTATGTTGCAAACACATAATTAGACAAAACCAACTTTACCAACATGTCACACATGACTAAAGAACACCAGAAAACCTAGTGTCCATGACCAAATAAATTCTTTTAATGCATTTCTTAATTTATTTTAGATAACAAGGTGACTTAATGAACATATACCAAAAGTATACAATAAATTCTACAAATATTACAGTGGCTCACATATCCTCTAAATAGTCTACTGTACAAATTTAACTCCATTTGAATATGTATAGCAACCTCTATGAAAAAGACAAGTTGCTAAAGCAAGAAATCATGTGAGAGCGAGATAAACCAATAACTCACTCATACTTCATCCAATCCTCATGAAATTTTTACCACACATCAACTATCACATGAATAGCATGCCACAAAAATTTCACTTCATTTGGAGCCCTAGATCTGCAGTTATGGTAAATAACAAATTCAACTAGCATTACAACCTTACTGCACAAATCTATTTTTACCGCAAAATATTGAAACTAAAACATGCCATATTATAGATCTAATGCATAGAAAATTTCACAAGGATTCCAAAAAGTCTTCATTTTCTATTTTACAATTTTCCTATGAATTACTATGAATTTCCAAAGATTCAGCAAATTTACTGCAAATGGGTCCTTATCGGCACTATTCATTTGAGTCACAGACTTCGCAGTTAGACCGCTCCCCTTAGTTGAATTCAAGCACGGGGTCCCTGACGCGAACTTGAAGAGAGGACGTTGGGGAATCGGCCGGTGGCGGCCGGAGAAGGGCCGGTGGCGGCGGCGGAATGGTGGGGAAGCACCAGGGGTCCCGCGCGTGCCCGTTGGTGGTCTCAGATGGCCAGGAGGTGGCCCGACCATGTGCACCGGCGGTCGGAGGCGACGACGGCGGCGACTGCGGTGCTCCCAGCGCGGTTTTGGACGGCGAGCACGAGCACGGCGTGCAGGAGAGGAAGGCGAAGCTGATGGCGCTGCTCATGAGGAGCGAGGGGGGCTAAGTGGGGGAAAATAGCGCGGCACCGGCGAGCTCGGAGCTCGGCCGTGGCGGTCGCACGCTCTAGCGCCGAACGGAGCGGGGCGAGGGAGCCGCAGAGCGAGTGAGAGAGAGGGGGCAGCACGACGTTCCTTCAGGAGGGCGAAGGGACGCGGCAGGGCAGACCACGCGGCAAGAAAGCTCGGCAATGGTGGCCACGTCCACGGACACACGGCGTCCTTTAAGGCCTTTTACGGAGCACGTGGCGGGCGACGGTATGGCCAACGTGGGGAGCCGATTTGGGCTGCTTCCAGGCTGAATTTAGCAATGGGCCCAAAACAAAGTTTTCTCACCTTGGTCAGCTCTACATTTCTTATTCAGGATGCCAAGTCATTTGAGCTATGGATTAGTAGGTAATTAAGCTACAAACTGCTAGTGTCAACACATTGATAAAGGTCACGGAAATTCGCTTTCGGAGGTCAAAACTCGGTCAAACTCAGTGCAACTTTTTGCATGCTCTTCTCCATAATATAACCTTCAACTTTTATTTTTGGACCAACTCAAGTTGCTTAACGAATTTTGGAGAACGTGAAATGCCAATGCTGATGTCAATGAAATTCCAGACTAATATTTCCAAGCGCTGAAAACTGCAGTAAATTCAATCTTGTGACCTCTGTTTGACTTATTTCCTAGCTGATCTAGGTCTTAGTGTAAAAACAAAGTTTCTTCTACATAATATGAACTACAACTTTTATTTAAGGTCCAACATCAAAGCTTGCATAGAACCTAAGTTCTACCTTGACCAAAGTAGGATCACGATAAAGCTTAGATTATCATTTTTGATCCTTTGGAGCATTTTCTTGGCATTTGCCCAACATGAACCTTTCATGACTTTTGCTGTAGAGTTCCTCTAGAGTCATTTGGGCAAGGTTGCAAGGTTTGGTTGATGACCTACATTTCCATTCACTTAATAGTGCAATTCAAGCACTTAGTAAAGTCATTCCAATAAGGATATAACTTATCATTTCATGTGACTTTTTGATTCCAAACTTTATGAAACTTTTCTAGTGATCCATGTGGGTGGAAATTGATGTGAGGCACATGAATATATTCCAATAACACCAGCCAAGCATATATCTTGAAAAGACCTATATGTAAAGCAAGGGTGCAATATCCGAGTTTAGGTTGGGGCTCATTTCCATAGGTTTGACCTTGACATCTCCATCACCACTGAACATGTCATGGTTGAGTTTAAACCCATTGCTTAATGGGTGACAAACACCTAGGGTGTTACAGTAGTGGCAGTAATGCTAGTTGTAGCAGTGCTGGTTGTGGTGTTGGTGTTGCTGGACATGGAGAAGGACCAGCTAATGATGGAGGAAGAGATGGGAAGACCATTCCTGCAGTTGGTGCGCTAGATACACCCCTCGATTCTTGGAGTTTTATCTATCCTATATGGTTCAGCATCAGGGTGCCCTAGTGAGGAGAGAGCTAGTAATCTATGATCATGGAGTCCAAAGGTAGCACAGTAACTATCACAACTTGGGAGTGCAAGTCAAGAGAGCTAGGGCAGTAAATCCCTATGCCTGAGCTGAATGACAGAGGGATCGATTACATGTTTTGGTCGCTATTTCAGTTTGACTTCTACAAGACAGTGATTCTTGCCAAGGAGAAGAAGATTGTTCAGATGAAGTACATAGATTGGGATCATATTGAGAGCATGAACACCCTAGACTCTTGGAGAGTGATTGAGGCAGTGACTGAGCATGGGCTAAAAGATATCATGGGCTTACAATATGATTGGAACCGAGAGATTTTGGTTCAATTTCACGCCACCTTCTTTCATGACGTGGCAAATGAGACCATTCATTGGATGACGAAAGGAGTTCACTACAAGGTAGATTTCACTACTTTTGCTCATCTTCTAGGGTTTGGGAGTGGAGATAGATATGCAAACACCATTCAGACAGAGAATGTCAAGAAAGCTGAGGATATTGTATTTGCGTATGAGAGGAGGGATCTAGCTGATGGGAAGACTATTGGGCTAAAGTCTTTCTACTATGCCATGAACAACCTTTTTAGAGAGATAATCAACCCAAAAGTTGGTGACTCAACTTCACTGAGGAAGTATGCTAAGAACTTGCTTGCAAGGATGGCTCCAGGGAGTGATGCTTTCTCTATTAGCAGGTTTATTTGGGCTGAGTTGAGTGACTCACTAGATGATGCTAGGAATGATCTCCCATATGCTCCTTATATCATGTATATCATTGAGAGGGTGTCCGGCATTGAGTTCAAGAAGGATGTGGAGCACAGGCCCTACAAGTTCACTCAGTGGAAGCATACAGGATGGGAGGTACTTGTTGGGGCAGTAGGTATGCCAGCTGTAGCAGAGGTTAGACACACTCACAGAGCTAGTAGCAGCAGGCCTTCTTCCTCTCATCATAGGTCTAGGGGGAGTAGGCTCAAGGAGTTGCTCAAGAACATATTTTGCATGTGTTAGTATGCTGTGGATGCTGCCTATGAGGGAACAAAGGACATAAATGATATGAAGAGGCAGCTAGGACTTGAGGTCAGAGAGATCCCTCCTCCTCCAGTGTTTCCACCCTATGAGGACAATAGTGAGGATGATGAAGAGATGGAGTATCCTCATGATCAGGAGATGCTTGGTGAGAGGATGAACATCCTCAGACGTGAGAGAGGACAGTCTAGGCCATAGAGGCACATAGCTACTACACACAGGGCTGGTAGGGCTATTGTGAGTGATAGTGATGAGGAGTCCGGTGAGAGGACTGTTTCGGGCAGCAGGCAGCAGACCGACCCGGCATGATGACAGTGACATTGGCATTGACTAGAGCAGGGAGCAGTGAGACGACCATGCCTTACCTCTCTTGTCCTTTCCCTTTTTGGCACCTGTTGACAAAGGGGGAGAGAGGCAAGATTGAGATGTTTCTTTTGTATTGTCGTCGTCTTTCGTCATTGTGGTAGTAGTAGGGGTGGACGTTGTGAGTTGTAAGAGTCGATGTCATTTTTGAACTCTCCTTCTATGTTAGTGGTCTGTAATATTACTTTGTATCACCCTTGTGTGGCGATTGGTGGTCATGGACATGGATATGTGAACTTTATGTGTAATGGAATGCTAGTACTATGTTAGAACTACTTTATATTTCTTATATATCTCTAGTATTCCATATCTGTGTGTGTCTGTTTATATATATGAGATGCTTTTTGTTTTGTTAAAATATTCTGAGTGTGCAGAACACGGAGGTTCCACGCCCAGGGCTAGAGGCTCCATGGCCTAGAGGCTCCACCGTCTGCAGACCCAGGATATTTTCTTTTGTGCATAAACTGTCATACGCATCACGTATTATTATTTGACACACATCTTTTGCACCCCACGATGGCATGAATACAATGTATCTTTAACACTTGCTCTTAATATATGCAAAGTATGTCTTGAAGGGACATTTTTATAATTCCAAACAAATCTTGAATATATTAAGGGGGAGCCCTTGTATTCATGCTATCAAAAGCTCAATCTTTTAATTAAATGTAAGCTTTAACTGTGTTGTCAACATTTACCAAAAAGGGGGAGATTGTAAGTGCAATCAAGCTCTAAGTGGGTTTTGGTGATGTTGACCACATAATTAAAGAACTAATGGCTTTGACAAGTGTTTGCCAGCATATCTTTAATCGTGGATGAAAAGAAACAAAGGTGGAGATCCCCCCAACTCAAATGGATGGCTTGTAGTGGCTCCAAGAGCTAGTTTAATTCATTTTATATTTTGAAATTGAGTCATAGGACAAGCCGTCCTATCAAGGGGGATACTAATGGTGTGCTAGGTGGAACCAAGTGCTCAAAACTCCATCTACATCTCAAATAATCCAAGCCACAAAAAGCCAGCCGAGCTAAATTTTTATCTGCTCTGGCCTGCGCGGAACCTTCACGCTCTGGCGCGGAACCTCTACATACTGACACGGAGGCTCCGGGGTCTAACAAACCCAATTGTTTTATGGGTGATGTGGATGGTATTTATACCATACCCCTTCGCCCCCAACGGCTATCTTCTCTATTCCTTTCATTCCTGACAAACAGAAGCTCCCTCTCTCCCAAGCTTGGTGCTCCCAACTCCCTTGCTCAAATGTTTGTGATTCCTTGAGGGATTTGGCTCTAGAGAGTGTGAGATAGCTCAAGAAGATCCCCCTCCTTCATTCTTGTGCACTTGGTGAAGCCCTAGCCGCTTGGTTTGTTTGTTTCTCTTGGAGCTTGTCTCCTAGACGGCTAGCAGTCGCCCGGTAGCTCCCAATCTGTTGTGGTTGAGCAACGGGACGTTTGTGTTATCCTTTGTGACTTAGTGGAACCCTCCAATCCATTGCCTTGGTGATAGGTTGGAGAAAAGGAATGAGTTAAAAGAGACTCCATAACCTTTGTGGCTAACCTCAACAACGTGGACATAGACAGGCCTTTGTGGCAAGTTGAACCACGAGATAAATCCTCATGTCCTCTGTGATTGCTATTGTTGTCGCTATTACTTGTGATTTGAATTGATTTTAGGGTTTGCATCCGATATACAAATTTCTCATCTTCTAGGTGCAACTGACTATGTGAATAGCTCAACACACTTCCCAAGAAGGCTGGTATTATATTCGATCTATTTTTCATTCGTTAAATTCTATAGTAGATCAATTTCATACTCTGATCCTGGAGGTTCCACGCTCAGTCCCAGAACCTCCGCGATCATACCCGGAGGTTCCGCGTTTTGACTAGTTTCGTGAAGTTGATTAAAGTTCAGAGAAAGGCCTATTCACCCCCCTCTAGGCCACTTGCTAGATCCTTTCACAAATTCAACCAACTTTGTGAAGGACATCGACTTCAACTGATCTATGGGCTGTGCTTGAGCTACCTAGTACTAAGTTTGACAATTGTGCACCACACCTAAACTATTAGACTCACCTAGGTCAAGCTACTAGTTGATACACCCCTTAATAGTATGGCCAAAGGAAAAACAATGTCCTAAACTACTCTAAGTGTCTCTCCAACGACAAACAACACTTAGAACTAGTCCGTCCTTAACCTTGTCGTCCATTCTTTGAAAACCGAAACGATTTTCATCGACAGGGGCATGAAAACCATAATTGCCCAATCAATCATCATTACCATGACCTAACTCAAATTGCCTCTACAAAACACACATTAGTCACAGTAATCTTGTGTCATCATTAATCACCGAAACCCAACTAGGGGCCTAGATGCTTTCAATCTCCCCCTTTTTGGTGATTGATGACAACACTACGTCGAGTATGTGTGTAAGAGATGGGTGAGGTTTTCAACATGCTTGGTTCATATAAGCATTTGATAATAAGAAGAAGGGGTTAGGCATGCTTATATGACCCAAGCCAACACAATGTACTCAGAAGATATGAAATAAGCATGAGTACACAAAGTAAAGCTCATTTGAATCGGAGTATAACGCGGAAGCAAAGCAAATGAGCATAACCAAGTGACATGACATATATATAACAAAGCAGAGATCACATATGTCACATAAGCCATCACATCATGCAAACACACATATAATACAATGCATAAAAGTAACTGTGAAAGTATGAAGTATCACACACAAAAGACGAGTCCATCTCACATGCTCCCCCTAAGTCTAACATACTTGCTCCCTCTCCCCCTTTGGCAACAAGCACCAAAACCTAAGGGTCAGTCGGCTGGATGGGAGCAGACGAGTTGGGTGCAGAGACACGCGGGGAAAGCTCAAACTGGGTCGCATCATCATCTGACTCTAAACTCTAAGCTGTTGGACCCTCGAGAGCGGACTCACGCTGACCCTCAGTAACTAGAAGTGGAGGTGAAGCGGTCTAGGTCTGCTCGGTGGACTCAGTAGCTAGGTTGGCCGACTGAGACTCTAAAGCTATGGTAGTGGCCTGATCCTATGGCTCATAAGCTATCTCTATAGAAGCCATGACGGTCTGTATCTCTATCACTGAGGCCTCAAGGGTAGGAGTCACTATCAGAGGTGACTCTGACGAAGTAATAGAGGACAAAAGTGTCTCGGTCATCCCTGTGACTGGACCTACTGCAGTAGTAATAGGCACCCAAAGCTCTAGAGGTGTGGGGTGACCTGTGATCTCACTAAAAGAGGCAGCCAAGCTCCTAGAGACCGGTGTGTCTGTCACTAACACTGACTCGGACTGAGTAGGGGTGAATCCGGTGACAATCGGAGTGAAACCCTGAGCATGTGTCCCTAGTGTAGCAAACCACTATGAAACCTACTCGATGGGGGAGGCAAACTATGCAGCCGGCTATCCCTGACTCTAAAGCCCACTGGGCTGTATAGCTAGAGTCGCTAGGGTACTAGTAACAGTCGAACCAAGCTGTAACATGGGCCGGTAAGGGGCAATCCCTATAGCTGTAAGGACATGCTGTATAAAACCAAGAAGCTATTGCTGAGTGTCTAGCTGCTGTTGCTGAATGGCTTGGTATTGCTGCTAGAACTAATCCTGACGTGCCTGCATCTAGGTGAGCGTTGCAGCTGTGGCCTATGCCTGACGTGTCTGCTCCTACTGTAGTCTGTCAAGTATTGCTATCAAAGCAGGGTCTGTCTATGGTGGCTGAGGTGGAGCTGAGCTAGAACCACTAGCCTCTCTGTCGTGAGCCTGTGGGGGCATATGTGGAATAGGATGATAGTCCTCGTCTGAGCTGCCAGACAGGTCATCCTCATCCTTGTCGTCCTGTGGTGCCTCTACATCTACAAGCTCTAACTCTACAAGGGCCCTAATGGCCTCATTCTACTCAGCCTATGTCTCAGGCACCTTTGGCCACTGGCAACGTCTCTACCTCGGTGTCCTACTCCCAGTACTAGAACCCATCAGCTGGCGCATGTCATACTCGAGGAACTCAGTAGTAATACCAATCAACTTAGCCATGACCTTAGGAGGGTATATGTGAACATGCCTATAGAATAAGAAATCAAATCCAATGGGCATACGACAACTGACAGTGGCCCTTGAAGCCCTCTGCTAGAGTCTCCTCCATCTCTGAAAGTATCAAGTCCCAAATATCAAACAATGTTTGAGAGATCAGGTGGTGGACTAACCAAAGCTAAATACGAGTCAAACCCTCATGATAGCCACCCCTCGGGAGCAAGGTCCTCCTCATGACTGAGTCCAGGAGGCGAGCTATAGGTGTAAGGGCACCTAGAGTGTGCCTCGAACCCTCTCTGAATGGCTCTCGTAAGCAAGCTTTGACTAACTCTGTAGGTGGCACTGCTCCGCTGTGAGGGAGCCTAGGTGGCTGTGTCTATCCATAGCAAAGCTAGTGAATCTTGGTGGCTGACTCTAGAATCCTTAATATCTCTATAGCCCTGTTGCTGTACAACCTACGGTCACATCCTCTGAAAGTGAAGTGAATGAACCTATGACCTGGGTCAACCCACAACAAAGCGTAGAACTCTCTAACCCAAGAGGCAGCATACCTATCGGTCTGCCCCAAGAGGTCTACCAAGCCAGGTAGAAAGGTGAGGTGTGGACAGACCTGCTCTCCTCTAGTTGCCACAATAGCCTCCAGGGGACACACTCATTGAGATCTGAAAGCAACTCCACTATTGACATAAGCATGGTAGAAGTCCTCCTACAGCACTATGTAGAAACCCTTTGAAGCCCTCTCATCTCGCTGAGGTGGGAACCATTGCTCAACCTCCACAAAGCAAAGCTGCTGCACCTGTCAAGCTATGACTGCCCTCAAGTCCAAGTGCTCTACTTGCGGCGGGCCTTGTGGTCTGGGAGGTGGCTGAGAACCACACCTCTAGGTCTCTAACCTAGGTGTCACCTCAGCACGGACATGACCTGAGCATCATAGTGTTTACTCCTCTTACTGCTCTGCCTCCTCCTAGGTCTGCTCAGTCTCTTCCTAGGGATCAATCTCTTTCACATGAGTACCCTCTAGTGCATCCTCCAGAGACACATGCTGACCTCCAAGCATGATAGTACCATGTGGACTACCATGCTAAGCCTCAAACTCCTCCACTATGGCCTTCTAAGCTAGTGACAACTGATCACCAATACGAATGCCACTACCTCTGCCACCTATCTCAGCATGCTCAGCTACTGCTGCCACTGCTGCTACTCTCTCTGCTTCTATGTCACCACGCTTGCGCTCCTTCTTGGTCATCACCTTCTTGGGTCCCTTATCCTTTTCCTTTGCTATCAGATGAGGCAGACGCCTCTCATCACCACCGGGACCACCCCTGATGTTCTTGCAACGAGCCATATTAACACTACAAAAATCAACTACCACTGAACAATATCAATCAATCAAGAGCTCCACCTGACTCAAGGAATCACTGCCACTAACAAGATCGACTGCCCATTGTCTGCACACTAACAAGAGAACCACTGTCACTGAAAACCACCGTTAGCTAACACTCGCTGAGGCTTGGCCTCAATCCATACTTGCGAGCTTGGCCCTGAGTTTATCTACCACTGTCACACTGCCAAGACTGCCTCAAACCACCCAAACTCGCTGCATAGATGGAATAGAAGGTATGTATATAAGCAACTATAAATTCTAGAGATGAGTTTGACCTAGTCAAAAGCAAGCAATTTGGATGAGAAATAGAGGAATGGCTCGCTATCTGACAATAAGAAGGATCCCTTGTGAATAGATAAGTGACTTAACAAAAGGGGCACCACTCGATCAACAAAGGAGCTGCAAGAAGGAATTCAGCCAAGGAGGGGGGGGGGTAAAAAACAGATGCTGATTTTGGTTAAGCATATATTTGAGCATCTAGAGGACAAGGGCGAAACTCACCCAGAAGACCAAGCACAAGATAGGGGCGCTGCTAGTCAAGGAGATGACGGAGCATGACCACTGAACACCAGGACAGAGCACTGCACAAGAATCGGCGATCGAAAGGAACAAGCAGTGAAGCAAGATTAGTTCAGGCAACCAGCCGAGCACCTGGCGAGCATCCTTGTAGTAGAGCTGACCAATTTATAAGAGCACAAGTACAATGGTAGTCCGCAAGCGGTCGCACTGTCATACTTAAGCCCATATAAACCTGGTAGTCCATCGAGTACCATGATGGGTCTTGATTAATTATCAACATACAACCAAGATCGTACATGATTCAATATACATGTCACATGTTACATAAGGTTCACAAATACAGTTCATTCATCAGAGTACGAATTGTGGTTATTACAAACCAAGTTAAGTAAATAGTAGCAGAAGCAAATTAAAGTTTGAAACTAACATCTGCCATCATAGTTCAAATACATAGTGCCAGGTCATGATCACACTCCCACAAAAGCATATAAGAAGGATTAATAAGAGATGCCTGCCCAGGGCTCACTCCTCGTCCATGGCGGGACAGAAGCAGTTCTTGCAATAGCCATGATAAACTGTACCATCTACAACAATGGGAATAAAACCCTGAGTACGAGAAGGTACTCAGCTTGACTTACCTGTCATAAACCAAAAACAAAGTGACTCTAAGGATTATGCAAGGCTTTATAAGTGGAGGTAGCTTGACAACATTTTGCATAAAAGCGACTAACTCAGTTGTACAATTATAATTCGGTCATCAAATTAATTATAGCTATTCATCTATAGATTAGCAACTATCCTGTGCCAAACATGTAGTATATCATTTAGTAACATACAATAGTAACCGTAGCCGGTGTAGTAATTCCATGTTTATCCGAACCATCATGTTCCATATCACAATTACTATGATGTTGGTACTAGCCAAGTTTCTCACTGTCCGGGAGAGACGTGGATTCGAATCGATTTCAACCAGCTGGGAATTCATTCCTAATACAAACCTAGGTAGACCAGATCAATGGTCACCTTAGGTCACCTTTGGTACAACTCAGGTCCACATTTCGTGGGTTCGCCCAGCACCGCACAATCAGGGACAACCAGCTACTAGGACATTTAGGCCCGGCCTGTCCTTGGGCTCATGTCTAGCTCCCCGCACATCCTTACTACCATCAAGAGTGCGCACTCTAATAGAGTGGGGCCTGGGCTGAGTTGAGCTACTTGGCTTCGTGGTCAGAATGAGTTATCCGACCAGCTAAGTGATAGGCATGCGTTCAATCTTGTCAGAAGCGCCCAACAACGGTATGGTCCTTAATCGGCATAGACAGAATCATATGAGTCAACCTACACATAGACTCCGCCTAGCCTCCATTTACATTACGCCATGGTTCTTTTCCATGATAGCAAATATAGCCAACCGTGCTTTGGTATCCACCTATATCTCGTAGGTGACAGGAAATCACCCGACTTCTATCGGTCTAAGCATGGCTAAGCATATATTCGATCCTGGACCTACATAGGGTTAAAGGCATATGTAACTAGACAAGGTAGTTTTTTGCATCAAGTGTTTCCAATCAACTCTTATAACCTAATGCATCAAACATAAAGGACTCAAGTGATATTTTGTACAACATAGGAAACTTAGAATGCTCCGGGATTTGTCTTTGAGGAAAGAGGTTGGCCGGTGATCCGGGCACTCAGAGAGATCTTTGAGAGTCTGCTCCTTTTCTCCTAGAGCTATGGCCTGAGGCGTCTCCTGGTGAACCTCCTCTTCTTCTTCATTGAATTCCAACAGAGTTATTTCTTTGGACGATCCTATATGCATGAACATGAATTAAGATACCATGAATGCATATATGATGACATGTATAATATGATAAGATGTAATGAATGCATCCTCATAAGTGTTTTCAATGACTTTGCATCAAGTAATAATAAGTTGCATCTTATTTTACTGAGTAGGTGCTTATCTCTTCTCAAATAACTAAACAAACACTTATGTAAATCATTTTCGGAATGACAAGACAGTAGTCACTTGTTTTGACCATAACTAGAGTTATACACTTCAAAATAATATGGTTATGGATATTCTGGAAATCTTATAAAATTGCCTACAACTTTCTTTTAATACCCTTAATGTGATTCAGCAGTTATCTAGGTCAAACAATTTAATCATTCAAATGTGTCTAGAGAGCAAGCATTTTTGACAGCAGACTTCTAACAACCATAATTCTTAAACCATAAGGCCTATTACTATGAAAACTTAACAAGGTAGATAAGTAAGTTATCTACAACTTTGTTATTAACAAGTTTTACAGAAAAGACCATTATCATCATGAAATTATCAACTCAACCGAAACTATACATGCAACCATCTAGTTGAATTATAAAGCAATAATTAACTAGTTGCATAGAACCAAATGCTTTTAAGCCTTACTAATAACATCAACCGATCATATGCATCACATGCACCATAGAAAACATCATGGTTAAACATAACTAAATTATTTATATCCATTTATTAATTTCCTTAGATAATAAGGTGATTTAAAGGATAAATATTTCCTTAATAAATTCTAAGAAATTTACAGTAGCCTACAAATGATCTTAATAGTCTACTGTAAAAATTTCATGCCATTTTGATAAGTACAACTACCTCTACAAAAATGACAAGTTGCATAGGCTTATTTTAGCAAAAATAGTTTAGCATAGTGAAAAGTGTCAACCAACAGATTTAATATTTTTATTACATTCCTCCAAGCATAAGAATACTATGTAAAAATTTGCATGATCATATGTTATGTATTTTTACCCCCAATTAATTTCACTAGAAACTAGCAATTAATTAGGATTAAATATGAAGACCATATTCAAAATATGACCACTACAAGTTTAGTATTTTTCCTAGCTAGAGCATGTCAACACAAGACCAGTAAAATTGGAATCACAATTTTATCACCTATTTAGCTCAAGTTATGCCATTTACAAGATAGAAACCATTTAAAAAGCATTTATCTAGCTACATTTTATTCTCCTAGAAAAATACTAGAAATAGTGCATCTCATATTTTTATCAAATACTACACTTCAAGATGAAACTAACAAAATTTGGTTCACTAAAATTGGACACTCCTAGCTTGAGATATGAATTTTTAAAACATGCATTCAAATCTATGAAATAAATCCAGAAAATCAAATATCATACACACTGACAGCCGGGTCCCGCGGTCAATGGGGACCCACCTGTCAGCGAGACAAAATAGGGGATAGTGTCGACCGATGAGAACTCACTGATGGCGAGGTCTCTGGCAGTACTGTCTTCACCACTGTACTCTCTTCGATTGGTAGGCTTAGTTGGCTCGGTGGCTCGCCAGAGCAAGCTCGACGGTGGCCATGGCGGACGGCGGAGGTCGATGGTGGTACGCCGGACATCTCTGGCTATGGCACACTTAGGCAAGGATGGCTACTCCTCCCTAGTGACCTAGCAGAGCTACACAGCATAGGTGAGGGCTCGGGTGGCGTCGGTGAGCTCGGCTGCGTGCACGACCGTGCAGTGGCGCACGGAGCACGGCGGTGCTCACGCTGTTCCGGCTAAATGGCGGTGAAAGGTGGGTCTCCGTCATGCCACTAGCAAGGTCTAGGGTTACTTGACCAAAGGCGCATGAGAAAGGAGGGAAACGATGAACCAACTCGGCGGTGGCGAGCTCGAGTGCCACGGCGGCCATGGCAGACGCGGATGGAGCGGCGACTCATTCCGGCGCTGTCAGGTGGTACCATCATTCCTAATTCTGGCCTAGGCTTCTAGACTCTAGTGAGCTGCTAGACCAAATAAAATGAATGCATGCGGTGTGGTGGAATGGCGGGGCCACGGTGAGCCATGAGCGCAGCGGCGCTCTGGTGACGATAGCTGCTGCGGCGAGGCGAAATGCCGCTCTACCTGGGGTCGGTAGGTGGTGCTGGTGGCTCGAGGAGGTGGTGGTGATGGCGTAGCAGCTGTGGCCAAGATGAATCGACTGGCAAGGCTGCGTCGGCGGTGAGCAGTTGCGGTGGTGCTGTGGTGAGCTCGGCGTGGCGCTGCGGAGAGGCAGAGAGAGCAAGAGCGAATCAGAGCGGGCGAGTGGATGGAGTGGTGGGTGCGCGATGCTTAAGTGCGCGCTCATGCTTGACCAGCCGAGCCAACACCAGCATGCTGCCACCACACGGCGGCCATGGCCTAAGGCCGGTCGACCATGACGCCGCACGTGGGCACGGGTTGATGCACCACCATCGTCGACTGATAGTGCAACTTAATGATGCTATACTTCCTAATCCGTTCATCCACTGCAAAAACTTCCTTAATGAAAGTTGTAGAGCTACATGAGATCTCCATCTTTGCTTTAAGAACCATCATGTAATTCTCACTAGTTAACAAACTACATTGCTCCAATGTGAGGTACTTTGAAACTGAAAACCGTTTCAACACAGAAATTTTTGCAATTCTCAAAACAACATTTTGTTGATACTTGTGAGCTATTTTTGAGCATGCTATTCACTGAATTAGACCTTGATCCAAAAATAAAAGTTGTTATGCTAGTCAAGTACTACTACTTTTATTTAGGTCACACAGCCATGCAAATAATCTGAGCTACTATTCAACTTTAGTCAAACTATCATCTTGAAAATGGCATTTCAAATGAAATCAACACTTAGAAGCAAAATTGGCCTAGGTCATGAATACATACATTGTTCCATTTACCATCCTAGATGTGTCTAAGATGTTTTCATGACCTCACAACCATTTCATACATTGGTCATACATGATTGCAAGCATAAACATATATATAAATCAACATTTCATGTGACAATGTATAAGAATGAGATGAAATTTCATATGCTCATTTTCATGAATGCTTGGATGATGCTTGTGCTCATGAGATGCAAGTGCCAATTGCAATGCCTAACACAGAGGTGTTACAGCCCCTCCCCCTTTTAGAAATCTCGTCCTGAGATTTACAAGACTTACCATTCTTCGTAAAAGGCGGGATAAACCTCACGTAAGTATTCTTCCCGTTCCCACGTGGCATCTTGTTCACTGTGGTTATTCCACACCACCTTATAGAACTTAATGACCTTGCTCTGTGTTACTCTTTCCATCTCTTCTAGCACTTGGATTGGTTTCTCTTCATATGTCAAATCCGATTGGAGCTTAATATTGGTGGGTGCAATGGCTTCCTCAAGTATACGAAGACATCTTTTCAACTGAGAAACATGGAAGACATCGAATATCACACTCATTTCTGGAGGAAGTTGTAACTTGTAAGCAACATTTCCTTTCAGTTCAATAATCTTGTATGGCCCTACATATCAAGGCGCAAGCTTTCTTTTTACTCCAAATCTCTGCACTCCTTCATAGGTGACACTTTTAAAAATACATAATTTCCCACTTTAAAATTTAGTGGTCTTCTTTTTTTATTAGCATAACTCTTTTGTCTTGACTGAGCTGCTTTCATATGCTGTTGGATAACGTGTACCTGCTCTTCAGCTTCGGTGACAAAGTCAATGCCAAAGTATTGTCTTTCGCCGGGCTCAATCCAATTTAAAGGAGTTCTACATTTCCGACCGTACAAGGCTTCAAAAGGAGCCATCTTGATGCTCGCTTGATAACTGTTGTTGTAGGAGAACTCGGCTAAAGGTTGCCATTTCTCCCATGAACCCTTGGAAGATATAACACAAGCTCTCAACATATCTTCTAAGATCTAGTTTACTCGCTCGGTCTGTCCAGAAGTTTGTGGATGGTATGCTGAACTTTTGATTAGTTTAGTTCCTAAGGCCTGGTGCCAGTGCTCCAAAAAATGAGCTATAAACTGTGGTCCCCGATCTGAGATTATGGTCCTTGGTACTCCATGTAGCCTCACAATCTGAGAAACATATAGTTTGGCATACTTCCCAACTAGATATGTTGTGTTAACTAGTACAAAATGTGCTGACTTGGTGAGGCGATCTAAAATGACCCATATGGAATCATGATCTTGTTGTGTCATCGGCAGGCCTGTAATAAAGTCCATACTTATTTCCTCCCATTTCTAGCCTAGAACAGGCAAAGGGTGAAGTAATCCAGCAGATTTCAAATGAACGATCTTTTACTCTACTACAATTATCACACCTAGCGACATAGGCAGCGATCTCTTTCTTCATCTTGGTCCACCAAAAATGGGGTTTTAAATCTTGATACTTTTTGCTACTACCCGGATGGATAGACAACTTGGATAAATGAGCTTCATCTAAAATTTGATTTCTAACCTTACGGTCTTTCAGTACCACAAGTCTGTCCTCAAACCATAGCACACCTCTTTCATCTAACTTGAAATGCTTGGTTTCTTGTTCTTTCATCTTTCTCTTGATGTGAAATACACCTACATCTGTCTTCTGCAGTTCTATGATCTTGCTCTCAAGTGAGCAACTGACAATGATATTGTGCAGCACAACAGGATGTAACAAGTTAAATCCATCTTCCAACAAGGCTTCCAAAGTGTTGCAATGACATTTCCGACTAAGTGCATCTGTTACAACATTGGCCTTTCCCGGATGGTAGTGCACTTCCAAATTGTAGTCCTTGATTAGCTCTAACCAGTTTCACTTCTCATGTTCATCTCTGATTGAGTGAAGATATATTTGAGGCTTTTGTGGTCAGTATATATATGACATATGTTTCCCAACAAATAATGTCTCCATATCTTTAATGCATGAACAACTGCTGTAATCTCTAAATTGTGCATAGGGTAATTGACTTCATGCTTTCTCAACTGCCGAGAAGAATAGGCAATAACTCGACCTTCTTGCATGAGCACACACCCTAAATCTATACCCGATGCATCACAGAACACATCGAAAGGCTTTTCAATGTTGGGTTGTGCTAGAACAGAAGTTGTAGTTAACAGGGTCCTTAGGGTGTGAAAAGCTGCTTCACACTCTAGCGTCCAGCTGAACTTTTCATCCTTTTGAAGTAGTCTGGTCATGGTCTTAGCTATCTTGGAGAAATCAGGAATGAAATGACGATAATAACCTGCTAACCCTAGAAAACTCCAAACTTCATGAACCAAAATTGGGGCTTTCCAATCCATGACCACTTATACTTTAGATGGGTCTACAAAAATTCCATCTTTAGATAAGATGTGGCCTAAGAAAGGTACTTTGCTCAACCAAAATTCACACTTGCTAAACTTGGCATATAACTTATGTTCCCTCAATCTAGACAAAACAATTCTCAGATGCTCTGCATGGTCTGCTTCATTCTCCAAGTAAATCAAGATATCATCGATAAACACAACCATGAACTTATCGAGCTCGGGCATGAATACTGAATTCATCAAATATATGAAGTAGGCAGGAGCATTCGTCAGTTCAAAAGATATGACCAAATACTCGTACAAGCCGTACCTAGTGGAGAAAGCTGTTTTAGGTATATCATCTGGCCTGATCTTAATCTGATGATAGCCTAACCTCAAGTCAACCTTGGAGAATACCTTTGCTTTTGCCAACTGATCGAACAAGATATCGATACGAGGCAAAGGATACTTGTTCTTAATGGTCACAGCATTAAGCGGCCTATAATCCACACACATTCTCAAAGACTTGTCCTTCTTCTTTACAAACAAAGCTAGACATCCCCATGGAGACAAACTAGGATGAATGAGACCTTTGTCCAACAGTTCTTATAACTAAATTTTAAGTTCAGTTAACTCATTTGGTGGCATCCTATAGGGTCTTCTTGAGATAGGTGCCATACTTGGCACTGACTCAATCTTAAATTCCACATCCCTATCAGGCGGTAAACCTGGCAACTCATCTAAAAATACATCAAGAAACTCACAAACCACTAAAATATCACAAAGGGTAGTGGCTTGGATTGCACAAGACAAGTTTTGGAGATCAAAACTTTGGGGAAGGGGTACTAGAAAAGCTTTACCCCCCTTTGGTTCTCGCAACATAATTGTCCGAGTGGATGTGTCAATGAGAACACCATGGTCACTCATCCAACTCATGCCTAAGATCACATCTATCGCTAATCTAGGCAATACTATTAGATCCATCGTGTACTCCCTCTCTTGTATAGAGATGAGCACATCACTGACTATTTGGTTTGTAGAGACAATAGACCCAGCTGAACTTATACTATAACCACCCTTGTTTATCTCAATTATTTTTTGATCATACTTAGATTCAAATGCTTGGCTCATAAATAAATGAGAAGCTCTAGAATCAAATAAAACAATGGCAAGATGTTTGTTAACAAGAAACATACCAGCTGTGACAACCTCTCCTACAGGAACTTCTTCAATAGTGGTGTAATGCACGTATCTAGGATGTGCTTTAGGATTTGTCTGTCTCTAATTGCTCTGGTTTTGATTGCTGTTCTTCTTAGGATGGGGTCATTCCTTGGCCCAATGACCCAACTGATTATAGTTGAAGCGTGCTGATTGCTCCTGGGTCATGCTGAGCTTCTTTGCCCTCCATTTCCCTTGGGTAGGGCAATGGTGAACGCCTTACGAAACACCTTCTGAGGTCGGTTGGCCTAGGCTTTTTGTGGAGGAGGCCTGAACTTGGGCGCTGGTTGTTGAAACTATGGCCTAGCTGCCATTGGAGCTCTGGACTGGGAAGACCCTGAGGCGCCTGCCTCAGCTGCTCTCTTGCGGCCCTTCGCCGCTATGTGCAGATTGTTCTCGTTCTCCTAAGTCAAGGCATCGCTGATGAACTCATTGTATGTGGTGCGCCTCAAGTTGGCCATAGTTTTCATCAGCTTAGTGCTAAGGCATCTCTTAAAGCTTTCAATCTTCTTTTCCTCTGTATCGACGAACCCTGGGGCATAATAGGACAAATTGTTGAAAGCATGCATGTACTCCGTAGGGGTCTTGGTCCCTTGTGTGAGTCGCATGAACTCGGTTGCTTTCATGTGCATTAGCCCTAGGGGAATGTGATGTCCCCTAAAGGCTAACTTAAATTGCTCCCATGTGACCTATGAGTTGGCAGGTAGAGAGGACAGGAAATGGGTCCACCATATCCTGGTCGGTCCGTACAGCTGATGGGATGCATATTCTGCCTTCTAATGCTCCATAACCCTCAATAGATGGAACTTTTGCTCAATTGTGTTAAGCCATTCATCCGCCTAAAGTGGTTCTTTGGCCACCTTGAAGATAAGAGGCTTGGTGTCTAAGAAATCCTTGAAAGAGCTGTATTGATTCAGCTCAGGCCCCTGTTGTTGCTGACGGGCATGAGCAGTGTTCTGCGCAATGAGGTGTAGTGTTTCCTCCATTATTCTCTTACTACCCAAGAACTGTGCAAAGAATTCATTCGTAGACGGTGATGGCGGTGGTGGTAAGTCACCGTCGTTGCCACCTTGGTTGTTGCCTGCTCTAGCGCGAGAGCGAGTCATCTATAAAGTTGCAACAATAAGTGATTATTGGATGATGTCAGGAGATTACAGATGAATTGTATAATCATGCCAAACTAAAATTACCGAAGAGAATCTTAAATTCATACAATAAAACAGAGGCACAATAATTCATTCTCGCAACATGACATCACTAATTTGATCACTTATCGGGCTCACAGCGCGTTAACATGCATGTCATAATCACCAGTAAAACAAAACTGGAATTTCATTAAAGTTCAACCCATTGTGAAACAACATGTAGAGTGCCAATATTACACGGAAGTCAAACCACAAATACCAAACTTCAAGCTACAAGTCCATTACATAAATAACATGGATACATCTAGCGCTCTAACTAGTCACTAGGCGATGCTAATCTTCCGCATCCTCGCTATCGAGGTCAAAGATAGGATCATCCTCACCCTCTAACTCTACTTCCTCTTCCTCCCAATCGTCATCCTCGATCAACATCTCTAGATCTTCTTCTTCCTCATTAAGGATCGGGTGCAATTGGTTGTTCAGGAAATGCACCTCATGCTGAAGATCAACCACCATGTTCGGGGTCTGTGCAAATTGCTGGCACAAGTCCCTCTCGACACAGTCCTACTATACGCTCAAGGCGGGTCCTATCTTGTTCTGCTTCTACCATAGCTACACGGTTGTTTGCTAGGATCCACTGTGGCATAGCTATGAACGCCTTAGCACGGGTGGCCTCCAGCTGCTCTCGTAGTCCTGCTAACACAGCCTGATCATCTGCTCTCACCTTTTGGGGGGGCAACTCTCTGCTGATCAACTTGCTCCATTTGGGTGTGGAGATTTCCCAAAGCTACATAAGCTTGATCAGTTTCTCATTGAGGCTCACTTGCTACCTTTTTGTGCTTGCGCACACGCTTCTTTAGCTTACGCTGTGCTGCTTCAGCTCTCATGAGCTTATCCATTCAAGTGGTATAGGACTCTTGCCAAAAGTCCCTGGTGTCCTAACAAGTATAAAACATCTTCATCACTGCAAACATTGTGCCCATAGCGGGACTAGAATTGTCTACCCGCTCATCTCGGTCTTGGATCAACGCATTGCTGTTGCGCTATGCCCATACTATTTTGGATGGATCCACCTGAGGAAAAATACCAGCGGCACTACCGGTAAGCTCATCCCCGTGCTGCTGACAAATCTGAATCAGCACCTCAAAGGCCACTACTTGGGCAGCCTCCCAAGGAGTTCTTTCTTCAGATTCTGCCCTCCATTCCTGCTAGAAGGGTGCTTGGTTACGAGCTGGTATGGTAAGCTGTACTTCATACCATGGTTGTCCCTCTAGGTATACTTCATTCCAGTAATAGAGGGGCGGTTCATAATACCCCGTATAATGCAAGACTCTCCAAAGTTGGGCAGGAGTTCCAAACATCAACAGGAAATTCTCACTTTCAGCCGGTGCTGCCATCTATACCAACAACATGTGCAACTCTCATGAGACAAAGTCATAATGGATAAGAGTTACATAACCGAGTAAGAGATTTATAAGGGGAGGAACAATGCAAGTATGAAATAATGATTTATCATGATGCATGCATGTTCCGTACGTTCTCACAAACTTAGGAAAATTAAAACTTCTACAGCATACAGGGTGGCATACATACATTCTCTCATATATAACATCACTAGTCGGGCTACACATTTCGCTGTTAGTGTACCTGCACAAGAATTTCATTTTCGCTCAACCCCATAATTATATATGCGGAATGTAAATCTGGGCTCTAAGTTGCAATCTAAATACTTCCATATATATATATACCCATATATATATACTTCCGTATCAAAGCTACCCAAAAGTAAATACGTCCTATATATACATATAAGTATGCATACATAGTCGTATCAAAGCTAACCCATAATTAAATACCTCCGCATAAATATGAGACATATATATACTTTAGTATCAAAGCTAACTCTCCCCTTAGACCGCACGCTCACATCTTGCGGTCATGCCACTGTGATGATGATTGGCATCTTACCTTGGGCGTAGAGGCATTTGATCCAGACATTACCACTCAAGTGAATGGCATCCATACAATAGTACACCGTATGGACGATGAAAATAAAAAACCCAAAGTTAGTACTTAATTAGCCACCTGAAGTCCTTAACTGGGCATAAAGGAAGTGATCACTGGCACCTTTAGATTCAAACTCTAGGTTTTAAAACACCTATATATATAGCTATAAGTTGCTAAAAACTGGTTTTGGAAAACAAAAACCTTTATTTTAAATACACATGTGGCAATTAATGTTAAACCTTGCTCTGATGCTAGCAGTAGCAGAACCGACCAATTTATAAGAGCACAAGTACAATGGCAGCCCGTAAACGGTCGCACTGTCATACTTGAGCCCATATAAACCCGATAGTCCGTGGAGTACCACGATGGGTCTCGATTAACTATCAACATACAACCAAGATCGTACATGATTCAACATACATGTCACAAGTTACATAAGGTTCACAAATACAGTTCATTCATCAGAGTACAAATTAAGGTTATTACAAACCAAGTTAAGTAAATAGTAGCGGAAGCACATTAAAGTTTGAAACTAACATATGCCATCATAGTTCAAATACATAGTGCCAGGTCGTGATCACACTCCCACAAAAGCATATAAGAAGGATTAATAAGAGATGCCTACCCAGGGCTCACTACTCGTCCACGGTGGGACAGAAGCAGTTCTTGCAATAACCGTGATAAACTGTACCATCTGCAACAATGGGATTAAAACCCTGAGTACGAGAAGGTACTTAGCTAGACTTACCCGTCATAAACCAAAAACAAAGTGACTCCAAGGATTATGCAAGGCTTTATAAGTGGAGGTAGCTTGACAACATTTTGCATAAAAGCGACTAACTTAGTTGTACAATTATAATTCGGTCATCAAGTTAATTATAGCTATTTATCTCTAGATTAGCAACTATCCTATGCCAAACATGTAGTATATCATTTAGTAACATACAATAGTAACCATAGCCGATGTAGTAATTCCATGTTTATCCGAACCATCATGTTCCATATCACAGTTACTACGATGTTGGTACTAGCCAAGTTTCTCTCTGTCCGGGAGAGACGGTGATTTGAATCGATTTCAACCAGCTAGGAATTTATTCCTAACACAAACCTAGGCAGACCAGATCAACGGTCACCTTAGGTCACCTTTGGTACAACTCAGGTCCACATTTCATGGGTTCGCCCAGCGCCACACAATCAGGGACAACTAGCTGCCAGGACGTTTAGGCCCGGCCTACCCTTGGGCTCACGTCTGGCTCCCTGCACATCCTTACTACCATCCAGAGTGCGCACTCTAATAGAGCGGGGCCTGGCCTGAGTTGAGCTACTCGGCTTCATAGTCGGAACGTCTTATCCGGCCAGCTAAGTGATAGGCATGCGTTCAATCTTGTCAGAAGCGCCCAACAACGGTACGGTCCTTAATCGGCATAGACGGAATCACTTGAGGCAACCTACACATAGACTCCACCCAGCCTCTATTTACATTACCTCATGGTTCTTTTCCATGGTAGCAAATGTAGCCAATCGTGCTTCGGTATCCACCTATATCTCGTAGGTGACAGGAAATCACCTGACTTCTACCGGTCTAAGCATGGCTAAGCATATATTTGATCCTAGACCTACATAGGGTTAAAGGTATATGTAATTAGACAAGGTAGTTCTATGCATCAAGTGTTTCTAATCAACTCTTATAACCTAATGCATCAAACATAAATGACTCAAGTGATATTTTGTAAAACATAGGAGACTTAGAATGCTCTAGGGCTTGCCTTTGAGGAAAGAGGTTGGTCGGTGATCCGGGCACTCAGGGAGATCTTTGAGAGTCTACTCCTCTTCTCCTAGAGCTGCGTCCTAAGGTGGCTCCTGCTGGTCCTCCTCTTCTTCTTCATTGAATTCCAACATAGTTATTTCTTCGGATGATCCTATATGCATGAGCATGAATTAAGATACCATGAATGCATATATGATGACATGTATAATATGATATGATGTAATGAATGCATCCTCATAAGTGTTTTCAACGACTTTGCATCAAGTAATAACAAGTTGCATCTTATTTTACTGAGAAGGTGCTTATCTCTTCTCTAATAACTAAACAAACACTTATGTAATTCATTTTCGGAACGACAAGACAATAATCACTTGTTTTGACCATAACTGGAGTTATACACATCAAAATAATATGGTTCTGGATATTATGGAAATCTTATAAAATTGCCTACAACTTTCTTTTAATACCCTTAATGTGATTCAGCAGTTATCTTGGTCAAACCATTCAATAATTCAAATCTGTCTAGAGAGCAAGCATTTGTAACAGTAGACTTCTAATAGCCATAATTCTTAAACCATAAGGCCTATGACTATGAAAATTTAACACAAGATATATAAGTAAGTTATATACAACTTTGCTATTAACAAGTTTTACAGAAAAGACCATTATCATCATGAAATTATCAACTCAACCGAAACTATACATGCAACCATCTAGTTGAATTATAAAGCAATAATTAACTAGTTGCATACAACCAATTGCTTTTAAGCCTTACTAATAACATCAATAGATCATATGCATCACAAGCACCATAGAAAACATCATGGTTAAACATAACTAAATTATTTATATCTATTTATTAATTTCCTTAGATAATAAGGTGATTTAAAGGATAAATATTTATAGCACTTAATAAATTCTGAGAAAATTACAGTAGCCTACAAATGATCTCAATAGTCTACTATAAACATTTCATGGCATTTGGATAAGTACAACTACCTCTATAAAAAAGAGAAGTTACATAGGCTTATTTTAGCAAAAATTGTTTACCGTAGTGAAAAGTGTCAACCAACAGATTTAATATTTTTCTTACATTCCTCCAAGAATAAGAATACTGTGTAAAAATTTGCATAATCATATGTTATGTATTTTTACCCCCAATTAATTTCACTAGAAACTAGCAATTAATTAGGATTAAATATGAAGACCATATTTAAAGTATGAACACTATAGGTTTAGTATTTTTCCTAGCTAGAGCATGTCAACAAAAGACCAGAAAAATTGGAATCACAATTTTATCACCTATCTAGATCAAGTTATGCAATTTACAAGATAGAAACCATTTAAAAAGAATTTATGTAGCTACATTTTATTCTCCTAGAAAAATACTAGAAACAGTGCATCTCATTTTTTTATCAAATACTACACTTCAAGGTGAAACTAACGAAATTTGGTTCACCAAAATTGGACACTCCTAGCTTGAGATATGAATTTTTGAAACATGCATTCAAATCTGTGAAATAATTCCAGAAAATCAAATATCATACACACTGATAGCCGGGGCCTGCGGTAAACGGGGGCCCACCCATTAGCGAGACAATAGGGGACGGTGCTGACCGGCGAGAACTCACCGACGGCATGGTCTCCGACGGTAGCGTCTTCACCACTGTACTCTGCTTAACCCCGCGCATCGATTGGTAGGCTTAGTTGGCTCGGTGGCTCACCGGAGCAAGCTCGACGGCGCTACGCCGGCCATCTCTGGCTATGGCACACTCAGGCAAGGACAACTACTCTAGCCTAGTGACCTAGTGGAGCTACATGGCGCAGGTGAGGGCTCAGGGTGGCCTCGGTGAGCTCGGCTGCGTGCACGGCCATGTGGCAGTGCACGGAGCACGACGGTGCTCACGCTGTTCCGGCTAAACGGTGGTGAAAGGCTTGTCTCCATCATGCCTCTAGTGAGGCCTAGGGTTACTCGACCTAAGGCATGCGAGAAATGAGGGAGACGGTGAACCAACTAGGCGACGGCGAGCTCGAGTGCCACGACGACCATGGCGGACGCGGGCGGAGCGGCAACTCGTTCCGGCGCTGTTAGGTGGTGGCGTCATTCCTAACTCCAGCCTAAGCTTCTATACTCTAGTGCTATGCTGGACCAAAGAAAATGAATGCATGCGGTGTGGTGGAATGGCGGGGCCATGGTGAGCCGCGAGCACAGCGGTGCTCCGGTGACGACAGTGGCTGTGGCGAGGCGAAATGCCGCTCTACCTAGGGTCGGTAGGTGGTGCTAGTGGCTCGAGGAGGTGGAGGTGATGGCATAGCAGCTATGGCCAAGATGAATCAGCTGGCAAGGCTACGTCAGTGGCGAGCGGTTGCAGCGGAGCTGTGGTGGTGCTGCGGCGAGCTCGGCGCGGCGCTGCGGAGAGGCAGAGCGAGCAAGAGCGAGTGAGAGCGGGTGAGTGGATGGAGTGGCGGGTGCGTGGCGCTTAAGTGCGTGCTCATGCCTAACTAGCCAGTCCAACGCCAGCGTGTTGCTGCCATGCGGTAGCCATGGCCTATGGTCAGTCGGCCACAACGTTGCGCACGGGCGCGGGTTCAGGCATCGCCATCGTCGACTGACAGTGCAACCTAACAATGCTATACTTCCTAATCCGTTCGTCCACTACAAAAACTTCCTTAATGAAAGTTGTAGAGATACATGACATCTCCAACTTTGCTTTAAGAACCATCATCTAATTCTCACTGGTCAACAAACTATGTTGCTCCAAAGTGAGGTACTTTTAAACTAAAAACCGTTTCAACACTTAGAAATTTTTGCAAGTCTCAAAACAACATTTTGTTGTTACTTGTGAACTATTTTTTAGCATGCTATGCACTGAATTAGACCTTGACCCAAAAATAAAAGTTGTTACCCTAGTCAAGTAATACAACTTTTATTTAGGTCACACAGCCATGCAAACATTCTAAGATACTGTTCAACTTTAGTGAAACTATCATCATGAAAATGTCATTTCAAATGAAACCAACACTTATAAGAAAAATTGGCCTAGGCCATGAATACAAACAGTGTTCGATTTACCATCCTAGATGTGTCTAAGGTGTTTTCATGACCTCACAACCATTTCATACATGGGTCATACATGATTGCAAGCATAAACATATATATAAATCAACATTTCATGTGACAATGTATAAGAATGAGATGAAATTTCATATGCTCATGTTCATGATTGCTTGGATGATGCTTGTGCTCATGAGATGCAAGTGCCAATTGCAATGCCTAACATAGAGGTGTTATAATCCTAGGAACTCACCCTGGGTGGAAGCGATGCCGGCAAAGGGAACACTGGAGAGGCAGTGCTAATTGTAGGGGAGGTGCGCTAGCGGTCACCTAAGTCTAGGAAGACAATGGCGAGGTCGGTGCGGGGCCTCCAGTGATGATGATGGTGAGCACGGCATGGGCATGCCCAGGGGATGCGTGGAGAGCATGATTGTAGAGTGCATGGGTGCACGCGGTGGCGGTGAGGTAGTGTGAAGGCACGATGCGGCGACGGTGGAGACACGATGGCCAGAGAGGCGGTGCGGTGGCGCGACGGCGGTTAAGGTTTGTGAGTGGGCGCACAGTGGCATATGGAGGAGTGGGCGATGAATACCAAATGAGGAAGGAGAAGGAAACGGGCCCATGTGGTCAGAGAGAAGAGAGTAGGCATAGGCAGTTGCCGATTATAGAAATGGGCCCCACACATTAGACGAGGAAAAGGAAATTTACTTCGCCTTTACTGTTATGATTGGATGCACACATGGAGACAACCTGACACTGCATCCTCAGAGTCAGGTCACATATAGAGAGCACCAAAAAGGCTCCTGACATGACCTAACGCATTCGTTTTATGATGATAAGACATGGCCTGGAGTCCGGTCTTCTTCTCACAAACACCACGTAACGATCGGACACCGCATAGACTTCTCACCGGACGCGGCATGGTCACTATACATGAGTCAGATCCATAGAACGATGACCAGACACTATAGATGGAGAGTCCTATCCTGCGTCAGGTGCTGTGTTTGGTCCTCTTCTGGTAGTAGATCTTCCTTCTTCCTTCATGACACCTTCTCCCAATCAAGTTCCAATTCAAATAAGACCCAAATAACCCCCAATAATTTTTTAAGAAAATAATTTGCCTTCGACTATATGATTTTTAAGAAAATAAGCAATAAACAGGGCAAGGATTAACATGTGGCCACACAATAGGGTTTATAACCATTAGGAGCTTCAAATGCTCTCCCTATTTGTGGACGAACATAGCGGATGCTCAAAACTTAACTGAAAAGAAACGACAAAGCAACACACATGAATATGCAATGCAATACAAGAAAGTAAATCTAGTTACTTATAAAGTTTGATCCAAGGTTAAGCTTTTTCACATGCTTTTCGGTGGTTATCTTAACCATGTTAGACAAGCCCTAAGTGCATTACTAAAAATTAAACATGTTTTATATTACAATGCAATGAAAGAGACAACACAAGCTTATTTTTTAGTGAAGTTACTTAGGTCAAGCACATTGAGCTCATTCCTCAAGCAACAAAACATAGCCTCATCTAACGGTTTTGTGAAGATATCCGCCAATTGATCCTCAGTCCTTACACCTTCTAGTGATATATCATTTTTAGCAACATGATCTCTAATAAAATGATGACGGATATCTATGTGCTTGGTGCGAGAGTGTTGAACTAGGTTATTAGCAAATTTTACCGTGCTCTCATTGTCATAGAAAAGAGGTACCTTTTCTAGAACTACACCATAGTCTAGATGAGTTTGCTTCATATAAAGGATTTGTGCACAACAAGCACTCATGGCAATGTACTCCGCCTCGGGGGTGGATAAGGCCACACTATTTTGCTTCTTGGAGCTCCAAGACACTAGTGATCTTCCAAGCAAATGGCACCCTCCAGATGTGTTTTTTCTATCAATTTTGCAACTGGCATAATCCAAATCGGAATAGCCAACTAGTTGGAATCTAGCTTCTTTGGGATACCAAAGGCTAATACTTGGTGAGTGCTTAAGGTACCTAAGGATTCTCTTAACGGCAACTAAGTGAGCTTCCTTAGGACTAGCTTGAAATCTAGCACACATACACACACTAAACATGATGTCGGGCCTAGATGCGGTCAAGTATAACAATCTACCAATCATAGAATGGTAGAGAGTTTGATCAACTGATTTACCTCCCTCATCTAGGTCGAGATGTCCATTAGATGGTATTGGTGTCTTGATTGGCTTACATTCATCCATTTTGAACCTCTTGAGAAGATCCTTGGTATACTTTTCTTGAGAGATGAAAATCCCTTCTCTCATTCATTTGACTTGAAAACCAAGAAAAAATGTAAGCTCTCCAATCAGACATCTCGAACTCCTTCGACATCAATTCACTAAACTCTTTGCAATAATCTTCATTTGTTGAGCCAAATATGATATCATCAACATATACTTGACAAATGAAGATATTTCCATCAAGTTTTTTGGTGAATAGTGTGGTGCCGACCGTCCCAATTGTGAAGCCCTTCTCAATGAGAAAATCCCAAAGGCGCTCATACCACACTCTTGGGGCTTGCTTTAGCCCATATAGCACCTTGGACAACCTATAAACATGATTAGTATATCTAGGGTCTTCAAACCCAGGAGGTTGATCAACATAGACTAGTTCATTTATGAAGCTATTTAAAAATGCACTTTTGTCGACACAGAATTTTGTCCCATGCTGAGGACACACACAACAAGCCGGAAGGGTCCGCTCAATGGAGCAGATCCGCCTAGCTTCAGCGCAAGGGTGGTCGATCCTACACAATCCTCCCGAGATGTGCCAATCAATTTGACCCTGCAATTGACAAGGAGAGAAAGTTTATCAGTAATTAAGGGCGGAACATGCCGATGTTGCCAGACAGTCCTGAATGTGCGGCTCTAAGAGCCGATATGAGAGGAGATCGACTAAATAGTCAATTCCAGCATATTCATAAGAATAAATCGGTTAAAGTTCATGGGGTTGTGTAAGAAGAATCGGTTACCATTCAGAATAAATATCATTTAAGCAAACATTAGTCAATGGCAATAAGATATCGATGATGATTGGTTTAAACTGAGCTAATGATTACAAGCAACCGAACCCCTTTTTATATAAAGAAATAATTCAACACCACTTAACCATTTAATAAGGATAAATCTAATGAACATGTTAGATCTCATCTATCGCCATGACCAGTGGGGCATGAGGCAGAATCATGCAGGCCGTAGAAACAACAATAGACTCGATGACCCTAACTCATTACTAATATCAGTGGGGCATGAGGCAGAATCATGCAGGCCGTAATACAATAATAAGATCATGGGGCTAACATATCTTTCAACTTATCTCTACTTCAATGATCTCGTGATGTGAACTGTTCGTGAAAGCATTCAATATCAGCTAAATAGCCAATTCAGGCATAGCGCACAGTTAAGGTCATGCCTTCTCAGGAACGGATCTATTAACTAACGATCCCCACTCCACGGTGCTAACAGTGGGGTGAGAGGTAGAATCCCACAGGCCGTGATAACGGGCCATGGAACGGTTCTCGCTAACCAATAGATCTACTCAAGATCGAACATGCCTTAACCGCACACTATGCACGATTAAGATTGATATAAAACAGCCGATAAAAATATAACTCATCGTTTAAGATGCAGATTAGATCAGTTTTAGATTAGTAAACGATGGGTTAAATAAGATATAAGGCCGATCTAGATCAATCTCAATCGGGCAGAGTGATATTGCTGTAATTAGATAAACAATAAAAGCCATAAGCAATATCGGTAACTTAATAAATCTACCAAAGACTGGCTTTCAAAGGTAGAGCTGATAACTAAGCAGTGGGGTGTGAGGCAGAATCACACAGGCCATACTTGAACTAGGCAAGAGTCGATAACTAGCCTATACCAGAGTCGCAGTGGGGGTCGACCGGATCGATACAGCCATACGAACAGAGGTATAGACCATGGCGGTACTTACAGACAAGTAGTGGAGGTCGACCGGATCGATGCAGCCATACTCGCTGAAGAACTCACCAAGATCTACTCTATTCCTAATCCTAAGGGGTGGCCGGAGCCAAAAAAGTAAATTGACTTGTATTTGATTGATTGGTTGTTTCTTTACAATAGCCGGGGTTTGATATTTATACCCGGAGTCTACACATGAATCCTACTCGAGCATGATTTGTTACAATCTTTAACATAAAAAAATGAAAACACTACTAATTTAAGTTAACTTAGACTCTAATCTTTCCCTTTTTGTCGAGTCCAGCATGCCTCGTCCTAGTGCCGATCATAGCTTCTGTCGTTATCCACTGGCGCTATCTGAAGAAAGCCGATTCTAGTGCTATATCCGAATCAGCTGCTTTTCGATCTACACGCAATTGATTCCTCGCTGACATGGTTTTTGGGAGTTTTCGAGCCTCTGAAATCCTTCTTCCAAATTCTGGTGTAAACACATGCCCCCCAATTTTGGGATAAAAGTAATTTTATTCCAAAATTATCCTGTCTGCATCCCTGATTGGTCCATAGTCACGGGTAGAGAACCTTGATCTGGGGTCCACCGTCCATCACTGCTTATGCCTGAAAACTTTTGCAAGAGCACCACTATTTCTTGGGCATTTGGATTCATCTTCCCGGGCCGGCTATAAAACGCTCATCTGACCCTGGCGAGAGCAACTCACTACCTTAGTCATGTTTCTCTTCCACCCATCTTTCCGAGTGCTCCCAACTCCACTGGACCCTCCATGGTCTATCCTTTTGTTATGATGATCTTGAACGGTTAGAAGAATTCTTGTGTATGGGGGAATTATGTCACTTATTCTAGCACTTCGTTGAGCAAGAAGACCAACCATCATGGTTAGAAGAATTCATGTGATATCACCTGAGTCTTCTCTCCATGCTTGTAAAGTTGTTTTAGCATTTTGTGAAGGCTAGAATATGTGGACACCTTCCCTTGTTTGTTCCATCAAATGCCCATCGGGAAAGCCACAAGCTTCTTTCCAGCGGTCTCCTAGTCACCGAGGAATTAGCTGGGTACTTGTTAGGCAGGCTGCTTTTCTCTTTCTCTTGCATAATCTTATCAATGGGCCGATGTGACTTGGTTTACGATGACCCTCGGCTTTATGGGGATCCGGACTCTCTTCAATCCAAAGAAGCCTTGGTGGGTAGGTCTCTAATTAATGTAGACTCTTTGTATCTGTCTCACAATGCTTCGTAATTTTGGGGAAATAATAAGTTCGAATTTGCTATCTTTCCGTTATCCATCCCCTAAATTCCTGGAGTCCCAATCCGTTTCCGTTTCTGATTTCAATTTCATATCTCCTGGCGAAATCTATCTTCTCGCCCTCTCGGGCTATATAAACGGGCCTTGGCAGTGGATCCAAGTATAGCTCACTTTGCCTCAAACCTTCTGCACCCTTAGCATAGTTCCTATTTTCCGTAGGTTAGAGATCATGGAGAACAGCAAGAGGTCTCTTGAGAAGGTCTTCATCAGATCTGCATCATTGCGTTAGTGCCTTCGTCGTCAGGAGGGTGTATCCCATGATGCCTCCGCTGTCTCGGGGAACAGAGCTGACTCCATTCGGCCTTCAGGCCCTTCCTCATCGACGGCTTGCTGCCAGCCCCCTTGCCATCAGATGGGGTGGATTGATAATGATGATCTGCTTGCCTCCATTTGACCGACATGGCCAGAGTCTCGCTGAGTGTCTATCCCTCGCAGAATCGGCCCTGGCCATGGTTCGATGCCGATCACCTCCTGCGATCGATTCGGTGGAGGATAGGTTGGCCAAGGCCAAGGCCAGAATTGCGGGTGAGATGCCTGTCGTAACCTCTGCTCTTTTCAATTTTGTCTCCAAGACTCTAATCACCTTCCCTTTGAATCTTTTAGATCTATCTGCCCAACTGGAGAGCCTTCGATCAGCTACGGATCATGCGGCGGGATTTGTCAATGCCAGGGGCGCTGTTCCAGTGGTCCATCTGCATGACATCCCAAATCGTGTCAGGGAGGTTGCTCTCCATGGCATTCGTCATGGCGCTGCCACGGCGTTGGCTGCCGCCCAAGCCCATTTGGGCCGAAATCTTCAACTTTTTCCCCATGGTTTTCCAGATGCAGCATACCCTGGGGAGCAGGAGCACTTGGTTGAAGATTTCATGAGTGTCGCCAATTCTGTAGTTTTTAATACTTTGGCCGATGACATAGTAGGCAACGTTTTCCTCGGCCCGTAGTTTGTAATAGGCAATATTTAGTAGATAATTTTCCTGTCTTGGCACCATGCGCATTACTTTGTTTATGCTTGCTTTGCCCCCCATGGATAATATGCATTGTACCGGCTTTTACTCTTCTGGGTCTATCAGCGATACCTCTTTGGCATCGGCCATTAGAGCTGTCAGTCGAGCGAATTGGTCGTTGAGTATTAATTCAAACGTTAGGGTAATATTCCTTCAAATATTCCCCATTGATGTGTTGAATCCTTCTCCTCCTCCCAACGTCTCCAAAACGTACCAGGCGCTCAATGCCTGAGCCGATAGGGTTTCCCTTGATTAGGCGATCATACCGGTTGTCTCGCTTTCGGTCGTCATAAGTGTGTCTTCAAGAGCACTTCTTGATCAACTAGAGAAGTCAATAGCCTACGGGAGCTGAGGTCATTTGACTAGAAATACCGAGAGCGACCCATGGTGCCCTAGACGAGAGATCTGCATGTCATCGTGGATCTTGTGTAGAACCGATCATATTCTCCGTTGTTTACTCATGCTTCCTTCTTCGGCTAAAGAGCCGATTTGATACAGTCGATCCAGGCCCTTAGTCTAACCAAGTCTAAAAACACGGCTTTTATTAAGAGAACCCTTCGATTTTCTACCTTTCAATTGCTCAACGTTGTATCCCCATCGGCATTAGTGAAGTGGCGCTTCACCTTCCATTAATTGATGTTGCCTTTTACGTGTCCCGAGGCGCCCGTCCCTTCGCTTCAGGTCTTCAAATACCGGTTGGTGGTTTCGGCCTCGAATGCATCCTTACTTGCAACTGTTTCTCCGCTGTTCTCCGCCTGTTGAAACCGTGTAGCGGTTCTCTCTACCCCTTTCATAGATCCAATCGTTCTCCATGGCCAGCGAAGATCACCGAGGTAAGCGTGCGGCGGAGGAAATCTCAGAGGAGAGAATGCCAATGAACCAGCGTCTCCGACGCATGAGGTGGGATCAACATTTCTTGTTTATGATGATGAACAGTTCTGATTCGCCTATAGCTTTGTTGTGAATGACAGTCTCTGCCCCCTTCCCAGGGCCGGCAGGCCTTCTGATGCCGCATCTTCTGTGCTGGCCTCATCATCGGATTCTTCTGATTCCTACAACGGCGATGACACCCAGCGCTATCTTCATGAGTGGAGGATGGCTCAAAACCATTACTCTGAGGCGACTTGGGAGAACGGCCAACTGGAGATTAACCTCGGGGTTTCTCAGGCCGCCCTTCATGCGGCTAAAGAGGAGGCCAGCATCGTCCGAGCGCGGCTGGCCGAATCCAACGCCATGGTGGCGAGTAAGATGAATTGCATGAAGGCTTTTGTTTTGACTTCCATTATCTTCATCTTGACCGTCTTCTTGTTCTCGTGATTGTCAGCCTTGATAGCACAGTTGGAATCTCTTCAACTGGCGGCGAATGCAGCCGTAGACGCTGTCAATGCCCGGGGTTCCTCCATCGACGCTCGTCTTCAAGATGTCCTGGTCCGCATTCCGGAGATCGCCTTCCATGGCATTCGTCATGGTGCGGTGGTGGCGCTAACCGCGGCACAAGTCCAAATGGGGTACGAGCTTCATGCCATGGAAACAGGTTTCCCAGTGGGCGATGGCCCTAAGGAGCACGAGGACCTGCTTGAAGAATTCACTATTACAGCAGAGGCCGTAGTAGACATCACAACCGCTCAGGACGTGGTGAACAAGATCTTTGATTAGTCTATACTTAGGGCAATCTGATGAACAAAGACTCCTGTTCCTTCATGAATGTGCCTCAGTGCAATGCTCTTGTTTATAACTGTGAATGTTTCTTGCTTTTTTGTTTTTTCGCTCTATAGGCGATACATATCATATTGGCTATTACTATCTGTGAAGATATTTATTTTTTGAACTAGAGGTGATACCCTCCTGGTACCGGCTATTAGAGCCGAGAATGAATCGGCTACCAAGTGTTGATCAGACGCTAGGATAACGTCCCATAGAACTTTCAATATAAAAGGTCGAAAGAGTAATCAACCCAGGTCAAGCGCCCTATTAAGCGAAACAGAACTTCTCTTAAGAAATCCATTAACTCTGAATCGCACTTACTCTTTAACTCAGCCTTCACATACATTGGCCTAAACCTATCTCCAAGACTTAATACTTATTTTCCTTTGATCCAACAGCCGATGTGAAGCTATGACTTTTCTACTAAAACAAACTCTCAGAGCCGATCGCTTGCATCGACTGTTGGCTTTCATTGCTGATTTTAATGAAGCCTCCTTCCCATGTCTTGCCAGAGAAACATTCGAAATCTCCCAGTTCCCAAAAGACTAGATCGGCTGTTGCAATGCTCATAGATTCATCAGCATGAACCAATTCGACATCATCTCCATGCCATTGAATCAAACACTGATGCATGGTCGATGGTATGCAACAGTTTGCGTGGATCTAATCATGACCAAGGAGCAAACTATATGACCCTTTTCCATCAATGACAAAGAATGTGGTGAGCAGAGTCTTACTCCCAATTGTTAGCTCAACGTTTATTGCCCCCGGGTCTTGGATGTATTTCCTCCGAAGTCTCTGAGCATCATGTCGGTTTCCAACAGATCTTCTGGTCCTTTGCCAAGCTTACGAAAAGTAGTGTAAGGCATAAGATTGACGGAAGCAACCCCGTCTACTAACATCTTGCTCATCGGCTTTCCATCAACAAGACCTTTCATATATAATGCTTTCAAGTGCCGATGCTTGACTGGTCTGTCAAATATCGCTTGCTGCACGACTGTCAACTTGGCAACTATCTCTTCATACTCTGATTCATCAAAATCCGAATAAACTTCTTGATTTACCGGAGCTCTGAACTCTGATGGCAACAGAAAAGCCATTTGGATATTAGCCGATGGTTGCTTTCTATCGGCTATTTGCTTGGCACGCCACACTTGAGGTTTACCGGATACTTGAGCCTGTTCCAACTCTCTATTCCTTAGACGCTGCACCCTTCTCTTCTGGCTCCTCGTTAGTCCTCCGAGGCACCATTGGCCTTCTTGCCAAATGTATTTTTTCTTGTTGCTTCCTTCTTCATGATCAGCCCAGTCTTGGTCAACAACTCTTTTTCCTAGCCAATCATGAATACTTTTATTTTTTAAGCGTCGATCCATGTTATTATGGTGATATGCATCCTGGGCATGGATAGACCGGCGGTTGATCTGAGATTGCCTAAACTCCCAATATTGATTGCTACATTCTAGACAGTCATGTCTGATAGGCAATTTCAGACCTTCATTCCAGCAGTATCTGAAGAAAGGACAATTCCAGTTTGATTCGGCTTGTCTCCTTTCATACCTCTCTTCTTCTAGTTGACGCTGGTATTCTTGATCCTCTAACCATCGCTGATAATCCTTTTCTTTCTGCCGCTGCCACTTATTCAACAAGATTCGAGATGTAACTCGTGGCTTTGTCACTCCATCCTTTGACGCTTCCCCTATTCATATCGGCTCTTTTGCTGATCACGACGTTTTCTAATATCTCTGTATTCATCGGCCGATATTTGTAGCTTGGGATCAACTATTCCAGCTTCTCTTGATTTGGCCGATGTTAGAACCTTAGTTTTTCCTTTGAATAGCCCGACATCAACCATATTTTGATCTCCTGGGAAAGGATTATCATCAACTTTCATTTTCCGAGGCGTATCAAACTTGAGCCTCCCTTGCTGAATAGCTCTCTGTATATGCTGCCGGAAAATTCTGCATTCATTGGTGGAATGAGAAGTAGCATTATGAAACTTGCAGAACTTTTTATTCTTCAATTGTTCAGGGGTAACATCACATGGTTGTCCGGCAATTTGATCTGGCCCTTCTCAAGTAAGAAGTCAAAGAACTTGTCTGATTTTGTGACATCAAAGTCATAGCTCTCCTCGACTCCTCTTCCCCAAGGATTTGGCACCATCACTGTCTTCTTGCCCCAATTCCATTCAGCTATAGCAACCTCCTCTTCTTCATCCTCATAGCCGTCATCGACTGAGTATGGATCATAAGCTTCGGCTATGGTGGAACTCTTCTAGAATCGAGTATCTCTGCGCATACTCTGGAATTGGCTATTGAGCGCTGCTACTCATTGAGCCAACTGACCCAAGTTATCAAACTCTTGCCCTAGCAACTTTTCTTTCCACATTGGTAGCATTTCCTGGACGGCTAAAGCAGCTAACTGATCATCTACCAAGCTCAATGAGAAGCACAAGTTCCTAGTCTCTCGGAATCTCTGAAGAAACTCAGTGCCTGATTCGTTAGTCCTCTGTCTCATGGTTGTCAAATCGGTTATCTTCTTTTCTCCAGTCCTAGTGTAAAAATATGTATGAAACTTCTTCTCTAGGTCAGCCCAATTGGAAATGGAGTTGACTAGTAGTGATGAGAACCAAGTGAAGGCTGGCCCTGACAGGGATAAGGAGAAGAAACAAACTCGATGGGCATCCTCAACTGATGCTTCGCCTAATTGTGTAAGATACCGACTGACATGTTCTATTGTGCTTGTACTGTCTTGACCAGTGAACTTGGCGAACTCAAGGAGCCTGTAATTTGTAGGAAGAGCGACCAAATCATACCATTCTAGATACGGATGTTTGTACGAAAAAGTCATTCCTTTTGGCTTTAGACTGAACTGATTCTTCATCATCTCGGTCCCCTTCAGCAGCAACTCGTCAGCTTGCGGATTTGGATTTCTCGGCACTTGCTGACCCATCTGTGTATTGAAATCCCATGTGCCTTGATATCTTAGATTTGGTATCATGTAGAGGGTGCTATAATCCATGCCATAGTGATAGCCTTGTGGAACCTCAATCTGTTGGGTCCTTTGCTGGCTTACTGCTTGAAGTCTCTGATTATAGACATGAGGATCTATATCTCTATAGATCCTTTGAATTGATGGTGCTATCTTCTGAGCTGATGATGGTATATTTCCTAACGTGCCAAAATTGATCATCTGGTTTTGACTTTGCCCTGCCGGCTGTTGCACATGCTGTATCGACGGCCCAGGATTGTGCCGTATCTGATTCATAGTAGTACCTGGAGTTTGTTCAGATGAACCTTGAAATGCCTGGACGTCACCATTACCAGCTGGTGCTACTTCTTGATGGCTGGTGCCGACTTGATTAAATATCATTTAAGCAAACATTAGTCAATGGCAATAAGATATCGATGATGATTGGTTTAAACTGAGCCAATGATTACAAGCAACCGAACCCCTTTTTATATAAAGAAACAATTCAACACCACTTAACCATTTAATAAGGATAAATCTAATGAACATGTTAGATCTCATCTATCGCCATGACTAGTGGGGCATGAGGCAGAATCATGCAGGCCGTAGAAACAACAATAGACTCGACGACCCTAACTCATTACTAATATCAGTGGGACATGAGACAGAATCATGCAGGCTATAATACAATAATAAGATCATGGGGCTAACATATCTTTCAACTTATCTCTACTTCAATGATCTCGTGATGTGAACTGTTCGTGAAAGCATTCGATATCAGCTAAACAGCCGATTCAGACATAGCGCACAGTTAAGGTCATGCCTTCTCAGGAATAGATCTATCAACTAACGATCCCCACTCCACGGTGCTAACAGTGGGATGAGAGGCAGAATCCCACAGGCCGTGATAATGGGTCATGGAACGGTTCTCGCTAACCAATAGATCTACTCAAGATCGAACATGCCTTAACCGCACACTATGCATGATTAAGATTGATATAAAACAGCCGATAAAAACATAACTCATCATTTAAGATGTAGATTAGATCAGTTTTAGATTAGCAAACGATGGGTTAAATAAGATATAAGGCCGATCCAGATCAATCTCAATCGGGCAGAGTGATATTGCTGTAATTAGATAAACAATAAAAGCCATAAGCAATATCGGTAACTTAATAAATCTACCAAAGACTGCCTTTCAAAGGTAGAGCTGATAACTAAGCAGTGGGGTGTGAGGCAGAATCACACAGGCCATACTTGAACTAGGCAAGAGTCGATAACTAGCCTATACCAGAGTCGCAGTGGGGGTCGACCGGATCAATGCAGCCATACAAACAGAGGTATAGACCATGGCGGTACTTACAGACAAGCAGTGGAGGTCGACCGGATCGATGCAGCCATACTCGCTGAAGAACTCACCAAGATCTACTCTATTCCTAATCCTAAGGGGTGGCCGGAGCCAAAAAAGTAAATTGACTTGTATTTGATTGATTGGTTGTTTCTTTACAATAGCCGGGGTTTGATATTTATACCCGGAGTCTACACATGAATCCTACTCGAGCATGATTTGTTACAATCTTTAACATAAAAAAATGAAAACACTACTAATTTAAGATAACTTAGACTCTAATCTTTCCCTTTTTGTAGAGTCCAGCATGCCTCATCCTAGTGCCGATCATAGCTTCTGTCGTTATCCACTGGCGCTATCTGAAGAAAGCCGATTCTAGTGCTATATCCGAATCAGCTGCTTTTCGATCTACATGCAATTGATTCCTCGCTGACATGGTTTTTGGGAGTTTTTGAGCCTCTGAAATCCTTCTTCCAAATTCTAGTGTAAACAACTTTTAACATCTATTTGATATAATTTCATTTTATGATGAGATGCATATGCAAGGAGGATACAAATGGCTTCAAGTTTTGCAACCGATGCAAAGGTCTCTCCAAAATCCAAGCCTTCAACTTGAGAAAATCCCTTTGCAACTAGTCTTGCCTTGTTCCTCACTACGATGCCTTGATCATCTTACTTGTTGCAGAACACCCACTTTGTTCTAATGACTCTTGCATCTTGTGGTCGCTCTTCAAGTGTCCAAACTTCATTGCGGGTGAAGTTGTTCAATTCTTCATGCATGGCATTTGTCTAATCTGGATCTTGAAGAGCTTCTTCTACATTCTTAGGCTCAATGCAAGAAACAAATGAGTGATATTCAATAAATAAAGCAAGTTTTTGAGAGTGAGTCATTACACCCTTTGAAGGACTTCCTATGATGAGATCTTGTGGATGTGCTTGAAGTAGAGGTGAATTTCTTCTATCAACCACTTGAGGAGGAGATTGTGGAGCATCAACATCTTGAGCTTGTGCCACCATTTGGTCATGGGAGACATGAGTATCTTCATTTTCTACTCTCCCATCTTTATCATCATCTTGTGGCATGTTTGATGAAGAAGGTGGATCAATCACTTGTACATCATCTTTAGGCTTGATGTCTCCAACCAAAATGTTCTTCATGGCTTCCCTCAATGGTTTATCACCTACATCATCAAGATTCTCATATGCTCCTTGGGAGCCATTAGATTCATCAAACTCCACATCATATGTTTCTTCTACCAAGCTGGTGGCATGGTTGAATACTCTATATGCTTTGGACTTTGATGAGTAACCAACAAGAAAACCAATATCACAACGTCTTTAAAACTTCCCTAGGTGTTGCCGTTTCCTGTAGATGTAGCATTTGCAACCAAACACCCAAAAGAATGAGACATCTGGCTTCTTTCCATTGAGCAACTCATAAGGTGTCTTGCCAAGAAACTTTTGAAGAAATAGGCGATTGGATACATAGCATGCAATGTTGGTAGCTTCCACCCATAGATATTGAGGTGTATTGTACTCATCAAGCATTGTTCTTGCAAGGGTGATTAGTGTCTGGTTCTTTCTCTCTACTACACCATTTTGTTGAGGAGTGTAGGTTGCGGAGACCTCATGCTTGATCTCAACTTTATCACAATACTCTTCAATGTTTGTGTTGTCAAATTCTTTCCCATTGTCACTTCTTATCTTTTTGAGCTTCACTTCAAATTTATTTTATGTTCTCTTGGCAAACTTCTTGAAACATGCCACAACTTCGGTCTTGTCATGAAGGAAGAACACCCAAGTGAATCTAGAGTAGTCAACAACTATCACAAGACAATAGAGGTTGCCTCCCAAACTCTTATAAGTTGTTGGTCCAAATAGATCCATGTGGAGAAGCTCTAGCACTCTTTTTGTTGACTTGTAAGCTTTGGTTGGATCAGTGTTAGCAACTTGCTTCCCAGCTTGACATGCACTACAAAGCTTGTCCTTCTCAAACTTCACATCCTTCAAACCTCTCACCAACTCATTTTTCATTAGCTTCTTGAGTGAACTCATGCCAACATGTGCAAGTCTTCTATGCCAAAGTCACCTAAGTGATGTTTTGGTGAATAGGCATGTCTTCAAGTTTGCATCTGTGGAGGTGAAATCCACTAGATATAGGTTGTTATATCTAAAGCCCTTGAATATAACTTGATCATTATCTTTCTTTGACACAACCACTTCCTTCTCGGTGAACAAACATTGAAAGCCAAGATCACACAATTGACCAAGGGAAACCAAGTTGAAGCTTGATGAAGCAACATATAGCACATTTGAAATTGAGTGATCATTTGATATTGCAACTTTGCTCAACCCTTGTACTTTGCCCTTTAAATTGTCACAAAATGTAATCCTTTCTTGACTATCCACTTCATCTAGTGAGGTGAACATACGAGGATCACCGGTCATATGTTGAGTGCAACCATTATCAATAACTCAATGACTTCCACCAGTCTTGTAGTTCACCTACACACATAAGAGATCAAGCTTGTTGTTTAGGGACCCAAACTTGATGAGGGCCCTTGACTTTCTCAACTAGTGACTTAGCAACCCAAATTTGCTTAGGCCTATTCTTGTTTGGTGGACCTAAGAACATGACTTTCATCTTTCCACTACAATCCTTTCTAAGCATGTAGTGAGCATTGAAAGCAAAGGGTCTAGCATGTTTGGGCAAGGGTTGTGGTGGTGGAGTTTCACACTCATGAGCAAAGTGACCTTCTTGTCCACACTCAAAGCATCTCTTTGGCTTAGGCTTTAACTTATGTTGTTGGTGTTGAGCTTGAACCTTCTTCTCTTGATTTTCCAAGTATCCAATACTACTTCTATCCATCTTCATCATGGTGTTCATTAGTAGCTCACTTTGAAGATATTGACCTCTTGTGAACTTGCTCAAACCGGTCTTGAGATGTTCCTTCTCCATCTTGAGTTTCTTGTTTTGTTCTCTAAGTTCATCATGAGTTGATTGCTTCTCAAGATCCTTCTCCAACTTGAGTCTCTTGTTTTCTTCTCTAAGCATCTCATTCTCAAGCGCCATATCATGATCATTGTCAAGGTTCTCTATCACAATTGTGTTGGTGGTTGATAGCTTTTCAAGATCCTTCTTGAGCTTTTCATTATCATTCTTGATCTTGACATAGTCATCAAAGTTGTTGGACTCAACTACTTTCTTGCCTTTGCTACTAGAACCTTGTTCAATGCTCTCAACAATTAAGTCATCACATGATGTGGCTATATCAATCTTAACAACATTGTTAGTAGCATCATGTGGCTCATTGGATAAAAACTTATGAGAAAAAAACAAGGTTGTCATGATTAATCTTGAGATTGGTGTACTCTTCTTTTAGCAAATTATAACTAGTGGTGAGCTCATTGTGAATCTCTTCAAGTTTATCATGTTTTTCTCTAAGCTCCTTTTAAGAGGTTTTGAGCACCTTGAGTTTAGATGACACAATTTTTCTTCTTCTCTAAGCTCATCACTAGTTTTTTGGCTATTTCATACTTTTCTAAGAGTGAATCATTCTCAAGTTCTTGCTTCTCATTTTTAGCTCATCTTTCTAATGATTTTAGTGTATTGGTTTAGCAATTTGACAAGATCATCATAAGAAGGTGATTTAAATTCTTCATCACTATTACTATCATTCTCATCATCACTAGCATTGTCATCACCACTACTATCATCATCACTTTGTACCTTCGTTCACCTTTGGCTATGAGGCATAGGTGTGCAAAGGATGATGGCGGCGGTGGCGGTGGAGATAGTGAAGAACCAATCATAAGAGCGGCCACCTTCTTCTGATTATTACTATCATCATCGGATGAGCCACTTAATGATTCAATGTTTGTGAGCCAATCACCAACAATATAAGCCTTGCCATTCTTCTTCTTCCTGTGGTACTCTTTGTTCTTGCCATCCTTTTTCTTGTATGGCTTGCTCTTCTTGTCGTCATCATCATCACTTGAGTCATCTTTCTTGCCCTTGTACTTCTTATTGAACTTGTCTTTCTTGGGTTTGGGGCATTGATGAGCTAGATGGCCAAGATCTCCACAATTGTAGCAATCCATTTTAGAGATGGGCTTCCTTCTACCACTAGTGAAGAATTTCTTTTTCTTGTCATCAAACTTGACACCATTCTTGTTTAGCTTTTTGAGCATCTTGGCAGTTCTTCTCACCATGAGAGCAAGGCTTGCATCATCAACTTCATTATCACTTTTACTATCATGATCAATCTTTTCTTTGCTTCTCTTCTCTTGGCTAACCTTGAATGCCAAATCTTTCTTCTTTGAGGATGATGAAGAGCCCTCTTGAGGAGTGATGTACATGTACATCTCATGTGCATTGATCTTTCCCAATATTTGAGTTGGCATAGCGTTGGAAAGATCACCTTGATAAAGCACCATCACAATATGCCCATACTTGTCAATGGGGAGGACACTCAAGATCTTTCTCACAACATCAAATGGTTGCATTTGTGTGAGTCCAAGCCCATTGACCTCCTCTACAAGAACATTCAAGTGAGAATACATTTCATTAGCACTTTCACTAGGAAGCATTTCAAAAGAATTAAGCTTCTTCATCACAAAATGATAGTGTTCCTCATGCTCACTCTTGGTTTCCTCATGGAGCGCACAAATGTCCGACCATAGTGCATGGACATCTTTGTGGTTCCACACATGGTTAAAGACGTCCTTGCATTCCACTTCTCGTAGTGAACCTCATTACCGACAAGATTGGCGGGATCCTTAGGTTTTGGAAAGCCTTGTGCGATGGCTCTATACACTCCAACATCTATGGCCTCCATGTGAATTTTCCAATAAGGAAAATCATCTCCCTCAAAGATGGGAGACGGTCCATCCCCGTGGGACATCTTGCTCTAGGCAGTTAAGCCTAAATTAGGAGCACGAGGCTCCGATACCAATTGAAAGGATCAAGATGACCAAGAGAAGGGAGGGTGAATTAGGCTAATTCTAAATTTCTTGCAATAATTAAGCCCTACATTTAGCCCATTTCACCCCCTTGCGCCTAGAAGTGTTTCTATTATTCTACTGCACAAAAGTTTTGCACCATAGGTTCTAATTCTACTCTAGCATGGCAATTCTAAGAATGTAAAGACATAAATTGAATTGCTCAAATGCAAATGCTCAAAGTAAAGAGAGGGAGAGGAACGCGGTAATATTTTTCCGAGGTATCAAAGAGTCGCCACTCCCCACTAGTCCTTGTTGGAGCACCCGTTCAAGGGTGTAGCTCCTCCTTGATCCCCCCAAGGATCAAGTGCTCTCTACGAGCTGATTCTTCAACACTTTGTCACGGTGAATCACCCACAACCGCTCACAAGATGACTTGGGTCATCCATGAGCTCCACCGGATGATCACCAAGCTTTCGATCACCACCAAGCCATCTAGGTGATGGCGATCACCAAGAGTAACAAGCACAAACTCTCACTTGAGCAAGACAAGCCAAATGAGAAAGGTGGATGCACACTTGCTACTCCCTATGCACTAATGAGGTCCTTAATCTTGGATTCTCAAATCTCAATCACCACACTAGGCTCTTGCTCTCCCTTGCACTCCAAAGGTGTTTCTCAGCTGAACAAATGGGCAAGAGAACTAAGTTGGACGAGTAGGAGAAGTATTTATACACCCCACTTCAAAACATACCCGTTGGGGTCCAACTCAGCACATTTCGGGGTGACCGAACGCACCTATCGAAGTGACCAGACGCGTCCGGTCAGTAGCCAACAACTACATTGCGTCAGCAAGCCAGAGAACACCGTTAGAGAGACTAGACACACCGCAACGTCTGATCCTCCAAGACCTAACATGTCAGGTCTGCAAATATCCTCTTTGGACTATCTCTGTACTTGACCAGACTCAGCCACGAGCGAGTCAAGTCACACTATGCCACTGCGTCCGATCTTTTGTGATCACGGAGCCAAGAGCACCTACAGGGGCACCTGTGCATCCGATCGCTCGATGTCCCTGTGTCCGGTTAATAGCAAAACCTAGCTGCTATAGATCTCGGCACCTGCGCGTCCTCTCGTAGAACCGACCAATTTATAAGAGTACAAGTACAATGGTAGCCCGTAAGCGGTCGCACTATCATACTTGAACCCATATAAACCCGGTAGTCCGTCGAGTACCATGACGGGTCTCGATAAACGATTTACAACAACCAAGATCGTACATGATTCAACATACATGCCACATATTACATAAAGTTCACAGAAACATTTCTCCATCAGAGTACGAATAAAAGTTATTACAAACCGAGTTTGATAGATAAAGCGGAAGCAATTAAGTTCGAAAATAAAGTTTCCAACATAGTTTGATACAGTGCCAATTAGGATCACGGTCCACAAAAGCAAAGACAGGGATTAATAAAGAAGCCTGCCCAAGGCTTACTCCTCATCCACGGCGGGATAGAAGCAACTCTTGCAATAACCATGATACACAGTGCCATCTGCAACATGGGAAATAAAACCCTGAGTACGAGAAGGTACTCAGCTAGACTTATCCACCATAAACCAGAAATAAAATGACTCCAAGGATTATGCAAGGCTGTATAAGTGGAGATAGCTTGACTTGCATAAAAGCAATTGGCTTATTGTACAATTAGGATTCCTTTATCAATTATTTATAACTATCCATCTCTAGATTAGCAACTATCCTGTGCCAAACATGTGGTATATAAATTTAAAAGCATACAATAGTAACCATAGCAGGTATTGTAATTCCATATTCATTCGAACCATCATGTTCCATAACACAGTCACTACGATGTTGGGACTAGCCAAGTTTCTCACTATCCAGGAGAGACGGCGATTCGAATCGATTTCAACCAGCTAGGAATTTATTCCTAACACAAACCCAGGTCTACCAGCCACGATAGCCTTAGGTCACCTTTGGTACAACTCAGGTACACATTTTGCGGGTCCGTACCGCGCCGCACAATCTGGAACACCAGATGCCAGGACGTTCAGGCCTAGCCTGCCCTTGGGCTCAGTCTGATCGTTCCCCGGAAGGAGCACACAACAGAACGGGTCCTGGCCTGAGTTGAATTACTCAGCTTCGCGGTCGGAACGAGTTATCCGGCTAGCTAAGTGAGAGGCATGCGTTCAATCTTGTCAGAAGTGCCAACAATGGTACAGTCCTTAATCGACACAGACGGGGATAGATCCACACCCAAGACCTCCATGTCTTGTTGCTTCTCTATCGACATCCCACCCGGTCTCCATTTATATTATCCCATGGCTCTTTTCCACGATAGCAAATATAGCCAACCGTGCTCCGGTATCCACCTATATCTCGCAGGTGATAGGACATCACTGACTTCTACCGGTCTAAGCATGGCTAAGCATATATTCGATCCTAGACCCATACCGATTAAAGGTGTAATATCTGGACAAGGAATTTATATGCATCAAGTGGTTCCATTCAACTCTTATAACCTAATGCATCAATCATAAGTACTTAAGTAAACATTTGTAAAATACTGGGAGACTTAGAATGCTCCGGGGCTTGCCTCGCAGAAAGGAAGTAGGGCGGTGATCAGGACACTCCGGAAGCTCTTCAGGATTCTGCTCCTCGCCTTTGGGAGCTGCGACTTGAGGATTCTCCTGCTGGTCCCCTTCCTCTGGTTCTTCGAATTCCATCAACATTATCTCTTCCTCCGATCCTAGATGCATGAATATGGCATAAGTATTACGAATGCATATATGTTAACAAGTGCATTATGTTTATTGAGTAGGTGCATATCTCTTCTCGATTATTTAATTACTACTTCCACAATGCATCTACTATATCACAAAACAGCAGCTACTTGTTTTACTCATAACTGGAGTTCTACTAATCCAAATGCAGTGATCCTGGACTTTCTAGAAAGCTTATCAAATTTTCTACAACTTTGTTATTAACCATTTTTACAGCAAACATCATCCCTATCATACAACTTATCAAACTACAGAATCTATCCGGAATCCTTTTAAATTTGCATTTTAAAGCAATGATACTTCTACTTCATGTAATCACTCAAAATTTGACAACATAAAGTCTACCAACAGTTTAAGCATACCAAATACATTCAAGACAATATAATGGTAAAACCCAAACTATTTATTTAAATGCCTTTATTTTTTTATTTAGATATTTAGGTTAAATAATAAACATATACCAGATGTGCATAATAAATTCTCAAAAAATTACAGTGGCTTACTAGTGCTACCAATAGACTACTGTAAAAATTTCATGCCATTTTGCCAAGTAAAACATCCTATACAAAAATGACAAGGCATCTAGGCTTGAAATAGCATAAATAGAAAACCTTAGCAAAAAGGGTCAAGCAACAGATTTCCTATTTTTCTTAGCATCCATATACTACTAGGATTACCTCCAACAATTTCATGAATTTTAGATTCATAATTAATTTATAAAAATTCATACAAGGATTAACTATTTATAAAAGAAAAAATCTATAACTATAAATCTACACGTGCACTGATCTTCAAATTTTTACCAGAGTTCATACATGACAAGAATAGCTTACCACAAAAATTTCATAATTTTTGGAGCACAGAAACTCTAGATATAAAATAAACAAATTTGCATGCATTCAAAAACACATTTCAAATCTCTATTTAAATCTCCAAAAAATTCTACTATAAATGTCAAGACTATATTTTTCCTAAATACTACACTTCCTAAGGAACACTACCAAATTTATTTCACAATTTTTGAAGCTACCAAACTAGAGATCTAAAAATTATAAAACACACTCAAATCTGAAAATTTTGAACTAGCTTTAGAATAAAGGGTCGCTGACAGCAGGGACCCACGCGTCAGTTGGACCCACGCGTCAGCGACGCGAAAACAGAGCAGCGGCGCTTGCGCAAGCTTGCGCAGCCATGGCTCGTTGATGGCAAGTTCGCTGGAGGTGAGGTCTTCACCGCGCGACCTACGTGACCTAGCGCACCGGTTGAGCTACACGGTGGAACCTCTCGTCGGTGTTAGCAACGGCGGTGGCGCTCATGGCGGAACGGAGGTGCGGGCCGATGGTGAGACGCCGGTGGAAGCTACGGTGGCTCCAACTAAGGCTTGGACGAGCATCTCTAGACCATGGCTAACCTATATCACAAGCTATCACAGCCAATGGTGGACGGAGATGACGTGGCACGGTGACGGAGCTAGCGGCGGAGCTCCGGCGAGGCGTTGTGCGTTGCGGTGGCTTACCAAGCTAGAATAGCGAGCAATGGGGGACGCAGGGAGTTGCTGGGAAGACGTTGATGCTGTTGCAATGGCGAATGGGCGGCTCAGCGCTGGCTGGAGCTAGCTATGGCGACGGCGGAGGTGCGGGCCGAGCTCGGCTGTCGCTGCGACGAGGAAGGAGGAGCAGAAATTGGAAATGAGGCGCGGGATAGATCGGGCGGGCGCTGGCGGTGTTAAGGCCACTCTCTGGCTCGTCACTGTCGCACTGGGTAGAACGCCGATGACGCACGGCCAATTCCCACGCCACGCGGTGGCTCGGCTCTGAGCCGGTTGGCCACTGAATCCACCGATTCAGTTCGTTCAGAACCCGAACGGGACGCCTGATAGCCGGTTTTCTTGACGATGCAGCTGCTAATTCGAGGCTCCAACTCGTAAACCGTCTTAACAACAATCATAGCCCTATGTACCAGCTAAAATTTTCATTCAGTGAACTCGTGCTAGAACGCGATCGAGACTGAGTAAAATTACCCCCAAAGTCAGCCTGTCAGTCGGTCAGTGAACATGACTTAGAAAATTTTTGTTAAGTCATGAGATGTTGATTTTTCTGATTCTTGTGATACTAATTCAAGCATGTTAGAAGCTAAATCAGTCAATGACCCAAAAATAAAAGTTGTTCCTGATGTCAAATACTACAACTTTGCTTTAGTGATCTCCTCCATGCAAGGTCTCTAACACCTAGTTCAAACTTGGTCAAACATGTCACATTTAAATGATGATACACATCAAGGCATGGCTTAATGACCTTTTTACCCCTACCCATGAATATCAAAGTTGTTCATAATGATATTCTAAACATGTTTAAGCAATTTGCAAGGTCATTCAATCATTTCATGTAGTAGTCACTCATAGGGCTAGCTAGTGTAATCACATGAAGCTTAAGTATTGGTTCATGAAATGTGACCATTAACAAAAGTCCTATTTGCTAACCTAGGTGTTGGTATATGCTTGTGTGACTCACATCCACCAAGTACCTGTGTCCACTCATGATCATATGCATAGACACATGGAGACATGAAATAACGAGAAAAGTTGCATATGTTTAAGAAACATGCGATAACAAGCAAACGTTGCAGATGTTTCAATCCAATGTTTCAGTTGTAAATGGTTGTTTATGAATGCTTGATGATCATGCTCATGTTATGCAAGTCAAGTTATGCAAGGCTAACACCCGAGGTGTTACACGTCCAGTCTCGGCCTTGTGCCAGCATCCGGTCAATGAGCAAACCCTAGCTACGCGAGCTAACACTGACCAGACGCGGCACCTGTGCATCCTGTCCAGCGTCCAGTCATCATCCAAGTATCCATTCACCTTAAATTCAACCAACTTTGTGAACGACATCAACTTCAACTGATCTATGGGCTGTCCTCGAGCTACCTAGTGCTAAGTTTAACAAGTGTGCACCACACCTGGACCATTAGACTTACCTAGGTCAAGCTACTAGTTTATACCCCCCTTAATAGTACGACCAAAGGAAAAACAAAGTCCTAAACTATACTAAGTGTCTCTCCAACACCAAATGACACTTAGAACTAATCCGTCCTTAACCTTGTCGTCCATCCTTTGAAAGCCAAAATGATTTCCATCGATAGGGGTATGAAAACCATAATTGCCCAATCAATCATCATTACCATGACCTAACTCAAATTATCTCTGTAAAACATACATTAGTCACAGTAATCTCGTGTCATCATTAATCACCGAGACCGAACTAGGGGCCTAGATGCTTTCACACACCTATGGGGATAAATGAAAATTTGGATAGTGATGCTAGTGGCAACATGGTGGATCAAAACTTGTATCGATCTATGATTGGAAGCCTACTCTATGTGACCGCATCAAAGCCGGATGTCATGTTTAGTGTATGCATGTGTGCAAGATTTTAAGCCTCACCAAGAGAAAGTCATTTGAAGGCAACAAAGAGAATATTAAGGTATTTAAAGCATACATAAAATGTTGGATTGTGGTATCCCAAGGGGTCAAACTTTGAGTTGATTGGATATTCGAACTCCAATTATGTGGGATGCAAGGTGGATAGAAAGATCACATCGGGTACATGTCAACTATTGGGAAGATCACTTGTGTCTTGGTCATTAAGGAAGCAAAATAGTGTTGCACTTTCAACCACCGAAGCGGAGTACATTTTGGCCGATAGTTGTTGTGCATAATTACTTTGGATGAAGGCTACTTTGGATGATTTTGGAATCAAGTTCAAACAAGTGGTATTGTTATGTGACAATGAGAGTGCCGTAAATCTCACCAACAATCCTGTTCAACATACAAGAACAAAGCACATTGATGTCCGCCATCAGTTCATAAGAGATCATCAACAAATAGGGAACATTTCAATTGAGAGTGTGGACACTGAAGATCAACTTGCCTATATATTCACCAAGCCACTTGATGAGAAAAAGTTTTGCAAGCTAAGGAATGAATTGAACATACTTGATTTCTCAAATATGTGTTGATGCACCCCACTTATATGACATGCCTCTCCTCCGACAAAGCAAGGTAAAATTGGTTGGCATGGGATACATCCTTTGCTAAGGACATGTTTACTGCATCTAGTCATTCCTCATGATTATTAGGCTCATTCATAAAAATCAATTGAATTTGATGCTTATATGGTGCCACTATTACTTCTATGCTTGATATGATATAGTGATAGCATATGCCATGTTTATGGGCTTGTGAACCTTGTGTTTAATCTAGAAAACGAGCTAAAAGTGTTTAACTCAACATGGGCAAGATAACCATTGAAAGATGTGTGAAGAAACTTGTCCTTGGATCAAACCTAGTTAAATGTCTTATGCAAATAATATAGATCGAACCACAATTGAATTAATGATCCTCACATACATGGATTCAGCCCATTGATTTCAAGTTGGATAACTCAACCTGTCTAAAATTTTGAGCTCACCTTTTGTGTTAATTAATGACAAAGGGGGAGAAGTAATTCACAAAGATAAGATAGGAGGATAAAAGCTATGACAAAGGGGGAGAGAATAAATGAAATGACAATAGAAGGGGATCAATTAAAATTTGAAGCACACAAGTAAGGGAAGCAAGCTCATGAACTTGTATGATGCATTTGAATGTGCATAATCAAGTGCTTGCTTGCATTTGCACAAGTTTTAAAACTTGATATACATGCTTGTGTGGTGTATGCTTGTTATAGAATTTGATTGATGAAATAAAAAAACTAGCATGCATACGATGATAGCTAGATATATTTGCAAGTTTCAAGTGGTACTAGAGCCTTGCTTCTAATGTTGATCTCACGAGGTGTTGTTTACACCAAAATTTTGGAAGAAGAGCGCGGAAACTCAAAGCTTCCGAGATTGTGTCATCAACGAATCGGTTGCGCAAAGATTGATGTTAGCTGATTCAGATGCGGTACTGGAATTGGCTCTTTTTGGATAATGTCAACAGACGATGTCAATGGACTATGGGGAAAGATATGTCAGACTCTATAGAAAAGAAAAGATTAGGGTCCAAGTTATTTTAAGTTACAAATGTTTTTTTTTATTCCAAGAATTGTAATGAGTCATATTTAAGTAGGATTCATGTTTAGGTTCCGGGTATAAATATTGGACCCCGGTTATTATACAAACACACGAACAATCAATCAACACAATCTTTTCGGCTTTCGCCATCGCATTAGGAGTAGGAGTACTATAGATCTCGATGAGTTCTTCAACAAGAAGGGCTACATCGGCTGATCAACCTTCAACTTGTCTGTGAGTACTGTCCCGACTTTTATTATTACTTGTAAGGCTGCAACAGCCGATTGATCTCTTACGGGTTGTAGTAAAAGTTAGTTATCGATTCATATTGTTGTTTGTAAGGATACATCAGCTGATTGATCTCTTACGAACCATAATATAGATCAAAGTTATCAATCTTGTGTTAAATAACTTGTTGTTTAACACAATATCACTAGTTATTGAATCTACTAAGATTTTCCTTGCTGTTTTTGGTTGATTCACCAGTTATCGATCTTGTTATAATTAATGTTTTATTAATTATAATAAATCACTTGATTGAGATAGAGATAGAATCAGCATCACATCATCTTAATTGGTCATCTTCTAGTCTGGTCACATTTTGAATCTTATAATTGATGGCTTAATTCTGCTAGATCGTCTATTTTATCTCTATTCCAATCAAACATAGTATGCATTCAAAGACATGTTCCAATCTTGAGTAAGTTCACTAGTTAATAAGATCTAATCTAATGACACAACTATAGCTGCATCGATCTGGTCGAACCTCACTAGTAAGACTTTGGATTAGAGATTATCGATTAGTGGTTTTGTTCACAATCGAGATATATACTCTGTTTGTTTGCTATGCATGTATCGGCTATTTTAGCCGATTAGCCTATGCTTTCACACATATAGCATGTTTTTCACGAACCTGTCAATATATAGATGGTTTTATTGATTCTTTGACTTTAGTTTATTATTATTATTATCATAGCTGTACTGATTCGATCGAACCTCACTATTGATGGTAACAGATTAAATTCAGAGCGTTTGTAGATTCATTTGTACTAGACAGTCAATTTGTTTGCATGTTACATCCTTTTTCATTAAACTTATCGGCTCAATGCTTTACACTGGTTATATCCATCTAGCTGATGATGTTTCTTTATATTACTTATATTTGGGTGTATTGTACCTATTCTGTCTGGATTAATCAATCATAATAAAATTGCTATGACCCATGAGTATCGGTTATTTTCAATTCGTACCATCATCATTGATATTAGCCGATAATCTTCAATTCAGCGATCCTCGCTTTACTGATATGTTGGATATCGACTATTTAGTCGATAGCCCTATCGAATTGGTTGTTTAGCCGCATATTTGGAACTATCTAGAGCACCACCGGCATGTTCCACCTTAAACTACTGATAAGATTTTCTCTCCTTTTTAATTACAGGTCAAATTAACTAGCACGCTATTGGGTTTTCAGAATCGACTGGTCCTGTGTTGAAGCCAAGCAGATCTCCAATCTCATTCCGTTCAGATCGTCCGGCTTGCCATGTGTTGATTGTATCGCCACATTTTTGCGTCAACACACTTTTTGGCACGCCCGGTGGGACCACAATCGTCATGGCAGCTCACAACAACAGGAACATTCTTATGGTGCCTTATGAAGACTTACATGATGAGGATAAAGATGTCATTGGTAAAGCTATAGAGGAGTTTCAGAATAAGTGTTTGTTGTTCTACACCAAGACACATGACAATAAAGTTGTTCAGAAATATCTACTACCAAGAGTTTTGATACATGGGCAGTCAGATACAGATGAAGCTGATGATAGGTGTTTCTTTGTAGATGTTGTCAACAAATCTGTTCATGATGCCATGTTGAATCATAATACAACTTTCTTGAAAACATTCCACAATACCATGAAGGAGGTGTTTCATGGATATCCAATTGATCAGATTGGACCGGCTTATTACAACATTCCACATCCATCGACTCAGGGGACTAATTAAGCTGGTACTAGCCATAAAAAAGCATCACTAGCTAGCAATGATGATGTCTAGGCAGTTTAGAGCTCATCTGAACAAGTTTAGGATACTACTACTAATCAAATACAGTATAGTCCTAGATCATCAGTGCAACATATGCAACAACCGATAGGGCAAGTTCAGAATTAAATGGTTAATTTTGGCACATTAGGCCAAATACCGCCATCGGCTAAAAAAAGTACTATCAGTTCAAAGGATTTATAGAGATACAGATCCCAACATTTACAATCAGAGACTTCAAGCAGCAAATCAGCAAAGGACTCAATAGATAGAGATTCCACAAGGATATCATTATGGCATAGATTGTAATACCATTCATATGATTCCAGATCCAGGGTATCAAGGTACCTAAAGTTTTAATCCGCAGATGGGTCAGCAATTGCAAAGAAATCCAAATTCAAATGCTGATGAGTTGTTGCTCAGAGTAACTAAAATGATAAAGAATTGATTTGGTTTAAAACCAAAAGGGCAGACCTTTTCGTACAAACGTCCATATCCAGAGTGGTATGATTTGGTTGCTCTTCCTACAAATTACAAGCTTCCAGAATTTGCTAAGTTCACTGATCAAGATAGTACAAGTACAATAGAACATGTCAGTCGGTATCTTACTTAGTTGGGTGAAGCATCCATTAAAGAAGCTCATCAAGTTCGTTTTTTCTCTGTATCCCTGTCAGGACCAGCTTTCATCTGGTTTTCATCGTTACTAATTAATTCTATTGCTAATTGGACTGACCTAGAGAAGAAATTTCATACATATTTCTATACTGGAACAGGAGAAAGTAAAATCATAGATTTGATGACCATAAGGTAAAGAACTAATGAATCGGGTACTGAGTTTCTTCAGAGGTTCGAGAAACAAGAAATTTGTGATTTTCATTAAATCTGACTGATGATCAGCTAGCTGCTTTGGTTGTTCAAGGAATGTTGCCAACATGGAGAGAAAAATTGGTTGGGCAAGAGTTTGATAATTTAGGTCAGTTGGCTCAACGGGTGGCAGCACTTAATAGCCAATTCCAGAATATGCGCAGAGATACCCGATTCCAAAAGAATGCCGCAATTGCTGAAGCTTATAATCCATATTTAGTTGATGTTGATGGTGAGGATGATGAAGAAGAGGAGATTGCTGTAGTTGAATTGAATTGGGGTAAGAAGGTAGTGATGGTTCCAAATCCTTGGGGAAAAGGAGTTGAAGAAAGTTATGATTTTGACGTCACAAAATCAGACAGATTCTTTGATTTCTTGCTTGAGAAAGGACAGATCAAATTGCCTGCCAATCATTTTATATTACCTCCTGATCAGTTGAAGAATAAGAAGTTCTGCAAATTTCGTAACACTACTTCTCATTCTACCAATGAGTGCAGAATTTTCTGGCAACATATAAAGAGGGCTATTCAGCAAGGGAAGCTTAAATTTGATACACTTCGAAAGATGAAAATTGATGATAATCCTTTCCCAAAAGATCAGAATATGGTTGATGCTAAGTTGCTCAAAGGAAAGACTAAAGTTCTACCATCAACTAGGGCAAAAGAAACTAGAACAGTTGATCCAGAGATGCAAATATCGGCTAATGAATATAGAGAAGTTAAAAGGCGTCATGACCAACAGAAGAGCCGATATGAGCAGGGAGAGACGTCAAGAAACGAGGCGATGAGGCCGCGTGTTACATCTCGAATTTTGTTGAATAAATGGCAATGACAGAAAGAAAGGAATTATCAGCATTGGTTAGAAGAGAAAGAATATCAGCGTCAACAAGAAGAGGAGAGGTATGAAAGAGAACAAGCAGAATCACATTGGAATTATCCTTTTTTCAGACATTGTTGGAATGAAGGTTTGAAATTGCCTACTAGAAATAATTGCCCAGAGTGTAGTGAATAATATTGGGAGTTTTGGCAATCTTAAGCCAACCGTCGATCTATCCATGCTCAAATTGAGTATCATCATGATAATATGGATTGGTGCTTAAAAAATAGAAGAGTTCATGATCGGCTTGGGTAGCAAGTTATTGATCAAAATTGGGCTAATTATGAAGAAGGTGATGAGGAAGAGTATGTTTGGCAGGAAGGGCAATGGTGTCCAGAAGGTTTAACAAGAAATCAAAAAAGAAGGGTACAATGCCTAAGGAATAGAGAGCTAGAACAAACTCAAAAATCTGGTAAACCTCAAGTATGGCGTGCTAAACAAATAGCCGATAAGAGTCAACCATCGGCTAATATTCAAATGGTTTTTCTTTTTGCCATCAGAATTTAGAGCTCTAGCAGATCAAGAAGTCTATTCAGATTTCGATGAATCAGAATATGAGGAGATGGTTGCCCAATTGATAGTGATACAGCAAGCTATATTTGATAAGCCAGTCAAGCATCGGCACTTGAAGGCTTTATATGTGAAATGTTTTATTGATGGGAAGCCGATGAGCAAAATGTTGGTAGATGGAGGTGCTTCTGTTAATCTTATGCATTATACTACTTTTTGCAAGCTTGGTAAGGGACCAGGAGATTTGATTGAGACTGACATGATGCTTAAGAATTTTGGGGGTAATGCATCCAAGACCAGGGGACAATAAACATTGAATTGACAATTAGAAGTAAGACTTTGCTCACTACATTTTTTGTCATTGATGGAAAGGGTTCATACAATTTACTCCTTAGTCGTTATTGGATTCATACAAATTGTTGTGTACCATTGACTATGCATCAATGCTTGATTCAGTGGCATGGAGATGATGTTGAGCTGGTTTATGCTGATGATTCTGTGAGTATAGCAATAGCTGACCCAATGTATTGAGAACTAGAAGATTTTGAGTGTTTTTTTGGTAAGCGATGGGAAGGAGGCTTCATTAATATCAATGATGAAAGCCAACAACTGATCCAAGTAGTCGACTCTGAGAGTTTGTTTTAATGGATAATCCAATAGATGGTACAGATGGTAAACTAGGACATGGCTTTACGTCGGTCGATGAATTAGAGGAGATATATATTGGTCCTGGAGATAGGCCTAGGCCGACGTATGTAAGTGCTAAGTTGGATCCTGAGTATAAGCGAGAGTTGATAGATTTATTAAAGCAATTTAAAGATTGTTTTGCTTGGGAATATTATGAGATGCCTGGTCTAGATCGATCAATTGTTGAGCATTGGTTGCCAATCAAACCTGGATATTGGCCATTTAAACAAGCTCCGAGGAGATTTAACCCAAATGTTCTTGATGATATCAAAAAAGAGACTGAAATATTATTAGAAGCAAAATTTATCCGATCGTGCCGTTATGCAGAGTGGATATCGAGTGTTGTTCCTATGTATAAGGAAAATAGGAAGTTAAGAGTTTGCATCGATTTCAAAGATCTAAACAAGGCTATACCCATAGAAGGTTATCCGATGCCAATAGCCGATATGTTGGTAGATGCTGCAGCCGGACACAAGGTTATTAGTTTTATGGATGACAATGCAGGATATAATCAAAATTTTATGGCTAAGGAAGACATAGCAAAAATAGTTTTTAGGTGCCCTGGCGCAATAGACTTATTTGAATGGGTTGTGATGACCTTTGGTTTGAAGAATGCTGGTGCAACTTATCAGAGGACAATGAATTATATTTTTCATAAGTTGATCGACAGGATTGTTGAAATCTATATTGATGATGTGGTGGTAAAATCCAAAGGGTACAAAGAACATCTAGCTGATTTGCGGGAGACTTTGGAGTGTACAAGAAAACATGGTTTAAAGATGAATCCCAATAAGTGTGCCTTTGGAGTATAAGCTGGACAATTTTTGGGTTTTATGGTCCACAAGAGAGGAATTGAAATTGGTCAAAAAAAGTATGAAAGCAATCGATGAGGCAGTACCCCCGACTACTAAAACAGAGTTATAATCTTTGCTTGGTAAGATTAATTTTATCAGAAGGTTTATTTTAAATTTATCAGAAAGGGTTCTACCATTTTCTCCTTTATTGAAGTTGAAGAATGATCAAGAATTTAAATGCGGTGACGTACAACAAAAGGCGTTTGAGGAGATAAAAGAATATATGAAGTGTTCACCTGTGCTGGTCCCTCCTCAGCAAGGTAAACCTTTTAAGTTGTACGTGTCGGCCGATAGCCAAACAATTAGATCGGCCTTAATGCAAGAGTTTGAAGAAAAAGAATGAGTTGTTTTCTATTTAAGTAGAAGGATTTTGAATCCAAAAACAATATATTCTCCTATTGAAAAGTGATGCTTATGCTTATATTTCTCTTGCACTAAGCTGCGACATTACTTGTTATCGGCTGAGTGTACAGTTGTGTCTAAGGCTGATGTGATCAAGCATATGTTATTAATGCCAATATTAAATGGGAGAATGGGAAAGTGGATTATTGCATTATCGGAATTTGACTTGAGGTACGAATCGGCTAAAGCAGTCAAGGGGTAAGTAATAGCCGATTTTATTACTCGGCATCATAAACCAAGTATTGGCTATGTAGAACTGATACCTTGGACATTGTTCTTTGATGGATCATCATGCAAGCAAAGTGGTCACATTGGTATTGTTATTGTTTCACCTCGGGGGGCAAGTTTTGAGTTTGCTTTTCCAATTAAACCAATGACTACCAACAATCAAGCAGAATATGAAGCTATTCTTAAGGGACTTCAACTTCTTCATGAAGTTAAGGTCGAGTTAGTTGAAGTATTTGGAGATTCATAGTTAGTTATTAATCAGTTGATCGGCCTATATGAATGTAAAGATGATATTCTGAGGGGATACTATGATTAATGCCAGAGGTTACTCAAGGAGTTTCCCCATATTTCTCTTTAGCATATTCCAAGAACATAAAATCAAGAGGCTAATCGGTTAGCTCAGAGTGCGTCAGGTTATCGAGTGTTTCAAGAGATCTTAAGCAGTGAAACCTTGACTAATGATTGGAGAGTTGAAATAGCCAATTACTTTAAGAATCTATCATAGAAGGTTGCTAGGAAACTAAGATATAAATTGACTAAGTATGTTTTGTTAGATGATCAGCTATATTACAAGACAGTCAATAGGGTGTTGCTTAAATACTTAAATCAAGAAGAAGCTAAAGTGTTGATGGGTGAAGTACATGAAGGGATATGTGGAGCTCATCAATCGGCTTATAAGATGAAATTGATTATTCGCAGGTCTGGATATTTATGGCCAATAATACTAGAAGATTGTTTTGAATATTACAAGGGGTGTCAGGATTGTCTACGTTTTGGTAATATTTAGAAATCCCCTGCATCGGCTATGAATCCAATAATTAAACCATGGCCATTTTGAGGTTGGGGAATTGATTTAATTGGCTAGATTTTTTCACCTTCAAGTAAAGGATATAAGTTTATATTGGTAGCAACAGATTACTTTACCAAGTAGGTTGAGGCAATTCCTTTGAAGACCGTAACCTCAAAGAATATGGTTGATTTTGTCAAGGAACATATTGTGTATCATTTTGGAATTTCTCAAACTATTACTACTGATCAGGGGACAATGTTCACATTAGAAGAGTTTAGAGATTTTGCTACCAGTATAGAAATTAAGTTATTAAATTCTTCTCCTTACTATGCTCAAGCTAATAGCCAAGCAGAGGCGTCCAATCAAATTATGATTAAATTAATTAAGAAGAAAATTGAGGAGCAACCAAGGAAGTGGTACTTAACACTCAATGAGGCATTGTGGGCATACAGGATGGCTTGCCATGGATCGATTAAATCATCACCTTATGAGTTAGTATATGGGCATAATGCAGTTCTTCCTTGGGAAATCTAGACTGGATCAAGACATGTTACATTACAGAATGATTTGACAGCCGAAGTCTACAAGAATCTAATGATGGATGATTTAGAGGACTTAAGTTATCATCGGCTGTGTGCTCTTGAGAATATTGAAGCCAATAAGTTAAGGGTTACAAGGCATTATAACAAAAAGGTCAAGAACAAGCAGTTTGGTGAAGGAGAATTAGTCTAGAAAGTAAAATTGCCGATTGGGTCTAAGGACAGCAAGTTTGGCAAATGGTCACCTAATTGGGAAGGTCCTTATCGGATTAGTCATTGTACGCCTGGCAATGCTTACATTTTGGAAACGCTAGAAGGGAGAGAAGAATTTGATAGAGCGATCAAGGGAAAATATCTAAAGAAGTATTATCCTAGCGTCTGGGTTAATGCTTGATAGCCGATTGGTTAGTCGTCGGCTCTAATAGCCGATACCTAAAGGTATCGCCTCTAGCGCAAAAATAGAAGAGTTAACCCTAAGGGAAAAGTCGATATGACATGTATCACCTATAGAGCAAAAACATACAAAGACATTCATATCACGGTGCATTCACAGAGACACATTCATAAAAAATAGAAGTTTTGTTTATTGATCAGTTTGCCCCTAAGTACAAACTAATCAAAAACATTATTTATCACATCCTGGGCAGATATGATGTCCACGATGGCCTCCGCTGCATCGTCGAAGTCTTCGATTAACTCCTCATGCAGCTCAGGGTTGTCGCCCATTGAGAAGCCAGTCTCCATGGTGCAGAGCTCATACCTAGTCTAGACCTGCACCGCAGCCAAGGCCACCGATGCGCCACGGTGAACACCATGAAGGGCGATCTCCTAGACGTGCACCAGGATGTCGTGGACGCGGGCGTCGATAAAGGGGCCCTAGGCGTTAACAGCGGCCGTAGCCACGTTCGCTGCCAGTTGGAGGTTCTCCAACTGGACTGTCAGGGCTGGCAATCATAGGAATAAATAGGTTGTCAGAATAGAAGCAGAGGGAGTGAGAATGGAGGTTTTCTTGAAGATCATCTTACTTGCCACCATGGCGTCGGATTTGGCAAACCGCGCCCAGACGGCGCTGGCCTCTTCCTCAGCAGCAAGGAGGGTGGCTTGAGAAGCCTTGAGGCAGCTCTCAAGCTGACCGTTCTCCTGAGTGGCCTCAGAGTAACGGTCCTTCGCCGCCCGCCACTCCCGAAGGAAGTGCCGGGCGTCATCGCCGATGTAGGAGTCGAAGGAGTCCCCCGATAATTCTAGCACTGCGGCGGATGCAGCGTTGGAAGGCTCACTGGCCCTAGGAGGAGGAGGAAGTCTATCATTGTGGACGAACCTATAGATGCATTAGTAGATGATTCTTGCTATGGACGGGAGCATTTAGTCTTACCTCATGCGGCGGAGCCACTGGCCGATAAGGACCTCCTCCTCCAGGAGATCTTCCACTGCGCGCTTGCCGCGGTGATCCTCTCTTGTTACGAGTGCTGGTCTAGATCATGGAAGGAGAAGAGAACTGCTATAGGGTTTGTAAATGCAGAGAAGCGCAGAGAACAGAAGCAGTTGAGAGATGTGTGTGTTTGAGGCAAGGGCTCTCGGGTGGTATTTATAGCTACGAAGCGAAGTGGCGGATATCTTAGGACGTGCAAAAGGTAACCGCAATTAATAGAAGGTGAAGCACCGCCCCACTAATGCCAAAGAGAATGCGGCATTGATAACCGTGGACAGAAGTTGAAGAGTTTTCTTAGTGGAGGCCGTGTTTTCAGACTTAATTGGATTGAACTCAGAAGTCTAGGATCGGCTATTTTCAAATTGGCTCTTTTAGCCGAAATAGGGGATAAACAGATCGACAGGCTGGTTCTCATTAGTTTCACATAGGATAAATGTTACAAATAGTGACATTTAGATTACAAGTTCAAAACATCCTAGATTGCCTTCAAAGCTTTTAGCCCGATGGCATCAACTTCTACAATTTGTTGCCTGTATTTTTTGGCTAATCTAGGGATGTTCTCGAGGTTGCTGCGGATGGCTTTACCCTCTTTGACTTTGGTCAACATCTCCTATTTCTTTTGCTTAATGGCATCAGGTATTTGAGCCAGGTTGGACTCATGACAATCGATGATAGCCTTCACATTCTCTAGTTCTTTCTCGAGTTTGGCACTCTTAGCTCTGAGTTGGTTCAGCTCTGGTTCAATCTTGAATGGGGAGTTCTTCAAATCATCAATTAGCTGTGCTAGCTCTTTGGCCTCTTGTTTGTTGGAGTTCTTTTGGCCAATAAAGCTTCGCAATCAGCTAGGTTTCTCTGAGCCCTTTTCACTCTTGGAGCTTGATCCTCAATGTTGGACAAAGGTGTCAGAACTTCAGCAAGATTCAAAGGTAAGTTACCCTTAATGGCTGGGAAAGTTCTTCTCACTGGATCTGCATCCTGGACCAAATTGGCTATATCCTTTTTGAGCATTGACAGCATGTCTTTTAGCCGATTTTTGGTCTCCTCTGACAAAGCTTCTTTGGAGGAGATGGCTGATGAGCTAATTTCATCTTCATTTATATACTCTTCAAAATTGAAAGTGTAGCTTAGAGCTGGTTCTATCTGAGGAGAAGGAACAACTGATGATGCACCAATGATATCTGGTTGAATCGACTCTAGACTTTCAACACTGGTATCTGCAAGCATCAAGGAAAAATTTTCAATTCATGTTTGTTGCAGAAGGATAAAATAGATATATGATTCTCTTACCATCGATTGTTTGCCAAATTGGGGAATTGGCAGTCTGGGTGTCAACATTAATAGGGTTGCCTTCGACTGATGGACTGTTGATTTTCTGTTCTTGCGAGGATATTTCCTTAGGTAGCGTCTAATGAGGTGAGATGGTCAGAGAGAGATGAAAATTGAATGAAAAATTAAGAATTTTGGGGAGATACCTTGGCAACATTAGGAGGTGAAGTGGAAGGATTCTCATTTTCTACTATTTTGGAAGCATCAGTTGTTTCAATCGTAATCGGTTCCTTTGGGAGGTCAGCCGATGAAGGTCTGGTTGGTGCTGATCCAAATGTATGGGACAACAGTTTAGCACCCAGAGCCGATTGAGATGCAATGGTGGACAACTGTAAGAAAAGGAATTGGATTAGAAATCGACCATCATTTTGGATTGAAGATGATACTGTTAAGATGTTATATAGAGTTTGGCCCAAGAAATCAGGAGTCACGCGTTTGTTTCGGAATAGGTGGTTGCAACGTGGTGAGCAGATGAATCAAATTTTGGAATAAAATCATATTTATCCCAAAATTAGGGAGGCATATGTTTACACCAAAATTTTGGAAGGAGAGCGTGGGAACTCGAAGCAAGGAATAGGTTGCGTAAAGATCGATGTTAGCTGATTCAGATGCGATACTGGAATCGACTCTTTTTGGATAACATCAGCGGACGACGTCAATGGACTACGGGGAAAGATATGTCGGACTCTACAGAAAGGAAAAGATTAGGGTCCAAGTTATATTAAGTTAGGAATATTTTCTTTTATTCCAAGAATTGTAATAAGTCGTATTTGAGTAGGATTCATGTTTAGGTTTCGGGTATAAATATTGGACCCCGATTATTGTACAAACACATGAACAATCAATCAACACAATCTTTCTGGCTTTCGTCATCGCATTAGGAGTAGGAGTACTGTAGATCTCGACGAGTTCTTCAACAAGCAGGGCTACATCGACTGATTGACCTCCGGCTTGTTTGTGAGTACCGTCATGACTTTTATTATTACTTGTAAGGCTACATCAGCCGATTGATCTCTTATGAGTTGTAGTAAAAGTTAGTTATCAATTCATATTGTTGTTTGTAAGGCTGCATCAGCTGATTGATTTCTTACAAACCATAATATAGATCAATGTTATCAATCTTATGTTAAATAACTTGTTGTTTAACACAATATCACTAGTTATCGAATCTACTAAGATTAGTAAGGTTTTCTTGCTGTTTTTGGTTGATTCACCAGTTATCGATCTTGTTATAATTAATGTCTTATTAATTATAACAAATCACCTGATTGAGATAGAGATAGAATCGATATCACATCATCTTAATTGGTCGTCTTCTAGTGTGGTCACACTTTGAATCCTATAATTGATGGCTTAATTCTGCTAGATCGGCTGTTTTATCTCTATTCCAATCAAACATAGTATGCATTCAAAGATATGTTCCAATCTTGGGTAAGTTCACTAGTTAAAAAGATCTAATCTAATGACACAACTATAGCTGCATCAACCCGGTTGAACCTCACTGGTAAGACTTTGGATTAGAGATTATTTATTAGTGGTTTTGTTCATGATCGAGATATGTACTCTGTTTGTTTGCTATGCATGCATCGACTATTTAGCCGATTCGCCTATGCTTTCACACATATAGCATGTTTTTCATGAACCTATCAATATATAGATGGTTTTATAGATTCTTTGGCGTTAGTTTGTTATTATTATCATAGCTGTACCGATCCAATCGAACCTCACTATTGATGGTAACAGATTAGATTCAGAGCGTTTGTAAATTCATTTGTACTAGACAGTCGATTTGTTCGCATGTTATATCTTTTTTCATTAAACTTATCGGCTCAATGCTTTACATTGGTTATATCCATCTAGCTGATGATGTTTCTTTATATTACTTATATTTGGGTGTATTGTACCTGTTCTGTCTGGATTAATGAATCATAATAAAATCGCTATGACCCATGAGTATCGGTTATTTTGAATTCGTACCATCTTCACTGATATTAGCCGATAATCTTTAATTCAGCGATCCTCACTTTACTAATATGTTGGATATCGACTATTTAGTCGATAGCCCTATTGAATCGGCTGTTCAGCCGCATATTTGGAACTGTCTGGAGCAACACCGACATGTTCCGCCTTAAACTATAGATAAGATTTTCTCTCCTTGTCAATTATAGGTCAAATTGACTAGCATGCTATTGGGTTATCAGAATCGACTGGTCCTATGTTGAAGCCAAGTAGATCTCCAATCTTATTCCATTCAGATCGTCCGGCTTACTATGTGTTGATTACATCGCCACATTTTTGCGTCAACATGAGTCTAGTCTTTGATGTATCTAGCTAACTATGGTGCTAAGGATGGTGGTAAAATTTGCACTCTGATTGGTATCATGCTTCAACGGTCCACTCTTTACACCTTAGCATCATTTGGTAGCCATTACTCTCCCACAACTCTAATCTATGCATATGTGCAATCTTTCAATCCAAACTCTTAGCATATATGTAGGGAGAGCTAATGCTACCACTTCGGATTTATGAAACTTGTCCAAATCCTTTACACATGGTAAAAATGCTTGAGCAAGCAACATGAATCCAAAATAATTTTAATTCATATCTTTGTGAAAGGTTATCATCAATTACCAAAAAGGGGGAGATTGAAAGCCCTAGTTTGGTTTTGACTAATTGATAAAACCTATTGGACTATCCTTATGCTCTAAGTGTGGATTTGAGATAGGTTGGTCCAACTCCAAGTGATGGAGCTAGATGACACTCACGGTGATAGAGGTGGCCACATGATGGTGAATCAAGTGCTCCAACTTAGAAAAGAAGAAAGAGAAAAACCAAAAATCCCATGGAGATCAAGACAAAGGTATAATTGATAGGTCCATTTTTGTTTCACCAATCAAAACACTATAGAGGGTATGATTGGACTTAGGATAGATAGCCATACTATGAAGAGGAGAAAATCAAAGTTAAAGCGGTTATCAAGTGCCACTAGTTGAAGTCATTATTGCATATGCATTAGGACCTAGTGTGCTAACATTTAATCCTTGAAAAATGCTTTGGAAAATGCTAGCACACGTGCACAAATGGTGAGACACTTTGTGGTTAGCAATTGGAAGCAAGGGTGAGTGATTGAAGTTGGAAAAGGTGGAGACGGGGGCTCTAGACCCTAGGGTCAAGGTGGTCCAGACCATGCTTCTTGGGTCCAGAACCTTACCCTAGGCACGTTGTGCTGTGGTGCAGGGTCCGGACCCTAGAGGTGAGGGGTGTTCGGATCATGGTGCCTCAGTTCGGTTGGACCCCCTCAGCCACATTGGTCCGGACCAAGGAGTAGTCCGAAGAATTATTTTAGTGGAAACAGAGAAGGGGCAAAACAGGTTGGACCCTCTCACCGTTGATCCAAACCATGGGTCCAGACTCAGTCTGAACAAGTTTTTGCCCGCAAGGAGCTCTCTATTATTGATCAGGCCCTGGTTGCCATTGGTCCGAACCACTAGTCCATTTGCTCGATCTAGACGCGCACGAAGGAGCCGTTGGCAGCAACAGTCGAATTCAAAGTGAGCAGACACGTGGTGCGCACTGGTTGGCTGGCGCAGGGAACCAGACCGAGAGCCATTGGTCTAGACCCCTCGGTCCAGAGCACTGTTCCTTGGTCGGGTTGCCCATTCGTGAGAGTAATGGCTATTTGAGCCCTTAGGGCTCTATAAATAGAAGTTGGCTGGCTTGGGCTCACTCTCTTCAACATTTTGATCATTGTTGCATCCTTGTGAGCTAAGCTAAACCTCTCCACTCATTCTCTTGATTGATTCATCACCCAACTGAGTTGGGAGTGATCCAAAGTGCATTTGCTTGAGTGATTACATCTAGTGGCACTTGGGGATCGTTGTTCTTGCTACGGTTTTCTTGTTACTCTTAATGGTTGCCACCACCTAAACGGCTTGGAGCAGCTGTGGAGTCTTGGCATAAGTTGGTGATTGTTCGTGGCCACTCCCGATCGTGATTGTGAGGGGTTCTTGGGCTTATTTCGTGGCGGAGCACCAAAAGCACCTCTAGTGGATTGCCACCTAGACAACTTGTGACGTCTATTAGCTCATGAACCACCAAGTGAACAGTCGACAAAACGGGGACTAGCTTGCCGGCAAGCAAGTGAACCTCGGGAGAAAAATTGTGTGTCAATTGGTTCTTTGGTTTTCACTTGGTATTCATTGATTGTCTCTTGCCATGATCGGTATACCTATCTACCTCTCTTGTGTACTTGCATTCATATACTTATCTTGTGTAGAGGTAGTCTTTCCTAGTTAGTAGAGTATCTAGTTTAGTTGGTGCGGTTGTATTTAATTTGCTAGCTAGCTCAACTTGTGTAGTATTAGTTACATAGCCTTGTGTGTGCCATAGAGATTATAATATACTAGAATTATGGATAGGTGGCTTGCCTTTGAGTAGAGCTAGAGCAAAAAACATTTGCATTATTTGTTCTACTAATAAGTTGCTCTAGTGTATTATAGAGATTTTAATTAGCCTATTCACCCCCTCTAGCCATTTAGGACCTTTCACACATGTAAATAGCCGTTATCTATATAAGTGCCCAAGGGCATGAGGGCAAGGGGCATCACCTCCCACTTGCTCATTGCCACTTGTTCCACTCCCCTCTCCACCGCCGAGCTCTCACCTCCCTCCCTCCCTCCCTCCCTCTCTCCCTTCCCCCTCTCTCTCTTCTATTCAGAACCGTCAGTTCCAACACATTTATCATATGGATCAACATACTATTGTGATCGGCACTCAACATTCGACAATTCAATAATTATTTAGTGGTTTATTAGATCATTTAATGAGTAAAGGACATAAAGGAGAGAGAGGCATAGATTATAGTCCTTTAGTCTAGACTAAAGAATCAATATCTACCTCAGTTTAGGATTGATGGTGCTAAAAATATATCGTGGCGAAACCGAATAGTAGTGTTTAGTGGAGCTAAAATGTCATTAGCGGCAATAGCAGAATAATTAGCAATTGTATAGCGGTAGATAGTTTGAAGAGCTATAACAAAGCTAGAATGGAGCTATAGCGGACTATTTAATACCATACCCTGGGCTTTGTCAATGCCGAGGGCGTCTGAGGTGGGGCAGGGTTTGAAAGATGAGGTTGGACCTGACCGCAGGTGCACAACCTCCTGCATGTCCACCGGCCACCCAGTTCTAGGCCTTGATGGCTGACTGCGCTGGCAGCCACGACCTAGGGATGACTTGCCATGGAGGCTATGCTGTCGCGTGGCTCGTTAGGTCGTTTCTCTCTCTAGAGCCTCTTCCGACCAAGTGATGTGAGTACGTGCAGCTACGGGTAGCATATTGCTACCATCCCTCTATGATGTTGGCCTCATCGCACACTGGTGCAGAGATGTCAGCAGGTTCCAAGCTTCAGGCTGCAAGGGGAGGCTTCTCGATCTGGCCCGCTCTCTCAAGGTCGAAGGTGCTCAAGACCTGGAGAACCCAGCGACGGCCGATCCTGTGGTACGTGCATTCAAGTGCTTCAGCCAGCTCTTAGTGCTACCAAACTTCAACCAAGTTGCCAAGTGCGTCAGGAGCAAGGCCATGGTCCCCTGCTGTTGGACATGTTATTCCCGAGTACCCGTAGAGACTTGGCTTGGATCAGGTCTGTAAGCATGGTCCTATTGTCAGTGTCATTCAGTTTAGGAGCTTTGTGATGGATTATGAAGGTTCAACATTGCTATTCATTTTTAGCTGTCACTCCTTGAATGTACCTGATTGATCTGTATCTGCATCGATTGCTTGCGGAGATGGGAATTTTGCTGGATCCGGTGGTGTATCTTGGTTGCACTTACTGTAGTGCACCTAGTACTTTTTCACGATTTGGAAGACTTATTGGTTTTGTGAAGAAATTTTTAGGTACTCTTGCGGACGCTCTAATATACTGTGTGTTAGTAGGAGTAAGTACTATTTCTACTACATATCACAGATCAGGTTGGCAATAATTCTTAAAAGTTTAACTAGAAAATTCAAAGAGAAAAACATACTGTAGAACAAATACTCCTAACCGCTCACAAATACCAACAAACAAGAAACGGTGACATACTAGTAGTATTAACGAAGGCAAGCCTAATAATGAAGAACATGCGCTCAACAGTTATATAGAACCTGTTTGGTAGGATGGCTAACCTCCAACTAGGCTCTAGAAGCCAACTTCCTACTGTTTGGTTGCAATAAATAGCCTGAAGCTAGGCCCAACTAAGGGTCTGTTTGGTTTGGGGTGACTAAAGTTTAATCACCCCACTTTAGTCTCTTTTAGACACATTTTTGCCAAACAAAGTGACTAAAAAGTGGCAAAATGAGTTTAGTCATCTAGTCACCAAGGGAGTGACTAAAGGGGACAAAAGGGCCAAAAAAGACACCCCTGCCCCTCATTACTCCCAGCGCGCCAAAGCCCCTAGCAGCAGCAAATATTTCGGTCAATTAATAGGGGTGTTTTGGTCTTTTTGAACAACTTTAGTCCCTTTTAGTTACCTAAACCAAACATCCGAGGACTAAAGTTTAGTCCCTGGACTAAAGTTTAGTCCAGAGACTAAACCAAACCAAACAGGCCCTAAGCCACTTTAGAGGCCCTAGCCTGGCTCTAGAAAAACAAGATAGGTGGGCATTTTTTGCTGACCAGGCTTGGCTAAGCCATAGTCTGTAGTCTCATCACCGCTCACGGTCACGCTCTTTCGCCGCCGCACTTGCCTCTGCTTGCCTTCTTCTGCTGCCGCGCTAGCCATTGCATGCCCCGCGCTACTCATCCCACTCACTGGACTCATGAAATCGGCCGCCATCCTTGCCAGCCCCACCCTGCATTTGCTTGCCACTGAGCAGCGGTGGTTGGACCCCAGCAGCTGCTGCATCGGAGATGGCATCGGCATGGACAGAGTCGAGATGGCAGAAGCTAGAAGCGAATCGATCTTATCGCTCAGGGTATTCCAGGTGGAGTCCTTCTAGGTGGCGGCGAGTCTCCTCAACCATCGCTGGGTCTCCAACCGTTTCTCCAACTGGTGGTGGCCGCCCCCAACCCATTCTTCCATAGTGGTGGTAGCCTTCTATCGATGACAAAAGGAGGCTCGACAGCAGCGTGAGGCCCTTGTACCCTAAGCCTAGATTCGGGATGCCTAGTGGCGGCGACTACGGTGGCCTTTGCACTCCTTCATGTCGTTCCCATGGTGGGTATGTGGGGGCAATGGGCACTCTCACAGAGGCAGTGCTCCTTCCTCTGCAACGATCAGGCAATGTGTCTAGCACCTCCTCCCCTGATGCCCATGGTGGTGGCAAGCTCCCACACCTCAACTATGTTTCTCATTTCATCCAATGATTTCTATTGTACATGTTTTCTGCATCCGATGATTTCTGTTTGTACATGTATTTCTATGTCCGATGATTTCTATTATACATGTTTTCTGCATCCAATGTTTTCTATGTCTAATGCCCATGAATGTGAGGAGTGACTGCCATCTGATGATTTATGCGTCTGATGTTTTCTACGTTTCTAAACTCGAGTGAAGTCGCCATCATGCTATGAACTCGCGTGGTAGTGTGCGCACGACGCCGGCGACGAGGTTGTCCTACTACTGTCATGCTCTCCGAGGATGCCCACTACTTGTTCAACAAATCCCTCAAAGAGGGTAAACTTACCAAGTCAAAGAAGGGGTTACTCTCTGCAAAATAAACTAGGCAACCAAACCATCATTTGCTAGCTAGGCTTACATAAGGCAGACAACCAAATAACTAGTGATTGGCTTGGTGGGAGTAAGCTAAGGCTGCTCAGGCTAGAATTCTAGCCAGGCTAGAAATAGGCCTGTAAACCAAACATAGCCATATAGGGTGTGTTTGGTTGGGTGGCCAGCCTCTAGCATGGCTCCTTGGAGCTAGTTTCGGCCTGTTTGGTTGCCTGTAAGGGGGCTAGGGCCTAGCTTGGGCTGGCCAGCCATACCACCTAAGCCTGGCCCAGGTTGAACACCGAATTCGGTCGTTCTTGTGGAGCTTGGCTTGGGCCACCTCGCATGGTCATTCCCTTACTGTCTAGGCGCATACCCGGTGACTTCTCTAGTTCTCCATGGCTTTATCTCCGATTCTCCATCCACAGCGCCATCTCCGTCCACGTGCTCCGATGGTGCCATGCCCATCTAGCAGGGTCGTAGCTCTGCCATCTCCATCTATAGGGCGAGCATGATAGGACAACAACGTAGGGCGAGCATGGCAGGACGATGGATATTCGAGCCCTTCCCCACCCGTGACCCGACCTGCGACGGAGATTCGAGGATGACATAGGTCGAGGACGATGACGCAGCCCACGAGCTCCTTCCCTACTCATGACCCTGTCCTACTATGGTGCCACCATGCTCACCCTGCTATTGGCTGCCGATAGTGGTACAAGTACTAGGGTGAGCCGCGGCTACTACTCCTGACGACGGAGACGGAGGAGCACGCGTAGGTGGTGTACTATGTCATGGGGATTGGGACCGGCAACGATAGTCAGAACGAGACGTAGGTGGCCAAGGAAGCTCCCTCCAGTCTAGGTTAGTCAAGATCGAGGCGACTTGATAGCGAAGGCCACGGTGTAGGGCACCGCGGAGGCGGCCATAGCTTCCATCAATCGGGGCTACGACGTCGTCTCCGTGCTGCCGGGCAGCTGTCTCCATGGCTTTTGGGTGGTGGTGGCTGTGGGCCTAGGTAGGTCAATGGCCGTGGTGCAGCCCCAGAGTAGGAGCAAGCCAAAGGGGACCTGGCCAGTGTCGTGGCCATAGCCCCAGAGCATGTGTAGACACCCCCACCACTTGTTCAACAAAATGCCTCAATGGATGTAATCTTACCAATTCAGAGAAGAGGTGACTGTATCAAAACAAACCAGGCAACTAAATACACCTTGGGGCTAGCCAGGCTAATATAGTACAAACAACCAAACAAACCAAGGGTTGGCTAGGTGGAAGCAGGCTAAGGCTACCTAGGCTAGAATTCTTGCTAGGCTAGAAGTTGCCCAGGAAACAAACACACCCATATTCTTCGAAAAGCTTTTTGTTGGTCTCCTGACCCAGCCCAGCCAAAGGGAGGGATGAGATCAATAGAGCGGCAAGTTGTGAGGTATGCAGGATCCTGATCAGGGCATAACTTGCGAAACAACTCCTTCATCTTCCTTAGGCTCTCGTCCTCTACCATGGTCTTCTTGAAGGACATGAGCTCCCTCGTGTCCTCAGCGCCCACGCCGGATAGGAAGGCGTTGAAGTCCCCCAATATGCTGGCCTTCTCCTACCTGAACAGCACTAGGAAGCCACGGAATGTGTCCCAACCGGCGGCGACCAGCGGGGGCATCGCCCACGTAAGGGTTGCCCACTCCGCCAGCACCTTGAGGCCGTAGAACACCAGGAATGCCGCGTTGCACACCCACAGGAACTTGTCACGCCACGCCGGGAGGGGGCCCTTAGGAGGTGCCTAGAAATATACGCCGAGTCCTTCGTGCCATCGTGTGCCACCAGGGCGTCATAGTACATGGCATCAAGGCGGCGCACCAGGCCCTGAGCGCCCTGCATAGGCGGCTAGTGTCCTTCGCGTCTAGCCGGTTGCCTAGGTGGAACCACCACACGCGGCCCAGCGCCAGGCTGCCATCGGGGCTAGCTAGGGCCACACCCACCTACGTGGACTGAACGCCCTCCACGCGAGCGTGCATGGCCTCATAGCTAGCATTGAGCGTGCCAGGAGCAGACACGGACACCGGGGCCAGGGGCCGAGCGAGGATGTCGTGGGACATGGCCACGGGCATGATCGGGAAGGAGGGGCGGACCAGGGCTCGGATGACCACTCCTCCTCCTAGTTGTGTGCCCACACATCCACCACCAAACCTTGGAGGACTCAGCCTCAACGTGTGGTGTCGGCGGCATGGTTTCTTTCTTTACCTCTTGTTGCTCCCTCATGCCCATTGATCATGGCGGGCACCGCCAATGTTAGCATAGGGAGGAGATGGATCGCGATGAGTTTCAGGCCTCGACACTTTCAGTTCACCCACTTCAACAGGAGAGACTCAAAACCTTGACTAACCTTGCGTGCAAACCAGGGATTTTTAACTTTTTGCCATCCTTATGGATGGCACTCCTTCATTGCTAGCTCTGTGCGTGCTCCTATATAATTGTCATCGCAAACAGTGAACCTTCTACGCTCCTATCATTTTCGCTGATGTGGCACGCTAGGTGGGCATGCCAGCATGGAAGCGAGCTTGGTAACCCTAACTTGATACGGGAAATGACCTATTTACCCATGCTGCTTCTCTCCCTCTACTTTTTGATGTGTGGGCCCTACATGTCAGCTTCATCTTCAATCTTGGGCCATCACCACGTAGTGAGGGGAAGGGAGGAGCTACCAGCTCTGGTTGCCCGAGCACACCGTGACCTCATCGACAGAGAGTACCTCACCCATGTCAGATGCCAGGGATGCGCCACCATGGTCAAGAACCTCTAGCGCAATCTCTTCACCAACATCTCCAGCGATAGGTCCTCGGACTCCGATGGGTAAACACACATACTCGAACTCTAGCTAGCTATTACAATTCCAAATCAGATCAAGGTAGCTTGATCAAAGCAAGCTGATTTTGATGCGCCAGCTTGTGGTCCAACAGTGTGTGGAGCCATGTGGTGTTCCAACACCCCAAGATGTTCGTGATGCTGGCCATGGACCTAGGCAAGAAGAAGGAGGTGATGGATGACCTAGACACGTTCCGCAATGGCAAGCTCTACTACATGCACATCGGCAAGGCGTGGAAGAGACTACTACGCGTGCATCGGCAAGGCATGGAAGAGAGGGTACCTCCGAGAAGTCCACCATGATCGTGACCATGGCCAACCACCTCGACTACGACATGTACGACATCGAGCTCACATCCGTGTGCACCAACACCGACCTCCGCAAGCTCTTCATCAAGACCACCAGCAAGTCCATCATCATCATCGACGACATCGACTGCTCACTTGACCTCACCGGCAAGCGCAAGAAGAAGAAGGAGGGTAAGGACAGGGGTGACAAGGAGGACAAGCTGAAGAAGGAGGATGACAAGGCAGGCAGCAACAAGGTGACGCTCTCCGGTGTGCTCAACTTCATCGATGGGCTATGGTCGGCGTGCGGCGGCGAGCGCATCATCGTGTTCACCACCAACCACTTGGAGAAGCTGGACCTGGTGCTGATTCAGCGCGGCCGCATGGACAAGCACGTCTAGATGTCATACTGATGCGTCGAGTCCTTCAAGTTCCTCGCCAAGGTCTACCATGCCGTGGAGGCCTATGCTTGCAGGGATCGCTTCCTGGAGAGCTCGGACATCCAGACATGAAGTGGCCATGGAGGGTGACGCCACGGTGGCACCGCTGGCGCATCTCAGCAAGGGCGCTGCTTTCATGGCCAGGGGCACGGTGCAAAGCCCACGCCGACACGCGCGTCCGGCAGCGACGGCGAAACCTGCAGCACCGCAGACACAGCAAACGTTGTGCCCCAAACACAAGAGGTACGTGTGTGCATTCAAGATCTTCTTCCTATTGCTCCACCGTGTGGCATCGTATCTTACACGTGCACGAAGTCAGTGGCCTCGGCCGTGGCCAGGAACCTACCATCGGGGGAGAACCGGAGCACGAGCTCCTCCCCTCCCCTCGCTGCGAGGTGATGACCAGAGGTTGAAGATGAAGATGACATGTAGGGCCCACACGTCAGATAGTAGAGGAAGAGAAATAGCATGGGTAAATAGGTCATTTTCTGTGTCAAGTTATGGCTCCCAAGCTTGCTGCCATGCTGGCAAGCCCACCTAGCGTGTCACATCAGCAAAAGTAACAAAAATATAGGAGGTTTACTGTTTACGATGGCAATTATGTAGGAGCGTGTACAAAGCTGATAAATAAAGGAGAGGCATCTGTAAGGATGATAAAAAGTTAAAATTCCCCGCAAACGAGGAGACTATGTCGTCAGCATCAAGGAATCCAAATCTTTCTTTTCTAGTAAAAAGATTCAAGACCACAACACAACAATTCTTTTCATAAACTAATCGTCACATATGTCAAGTGGGAGAGAACACTGTACCTACAAGAATTAGTTGATTCTCTGGATCCCTGAAGAACCTGACAATCATCTCCGCCTTTTCAGTGGAAAGATCACTGTTTTCTAGAATAAAGGCCTTGGATACTTTTACAATTGCCTCGATTGAACCAATAGCTTGGGCAAGCTTGATGGATTTTAGCAGTAAATGGCTGCAAGGCAAGGGGCCTTTGCCGGCCAGATTACTTATGTTCCTTTTTGCAGGTTTTGGCATGGGCCCTCTGGACAACTAGGAACAAAATGGCGATCGAGAAACGCTTCCCTACGACTCCTACTGATGTCATCTATGTCGCAATCTCGTTGATGCAGAAATGGAGCGTGCTGCTTAAGGAGGATAGACAACGTGTGCTGCAATTGAAGGAGTCGCTCCTAGGATGGCTAAAAATGTTTACTCCTAACACTTTAGTGTCTACTGATATCTGTTAGCTTTGTGTGGTTCTTTGCTCTTGCTGTCTGTAAGGCTTGAGTGGTAGCTGTTTCTAGTTCGCTAGTTCTGTTATGCTTTGTAGCTGGTAACCCCAGCAGATGGTTGTAACACATTGCTTTCTTAAATCCTGAGTTAAAACTCTTTTAAAAAAAAGCTTGAAAAACAGTAAGGAGTAGCATCAACACGCATTGTACACAAACACCAAGAAAATTTGAATAGAGGACAGACAATTGTTGTGTAGTGTGAAATTTGAGTACATAATTATATAACCACTTGAGAGGCTAAAAATGGATGGGCGTACCAGGTATCAGGCAACAGTCAATGTGCAAATATAGCACATGCTACGTCCTTATTCTTCAAGAGGTGCATAAAGTCAATCATCTTGTATGCAAAGTTCCAAAATATGTTTGTTAAGCGTGGATCTTCCCTGAATACTATACAGACTGCACGTACTATTTTCAGAAATCTTAGTGCAGACGACAGGGAAATGATGATACTTCTCGACAAAAACAATGTGAATCGTGTGAATTATTGTCCCCGGAGACAAAACTTGCTAATAAGTCAGAACTAACCTCCTACTATTCATATCTCAGTAACCAAGAGATCATAGAGTTATAGAAAAAAAGGAAAACAATTCAGCACATACCGCATTTGCATCGTGACTGTCAATACCAGGAATAGAGGTGACCACTCATAAAAATGCATCCATGCACTGAGCAGCTTGCTCCCACTACAAGGGCAAGCGAGAGAATCATTTTAGACCCACAAATAGTATGCCCATATATCTGGGAATATATGAAATTACCTCATTCTTCATGGTTGTGATAATATCTTGCTGCTTGCATACTAAACAAAGACAGACATGTGATCAACGTCAGCTTGTGCTTCAGAGCTTGAACAGGAGTAAGGAGCTTGGTAAATGAAGCTAGAGATTTACCTCCACGAGCATGAGCTATCTTTACAATCTTCACAAATCCCATCTCTAGATCACGAACAGGCACAAATGTAGGATGGCCAAGCTCCATTCCATACCTTGATTAAGAACAGTACAGTATGCATAGGGATGACTCAGATAGAATAAATATACTTCACACTGAGCATTATAGCGTGTGCATTCTTGAAATATGATTTGATTGAATGTGTCATTTTGCTCTCCTGTGGAAAGGACAACAACAACATAGAGATGTTTGAACTGCCTCTTGAGCGTATGCACCCTGCAAAAGCATCCCAAGACTGGCATCACCTTCAGAATAAATACAGTTATAACAAACATAAGAGGGAAGAGTCTCACCTGCTGAAGACAGTAGCTTCCCTTTCTGAATCCCAACTCGTCTCAAAGACAAAAGCAACAGACAAGCCCATTAGATTGATCTCCACCAGTTGGCCCAATGGTCAATTGGGCCCTTGATCTGTGCCCTGATCGGGGGTGCCTAGCCGTTCTCCTGGCTGATGTGCCCCCGTCGCGCAGCGCTATAAAGAGGAAGGTGGGGGCCGGGGCGCAATGTACGAGGTTGATCGCAGCCGCCAGCCCCACCGAGGTTCCTAGCCTTAGTCCGATCTAGAAGGGCGCGCTGTGAGCGACGGGAAGTACCACTGCCTTCACCGCCGCCTCTGCACAGGGTCGGACATCCACACCGCCGTCGGGACACCACTAGAGCGCTACCCGTCGCCGACCTTATCACCGACATGTCGCAGCCACCTTGTTGGCGGTGCCACGGCCGCGACCGCCCTTTGGTGAGGTATGTCAGCAAGTCCCCTTATCTAAGTTATATTTTTACCCACTGATCTACGCCTAGACGGTCCAAGATCTCTATTAATGGTATCAGAGCATGGTTCTCCTAGTGTGTAGATCGAGTCTAGGGTAGAAAAGTGAAAAGAAATTAGAAGGAGATGAAAGATTTCCAAGTTTTCCCAAACCCTAACCCTAGAGGACAAGAAGAGAAAGGAAAGGAAGGGGGTTTTCCTACCTGGGAACCGCCCGCACTGTCACCATCGTCGGCCGTCGCATCGACGCCACGCGGGAAGTCACCCTGAGCCACCACGGGCGTGAGGAGAAATAGTCTAACCTAACCCTAACCCTAGAAGGGGAAAGGATGAAGAAGGGGAGGACCTACCCAAGCTCTTGGGGTATATCAGAACAAGAAAGAGAAGGAGGGAACTCGATCTGCCAATTGGATCGAAACCCTAACTCAACACGAAACCCTAACACTAACCGCAAGAGAGTAAGGATGAAGAAGGGGAGGACCTACCCGGACTCCACCATGCGTCACCACTATCGTCGCGCGGGAAGAAACCCACCATCACACGGGCAGAATGGGACGAGCCACCGCTCGACGCTGGGTCACCGGCACGCGGGCTCAGGGCACCGACGTGAGGCCACTCGATGGCGGGCGCGCTCACCCACTAGGGAGTGCGCGCTCCAGCAAGGGGGCCCATGGTGGTGCCGCACTCCTCCTTTTGCCTTGTGCGACCGTCTCGGACACCGTCGGGTGAGAGAAAAGAGAGAAGAGAAAGAACGCGAATGATCTAGGGTTTGGGCGCACCGCCGTGGCGGAGGAGTTTTGATCTCGCGAGAATGACGCCTGACCACCGGATGAAGATCGACGGCTCAGAATGAATTAGGCCGAAAGTGGCCCAGGCGGGATCGGAGATTCCTGGCCCAGGCCCAAGTTGCAGCCTGGGCGCGGGTGAGCGGCCGCCGTGGGCCGACTTTTCCTACTGGGCCGCAGCAAAGCCCTACAGCTTGCTGGGTCGATCGCGGGCGTGTGGGTGCGATTTCGCAAATGGGCCACGAACTGTTTCTCCAGGCCAGGCCAAATGCACAGTACCGATAAGAATTAGTTTATTTATTTTCAGAAGCGAATTTTGATGACTTTTGATGTTTTTCATCTCTATTCAATTTTGAACCAATAGGATAAATTGTTTAGAGAGTAGATAAGTACACAGTAAAATGCTTCTGAAAAGTAGATACATTTTTTTTCATGTTTTCGCTGCAAAGTTTAATGTTGATTATCTTCCAATTAAATTCAAACCAACGGGAGAATTTAATTTGAAGAGTAGTTGTTTTTAATAAATTATGATTATATTCATCCTCTAATTAAATTGGAACCAACAGAAAAAATTAAATTATAGGAGTAGTCCGATTTGTTTATGTTAAATTATGGTATTGTTATTTTCTAACCAACGTTGATGATAACAATATTATAATAAGTTTAAGTTTGAAGTTTAAATCTTTGATAAATTTTACACCAACGTGGTCAATTTTTCAGAGAGTAGATAAGAAACAAAGAAATGCTCCTGAACTAATAGAATGTATTTTATTATCGTGTTTTCGCTGCAATGAAGTTGATTATCTTCTAATTAAATTTGAACCGATAGGAGAATTTAATTTTGAAGAGTAGTTATGTGTTTTTCAAGTTAATTTATGAGTTTTATGCATTAATTCTATTTTTTGCCCAACGGTGATGTAGAATTGTTGCAGAAGCATCTTGTAAGTTTTATTTTTTAATCGATGAGATCACTCGGCTGCATGCTAACGGGCTACAATGTTGGGGTATGTGAATGAAAAGACTTGAGTCAAGCCACTTCAGGATAGTTTTTTTTGTTAGTTTACTATTTTTCTGATTAAATTAGAACCAATGGAAAGATTTAATTGGAAAATAAAGTACAAGTGAATATTTTAGTCATCATGACTGAATTTTTTTTATGGTAATTTATATATAGATTTATCCCACGTGGGGAGAAGTTTGGCATAGTACTTATACTAGTCAATCCTGCATGACGGGAGAAGTTTTGTGATGACTCATATGTTTTTTATGCCGCATAGCAAGAGAAGTTTGGGTAGCTCTTATGCTATTCTAGTATTGACCATGGCACAATAGAAATGCACCGTCATGGTCAACACTAATCAAAGGACAAGAAAAAGATGCAAGTGTGACTTGCAAAAGTACAGTTAATAAAAGGCCTCGTTGAGTTCTTGAAGTGGAATGAGAAAAGTGTACTCTTATACGGATCAAGAAATAACTTTATTTGCATGGCATAATCATGTGAATGAAGTAAGTCATAAGTGTCTCATCGTTCACAGTTTTCTGAATAGTTTTCAAAATTATGGTAGTATAGTTTATGCCATATTTCGAGGGAGAGAATTATGAGATGAATTAAGAGTAAGAATTAAGATCAATTAAGAAACTACTCTTCATTAAGAGTGAGATAAATATTTTGATGAATGTGACCGTCGGCCATAACAATGATACGCCTAAGCAGAGAAACAGCTAAATTCTTGGATTTTTTTAAAGTTCCGAGAGAAAGATAGCATAGTCACCATCAAAGATATTAAAGTGGTGCTTAAAGTGCCATATAACGCCATATAAGGTTTTAACAGATTGAACCCAAATAAGAAATTAGAAGATACACTATCTTTATAAAAGATGGAACGATCTGGGGGAGCACGGTATGTAGAGACCTATGACTTGAAGAGAAGCAGGACTACGTGCCCACTTCAGTGATTCAAAACAATGAATTTCTTGATAGCTATTGATGTTGTATGACTTATACAACACATGTTGTTAGCTCTTCGAAGAAGATGAATAATGTAAACAAGGATCTTATGATACAGGAGCCTATAGAATCAATTGCCTCTTGGCAATGAAGAGCAACAATAGCCCCACATGAAAGTGCCAGTAGCTGAGGCCCCATTAGGTCTTAAAGAATTAGTAAACCAGTTTTCTGATGACTATGAAGTCTATGTTAGTGAAGAAATTCAAATAGAGGGTGATCCCACCTCATTTGAAGAAGCCATGAGAAGTGTTTACTCGTTTGAATGGCAAGAAGCTATGAAAGTTGGAGAAGAAGTCTTTGTCCTCAAGTTTCAATGTGAATGATCTTGGTGAAGCCTCGTTGGTTTTAGGAATTGATATTTACCGAGATAGATGAAAAAGGGTATTAGGACTATCGCAAAGGCATACTTAGAAAAGATTCTAAAGAAATAAAGTATGCATGCGAGTAAACCTAGGCCTGCTCCTATAGTTAAGGGTAATAGATTTGGGAATTTCCAGTGTTCCAGGAACCGATATGAGATCGATCAAATGAACATGGTTCCAAATGCTTTAGCTATTGGAAGCTTAATGAATGTACAAGTAAGAACTTACCCTGACATAGCTTACGTATCCGGGATATTTTGGTAGAAGTCCAGTTCAAATATAGATCACTGGAATGGAGTTAAGAATGTCTTGCAATTTTTGCAAAGTATCATAGGCCTCATGCTGAGTAAGAAAGAACAAGTACTCTCAAATAGTTGTGGATACAAATATTAAGTTTTGGCGAGATGTGTAGTGAAATTCACAATAGTTGCTAACACTCACAGTTGGAGTATTATTGTGGAAAAGCTCCAATGAAACAGTTATGGTGTCATCAATGATGCATACCATAGTATAGCTTGTCATAAGGCCTCAGGAACAGGCAAAAGTGGTTAAGGGAATATATACCCGGATTTAATAATGGTAGTCAACAACAATAACCATTTAAAGTAGTTAACTTATAAGATAACAGGTCAAGTGTGCTGTCAAACATATTGACATTAAGTTATATGTTGTAAAGGAGAAAATTCAGAATCATTTTGAAAGCATAGCATATAAGTACCAAGCAAGTACTTACGGATTCGCTTACCAAAGGCTAACCAGCCAGTGCGTTCAGAGACCACACAGTCGACATGGATTTACGGGAAAGCCTATGATTTCTGGATACTAAGGTCCTAGTTGAGAATTTATTTCAAAACAGAGAGGTGCATTGTAGCTGTTTAATCTAATGGCAACTGACCATAACGATGAGGCACGCTCTATGCACTGATCTGCGATGGAATGAGAAAAAGATAAAATAAGTTAAGTTTAAGTCATAAGGTGAGATCAAGGAGGAGAATGTTAGATTAATCTCCATCAGTTGGCCCAACGGCTAATTGGACCCTTGATCCGTGCCTTGATTGGGGGTACTCAGCCGTTCTCCTGGCTGATGGGCCCCCGTCACGCAGCGCTATAAAGAGGAAGATGGGGGGTGGGGCGTAATGTATGAGGTTGATCATAGCCGCCAGCCCCACCAAGGTTCCTAGCCCTAGTTTGATCTAAAAGGGCACGCTATAAGTGACGGAAAGTACCACTGCCTGCACCGCCGCCTCTACATAGGGCCGATCGTCCACACCCCCGCCGGGACACCACTGGAGCGCTACTCGTCGCCGACCTTATCACTGACACGTCATGGCCACCTTGTTGGTGGCGCCATGGCCGCGACTGCCCTTTGGTGAGGTATGTCAGCAAGTTCTCTTATCTAAGTTATATTTTTACCCACTGATCTACGCCTAGATGGTCCAAGATCTCTATCAAAGCCCCCATTGTTGAAGATGAAGTCCTGGAGTCCACTCGATCAGGTTATACGCACAAAGATGCACATAATGGCAAGGGCAAGTCACTGGCACCTATAGATTTGGTGTGGTTACCGGAGGCACTGAAAAGGGAGTTGAGGCGATACGAGTTTGCGGAGATCGAGGAAGCGGTGATGAAGTTGATGAGGTTGTAGTGCTGCTTGTCTCTCGACGAAGTGCTCATCATGCATGCTTCACAGCTTGCGTTCACAACAGTGCTCAATTGAGTCACAGAAATTCAACTCCATGTCCTGTCTGTGGACAGGAGGTGTTATGGCAACTCAAGCAAATATGTTACGACTGCTAGTTTAGAGTACTAGAAATGGCGATTCCAGTCATAGTTAGAGCACCTCTAAGGGACCTCTTAAATTGAAGCCCCTATATTCTCATGTAGGGGGCATCCTAAACATAACTCCTCCATGTATCCATATAACTGACACATGATCAAGGTTTACACAGTACAATAGGTTTACAGAGTAGAACAGTGAACAGTCAAAAATTGGTTGTACTGATGATAGTTTGTTAGGAGTTCAAATTACAGTATAACACAGTTCAGCCCAGTAGCATGAACAATAACAAATGCATGTGGCTGTCTAGCTCAGTTCAGTACTTGTATGAATCCAAAATAAATGGTTCTACCACTTATCAGAGCACCGGGATTTAACAAGGTAGGCAACACAAGAAGGAAGAAATTTTATCAACAAAGTTGGATGCAGAGAACATGTTATTAACACAAGCACGAAACCAAAGCGACAGCATGTCCTCCCCAATTAACCAGCTGGATTTAGATTGGGCACCCCAGCAACAGCAATCGATTACAGAGCTCGCATTTGATTCGAACGTTCCATATATGGAATTAAGAGAGAGAGAGAGAGAGAGAGAGAGAGAGAGGAAGCAGAGCGAGCTAGGGCATACCGACAAACCCGGTGAAGGGTCTCCTCTGCCGGATGCCATTCCGCTCCAGAGCAGAGGGGAGAGGAAGAGGGCGCCACCCCGCCACCAACCACGAGAGGTGAAATTCGTCCGTTTTGCTGAAATTTGACTTATACTGATTTTTTGTGAGAAAAAAATACTTTTCGTTCGCTAAAAAGCACCGCTGAAAGTTCAAGCGAGCAGGGAGTGGAGGCAGGAAGAAGAAGGAAAGCGGTTGGTGGGCTTGAATTCGCAGGGACCTATTGGGCCGAGCCGATCATTCATCGAATTGGGTGGGCCTGCAAGACTCTTGAAGGCCGTGGCCTCGGCCATCTTGCCGGCTTCTCTCCTCATCCGGCCTCGCTCTCCCCGCCCCCACGCTTCCCTTCCTCTCTCTCTCCCCGCCCTGACGCCGCTTCCCCTCCCGAGCGTCGCACCTCCTCCGCTCCCACCCTCGGCGATCGCCGCCCCTGCCTCCGGCGCCGCTCCCCCGTGAGGGCGCGCTGCCCAGCGCATCCGCCCCTCCCCCGACGTTGACACGACGCCGGCGCCACCGGATCGTCAATTCGCCCTCGCCAGCTCGGATTCGCGTCGTGCCCCGCCTCTCCCAGCGCCGTGCTCTCCACCCTTCGCCGTGCGCTCCATCCTTCCGTCTTTTCGGCGCTGCCGGCTTGACGCTGTGCCGCGCCAGCACGGGAGCCCCGCCGCGGCCAAACCCTAGCGGCGCAGCCGTGGTGCCGGTGCGTGCGAGGCCTCCGGCGACAGTAGATTGAGGCACCGGCGTCTCGCTTCAGTGCCTATGTTCCTTTTACTGTGCATGTCCTTCATCCGCGCGTACTCTGTCATTTCCATGCAGCCCCACGGTATGGTGCCGCCGCTTCCCTCTTGCCTTCTCTACTTTTCTGTCAGCGGTTTATCCCTGATGCTTGGTTCGGTGGTGCGGAAGATTCCTGACGAGCTGGTGGAGCACTACCTCGCCCGCAGCGGGTTCCACTGCCCCGACCTTCGCCTGTGAGTGCTCGTCCTCTTTCCAATCTCTCTTCCTGATGGATAGTAGTAAGCTGAGATCTGATCAGTGCCATGGATTAAAACTTAAAAACACAAACTGCTTGATTTCTTGCACACATAATCTGATTTCGCGTTTTACCGAACGAGACTGGTTGCTGTAGCCACCCAGAAGTTCCTATCAGACATACGCCCTGTTCGCGTAGCTTATAAGCCGTACTTTTCAGCCAACGAACAATATTTTTCTCTCACAACAAATCAGCCAACAGTACTTTCAGCCATAGCTAGCGATTCTCTGCAGTGAGTAAATTCATAGTCTCGTTATTATTACAAAGTAAAAGGATTCCCTTCTTAATTTCATTGATAGCATATTCAAGAATTGAACTTTATCATTCTTTTCTTCCACATGAATGCAAATCTTCTGTGCAATACTGCAATTCCATATTTTTGTTTGGTTCGGCAAGTTTATTAGGCTTCAATCAAAATCCCTCCCTAATTGCATGTACTTGTGAAATTATTCATCGAACACATGGTTTTTTAAGGTGTCGCTTAGGCGATAAGGCTTGCTGGAAATCTAGGCGTCCCTGTCACCATGATCAAATAGAGAGGGAGGGAAGGAGAACCGAAGAAGAATGGGAGGGGAAGGAGGGGGCCATCAAGGCCAAGAACCTGAGCTGGTGCCATCCCTGCTGCCTCCGGCACTGGTGGCTGGCACAGAACTTGCTCCAGTCAGCCGTGACACAGTCAATCTGGAAGGGAATGATTTGAGAGTGCAGGTCAGTGAGGAAAGGGAAAAAAAGTGGGAGGAAAGAGAAGTTTCAGGCAGTGGCAGTGGTGGCGCATCTAGAGAGAGGTAGAGGGAGCTATGCTCCATTGATACGTGGGGGTGACCATGTATATGTGCACTGGAGCCATTGATACTGTGAAGGGAGGGAGAGACTAAAGAAAGGAAGAGCATGAAGAGAACCAGGCAAGGCTGCACCTGCAACTGCCCTCACTCTCATCTCCGTTGGCTCCGGCGCCTGTGGTCATCGCAGCTCTTCACCGGTCAACTGTATAGCTCGATCTGAAGGGGGCAGCACCAGTACACAATCTGCATATGAGTAGAGCTCAATTTCAAAAGGGGTGGCATCGGCCCTCAATCTGGGAGGCCGGCGTGCTCTTGGGGCAGCCAGGCTCGTCGTTGCTCCAACGCGGTAGCATTGGGAGAGGGTAGGGTTTTGCTTTATGGGCTGTTGGTTGAATTGTGCTCTAATGAGTTAGTGGGCTGGCTGCTAATAGTTATTGTGGCCCATCAGTGCTTGTATTTACCTCGTATTCTCTTTTATATATCTTATTACATATTTTATGTGCCATACTCTTTGGCAATGAACCAACTGATGACTAAAATTTTTGGGTTGCCATGATTTTGGTTGGGAAAAAATTGGAAGCCAACCAAGCAGGCCTATTATTTACTTTTCAAAAAATATTAAAACATATCCCCGTATTGAGAGTTGGAAAAAAATGACAATCTGCGTATCCGTAATTCTGTATCCATGGTACATAGACTGAGGGAGGGAGCACTGACACGAGGGACAGATGTAGGTCTCACCTTACTGCCTTAAGAACCATGAATCCACAGTCAATGTAATAATATCGGAATGATGACAAATGTTTTCCTATTGTTACAACATTTCATGTTTCTACTGTTCCATTCAGAATATGTTATGATCCTAGTTATCACTTACTTGCATTTATGCTGGTTGTAACTCAATAACCTTCCCACTTGCTGAAACATTGTTCGCTCTCTGCTGCTCTCGCAAGCTTACCATGCCACCATAGCGATGGATTAGTCCGTTGGATATTTCTTGGTAGAAAAGAATATACCCCGTCTTCATTGTCTAAATATATAGTATGATCTCTCTTGGAATTTTCTATACTAGCCAAGGGTTCCATGGATCCCTATGCATCCACTGACTCCCTCCTAGGGTTCTTGTTCATTAAAGGAATTCATTTTTGTTAAAGGATTATGTTCTGATACATAATGGATGTGCCTATACTACTAAATTTGTGAGACCTATCCTCATTTTGTGTAGGTTGGCAAATTCTAAAGCTACAAATAGTGTATAATGGCATTTAGTTCAGTGTGACTCCTTAGAGTTTCGTGTTATATTAATACAACGTGCAAAATTTAAAAACATTAATACCCCCCTTATTTTTGCATAGTCAAATTACTTTTATAAACAGGTTATATACCAGCTGAGTCTTGGTTTCTTTAATGGAAATCCAAAGGGGGTAATAGTGTAACATGCAATTGTCTTCTTCAAAGTTTTTTAAAACACACAAGATACATTTACAAAGTGTATGCCTAATTTTGTGGAGATTCTGTAACTATATTACCAATGGAGCTCATTCTTTATGTGGCCTGGCTAATCAAGTGATGAATAACTAAAGCATACTGAAATTAGAAAACAGGCCAATTAGAATTTTTTTTGGTATCATCATCATGATAAGTTACCAACTAAAAGCATACCTAATTAACTAAAGGATATGCCTGATCAATCATCATGATACTATGATAGGCTCATGTATCACATCAATTTACTAATCCCGTGGGAAAACAGATTCATTGTGAGGGGTGGGTGGGCTCTTTTGGATTATATTGCGTAAGTTTGCTTATTTTGTGGGGTTTTTTTTTGTCAGTGTATGACATACTCTACTCTTCACTATATAGCAAACTATTTTAAGATTTTATTAGCAACATGCATTATACACACTGTAGTCGTGTGCACTAATTTTGCTATTACATTATTCTTTCCCTTGAACTAGGCACTGCAAGGCCAGGGTAGCAGCACCGATCAAAGACAATAAGAGCAAACAGCCTAAGGTGTATTTACTCACCAGTTGAACTTTTCATGTTCCTAGCGTTAAATCTTGTTTAGTATCCTTACTGCTTATGTTATGACCGGCGTCACATATACCAGGAGGAGGCCCATTAGTGGCTGAGCTTGCGCGCCGGCATTAGAGGGCTAACAACCCATATTATCTATTATTTAGCCTATTTATTAGATATATCCCTTATTTTTTAGAGCTATATATATGGCTTGTAAGACATTTGGATAATCAAGCAGAAACAATCTTAATTGTTTCCGGCTTCCTCTGGGAGCCGAGATTTGCCCTAGCCGCCGCCTGTTCATCTTCTCCACGCCTGCAACCTCGCGACGGCGCCCAGCCGCCGGCAGCGAGGTCCCAAGCCTGCTCCACCTCCCTCTCACCCCTACAGACTCCGTGATCTACGCGGTAGGATCCGTAATCCTATCAGCTTACTTATCAGACTGCTCAGGAACGATGTCGCAACCTTAACCGACCTCCTCCTTCCCACCACCACCTACCTCCACCGCGCCGCTCCAATCTGCGGGCTCCGAGATCTCAGATGGCTCGACGACATCTGCTGCGCCGCTCACGCTCGAGTCCTTGGCGGCTGTGATCCTCGACATCAACCGCAACATCGCGTCCATGCAGGTGGCTTGGGCGGGGCTCATCCAGCAACCCTCTCCCCCCCGCGTTCTCAACGCCGCCGCCGTCCACGGGGGTTCCCTCTGTGAGCTCCCAGCCGCTGCTCCCGGCCTCGAGTTTTCCTTACGGGATGCCGGTCTCGGGCCCTGGAGTGCCGCTCCATCTTCTGCGCTGGTCGGCCTCGCCGTCCCCGATTCCATCATGGGCGATGGGCTTGGCTGCTCCTCCGGTCTACACCAACGCCACCACCGTCACGTTAATCGCAAGCCGCGCGCGCGACATCGTCGTCAGCGTGCATGCAGTCATCGGGGGGGGGGTGGACGCCTCCCTCCTCGGGGGCCCCACAGCACCGGATCAGGCCGCTATCTTCGGCGCCCAGGCTGCTCCAAAGTTCTACAAACTCGAGTTCCCCACGTATGACGGCTCCGTCGCCCCGCTCAATTGGTTGAACCAATGTGAGCAATTCTTCCGGGGACAACAGACGATGGCTTCGCAGCGCACCTGGCTCGCGTCCTATCAAGGGCGCTGCACAGACATGGTACTACGCCCTAGAACAAGACGAGGGCATGCCGCCCTGGGAGTGCTTCCGGACCTCTGCTCCCTCCGCTTTGGGCCGGCTGTACAGGGCACTCGCTTGGCCGAGTTGGCGCGTCTACCGTTCCTCTCCACCGTGCAAGACTACTCTGAGCGCTACAACGCCGTCCTGTGCCATGCCCGTGACCTCTCCCCTCGCCAAAAGGCGGAGTTGTACGTGGGCGGGCTATCGGACCAGATCAAAGTGCATGTGGAGATGCGCACGCCGCCGGACCTCCAATCTGCCATGTACTTGGCTCGGGCGTTCGAGCGCTGCGTGGCCGTTCCAGCGCCCCCTGCCCCTCAGCGGGGCAACCGTCCTCCTCAACGCTAGGGGCTGCCGCCCCTCCCACGTGCGCGCCGAAGCGCGCTCGTCCCGGGCGCGTACGCCTCCGCCAGCCGGGCGCCCCGCTAACGCTACGCCGGTGCGCGCGTCTGCTTTCGCCGCCTCCCCAATGGAGATGGTGGCGCCGCCGACAAGGGCTCTGTTTTAATTGTGATGAGCCTTATGTTCGCGGCCACGTCTGCCAGCGCCTGTTCTACGTGGAGTGCGACGACTTCATCGACGACATCGCGGCAGATGACGCTGCTGCGGTTGCCGTCCACGTGGAGGACCCGACGGCCTGGAGCTCGCCGGGGCTAATGCTTTCGTCGTCTCTCTTCATGCTGTTGCAGGGATCTGGCCGGCGAACTCCATGCTCGTGCCGGTCACCATCAAGGGAGAGCGCTTCCTCGCCCTCCTCGACACCGGGTCGACGCACAACTTCCTCCAGGGTGCTGCCATGCGCCGCCTGGGGCTCTCTCCCTCCGGTGGCGAGGATCTTCGCATCACGGTCGCTAATGGTGACCGCCTAGCCTGCGTGGGGATCGCTCGCGACGTCCCCATCCGCATCGCTGATGAGGACTTCATTACGTGCGTCGGTCTGGACCTCGGCGGGTTCGACTTCATCCTCGGTTTCGACTTCCTCCGGACGCTGGGACCCATCTTGTGGGATTGCACCGCCCTCACCATGGCGTTCTGACGCGACGGTCGGCGCGTCACTTGGCAAGGCGTGGGCGGTTCGGCCACGCCTACCGACCAGCAGCGCTCGGCCGCGGCCGTGGTCACCGACGACCCGGCGCTGCCCCTGCTGGACAACCTCCTTCAGCAGCACGGCGCCATCTTCGACGAGCCCCACGGGCTCCCTCCGGCACACCCCTACGACCACCGCATTCACTTGCTGCCCGGTACCGCGTCGCTGGCGGTGCGCCCTTACCGCTACCCCCAGCTCCAGAAGGACGAGCTGGAACGTTAGTGTGCGGAGATGCTCGCGCAAGGCATCATTCGACCGAGCACCTCGCCGTTCTCCGCGCCGGTCCTCTTGGTGCGGAAATCTGACAAGTCCTGGCGCTTCTGCATCGACTATTGTGCCCTCAACGCCAAGACCGCCAAGGACAAGTTTCTGATCCCAGTGGTTGACGAGCTGCTTGATGAGCTCCATGGCGCGCGCTTCTTCACCAAGCTGGATTTGCGTCTGGTTATCACCAGGTGTTCATGCACCCCGACGACGTCGCTAAAACGGCGTTCCGCACGCACCATGGCCACTACGAATTTTTGGTGATGCCGTTCGGTCTCTCCAACGCTCCGGCTACCTTTCAGGCGTTGATGAACGATGTCCTCCGGCCGTATTTGCGCAGGTTTGTGCTGGTATTTTTTGATGACATCCTGATCTACAGTTCCTCCTGGGCCGAACACCTACAACATGTCAACATCGTCCTCCACGCCCTGCGAGAGCACAACCTCCACCTCAAGCGCTCCAAGTGCTTCTTCGGCGCTGCGTCCGTGGCTTATTTAGGCCATGTTATCTCCAAGGACGGAGTGGCCATGGACGCGGACAAGGTCGCGGCGGTTCATCGCGTGGTCGACCCGTGCTCCGCTTCGGTCTCCGAGGCTTCACGGGCCTCGCGGGCTACTATAGAAAGTTCATTAAGGATTTGGCATCGCCGCGCCGGCCGACGCGCTCTCTTGCGGTGACGCGTTTGCTTGGGACGACGACGCGACCACGGCGTTTGAGGCGCTCAAGGCCGCCCTCACTACGGGGCCAGTCTTGCAGATGCCTGACTTCAACAGGCTCTTCGTCGTGGATTGCGGCGCGATCGGTGCGGGGTTCGTGCGTCCTTCACCTGTAGCTGGACCCTCGCCTACTTCAACCAACCTTTCACGTCCGCCATCTCAAGCTTGCGGCTTATGAGCGCGAACTCATCGAGTGGTGCAAGCCGTTTCGTCATTGGCGCCCGATTTGTGGGGCGTCACTTTTTGGTCCCGTCTTGATCATTACTGATCTTAAATTTTTTTTCTTGACCGCTTGTCCACAGTTCCCAAAGATCGGTGGCTCGGCAAGCTTTTCGGCTTCGATTTCGCGGTGGAATATCGCCGGGCCGTCTCAACACCGTGGTCGACGCTATTGTGTCGGCGTGATGCGGGCCGTGGGACGCGCAATGGTGATGGCGCGCGCGAGGCCATCTCTGGGCCGTCCTTCGCCTTCTGGATGCGGTCCGCAGCGCATACCGCTACGCCGCCGACGAAGACCGAAGCATTGCTACACCGCATGCACGCGGGCGACTTAGCGGCGCGAGGCCGCCGGGTTGTTGCCGCATGATGGCGCGATCTTCGTACCGGCGTCGGTGACTGCGCCACCAAGTCTGCGGTGGCCCATGCGTTTGGACATGAGGGTGTCTGAAGACTCTCCATCGCCTCGCGCCGACTTCTACATCCTGGGGATCGCTCCTAGTCCAGATCGAGTGCGACTTGCTTATGACGTGCGGCCGCAACAAGACGGAGGCATTCCGGCCGGCCGGGCTGCTCCAGCCGCTAGAGGTGCCTGACCAAGTCTGGGCCGACATCTCCATGGATTTCATCGAAGGGCTGCCCAAGGTTGGCGGGAAATCCGTCATCCTCACCGTCGTCGACCGCTTCTCCAAGTACGCGCATTTTATTGCGCTTGGGCACCCCTACACGGCTACCTCCGTCGCTCGCGCCTTCTTCGACAACATCGTCCGGCTCCACGGGTTCCCTTCGTCGATCGTCAGTGATCGGGACCCCGTGTTCACCGGCCATGTCTGGCGGGATCTCTTCCAGATGGTGGGCGTCAAGCTTCGCATGAGCACCGCTTTTCATCCTCGGACCGACGGCCAGTCGGAGGTGGTCAACAAGGTGATTGCCATGTATCTCCGTTGTGTTACAGGTGACCGGCCGAGGGCGTGGGTGGACTGGCTGTCGTGGGCGGAGTATTGCTACAATACCTCCTTCCACACGGCCCTTCGGATGACTCCCTTTGAGGTGGTGTACGGCCGCCCTCCCCCGCCTATTCTGCCGTACAGGCCGGGGACGGCGAGGACCGACGCCGTAGATAGCCTTCTCCGCGACCGCGATGAGATGCTGGCGGAGGTGCGCCAATGGCTCCTCCAGGCGCAGCAGCTGTCCAAGAAGTACTACGACGCCGGCCACCGTGATGTGGAGTTCCAGGTGGGCGACTGGGTGTGGCTGCGCCTCCTCCACCGCACCGCACAGTCCCTCGACCCGCGGGCTAAGCGCAAGTTGGGTCCTCGCTATGCTGGTCCGTTCCAGGTGCTGGAACGCATTGGCCGTGTCGCGTACCGCCTCCAGCTGCCTGAGAACGCCCGCATCCACGACGTCTTCCATGTTGGTCTCCTGAAGCCGCACCGCGGCGACCCTCCAGCGACCCCGACCAGCCTTCCTCCGGCCATGGATGGCCGGCTGCTTCCTGCGCCGGCGCGGGCTCTCCGTGCGCTTCAGCGCCGTGGTGTGTGGCAGGTGCTGATCCAGTGGCACGGCCTCCCTGAAGATGACGCTACATGGGAAACCCTCGACGAGTTCCGCGACCACTTCCCCGACTTTCACCTCGAGGACGAGCTGTTTGCGCAGGCGGGGAGAGATGTTATGACCGGCGTCACATATACCAGGAGGAGGCCCATTAGTGGCTGAGCTTGTGCGCTGGCATTAGAGGGCTAACAGCCCATATTATCTATTATTTAGCCTATTTATTAGATATATCCCTTATTTTTTAGAGCTATATATATGGCTTGTAAGACATTTGGATAATCAAGCAGAAACAATCTTAATTGTTTCCGGCTTCCTGTGGGAGCCGGGATTTGCCCTAGCTGCCGCCTGTTCATCTTCTCCACGCCTGCAACCTCGCGACGGCGCCCAGCCGCCGGCAGCGAGGTCCCAAGCCTGCTCCACCTCCCTCTCACCCCTACAGACTCCGTGATCTACGCGGTAGGATCCGTAATCCTATCAGCTTACTTATCACATTTTTATTAAAAAAATGTTATTTTCAGGATAGACATCTTGTATTAACCATGGATGATCTTTCTAAAGCTTTGTGTGAGGTAACCATGTTTCCAGTTTAATTCTGCAGTTTGCACTTTTACTTTTTTGTTGGCAGCAGCTTACCATTTACTATCTTCTGTATTCCAACCAGTTGGGCAGATCTGTATTCTCGAGAGAAAAATCAGTCAGGATCGCATTATTTGGTTTGGACACTACAGCAATCTGTTTTGTCAGGACTTGAAATTGAATCTCCCCACTGTTTTCTTAAACAGTTATGTAGATCCAGTTTGATATGCTCTTGCTCCTCACAATTTTCCAAAAATTCATGAGGAAAATCAACTGTTAGCGGCATTTAAGAACAGCGTACACGAACAAAAACTTAAGGATGCAGGATAGATATTTAAGCAAATATCACGTGCTGCACAGTTGGAGATCTTAATGATGATTGAGTTCCTTTAGACTAGATACGATCAATTCCAGCAACCCAGCGGCAGTGCGCCAGTGCCCATATGACCTGTATCTTTTGCAAGAGTGAGGTACACTACACACCATCTTCTGTTATTGATATTGTGCATGGACCTAAATATGCAAGGCCATATAGAGATCAGACTAGTATGGTTTTCTTTGCCTGTATTAAACCATAACTGTCAACCTTACTGTCATTGTAGTAAGAAAGAAAAGTGGGATCTGGATGTTGCTAAAATCTGAAGTCACAGTTCACCTCCCATTTAAATTAAATGTGTAATAGTGGTTATGGCAATCAGTAAATGAATGGAGCAGCGAATCAAATTTCAAATTGCCAATCCAACATTGCATATTCTGACCTTCTTAGTGACAATACCCTTTATTGGTTTAATGGTTTATGCAAAACCATCGACAAGAAGACCACTATATGCATGGAAGTAAGCACTTCTGGAATCTAGAACCTAGGAATTTCACTAAAAACAGTACAATCCCTGCAGGAACATGGAATTTCCTCTTTCCTGCCTAAATCTTGTAGTCCGATTAGCACAACTCTTAAGGCTGTTGAAAACTGTGGTATATCTTCAGTCCACAGCAAATTATCTTTTCCGGTTGACCTTTAGTAATCAATCAATGTATATTTAGTACCATACCAGTTCTATTAAGCATGATGATGGTGTTTTTGTTCTTTCTTATATTCCAAAATAAGTCTATGTTATATCCAAACCTTGCACAAGGCATTGTTTTTGTGCTTTATTTCAAATACAAAGTTCATAATGTTGATAGAGAGATTCTTCAGCGTCCACCATCCAGACATCCTTCTAGAAAATAGATTTGGTGAAAATCCTGATTTTTTGAAGGTATGCTTCTGTAGTACCTCTAATATGAAGTTCCAGTATATTCCAGATTCCTTAATACTTAATAACATCTCATGGCATTATTGTTGGAAGAATGGAGTAACTGATAAATGTTAGCCTAATCGTAAAATCTTTATCCTGTTTAAGCTTAGGAACTTCGGCTCCGTTAAGTCATATTCCATTCGTTTCATAGTAAGTACTGGTCATGGTCACTGGACTACTTTCCACCACATTAGCTTTCGCTCCATTTGTGATCTTATATACCGTGATTGATACTCACATGTGACCTCTCTCTGCAGCATGGTGTGAACTTGAAACACCCGGAGTTCTTCGCAGACAGCCCTTCAGCAGGAATGGCTCCTTCGACAAGAGAGTAGTAGATTGGATTAGGCCAACTTGTACGAAGTGTCCAAGGGCCTACCCCATATTCGGCTTGTTGCGCTTTTTTTTTAAGACGGAACAGTGTTTTTCTCTCACAACAATTCAGCGAACAGTTTTTTTTTCTAGCCAGTTTCAGCCAAAATTCTACCAGCCGAATGGGATCATGTGGAATGAAATGAATGGGCATGTTGGCATTCTTGCCCGATCAGTTCGTTGTAACGGTGGACTACCATAATCTCCAAAGTGTATACCCATTGCTATTTGGGATGTATTATTATTAGAGTACTGCTAATATGATTAGTATTTCTCAATTACCATTGCCACTGTCGAAACTGCTGGAACACAAGTCGTTTTGCCCGTGCACTTTTATACAAACTGTCAATCATTTGTAACCCTACGGGGCCCAAGGATGATTGGGCAAACATCATTATGTTTGAAATAAAATATATTTTTCTACATATAATTCTAAGTGAGTGTTTTGCAAGCAAAAATAACTGTAGCAAAGATATCTTGAGGCAGCCCTTCCCCTCTGGCCCTAGGAGAACATCTCTATGGACAATTCTCTCTTTTTCCTTCAGTCCTTGACAAACTGATTAGCATGTACTTCCTCTGTTCACAAAAGAATGTAATTATGGGATGCTTGCCTCGTGCTGGTCAAACTAGCTTAAGTTTGATCAAGTTTATAGTAAATAGTATTACCATTTATATTTTAAATAAATTTATTATGAAAATATATTATATAACTAATTTAATGATACTTGTTTGGATCATAAATGTTAGTAGTTTTTATATAAATTTAGTCAAAGTTCAAACGGTTTGACTTCTCGCAAAGTGAGAATTGCACTTTTTTTGGACGGAGGTAGTACTTTCACATTTTTTTGATAAAAGGATGATTTTATTAAGTCACAATCTTTACATCGAGTAGTGTCGGTGTTTTCGGACCACCGACGAGTAAATTTGTATTTGCGCGTCTGGCTCGGATGGTGTGCTCGGAGGACATAAGGGTTTATACTGGTTTGGGCGGAACGTCCCTACGTCCAGTTCGCTGCTGCTCGTGTTACCGGCACTTGGTTTACAGTAGGGGTTACAAACAGGCGAGAGAGGGAGAGAATCCCAAGTCTCTGGTGGAAGGAGTGAATGGGTGCTGAGAGCTCACTTGCCGCTCAGCCGTGTGCTCGTGTCGTGCTCTTGTGTCCCCATCCAGGTTTCATGGGGCGCTCTGCTTCCTCTTTTATAAGCGAAGGGAAAGCGCGGGTTACAGAGGAGAAAAAAGAGAAGAACGAGAGAGCGAAGAAGGCTTCCAGGGTTGCCGGGTCCTTCTTCTTATTTATGTGGGTCCCGCCGATTCTGTAGATGTTTACACCAAAATTTGGCTGGTCACGAAATATCATTGGCAAGGAAGGGCACGAGGTGCATCACGTGCGTACCAGAAAGGGAAGGAACTATTCTTTGGTATATTTGGAGATGTATGACGCCTAGGAGCTCTTCATCGGCCAGAAAATATTATATTTTGAGAGAAGCATGATGTCTAGAGCCTCCTTACGTGAAGATTAGAAAGAAGCAAGAGAAGCTAGAAGAATTGGTAATTTTATTGGCAATGGAGTCTACAGAAGGAAGCCGTACAGACGTCAACTGTGAAGCGCATCAGCCGTCGGATCAGAGAGTCTAAATGCAATACAATTCTATTTTACCTGGTGACCGCGTAATGAAGGGAAAAGCCAATTGCCACAACTAAATAAGGCAAATATAGGCACATGCATGTACATGTACATACTGTAGTTCAGCTCAGATTATTGAACCAACCAAACTAGGAGTCGTACCATAAACTAGATTGGATTGGAATTGTCTCATTGTCTAGACAAACAAAAGACACGTCGGTCAAGTAAGCTTTATTAGCAGATTTTATAAAAGGGGAAACTAGAGTCCATGTATCTTAAAATTTCCTTTTCTTCTAGATTTATCTTGTTAGGCAAGTTTTGTACAAGATTACCATGTGACCAACTAGGATTGTTTCAGGCCTCAAGGTATAAATATAAACCCTGACTATTGTAATCAGGATATCCACACATCAATCAAAATAAGTCTTTACTTTTTTAGATTCACGTCAACCCTTAGGAGTAGGAGTAATGTAGCTTTTTGGCAAGTTCTTCAGCAAACAAGGCTGTATCGACTGATCGACCTCTAGCTTGCTTATGAGTACCATCACGACTTGTATTGTGCTTGTAAAGTTGCATCAGTTGATTGATCTTTTATGAGCCATAATATAAGTTAGTTATCGATCTGTATCGTAGTTTGTAAGGCTGCATCAGCTGATTGATCTCTTACGAATCATAACATAGATAAAAGTTATTGATCTTGTGTTAAATAACTTGTTGTTTAATACAATATCACCGGTTATCGAATCTGCTAAGATTAGTAAGATTTTGTTTCTTATTTTTGGTTGATTCACCAGTTATCGATCTTGCTATAATTAATGTTTTATTAATTATAATAAAATCACCTGATTGAGATAGAGATAGATCGGTATCATATCATCTTAATTGGTCGTCCTTTGACCTGGTCACGCTTCAAATCTTATAATTGATGGTCTAATTTCGCTAGATCGGCTGTTTTATCTATATTCTAGTCAAACATAGTATGCATCCAAAGACATGTTTTAATCTTGAATAAACTCACTAGTTAATGAGATCTGATCTAATGACACTATTATAGCTGCATCAATCCGGTCAAACCTCACTGGTAAGACTTTAGATTAGAAATTATTGATTAGTGGTCTTGTTCATGATCAAGATATATACTATGTTTGTTTGGTATGACTGCATCGGCTATTTTAGCCGATTTGCCTATACTCTCACGCATATAGCATGATTTTATTAAGTTATCAACATATAGATGGTTTTATAGATTCTTTGGCTTTAATTTATTATCATTATCACAGCTGCATCGATCTGATTGAACCTCACTGTTGATGATAATAGATTAGACTCAAAACTATTTGTAGAATCATTTATATTAGATAGTCGATTTGTTCGCATGTTATATTTTTTTCATCAAACTCATCGGCTTGACGCTTTATATCATTCATGTTCCATTTAGCCGGTGATACTTTCTGATGTTCCATGAGCATCGATTATTTCGGTTCGTATCATTGTCATTTAATATTAGCTGATAATCCTTGATTTAAAGATCTTCATTTCATGGATACGTTGGATATTACCTATTTAGTCGATAGCCTCATTGAATCGGCAATCTGGCCATATATTGGAACTGTCTAGTGCAACACCGACATGTTCCACCTTAAACTACTGATTATTCTCTCCTTATCAATTGCAGGGCCAAATTGACTGGCACGCCTTTGGTCCCGAAACTGACCGTTCTTGTATTGAAGCTAAGCAGATCTTCGGATTCACTCTGTCAAGATCATTCGACTTATTGTATGTTGATCACATCATCACATTTTTGTGTCAACAGATGTTAACAGGGATGGCTCCATGTCGCAGCCCTGTTCGTCACTGGCGTCATGCGTAGGCATCATCTGCTGGTCATGGCGTTCCACTCCGTCTCGGCTGACGTCGTGGTGAACTAACGCGCCTGTCAGCATCCGTACAAGGATTAGGCAGAACAGCACCGGCACGCCCGACACTGTTCTTGATGTGAATCCCTAGGTATGGCTCGTCATGGCCATGGCTTACATCGAGGCGTGCCAGCCTCTTCCCTGGCGTCAGAGTTTTTATCCAGGCCCATACGTTTGGACCTAGAGTGGTTGGTGGCGGTATAGGTCCCCGTCGAACGAGACAGAACCCGCGTCCTTGGGGTCGGGCGTGACAGAGCCCACGACCTTGGGCGAGACAGAACCCGCGTCCTTGGGGTCGGGCGAGACGGAGCCCGCGACCTCGTGGTCGGGCGAGACGGAGCCCGTGGCCTCGAGGTCGAGCGAGACGGAGCCCGCGACTTTGGGCGAGATGGAACCCGTCTCCTTGGGGTCGGGCGAGACGGAGCCCGCGGCCTTGAGGTCAGGCGAGATGGAGCCCGCGGCCTAGAGGTCCGGCGAGATGGAGCCCGCAACCTTAGGGTCGGGCGAGACCTTTTAATACGTCTCAAGCCATCCGAAAAAATCAGCGTGGGCACTAACTTACTTACTTTGAGTATCCCTAATATCGATACCCGACAAGTAGATACAAGAATTGTGATCCCATTCCCTCCTGCGAAGCTTGGCACACTAATGAAAATTAATCCTAAGACTAGATCACCTCCCATGCACTCTCACATGAGCACACTAATTAATTGTGTCCTTGTCCTTGCTTTTGTCTATAGCAGTAGCACAACACTAGAAATCTTACGCATAGGCACGAAAAGGTCACCTCATGCTATATATATGTCATCAACCGTACTGATGGCATGCTCCACGATTGACTTGGATTTCTTAATTTCCCAGCGTGTAGCAAATTTGTCCCTACATCTTTTCAAAAAAGAAATAAAAACTTAACGCACTTCATCTTTTCAATGCAGCTTGGATTTCTGAAAGGGACTAGCCCTAGTATCATATTTAGGCCACCAACCCACCATAAGGGATTTAAAATCTTGCACAGTCTGGTCACTCTCCAATTTCTATTTGCATGGTCATCGACATACACTACTACAAAAACTTTATTGGAGGCGGGCGTTTTCGGTTTTCCGCGGCGGGCAAAGCCATCCGCCGCGGCCTAGAGGCCACGGTAAATCGTGGCTTAACCGTGGCGGGTAGCCTTGCCCACCGCGGTTAACCGATTTACCGCGGCGGGCGGTGTAACGTGCCCGCCGCGGTAAATATACTTTTACCACAGCGGGCACGTTACACCGACCGCCTCGGTTAATCGTTTGGAAAAAAAACCCAAAGCCCACCGGCGAGCCCATTGACTAAGCCCACCGGCGAGCCCAATCCCAAAACGAAACCCTAGCTCTACCATCGTCGTCCCTAGATCCAGCTGCAGCCACCTCTGCAGCGCCGCTGCCGAAGATGAGGCCGGAAAGGAGGAGGGCGCCGAGCAGCCGCGCATCCGCGTGCGCCGCCACCGCAGCTCCGACGTCCGTGCCGGTTCTAGATCTAGGAAAGGGGAGAGGGCACAGTGAGGGAGACGAAGAGAGAAGAGCGAGGGAGACGAAGAGAGACCATGTTAGCGCCGTGGGGGCTGGATCTAGGCCATGGTGGCCAGATCTCATCGTCGTCATCTGCAAAGGAAGAGGGAGAGGGAGGGAAGTGCTGTACCTACCTCCACGCGCTGCGCGCCGTCCCACGCCCCACGCGCCGCGCCGCCGTGGATCCCTGCCGGAGCAGGTGCCGCCGCCATGGATCTAGCCCCAGCCGTCGTGGATCTGGCCCCAGTCACCGTCGTCGTCGTGGACGCCCCAGCCACTGCCGCCGCGAGGAGGGAGGGGGAAGGCCGCCGTCGTGGATCCGCGCCGTGTCGATCCGCGCCATGGAGAGGGAGGGAGGAAGGCCGCCGCCATGGTGAGGCCAGATCCATTGGGGACGCCGTGGTGGACGCCGCCGCCACCTTGTTGTGGCGGTCCTTGCCGCCAGCCACGGCGCGCACCACTGGGTATGCCCGCCTTGCAGCGCCATCACCGGCGTCATGGGGTGGAGAGGGAGATGGAGGCTGGCCAGAGAAGAGGGGCGGCGCGCCGAGACGGTGTGAGGGAGAGGGGCACGAGTGAGAGTTGGAGGAGAGGGAGCAGGGGCGCCGTGTGGATCTGAGAGTGAGAGGGAGCCGAGAATCGCGATGAAGGGGATCGGGTGCTCACGGAGGCGGAGGGAGGGAGTTCGGCTGTGGCTGGGAAACCCTAAGTGTGCCTATTTATACCTAGAGTGGTTATCGGGCTTCGTCTTGGGCCGGTTGGGCCGGGCCATTTTCCGTGGCGGGCCTTATAACGCGCCCGCCTCGGAAAATCAATTTACCGAGGCAGACACCTTAAAATGCCCGTCATGGTTAATACCTATTAACCGTGGCGGGCATTTTAAGGTGCCCGCCTCGGTAAATCGATTTTTCGAGGCGGGCAAAAGTGTCCACCATGGTAAATAAAAAACGCCCGCCTCGGTAAATCGTGGGATTTACCGTGGCGGGCTAAAATAGGCGTCCGCCTCGGTTAAGTTTTTGGGTGTCTTGCAAAATCGTTTCTGTAGTAGTGATAGACATTTATAATCACAAGTTTAAGGTCTATCTCAGTGTTTTCACTTGCATATAAAGTGACAAAATAACAAGAGGAAGTGTTGACTTCATCCCAAGTTCACAGCCATTTTCTGCTGACGGTTTAGAAGGATTAACAAAATCATGGCCGGCGCAATGATATGGTTTAACAATCCAGACAGTAACTGATCTATAGTATGAAAGTGAAAATCATAGGAAGGGTGCAGTCGAAAAGTTGCCCCCTTCGAATATCCTTCTAGAATTACCGGTATCATTGGTTAACTGTTTCAGTACTACGTAGGTCAAGTAGATTTCGCGAACAGGACAGAAGGAACTTCGCCAAGTTCAGTTGGTTTAACCTCGTTTGTCACATCCAAATGAGTGAATCAGCATTGTTTGTTAACCATCTAAGGCCTTGTTTGGATGCATGTGTATCCATTTCAATCCACATGTGTTGGAGTGGAATGAAATGGAACTTAGTTTAATTCCACTCCAATCAACTTCAACAAACAGGGGCGGACCCAGCACTAGGGCAACCCAGGCCATGGCCCTAGTCGCGGCCCATGTAACAAGGGAGCAAGTCTTCAGTTTTTTTGGCCTATCATTCCATCAGGCAATCCAACAACACAGGCAGCCCAGGCGAGCAACGGAGATAGAGTCACAGAGAGCCGCTCGGCCTTGCGAGTCGCGCAGGCGCAGGGGAGTCGCGACCGCCACTCCACGGCCGGCGGCTCCGCCAGTCCGCACCGGCGCGCCCTGCGCCCAGCCGGCCAGTCGGCCGCCTACGCCCACCGGCCCTCCGCTCCCCCTCCGCCCTCCGGCCTCCACGCTCTGGCTCCGGCACTCCGCGGCGGCCGGCGGCGTAGCCTCGCCCTCTCCGCTGTGCGCTCCGCGGTGGCGCTTCCGACGGCTCCTTCCTCTGTTCCTCAGCCAGTCAGCCGGGTGCTGGGCGCCCGCCTGCTGTCGGCTGACCCTAACCGGTGAGCCTCCTGCCCTCCTTCCTTGCAAGTTGCAATAGGTTTGGTCGTTTGGATCTGAAACTGATTTAATTCCAAATTTCTAATTTCCAAGTTCCCAATTTCAACCATTTGATTCTAATTTCTCATTACAGTATACAAGATGAAGAGGACCAGGACTTTAGTTTCATATTTCTCTCGAGTTCCTGAGCAACAGGGTGCTGCTGAACAACAACCGCAATCTCAAGCTCCTCCACCGCAATCTCAAGGTACAGAACAGGAGACAATTAGGACTAGAGATAGTGCTGCACAAGCACAGAACCAACCTGAGGAAGTAAGAACAACTACAACTAGTTTGCCTACAGTAGAACAAACTAGAAATGAAAATATTGATTTTGTGGAGGAGGAGGAGGGCGGTTCCAATCATGTCCTTAATCCTCAAGATATTATTGTAGATCCAGGTTGTTGAAAACCAATTGAGGAAATGCATCCAAACATTAGGGATGATGCAAAAAGGGAGTATGTCTTGTTTGGTCCATGTCAACCAAAATGTCATGCATATCCCAAAAGGAAAATATATGGTCACAATAGGAGTTTTCATGATACATGGTTCACAAATCGTGCTTGGTTGGAATATAGTGTCTCTAAGGATGCTGCTTTTTGCTTCTATTGTTATCTATTTAAACCATTGAGAGTTGATAACTTTGGTGTTGAATCCTTCACAACAAATGGGTTTACTAATTGGAAAGATGGACCAAAATTATTTGATGATCATGCTAATTCTTTGCTTCACAATAAGGCAAGAAAGGACTCTGAGTGTTACAAAAATCAGAGACAAAGTGTATCACATGTAATTTCTAGGGGAAGTCAGAAGGAAGAAGAAGAATATAGAGGTCGATTACTCATTATATTGGGAGTTGTAAAATTTCTTCTATTGCAAGCACATGCTTTTCGTGGACATGACGAGTCATCTCACACTCTAGCAACAAGGGAATTTTTTTAGAAATGCTAAACTGGTATAAGGGAAAAGATGCAAAAGCTGCAAGGTTACTTGCTAGTGCTGCTAAGAACAACACAATGACTTCTCCTAAAATGGCGGATGAGTGGTTGAATCATAGGATGGTATGTTATGTTGAGCGAGCTGTGTTTGCAACCATCCAAAATGATGACATCTTATGGCATTTTCAAGAATTGAAGACCCAAAAGAAGAAGTTACCTAGTATGTTACATAAGTTGCTCCTTTTCTTATTAACCTTTACTTGCTTATTTTCTTATTAACATTTTTGCTTGCTCCTTTTCTTATTAGGAGTTGTTATTGAGGACAAGGAAGTGGACGATGCGAATGCACCAAATCAGGGGCGTCACTAGACACTAGGTATTTATTTTTCAATGTTTCATGATATTTCTTAGCTATTAATTATATAGTTGAAGAACTTTTCTTGTAAACTTTGCTTGAGAATAATTGTTTTCTTTCACACACACACACACACACACACACATATATATATATATATATATATATATAGTCTTATAGACTATGCTGTAGCTTTGGGTTTTTGGCCGCTAAGATTTGGCCCTAGTCTTGGCCAAATCCTGGGTCCGTCACTGTCAACACATGTGAATTGAGATTAATACATGCGCATTCAAACAAGGCCTAAGTGATTTTCATGATGAGATTCGTGAGATAAATAAAAATAAGTGGTTACTTCTATAGATCGACAGAATAGGATATCGTAGGTCAAGTGGGTAACTTGGATATATAACACTCAAGTCCAGAAATACTCCATCTTGTTGCTGAATTATATATTGCCATGTAAAACAAGTCTCAAATTGTTCACTCGGTCGCTTTCATTTCATCTATTATTCTGCATGTTTAATGAAAAGTGTAACAGCGTCATGATACAAATATAGCCGCCCACTTATCAGAGACTATATATTATTTGTCGATCATTTCTACAAAGACAAGACAGTCAATTTCACGCCTTATGTATATGCAACAATTAAGCTTTTGCAAGGGCATTACTCATCCGCAAGTCAAATCGATCGACCGGTACGGTAAAATGAAATTAGAAACAAGAGCTTTTGACTTTGCTATGGATCTTCGGTAATCTTTTGAATTTCCATTCTCCATCTTCTACTCGGGCCAGTAATTAAGAGCCTAGCTAAGAGAGGTTATGACATGACAATATGAAATGGACTCATCCATGACATGAGGCAAAAGGTCAGCAGGGCGTAGACTATTGTATTTAACAAAAACTTTTATGGAAATTTGAATTAGTTTGTGAGATATGCTCTACACCAAGGAAAATTGAAAATGATGTGGAATCAAGCAACTCTATAGAAGGCCGCAAGCATACTTTATGTGTACGTTCAACCGTAAGTGAGACATATTCCTTGCTTTCAAAACACAAAGTGTTTTAGTTTTATCTTAAATCCAATTTCTCTAAAATTGACCAAGTTTATGTGTTTCCGCAAGGATGTATACATGCAACTGTAAAATTACATGCATGAATCTCTTCTTTAGTTTTGTTACAAATTATAACAAATAATGGTACATGCATCCTTATGTGATAGACTACATACATTGTTGCAGGCAGGTTAATTAGGGTAAGGAATTTCACAAGAATATTGTGGAAACTCAATATATTGGATGTAATTAGTTTTTTTCCTTCAAAAGCAAATTAATGGAAATAAAAAAGCACTTTCTTTTACGTACATGGGTAGGTAGTTTACGTTTTTAGACAATATATACACAATAACACAAACATTTATATTAAAGATAATGAAATCTTTAAATGCAACAAACAATAGTCGTCCACTAATAACCATAGCCATTAGTGTGCATCCAAAAGAGACCGCTAACATGCAGCCATTGTTGAGAGCAACATTACAACCATAAAATGGGCTAGCGTCTTTTTAATTAAGACCAGCTAAGCAAATTGTTGCATGCATGTTGACGAATACAGCCAACTTCCAGCTCACATATCTCATCATGCGAATATATACTACTGTGCGTGCCAATTTAATTTATTAATTATATTACTACTCACGCATGCGCTTATTTGGAATTGGAAGCACTCCAAGAGCGGAAAGATTGCCTAAATTATAAGAGAGAAAAAGATTGTAGGGTGTACGTGGTGGTCGACGAAAGCTAGAGAAATTGAAACAGCTTTGCCAGTGGCACATGGACGAAGGCAAGAATTAGAATACATATGATCATACTATTTGAGGAAAAAACACGGTTTTTCAAAACCACAAAACCTGATGCACCATCTAATGAACAGCTACTCCTAGAAAAATACTCTCTCCGTCTCAAAATAAATCAATTTCTAAAGTTATCTTCAGTCAAATATTTTATGTTTAGTTAAATTTATAGAAAAAGAACAATAATATTTATAATATCAAATGAGCATCACTAGGTATACCATGAAATATATTCTCATAATCTATTTATTTGGTGTGATAACTATAGTTATATTCTTCACTATAAAGTTAATTAAACTCAAAATAGTTTGACTACTTAGGATAATTTTAGGAGTTGATTTATTTTGAGACGAGGGAGTAAGTATTTGATAGATACCACATAATTTTCTAAATGCTATAGTTTTTCTTAAAAAACTCAAAAAAAAAATAATCCATGCGTCCAAACATCTCGTATACTTCAATTCTTCATGCACCATCTTAGCTGGCTAAGTTGCCAATAAGTTACGTGAAGATAATTTATTGATAAAGAAAAAACAAAAATTTCAAAACCACATGTGTGCGACAAATAAATTTTACATGGACATTGGAAAATTTGAATTAATCAATATAGAGAAAATAATTTTTAATTTATGGTATAACTAAAAACATAGTCATCTCTATGGAAACCATGGGGCGATCTCAAGCACTCTCACTTTTTAACATATGAGATATTTATTTATCACCAAAACCACACACACAAAGCTTATACTCTCTAATATATATTCTCTCCATCCCAAAATAAGTGATGTTTTTTAGTTTCAAAAATCTTGTTTGACCGTTAAATTTTTGTGTAAATTATAAAATAAATAAATCACTACTAAAGTATCACTAATGATAAAATAAGTCATAACAAAATATATAATAATTATATAAAATTTTTGAATAAGACGAACGATCAAATAAGATGTCTCAAAGCAAAAAAATTGTCACTTATTTTGGGGACAGGGGGAGTATATAGTACAAACAACCACTATTTTTTTTAGATAAGGGAACAAAGTAAACAACCACTGCTTATATAATCACAAATAACAATTCTCCAAAAAAATCAAAAATAAGAAAACTTCTATTGAAAGGAAACAAAGTGATATATAAGGTATCAATTAAATAGCTAGAAAATTTTGTATAGAATGAAAGGAAACAAAACTGCTGGGAGCGCAAAGAATGATACACATGACGACGTGACTACAAACAACTCGCTATATAAACTGTCAAAATGGTCCTTTATCTGCATAGTACGAAAACCGAGGTCGATCTATACATGACATGCATACTTATATACGCGCAATTACGTACGCATCACCTGTAGGTGTAGGACGACACACAGATCACCGAGGCTCAGCAGCTAGCCCAGCTAGCTGCTAGAGATTATTGCTAGTGGCATCGTCACCGTCGTGATGGCCGCCGCCGCCGCCGATAATCCCGCCATGGTTGGTCACGGCGATGAGCTCCGAGAGCGCCCTGAGCAGCTCGACCCTCACCCGGAGGCGCACGATGTAGTCGGCGGTACGGAGGAGCAGGCGCTCGGCAGGCAACACCGCGGCGCCGGGCACCAGCCGCCGCAGCTCGCGAACCTTGCGCCCCAGCGCCATCTCCACCGCACGCCGCCGCCGGCGGAGGCTTCCGTGGCACGGCGAGCGACGACGCCTCCTCCCTCCATGTATCTGGCAAGGCGAAGATCGATCGCATGTACGCGACGACGTGTGTGGTGTACGTGGGTGAGCTAAGCTGGTGGAATAAAAAGAGCCGGGAGGGCCCTTTCGGGGACACAAATATTTTAGTAGGGGGCTAGACGCAAACGCGCAGGGTGAGCTTTGGGTTGTCGCGTAGCGTGGGGCCCGCGCGTGGACGCTATCGGCTTTGTCCTGCACACGTGTCTGACAGCTCTCTGATCGCCCGGGGACCAGGGAACTTACGCCCCGTTTAGTTCACCCAAAAATCACATCGAATCTTGCGGTACATGCATGGAGTACTAAATGTAGATGAAAAAAAAACTAATTGCACGGTTAGATGAGAAATCGCGAGACGAAACTTTCGAACATAATTAGTCTATAATTAGACACTAATTATCAAATACAAACGAAAGTGCTACAGTACCTAAAACCCAAAATTTTTGGATCTAAACGCGCCCTTAGTCCTTGCACATCGAGTGTCACACGAGACGAGGGTGTTATATATGGTGTTTGGATATTAATAAAAAAATAAATTACAGAATCCGTCAGTAATCCGTGAAACGAATTTATTAAGCCTAATTAGTCCGTCATTAGCACATGGGTTACTGTAGCACCACATTGTTAGATCATGGACTAATTAGGCATAAAAGATTCGTCTCGTAAATTAGTCGTAAATTGTGCACACTACGTCAGAATAGCACTTCACTGTCGGTTCAAAATACCCCATCACTGTCGGATTTTGAACCGGCACAATCATACCAGCAGTGATGAGGGTAAGCTATCACTGTCGGTTCCTATGAACCAGCAGTGTTTTTCAACTCCACTGCCGGTTCTTTACACAACCGGCAGAGTTCAGTTCCATCAACACTGCCGGTTCATAAGACCACCCGGTAGAATTCAGTTCCACCAACACTATCGGTTTGTGTTTCAACCGGCAGTGTTGTCGTAAGAATCAATGCCGGTTTATGTCAAGAACCGACAGTAATGGCTAAGCCAACGCTGCCGGTTCGTGGCTCCAGCCGACAGTGCCATCACTGTTGGTTTGTTGCTAACCGGTAGTGATGTTTACGACAACACTGTCGGTTTGCTGTTAACCGGCAGTGATGTCACGTTCGCATTTTATTGTTTTATAATTTATTTTAATTTATATTTTTTCGTGGAATCGGGTTTCGCTTTATATACGCTACGTAGACGACGGGTCCATCGATATTAAACATTACAAATGTTACGGTTACAGTTCAAATGTTCTTATCAAGATCTCGATAACTCAAAATAAAAAAGAAATATTCTCGGTCTTCACAGATTGTGCAATACTTCTCGGACTTTTTACAATAATCTGGCGAGCCGCTCTAGGCCATACTGGTCCTTGTACTTCACGGATTGTGCAATAGAAAATACTCCATCTTTTTCCAATACCTCGGCTAAGATGAATTTTGTCAGCTCCGATTGCAGTGCGACGATCTCCATGTCTGACAGCCTTTCGTGGTTATATTTCTTGCGCTGTCGTTCAAAAAAGATGATATCCAAAGTGGAATCAGTAAATCATTTTATTGAATTATTAATAGAAATAAATGAAATGGGGATTATACACACCAACTTATCGGCTTCTTCCGATTTCCCGTCGATATAGCGAAGCATTGCCCATATTACATAAAACCCGCATTCATTGTTTCCCGCCGGCTGTTTTAGGTACTTCCCCTCCATTTCGACAACCTTGAATGGGACCTGCGTCCCACCGATATATTTTCTTCGAACACTGAGCAACATTAAAAGAAGAAACATTAGAAAGCAATATGTGTGATTAGAAAATAATATGTTATTAGGATCACTTACTATTTCAGCACTGCCACCAGTGCATCCAGATGATGAAATGGTTTTTTCTTCGAGTCCTACACCTCGATCAAATTTTTGACAAGATTAACACAAATGAAGATAAAATAGTTGCTGTAATCACATAATCCTAATTATCGAATAATCTTAACGAAAAAAGAAGCATAAAATTAAAAGTCGAGAACACATACTCGCAGTTGTAGGCTAGAAGTATGTGGGTTTTGTTATTCATCGTGAATTCGTCGAAAATAGCAATCAATCTCTATTTCAGGTCTTCCACGTCACATCCATAGAGCCCTAGACATGTCCTCTCATTGACTCGCAAGGGGTCCAAGAAGCCTATGTTATCCCATTTGCTTTTTAGAATGCAAAATTTTGCTATACACATACATAAATCATGGAAAGTGCTCAAAAATTAATAATTTGTGTCTCGAGAGAGTAGTTAATTGTAATATCATGCTTGTAGGGTACTTACATAGTCCACAATGTCAATATTTGTGTATCGAGAGAGCGTTTCTAGTATAGCTGGAACAAGCACTCCCACTCGATATCGAACTTCTCTTCTTCAGGATAATGGAAAACATGTGGCGAACGGATAACAACCTCAAAACCAAAGTCGTCCGTCTCTGTTGCTTGAGCCATGTAATATTGATGTAACTGACGCATATATGTTGTTAAATTTTTATACTCATGATCGAGAAACAAAAGATTGCCCCTTTCATACTTCATTGTCGGTGTTTCCATCCCTTATACATCATAATAGATATCCGCGGCCTCTTCCATGGTCAATTCAGGGTTGTCTTCAACGTACTTCTGTATGTTCTTTAAATCTTTATTATGTATTTCTTTGGCTCTTGTTGTAGCGTATTGATTTTATGTTTGCCTTTCGAATTCGGACTTCAACAAATACGGAGGCAGTGAGGCACAGAGATTGAAGAAACTAACACAATCTTCCTTCGAGATGTGTGCTGTAAATTTTTCTTTCATCAAGGTGGTAACGCTGCCACTGAACGACCTTTTTCTTTTTTGTTGGTCCATTTTGGGAGCATTAGCGACCGAATCCAAGGACCTTTTCTACGACTACGAGGATGTCCTTGATCTTGTTTTGGGCTGAGGTGGAGGAGGATGACGACGATAATTCTGTTTTCACGGAGCTAATAAAGATGGAGGAGGAGGAGTCTTCTCTTTTCTTGGGGCTGATGAAGATGGAGTCGGACAAGGAGGAATAGAAGGAGACCTCTGTCTTCTCGGGGGTGATGGCAAGGGATGAGGAGGGGAGTGATCTCTGTTGGGAGATGGTGAGTGATCATCGCGGGTGGCCGAAGACTCGCAGTTGTCCTCATCATCGTCAGGCCACTTGAGAGCCCTTGTTTTGACCAAGTTTTGGCCTGTCTTACGCTACGGAGTACTCAATGTGTATCTTGTTATACTTCTTATTAAGTATTCTATCAATGGTGATGCGAGCGTACCCCTGTGGAATTGGGTGGCCATTAATGGTCCTGTCTCCCACAGGCCAGGCCTGGCCGAGTGCCACCTTGTCCTTGTCCATTTATGATGGATGTACAACTTGACATTGACGGGTTCAGTGATGCCGTCCACCGGATGAGGCACATTCGCATCTTCTTCATCGAGCGAGGTCGATCCGCAGCTGTTGTGACTCCTAAAGTGTGGGCTAAAGGCAGTAGGAGTAGGGTTTTGTGGTACTCCTGACCCCTTGGACAGCAAAATTTGCTGGACTCATGCTTCAACGGTCGCCTCAATCCGTACGTTCATTCTTTCTTCCATCTCTTTTAGTCGCCTCAAATACTCTGCCTCCTGATCCACTCTACCCCTCGAGCAGCTCTGGTAAGTGTTAGATTCTTGGGGGAATGCTAGTTTCCAAGGAACAACACTGGTTCCTCTAGTACGATCAGGGTGCTCCTTGGTTCCAAGTGTTGGGTGAGCACATCTTTCTCCCTATTAGAAGTGTGAGTCCCTTGCCTCACCTCCTTAGTTACATGGGAGATCCTCTGGATGAGTTCGCTCATGGGTTGATTTATGAAACTAAAGCTCCCGTCCTCGGTGTGCCGTACATTCCTCCCCATATAGTATATTATCGATCTGGGCTCCCAATCGGTGGTCTCAACCTGAACGCCTTCCTCAGCAAGGCGATCCATCTTTTGAAGTTCTGCTTCAAATTCTGGCATCTTTTTGGCGTAGCCACGAGAGACGAGATGATGAGGATTCGTCGCTTTCTGTGAGTTCTCCTTATTCTTCCTGCTCAGTTCTAAGTACTCCTCGGATAACCTATATTCCTTAAAATCCTGCCATAAGTCCTTCTGCTTGCTAAACTGTCTACCATCGAAATTTGGCTCTTTATTTTGGAGGACAAAATTCTTGTACAATGTCCCCTTAAAATTCTTGAAGCATGTCCCCATGATTTCTTTTTCTTTTTTCTTGACTAACTCCTTGTCATACTCCGTTGGGAAAGTGAAATACTCTGGGATCTTGACATCCCATATGTAATCCTTCTCGCTTTCGGGAACCCTCCACGGGTCATCATCTTTCCCAATCCACTTCATGTATGTAATCAGGATGAAGTCCCTAACAAGTAACCCGATGATGGTCTTGTATTTGGTCAAAGCTATAGGTGGTGAGAGTGGATCCCCGAATTCATCGAACTCAGTAATGTGCTAGTGTGCATTCCTACCAACATGAATCTTTGACACGCCTCGATTGGATCTAGCCTTCCTGCTACCTGAACCCTTTGGCTCCTCGGCCGGTGGAGGCTCCTGCTAGAGACACCAAGTAAGCTATGACCCTCTCAATTGAATAGCGTGTGTGGCTACATAGTCACATGATACCAAAGTTACCTGGCCATCTTGGTCATTTTGACCCAGATCGAGCAGGTCGGACGGGGTCCATGGCTGCTCGTTCTCACCGTCCTGATTGACACCATTACCATTTGTCGGATCATGCGGCTCTCCTGTCCTAGCGATATCAGCCGCTTCTTGTTGCTGATCTGTTCTTCGGCGACGGGGTAACAGGCGACGATGAGTCATGGCTGTGACACGATCGTGGTTAGTTTTGGCTGTGGACAACTACTAATAGCATATGTTCATATTATATATATATAATATGTTTAATGCAAAGTCTAATAATAAGTCCACATACAACAAAGTCAAATAATAGCATATGTTCACCTAGAACAAATTCATTGTTTGATTGACCACATACAACAAAGTCCACCTACTGTTCTACAAAACTAAGCCTACATCAACTTTCAAATAAGAAAAGCAATGACCATAGCCTTAAATAAGAGCATGACATCTTTCCAAGACCAATGAGCAATTCTCCTAATCTTTACATCTCCGGCGGGTGGCTTCTCTTCAATCTCTAGTGCCAGCAGATGGCCATGGTTTGCATTCATTGGACCATAGTAGGCCGGTTGCCCATGGTTTGCAAGGTAGGCCGGATGACTATAGTAGGCCCTCAAAGCTTCAACTTCTGTGTTGTACTTTTTGTGCAAATTACCATGGTAGCGATTGACTTGAGCATAGCAATCTTTCCAGGTTCGATAAATCCCAGGCATGTGACCAACATGCACTACATACCATGCCATGGTTGCCTATACATTTAAGTAAATTAGGCATGTGGTAATTGGTAATGGTAACTCACTGAACAAGAGTTATTATTCAAGTTATATGGCCAAACTAAATCTATTTAATGTTCTTTATCCTTGACATGATAAAAAATTACCTCAATAATGAGACTGTTTATTATTCATAGATCAATGTGGTTTAGTAATCATACTTGCTAGCATGCAGCATCATATGCCATTGGTTAATAGTTAGCAACAGGGGTGCTCATGTGAATTTCTCAAGTAAGCAAGCATACTTTACTTTGGACAAGCATGGACACCGTAGCCTGTAACAAACAAAACATTGAAGTAGGTTGCTAGGAATGCAAATAAAAGCATGTTACTCATCCTCCAAGCAATCCAGGTTACATTTCAAATGAAAATTTTGTAGGGCTACAAAGCCTATTTTACTAAATCACATGATGCACATAAAATACTCACTTTGCAAACCACTGTAATAGAAACGTATTAAAGACTAGGAACATCAAAATAAAATAGAAAGCTCCAAGCATAAACTGGTGAACAGATGCAGTTTTACAGAGCAACCAATGCACACATCACATCCAATAGTAACTATGTGAATATGGGGAATGGTACAAGGAAGTTCTAGATATGGAAATTATTTCCGTACATCAAAATGGGAGTTCTAGATCTTAAAGTAAAAGCACCTCAAAGTAATAAGGAACAAATATCTACTACTGACACTTAATTCGAATCTACACGACTCTTGTTCCTTGTTTACAAATTAGAACCATTGATTTTGCCTTAGTATTCATAAACTTCACATTAGGTTGGTTGCTAAAGCACAGGTTCTTCTATTAGACCAGATCCTCGGCAAGCATGAGATAATTTAATGTGTGTTCAACATGAACAAATCCTCTAGATAAATTGAAACATATTTGAATAACTATAACCTCACTTGCGTCCCTGTTTAGGTCTGAATTGTTGTGTTGACAAACACAATACATAGCCTCCTTTCAAAATTTACTTCTTTAGATTTCTAACAATAGGGAGGTAAACCCTTGTCCATAACCAGCAGTACACGAATAGCCAAGAAACATAATCACATACTGTCACTTAATGTAGACATAAGTCAACTTTTTTCTTCTTAGAAGTGAATTGGTAAAAATGTGTTATACAAACGTTCCCCCAAAATAAGTATTACTGGATTTTATTTTATTTTGGAACCAATCTTATTGAACCAATAATATTATAGGTGGCAACTGGAAACTATAGCTTTTAGGGAAACAACATAGTTTCATCTTTTATAAAAAGAAAAACCAGTAGTAACTGTCCTCTAGTTTAAATTAGCCAGCAACTCCCACAGTCCCATCGTGGGTGGATCAACCACAACCCACCCCCAAACTAATGCCAATTGTACAAACCTAACAATGTAGGCAAGGATCAATTGAATGAGCTGGCCAAATAATTCAAAGCTGCTAACATGCAATGCAGCCAACTGGACATTTGCAGAGCTGAATCATTAGTCTTCAACCACCCTCTGCACTTAACTGCAAACTACTTAAGATGGAGCTAAAACTACTTAAATAGAATGACAAGGTAGATCTGGGCATCCTATGGCTTACAAGGAGCAGACCACAGACGCTCACATTGGGGTATGTGTGAACCATGGATTCTGATATATCCACATCTTTATATAAACCATACATACTAATTCAAGTAAGCAGCAACACCTCTACTAATTCACAGCAACACATCTACTGATTCAAGTAAGCAGCAACACTGTGGGGCATTTCATCAAACACATAGCGGGCAGTGAGCCACGCACTCACCGTGGGGGTGGGAAAGCAGCTGTCCACACGCTCCTGAAGGCCTCGGCGGTGGGAGTGTAGGCGTGGAGGAGGAGCGGCACGGTCGGCGTCGTGGACGAGGAACGAGGGCATGGACGGTGTGGTGCTCCGGCTTGGGGTGGTGGACAGCGTGGGGCAGTGCTCCGACGTGGGGCGGTGCATGGGTGTCGGCGTTGAAGAAGAGGAGCGCGGTGCTGGGAACGGTGGCGCGAGGGGCGGTGGACGGGTGCGCGGGGAATGGTGGTGCCCGTCGGCGCAGGGTGGTGCTCTGGTGGTGTGGGGGGAGGGGTTGGCGCGGGGTTGAAATGAATTTGGATAATTTCAACCCGCGCCTCTTTTATACCAGTAGCTCATCACTGCCGGTTCTAATTATAAACCGACAGTGATGGGGGTACATCACTGTCGGGTCATTCCCTAAACCGGCAGTGATGTGGTATAGCAGTTAGGTGTTAAGTAAGATAACTTTTTATTTTCTTTTGAATTCCTCCGACTGGCTCAACGGTTAAGACTCCTCAACTTAGCCCCCGAGACCAGTGTTCGAGTCTCAGGCGGCCCAATTTTTTTTGTTCAATTTTATAAATTATTAAATGACTACGGGAAATGGCTCATCACTACCGGTTGTAAGTCTAAACTGACAGCGATGAAGAAATATCACTGCCGGGGCCATTCTTTAAATCGGCAGTGATTGCGGTGTAGCAGTTACAGCATAAGTTAGTTATCTTTTCCATTTCTTTCGAATACCTCCGACTGGCTCAACGGTTAAGACCCTGCAACTTAGCTCCCGAGACCCGTGTTCGAATCCTAGGCGACCCAATTTTGTTGGTTTAATTTTATAATTTATTAAGCGGCCTAAAGGTCAAAAAGAAAAAATAAATAAACTTGGGCACACATCCTATACTAGCGCAGCGATTAAGTCTCTGAACTTTGCAGCCCGAGATCCGAGCTCGAACCCGAGGGCTGGCACAATTTTTTTTATTTTTTTATATATCACTATTGATTTTGAAAATAAACCGACAGTGATAACCAGCATCACTGTCGATTTTTTCTCATCAATGCCGGTTTTTTGAAATCGACAGTGATGTTTATATATATTAAAAAAATTCTTTTATACACTGAATAAATAGAAGCATATGTATTCCTATGTCGAAATGGCTTGAAATTTTTTTGGCAAGCTTGTACACCCAAATTAAGACCTCACATAGGATCTTAGGTTTTTCTGATTAATTTTTTTATTTATTATATTTTTCTGTGTGCTGAATGAGACAAAAGAGGGTGAATTTCATCTTGTACCCACTAGATTTTTTCATCCATCTCCATAAAATTCTTATCCCTAGGGCACATTAGATCCTATGTAAAAGTTTGGCATTATTCCAGATCTTTTTGTGGGTAGACTCAGTTCAACCTATAATTAATCGATGTCGTCGCGCGGAAATTCAATTAAACCTCATAAAGTAGCAAACCATCTCCGGAAAATCCCAAACTAGGTGTTTCCTTCACACGTGGCACGTGCAAGCCTAAGAAAAAGTTTAAGACCAATACAACACCGGAACGCATATGAACCATAGAAATATTGATAACATATGTGAATAGTCATGGTTCGATGAAAGGGCACATGTACCTCTGTGAAGCATGTATACTCCGCCTATGTCGAAATGGCTTGAATTTTTTTGGCAAGCATGTACACCTAAATTAAGACCCCACACAGGATCTGAGGTTTTTCTGATCAGTTTTTTTATTTATTATATTTTTCTCTGTGCTGAATGAGACAAAAGAGGGTGAGTTTTATCTTGGACCCAATAGATTTTTTCATACACCTCCACAAAATTCTTATCCTTATGGCACATTAGAGCCTATGTAAAAGTTTAGCACCATTCTGGATCCTTTCGTGGGTAGACTCAGTTCAACCTATAATTAAATAGTGTCGTCGCGCGGAAATTTAATTAAACCTCAGAAAGTAGCAAACCATCTCTAGAAAATCCCAAACTTGGTGTTTCCTTCACACGTGACACGTGCAAGCCTGAGAATAATTTTAAGACCAATATGACATCGGAATGCCTCTAAACCACAGAAACCTTGATAGCCTATGTGTATAGTTATGGTTCTATGAAAAGACACTATACCGTTGTGAAATATGTATACTCCGCCTATGTCGAAATGGCTTAAAATTTTTTTAGCAAGCATGTACAGCCAAATTAAGACTCTACATAGGATCTGAGGTTTTTTTTTATTTTTTTATTTATTTTTTTCTCTGTGTCGAATGAGACAAAAGAGGGTGAATTTCATCTTGGACCCAACAGATTTTTTCATCGACCTCCATAAAATTTTTATCCCTAGGGCACATTAGAGCCTGTGTAAAAGTTTGGCACTATTCTGGATCTTTTTGTGGGTAGACTCAGTTCAACCTATAATTAAATGGCGTCGTCGCGCGGAAATTCAATTAAACCTCGGAAAGTAGCAAACCATCTCTGAAAAATCCCAAACTAGGTGTTTCCTTCACACGTGGCACGTGCAAGCCTAAAAAAAGTTTGAGATGAATACGACACCAGAATGTATATTTCTAGTTGCCAAATAAATATTACACGAATTACATATATGACAATAATTAAACACACAAAGCCGTACAAATTAAAATTAGAACCTAATTAAACTATGACCTTGAAAACAACCCAATAAATATTAATTACTATCGGAATCACTGCTGGGTTCGATCAGGCTACGCACACTAACATGCCTCTGTAGCCATATATGGTAATTGATGTCACGGATTATGTATCCGTTTATATCGATGAAGTCCAATGCCCGTATGAGTGCACTCTCTCATGCCTCACAATACCAAAAGAATGGTCGGCCATAGATGTAACCTATTGAACGACCACTACCCCTGTTAGTAATCCTTATGCAGTACTGACATCCTTCTACAGTGAGCTGCCAAGGTTACCATTACAGAAGTCCCAATCGTACCCGAGTTGCTCCGTAGGTTGGTCTAGAACGACCCACAAACCACATGCAGCATAGGTAAGGTCTTGGAGCGCAATCTGTATGTGGAGAAAAAGAAAACAAAATAGAGAATGTTATTACAATAATAAACAACAAATAACCACGACTCAGGTATAAGTGACCATTTTACCACATCCGCACGGTTGTAGCTCGCAAACCATTCGTTTGCTTGCGGGATGGGGATATCACCAGCATTCAAAGCAAGTGCCTTGAAGTGCGAGAAATCAGACACATCATAGCAAACACATCGAAGTGCCTCTAAACAGATGCGCACGACACTGAATTGGGCGCTTATCATGTCCGGGCTCTGTCTTCCCATCTCGTGGATATGGTTCCGATGATTTGCACCCTTCAAAGGAATGGAAAAACTGAGTTCACACGTCCATAGCCGACCACTTGCATTAGATGTCGTGTTCTCAATGATGTCCGAGATAAAGAACCAGCTAAGTGCTGTTCGTAGCCAATCTATTGGGGATATAGTCTACGACATATATGTATGCAACAATGATATTAAACTAATTACACTTATTTGTTAGCATCAAACAACAAAAGATGTTAGAAAATATTTCAGACAATAGCTGAAACAGGGAATCATGGAATGGCCACATTAGGAGCGAATGACTCATCGTCAGGGTGGAAACCTGGTTCTTGTGGTGGGGGAGGTCCGTTGTTCATACCACCTGATCGATAAAATGGCAAAAAAATTATGAACATAAAATATATGCACAAAAATTTCTTTCAAGTAAAATGTGGCAACATAATTAAATATAGATCGAATGCAAAGAATAAGAATATATATAAATGTAGAATGCAAAGAAACATGAATATAAATATAGATAAAATGAATATAGATAGAATATTAGAGAAGACAACATATCAATACCATTGAAAAATGCAGGAGCCATGACCAAATCACGTAGAGAGAGTGGATTTCTTGAGAAGTGAGAGTGAAACGTGAGAAATGAGACTGTGAGAGTTCGTGGGTGGGTGGGATCGATGTATGTGGCCGGCGGTTTGTTTTATATAGGGGGGCATGGACATCACTGCCGGTTTTTAAGTAGAACCGACAGTGAAAGTTAATATCACTGCCGGTTTTTAAGTAGAACCGACAGTGAAAGTTAATATTACTACCGGTTTGTAAGTAGAACCGACAGTGAAGGTGCATATATGTAAAGGATATATTTATTTAGATAGTATAGTGGAAAAGTTTTAACAACAACGATATATTTATTTAGATAGTAATGAAATACATCAAAAAATAACAAAAATATTAGAAATAAATTACATATACGATAACAAAGACCTTACACTAAAATTCCATATACAATAACAAAGACCTATTTGTGTACAGGTCAATGTTACAATCAATGTGTATCAACACATTATAATGTAACCACCTCAGTAGCATTCTTCTAGCACCAACTAGGGTCAAACAGCAGCACCGAGGTGGTCTACGAGCTATACTGGTTGGAGATGACAAGGTGACATCGATGAATCCGTCTTGTTTGTACATGGCCTTTTTTAGATGTGCACCGCAGTGGATGGCTCTGTGAACCTCGTGGTATCTCCAATCTTCAGCGTTGCTCTATCTTCAGTAGCATTCTTCTAGTACCTCTTGTGTGTACTATTTTAGTGGACTACGACGCATAACGATATATATGGTTTGTTGTGAGAGGAAAATATTGTATCATGGTTGATAAGGCCTGGCTGAAACCAACATGCATGGAGAGGCTAGCTCCTGGCCGAGGGCCATTTTATAGGGGCTAGCAGTCATGGTACATTTTTATTTCTGTACTAAAGTAGTCGGGGTAAGTGGGAGCAGTGTTTCAACTATTGTGGTCAGTGGGAGCACTGTTGGTATGTGAGGAGCATCTACACATCACTATCGGTTTTAGATTAAAAACCGACAGTGAATGGAGCCTTCTGTGTCGGTTGGAGCAACCGACTGTGATAGAAGCTATCACTACCGATTTTAAAACCAAAACCAGCAGTGAAGGGCCCTGCCGCCATCGTAGCCAGTTAGGGGTTAAGTAGTATAACTTTTCCCTTCCTTTCGAATTCCTCCGACTATCTCAACGGTTAAGACTCCGCAACTTAGCCCTCGAGATCCCGTGTTTGAGTGCTAGGCGGCCCAAATTTTTTGTTTCAATTTTATAAATTACTTTGGGAAATTGTTCATCACTGTCGGTTCTAATAATAAACCGATATTGATGAGGAACCATCACTGCTGGGTCATTCCTCAAACCGGCTGTGATGGGGGTGTACCAGTTAGGAGTTAAGTAGTATAACTTTTCCCTTTCTTTCGAATTCCTCTGACTACCTCAACGGTTAAGACTCCGCAACTTAGCCCCCGAGACCCATGTTCGAGTCCTAGGTGGCCCAAATTTTTTGTTTCAATTTTATAAATTATTAAATGAATTTTCTTTGTGCGCCTTCTTTCTCCGTGGCCTTCTTAGCGTTCCTCTTCATGTCGGCCTGATCTGGTGACTGGAACAATACACGCATCAAGTAAATGGATCACTCAACAGTCAACACACAAGCCACAAGCATTCCCATTCACATCTCTAGGAGCACATACATTAATGATCAATGAAGGTTGGAGGAGGAATGGAGCTACTACACCTTTGCTCAATGCCGACTGTGGGCTGGGCTCCTTCGAGTATTGCGAGCAGGGACTACAAACTGGTTGGGGACCAGTGGCGCCGAGGAGCTATGGATCCCTCACTACTAGTGTAGCTCGGAAGAGAATGGCCGCCCCAATGTCCTTCTATTGGAAGTCTAGATATATATATTTATATTTATATTTAGCTGGTGTTTAAATTCAGATAGTAAAGTTTAGAAATGTTACGTCCGGTGTCTAATCGAGTGTTTGAATAGTAATAAGGTCAGTCTTAATGGTAGTTTTAAATAACTTTCATTCTCATTAATTGCTATGATACGTCATCATATTTGCTGAGTTGGCAGAGTATTAACGAGGAGGAGAGAGGAGATGAGAGTTTCATCAGGATCAAACATCCTTCACGGTTATGTGCATAATGATTACATAGTTAACAATAATCAAACTATCTTTACGTGCATCAACAATGAGGGCCTCATTGTGATCAAGCCGTACGTAAGCAGGTTCATCACCCTCTTGAAGGATAGGTAGGGGTACGTTCGCCCTAAATGGAGGCATTTCCTGATAGCCCCTATAGTCTTGTTCGTCCATCACTCCATCGACATCGACAATCTTCCTTTTCCCTTCTCGGACTACTTTTAGCCTTCCTTTTGTCTTGTTGTCCCTTGCATAGAAGACTTGCATAACATCTCTTGCAAGGACGAAGAGGTCGTCTCTGTATGTGGTCTTAGTGAGATCAACGGTAGTGAACCCTTCGCTGTCAGTGTTGATTTCCTCGAGCCGGACCCACTGGCAGCGAAAAAGAGCTGCCTTCAATGGACCATAGGCTAGCTCCCATATCTCTTCTATGAAACCATAGTATGTCGCCTGCACGTTGCCATTTTTGTCGTGAGCATCAAAACAAACACCACAATTTTGGTATGTGCTCTTTTCATCTTGCTTTTTTGTGTAAAATGTGAATCCATTGATCTCATACCCTTGGTACTTAAGATATGTACTCGAAGGTCCCTTGGCTAAGGCATCCAGTTGATTACCCAACTTTATTCCAAGCAAGCGACGTCGCAACCAGTTGACAAATTCCTCCTTATGTTTTTTATCCAGCCAAGCCTATGACCTGCTCGGATACAGAGTTTGCAGCAATTATCTATGCTCATCAATATATGGCATCACACCCTCAGCTTGCTGCAGAATAGCGAACTATGCCTGTCTAAAAGAAACAGGGTCGTCTACTGTAACAGATTTCTCCCCGATCGTTCCTTTGTCACGTAGTCTTCCCTCGTGACGAGATTCTGGAACTCTGACCCTTTTGATGTCCAGATAATATATGCAGAACTCAATGGCCTCCTCCATTGACCATCCTTCAACCATGCCCTCTTCGAGCCAGAATCTGTTCCTAACATACCTCCTAAAAACTTTCATCAATCTTTCGAAAGGGAACATCTGATGCAGGTACATTGGGCCAAGGGCTCTAATTTGGTCAACAAGATGAATGAGCAAATGCAATGAGATATCAAAGTAAGTCGGTGGAAAATGCATCTCAAGCCTAACGAGAGTTTCGGCTATGTCCCACTACAGCTGTTCTAGCGTGGACACATCAATGACATTTTTTTAGATCGCGTTGAAGAATGAGCAAAGCTTTATGATTGGGGCACAAACCTTTGAGGGGAGGATACCACGCAGGGCAACAGGGAGCAGCTGAGTCATAATGACATGACAGTCATGGGCCTTCATAGGGCCATAGTTGAACTTGAGTTCTCTCATGTTCACTAGCCTCTTTGGGTTTGCACAGTTGCCCGTCGGGACTTTGAGTTCATTAAAGAAAGAAATAAACGCACGCTTTTCTTCCTTCTTCAATGTCCATGATGCAATCGGAAGTTCGAACTGGCCATTCTCTAGCTCCACGGGATGCAGCTCCTTCCTTATTCCCAAGTGTTGCATGTCTAGGCATGTGGCTAGTGAATCCTTCGATGTCCCCCCGGTGTCCATCAAGGTGTTAAGAATGTTAGCGCACACGTTTTTAGTGATGTGCATGGGATCAAGACAGTGGCGTACACTCAGAAATGGCCAGTAAGGTAGTTTCTAGAAAACCAATTTTTTCTTCCAAACACTCCCATTAGGCGCTGCTACTACATTGTCCTCCTTCCCAAGGACCACCTCTAGTTTGTTGAGTTCTCGAAGTATCGTAGGCCCGTCTCAATATTTTGGAGCTAAGCATTTCTCAATAGTACCGTTGAAATCTTTTCTGTTCCTGCGGTAAGGGCGATCCTTAGGTAGGAATCTATGGTGTCCCATATAAACTATCTTTGAGTTATTTGGCAGATTTACCGCATCGATGTTGTTCAAGCACTCGACACATCCAGTATAGCCTTTTGTCTTCTCTTCGGACAACGAACCTTGACCTGGCAGGTCGGTGATTATAGCGATAAGTACTCCCTTGATCATGACATGTTCCTTTTTGTACTCGTCCCAAACATCTGGTACACCCTTTTCAAACATCTCCACTAGTTCATCGATCACTGGTTCCAGAAACACATCGATGTCATTTCTAGGTTGTCTTGGCCCTTGGATCAGTAGTGGCATCTGGATGTACGACCGCTTCATACAGACCCAAGGTGGAAGGTTGTATATACAGAGCGTCACTGGCCAGGTGCTATGATTGCTTCTAACCTAGTCGAAATGATTCGTCCCATCTATGCTCAAAGCAAACCAAAGGTGCCTTACCTCTCCACCGATGTCCTTATAGAACATAGTATTGACAGTCCTCCAGTCATGCCCATTGACGGGGTGCCTCATCATTGTATCTTTCTTACGCTCTTCGCCATGCCAGCGCAACAGCTTGGCTGACTTTGCACATGCAAACAGCCTATGCACCGGGGAGCTATAGGGAAATACCAAACGACCTTTACGGGACCTCCTTTGATCTTGGTACCCTCATCTGATGATCCTTCCTTGTACCGTGGAGCTTCATACTTAGGGCACTTATTCAAGTCTTTGTATTTTTCTCCACGGTACAATATGTAATCATTGGAACACATGTGGATTTTTTCAACCTCGAGGTCGATAGGGCAGATCATTTGCTTGGCCAAGTATGTCTTTTCTAGCAACTTGTTTTTTTCTAGGAGCATTTTCCTTATTATACCTAATAACTAATCGAAGCCTTTATCGCTCAATCCGTTTGTCGATTTGAACTCTAACAGCATGATGTCGGCTTCTAATTTGCTCATTGGACAATCCCTATATAATGGTGTTTTGCCATCTTGTCTCATTTTCTCTAGCTTTCTCAGCTGTCTTTCACTAAGACATCCGGTCTCTACATTACGTAGCAGTTGAGAAATGCCATCATTATTCTCGATGTCGTCAGCTAGCGTGTTCCTAAAAACATTATTAACCGTGGCCATAGGTTCCGTGTTGACACCGGATTCCTCATCAGCATCATGAATGGTTACGTCAGGCATGTCCACATCATCATCGTTTTCCTGCAGAACATTCACACCAACCTCGCTATGCATAGTACATATCGTATAGTTTGGCATGAACCCCCTAGTAATCAAGTGCGATCGTATAGACTCAATTTGACGAAAGTTCCTTTGATTCTTACAATCTTTGCATGGGCAGAAGACAGGGTTCCCATTCCCAGCATGGGCTTTGGCATCGGTGATAAACTGGCTGACGTCATGCATGTACCGCTTATCCGTTCGGGACAGATGCATCCACTCTCGATCCATCTCTGCACAAAAAAATACTGAGACAGTAATTACAAAGAATTAATAAGAAATCGAGCTTCATGAACAACAATTGTAGCTCGAAAGTACCATTTTTGAAAAAAGATTATTGTACACTAATTATTGAAAAATTGAAATTGGTAGCCCTGACCTGTAAATTAAAAATCGTAGTAAAAAATAATTATTGGACAATATTAAAGAACAACTATTCTACTCTACTTCTAAGAACTAATTATAGCATCACATACTAACAATGATGATCTTGACCACCATGAAATAATTAGTTAGGAATTTAAATGTGTTCATAGACACCAACCGTTTGAATGATGGATTCACTATAATTTGAGTCTTGCACAAATGTCCAATTGAAAAAGTGCTCTCTAAAATAGAAAAAGAACTAGAATGAGAATCAAGCAATGTAGCCATCAAAACGAAGCTAATTAAGCAACAAAATCAAAGGAGTGGATGTTTGTTACTAACCTTAAAGCAAAAATATCAAGTCATTCTTCAAAATCCAAGCGCTAGCTTCATAGTGAAAAGCAGCCGCAACAATAGAGGGAAGGACCCAAATACGCGCCTCTGTTCTCGGGATGGAAGAGAGAAGGAAGAAGAGGACGGCTGTAACCTTTCTGTGCTGTAGGCTTATCACCGTCGGTTCTTGACTAGAACCGACAGTGATAAAGCCAAATCACTGCCGGTTTATGGCTTGAACCGGCAGTGATAAGTGGCCGTCAAAACACTGCCGGTTCAAGCCACAAACTGACAGTGATGTTGTGCTTCACTACCGGTTTTAGCCCAGCCCTAATTATTTTCTCATTTTTAAGCTCATAACCGACAGTAAAGGTACATCACTGCCGGTTCTCACAAACCCGGCAATGATGAGGCCGACAGTGATGTCCAAATCTAACATAATGGCAGTTAGTTATTTTTTAATCTATATTTAATACTATATGTATATGTCAAACATTTGATTGGATAGGGAGTAAACTTTAGGGGAAGAAACTAAACAAGACCTTTGTGCCCGATCTTTTTATTCATGTCTTGCCCCTTCCTCTCCCTCGCCGTACGTCGCCGATCTTTTCTGCGTTGGATGTTCGCTGGATTGGAAGGTGAATCATGAACCCCCCAAATATCAGTTATAGCAAGATCGTGTTTATTATTTCAGCCATCATGAGCCATGATATGAAACCATGGAGGTCCGTTCACGTTGCTTATGTCAGCGTCACACCATTGATCCGATTATGGAAGGGAACATATTGATAATTACCACGTATGACGGTGTAAGGCTGTATTTGGATGGAAGTCAGATGGAGCCCAATCAATATTAGGCTGTTGTTAACCATGGGTGGAGGCATCATGGATTTCTACCACAATTTGCATTGGTAGAATAGTGTATAGGCAATCGATGTGTAATTTATTTTCTAGCTGATGCATGGCCAATTCTGGGCAGCCAATTCATGCATTAGACTTTGGCCAACAAACTAGCTTGGTAAGACAATACATGGGTAGCAACCAAACGTACCTTAAATTCCGTGGAACCATACCAAATGCCAATCACATTACTACTTTATAATACGGAAATGCTGGGTCAGGGCCCTCTGCGCCACCGCTACCGCACCCACCTGCCCACTGCGCCACTGCCGCTCGTGCCACACCACACCGCCCTCTGTGCATCGCCGCCAAGCTCCGTGTTCCCAGCGAGCTTCGCACTACAAGCGAGCACACTAATGACCTCCACACGCCACCCACCCGCCCTCTGCGCCACCATCACCCATGCCGCCCCCACCCTGCCCTCTCTCTGTGCCGCTGCCCAGCTCTACATTGGTGTCGAGCTCCGCGCCGCTAGCGAGCACACCGGTGATCTCCACGCGCCGATGAGCATCCATTCGCCGAAGCAGCAAGGAGATGTTTGTGTTGAAAGAGCATGCTGCAAACGTATATTTCAGGTGTTTCATAGGTATGTTGCAATTGTTTTATATCAATGTTGCAAAAGTAGACCAGATGATGCAAAAGTAGATCGATATGTTGTATATATTGTAATGGCTATACATGTATGTTTCAAGTTTATGTTCTAAATATTGCATCTGTATCATACGTATATTGTAATTGTTTCATCTGGATGTTGCAAAAGTAGATCTGAATGTTGCATATACAAGCATGTTGCAAGCATATGTTTCAAGTATTTTATGTGTTTCATACGTATGTTGCAAGTGTTTCATCTGGATGTTGTATATGTTTGCAATGGCTTTCAAGTGTTTCAGACGTTTGTTGCAAATGTTTCAGATGTATGTTGCAAGTGTTTTAGCTGTTTCAAATATATGTTGTAAGTGTTTCATCTAGGTGGACCCACTTGCTGCAGCCAACTGCTACAGTTGTTGGGTGACATCCGAGCGGCACAGGCCCGCTGTTGGGGCATCGCCGAGCGAGCGCAAATGACCACGTGAGAAACCGAGCGCAAGCATGAGGGCCCACGCTGTGGGGCGCGAGAAAACCATGCGGTGCGGGCTCCATTTCTGTTGTGCGCACGACACTATCCGACGCTAGCGCTCCTTATCGGATGTCCGGACGCTAGCAAGTCTGTTTATGATATGTTCTTGAAATGGAGAGAGGGCAAGGAGAATGCACAGAGGAGATACACTACTCAAAATAGTAGAGAAAACATTAAGGTGAGAAATGTAAAATCAATTGAACGAGGACCTGCCAACATGCCATTGAGAATGATGGTTTAGGGTGTTGAATCTACAGAAATTTACAAGGGTCTTACACAAACTACAGTGCAATCCTTTGTAAAATGTGGACAATGAAAAAAATGTAACTTTTTCACCAGGTTGTTAGTAGAAAATAGTTTGGACGTTAGACAGACTAGTAGCTAGAGGATGGCGTAACAATATATTCTGCGCACCGTGTAGCCGTGCACATGAATTGTCTTGCCACCTATTCGTGGAATTTAGATATACCAGGAGAGAATTTAGTGTCCTACGGCGAACTAGGTTGCCCACCACTAGTTGAGCCAATAAGATTGGCTAATGCCTCCATGGTGAATGAGTGGTGGACAATGCTAGCTGCCTCACAAGTCGCGCCCATAAGGAGTCTAAGCACAAATCTTTCTAGGCCCCTGAAGGTCTTTCAGCACAAAGAGCTCTTGGGGCTTGTCATCTTTGTAGAGATCAAGGTGGGCGCTTGCGAGTGCTAAGCGCTTTGAGGTAACTTCTGGCTTATTAGAATTCTATGATCTTTGTATAGTGTTTTTTTTTCTTGTCCCCTAAGGGTTGTACTTAAAACTCTTGTTTGTTCAATGAATATATATATATAAACCTCATCCATGGAATGAAATGATTGGTTCGGCAGAAAATTAATTTAGCACACTTACAATGGTCTGATGGCCGATGGATTTAGGGCATGTTTGGATGAGTTAGGGCCATTTACTGGTTGGACTAAAAATTAGCTGAAGTTAGCTAGTTAGTTGGCTAACAACTACTCCCTCCGTTGCAAATTATAAGACATTTTGATTTTTTTGATACATAGCTTTTGCTATATACTTAGACATACACTATGTCTAGATAGTAGATACATAGCAAAAGCAATATCTATGCCTAATATTAAAGAGATAAAATTTATCTCCACCTATTTTTTTGTCTGGCCCTCCGTTAACTAATTTCATGAATATGAAAATTGCATATATCCCTTCTCTTTATATAACAGTGTAGGACTACTTTAGGTAGTCTGAATAGATAGGAATCCTAATCCAATTAGATCTCCTGAATTCCGAATAATCTGAATAGGAATCCTAATCCAAATAAAAAAAATATATAAGAATAGAAATCTCCTACTCACTACGCTCTTTTTCCCGTTTCGATCGACCACACCATCCATCCATCTGTGTCCTTTTCAAATTTCATGTTGCACAATTCCGTAACTTTTATGCTGCTGTATATACAAGCCAGATAAAAAAGAAAGGTTATATACATGTGGCTAGGTGTAGTAACGAGGGCAACAATAAAACATGGTTGATTTTTTTATTATCCAAACCAAAAAAAATATTATTCCACGACTTTCATTTTATTTTTTTGTTGCAACGCACGGACATATTTGCTAGTATCTAAAAAGACCAAAACATCTTATAATTGAAATAGATGGACTAGTTAAAACCTTAGCTAATACCATTTTGATGCAGTAGAGCTAATTTTTAACTGGGTAGCAATTAGCTATAATATAAAACATACTCTTAGCCCCATCATGCAAATTGTCTGTGGCGCCGTGACGTGGCCGTGGGTTGCAGATGCATTGCTTCCGCCGCACACACAGCCCCTACGCCCGTACGAAGCCTGCAAGATTGGTGAATCTTGCAGAAGACCAGGAGTTATTTCTGTCAGAGCCATCGACTCCGAAGAATGGTCGTGCTCGCGTGCACGACACCTCTCTGCGACGGCGACTCGCAGGAGACAACAAAGCGTTAGGCCGCGACGCGAATCGATCCGCTTGTGTGTGTACGGTTGATTTGGCACGACGAGCACTCGGTTCGTTTGATGTTTTTTTTTTCTTATAAGTCGGCTGATATCGTTTTGTTGTAGGAGAAAAATATTATATTATAATTAATAAACATGATACACGATCAAACGAACATGCTGGAGGTGAGGGTTTGCCGCCTTTTCTCTCCATGTCCATGTGGTCGGCCCCGTCGCGCCGGCCGCCGCGGCTGGAAACGGGACGGGACGAGAGACGCCGCACAGCGCACATGCCCGCACATGCGCGCGCTGCGGCTACGACGCCCGGGCGGCTGCCCGGCCCCTTGCTGGACTGGCTGGCATCAAGTCCTCGATGCAACCTAGCTAGCTAGCCTTTGTCTCAGCCATCCACTGTAATGAGCAAGGGTTAGTTGAATCGAAATTAGCCGCATCATAATTGTTGACTGATCGCAGGTTTGTGTTAATTAATTAGCACATCGTTGCATTGGACTAGTTAGTTATTTTGTGACGACAGATGCTGGGATTCTGCGGTTAACCCGTACCCGCGTCCATCCGTTCTACCAGAGCCTAGCTAGCTAGCCTACACCGCAGGAACGAAGAACAACCATAAGTTTGCTCACACACATGTGTGCGCACAAAGGTCCTGTTTGCTTGAACTTATCAACCATATTGTTTCAACGAAATAACAGTGTTTTTTTCTCACAATAAATCAGCATCAGTATCAACATCAACCGTTTTTTCAGCCAGCTAAACATGGAGAAAAATATCAAGGTTATATTTTTTTAGATAACAGAAAAAAAAACATCTGGCTCTGTCCTTAGAGAAGAGGAATCAGATCATATTAATAATTACAATATAAAGGACCGGCTTATTTGGTAGAGCTCGTCCTATTTTAGATTCTCAGTGGAAGTTGATTATCTGTGAAAAGTATATGTAGTGTTGCAGACTATTTGTCATTCCTACATCCGTTCCAAAATAAGTGACGCTTTTTACTTTCAGACATCTTGTTTGAGTGTTTGTCTTATTCAATAGTTTTTGTATAAGTATTATCTACTTTGTTATGACTTATTTTATCATTAGAGATACTTTATTAATGATTTATTTATTTTATAATTTACGCAAAATTTTTGAATAAGACGAATGGTCAAATAAGATGTTTGAAAGTCAAAATCGTCACTTATTTTACAGCGGAGGGGTTATACTCTAAAATGGCCGTGGATCATCTATTTGGATAGATCTAGATGATTGGAGACCCCCTTTGGTTGGGCTTTTTAACCAACTTTAGTTTCCCAAAAAGGCAAAAGCCAACCGAAGGGGTTGGCTTCCGCCCAAAGCTTTCAACAAAATCAGCTTTTGGCTAGTACAAGCACCCTCACCCCTTATCAAGTTTTCACAAAAATTATCCACCTGCCACTTATGTTACGTACCAGTTCTTTTTTTCCTTCTTTCCCTTCTGCGAAGTCTTTCCATCCGCGACCTTGCGAGCTCTGTCCTGTCGGAGCTGCCCCACAATGACCCCACCGGAGCCTCACATCACCGCCGCCGCGACCTTTGTGTTGGACTTGCGGAGAACGTGCATGTACATGCTTCCAAACCCTCAAGCGTTGAGCAACTAATTGTCACCGAACCGTCTGGTGGCATGAAACATGTCCTTGTATGAGAACCGGTGCAGCCTGAATGTGGTTCGGCCAACTTGATCCGCCACCGCACCAGGGCGTAGATCAGGACGCCCGTGGTGAACACCGGTGTGGCTGTTGCGATGGAAGCATGGTCTCCAGCACCTTCGACAGCGGCTTGGCCCTGCTGACAGCAAGGCTGGCAGCATCCTTGCCCTCTCCTTCCTAGTCGCCGGCGGGCGAGCCTAGGATGCTCCGAGAGGAAGAAGAAACAAGCCGTGAGGCTGCCACGAGAGGAAGAAGCATGCCGTGAGGCTGACAAGTAGGATGCGCTCGTAGGTGAGAGAAGATGACAACAATTTTTACAAAAGCCACGACTCCTCGAACAAACGGCTTTTGGCTCCTTTCACAACCCGCACCGCACAATAGTTTTAGCCCTGAGCTCACAGCTAATTTTGCAGAAGTCACAACTCAACCAAACGGAGCCTAAATTATATATTACCTCCTAGGAAAAATATACTTTTATATAATTTTTATTTTGAAAAAATAGGCAAAATATCTTGGAAAATATAGGAAAATATCTTACATTTTGATCTAACTTTGCAAACTAACGTCGTCTCCAGTTAGATCTAGTTTGACAAACTAATTTTGTGTATTTGAATAACGTATGTGTGAAATTTTGTACCCTGAAATTGTTCTGAAACGGCTACTGACAGTGGAAGAAAATTATCATGTCATGCGCATATAATCCAATATTCCGTATTGAAGATTGACGTGTCATCTTAAAATAAAAGATCATGAGGACATTCAAACAAAACATCTCGATGTGTACCGGAGGGTGTGGGTGCAAGATCGACATGGATAATCATGATTGGCATATGTATCTGGTTAAGACTTAAGAGGAAGACCGTACAAGTGTAGATCACATTACCTAGTTGAAAATTGAAGAGGAAGCATGCAATTAATGAAGTTGATGCGATCCGGGCGTGGCCCCGATATTAGTTCTGAAAAAACATTACTCGTAATTTTAGATACCCGATAATTCGGGTTCAGGTTCGGGTATTCCCGATATACCCGAATTTACAAAAAAAACAGCAAACTACACAAATATTCAGTAGCAATTTATATATAATTTTAGCAGCAATTTAAATAGAATTTCAATAGCATTTTGTAAAGAATAATGTATTACAGTCGCTTGTTCAAACAGAGAGAATTATATTCTAATAAAGTGATAAGTTCAAGTGTTTAACTAACACACATGATAAATACAAAGACACAGACAAATATTTGGGTAGTTTGGATACCGGGGGATATTACCCGAATTACCCAAACTAATTTCGGGTAATCAAAATTGCTATCCGAATTTGGGATTGGGTATCTCAGGTTCGGGTAATTCAGGTATGGGTAATGGGTATGGGTAATGGGTATCGGGTATTTTGCCCAGGCTTAGTCCGAACGCTCGCGTCTACCCCGCCGTGCTGTCCGTCCTGACTGCTGCGCCTCACGTCCTCATCTCCTCTTGTGTGACCTCCCTATCGCCGAGCACCCACCTGCACGCCCTGCTATCTCAGTCTTGCAAGCACCAGCAACACCTTCTCTCTACTTCATGCAGGTGCAGGAGTGGCAGCAATTTTTCGTCCGCATGCACGATTCTCATACGAAATTAATGCGCACTCATGAAGAAATGGAACGGAGCCTGCCCAGCATGCAACTGTTGTGCCTGGATGCCCACCCCCGCATGTCGCATTCAACTGTTGTACGCATGCAGTTGCACACCAAATGCCTGTTGATGCGCCGCCAAATGCCTGTTGATGTGCATGCAGGTGGGAACCACCCATGCCCACTTCGCTTCCTGTGCACGTGGGGACCGCCTCTGCATGCGGTCGCTTCCTACGCCTGCTAATGTTGCAACATGAAACACTTCTGCAACATACGTCTAAAACAGATGAAACATTTACATACGTTTGCAACATATGTATACAACAACTACAACATCCAGATAAACATACTTGCAACATACATCTGAAACAGATGAAACATTTTGAATAGATGCTTGCAACGTATGTCTGAAAACATATGCAACATCCAGATGAAACACTTGTAACATAGGTCTGAACAGGTGAAACATTTGGTACATACACTTGCAACAGACATATATAGCCGCTGCAACATCCATATAAAACAATTGCAACATGCATTTGAAACAACTGAAACATACACTTGAAGCATATGTGTATAGCCATTGCAACATATGGAACACCAGATCTACTTTTGCAATATTTAGATAAAACACATGCAACATACACCTGAAACACATAAAACATATGGTTGCAACATGTGCTCCTATACTTGCTGCCGCCCAATGGAGGCTGGTTGATGCGGCACGGGGAGCGCAGCATGAGGCTCGGGCGACACGCGGCACAAGGTGCGAGGCGCGGTGTGAGGCGGGTCCGGTACGACGGTGGGAGGTGCGAGACCCAGGGGCACACGCGCGCGAGGCAGGTCCGTCTCGTCCGAATGGATGGACGAACGTCTGATAGAAGCATTACCGAATCGTTTATGTTGTTGACTTTTGGCAAGTTGATGCGTGGGATGCTATTCCTCTTTCTTTTCTTAACTTTTAGGTACTTATTGGTTTTGTAAATTCTAGAACTAAATGGCTATGATTTATTTGCGTGGCGAATATAGGAGTATATAATGCTGGAGTAGTTGTATCGACGGCGACATGCTAAGAAGAGCAACTGTGCATATGGGCGACGGTTGTGGCTGATGCTTGCCGCCATGTGCCATGTAGGCCTTAAAAGTTTTCGGTTTTTTTTTACACCTCTTATCTGGGTACAGCTGTAGCATCTGCTCATATACAGACTCACACCAACTCCACACACGCACACCATACTCACACCACACATACACAAACAAACCTACAACTATACTCAGATCATTATATTGCGTCCTTTCAAGCAACGCACGGCGCGCGCGCACACAGAAATAATCTCATATATATACAAGGTCCACCATGCCATGGATAGTTTGTTTTCTCTGGCCTTGTATGGTGAAGTGTACCACGTCTCCCAGCTCAGACGCGAGATGTGGACAAATTGGAGGAAGCTTGTGCGTATGTCAGACATGTGTAGCCGCATGCCGCATGCATGGTCGATCGTGTTGGAAAAAGCTATAACTGGAATGGATGACATTTAAAAAAAAATGTGGAATGGACCAACGGCCATTCTCCTGTACATGCTGCGATCGGGATACCCTTAACTAGATCAGAGGATTAGCTAGCTTACGCCATGACTTTTGATTCCTCACTGACGTCCAGAGGTAGCAGTGTAGCACTGACTAATTGATCTACTTCACTAGGTGATTCCTGCTTCAACTACCGATGGCAAATTATGGTTAGTGATCCTATCCCCTCACGCTGTCTCCAACACACCTGTTACGAACCTAAATTCAAAATGGATCTCCAGCACAATACCTATAAGACTTATTTTAGGTGTCAGAAGAGGCATAACTCAAACCTGATTATTATCTCTTCTGTAGATCTATTTGTAGAAAATGTTATCTTTTGAGTCTTGTTGTTGGAGAAGATAAAAATAAATATTACATCTTTTACCTATAACGCTACTCAAAGAACGAATGATTCTTATATTTTAAGTCACAGTTGTTGACGGTCTCACGTAACGGTCCCCATCATTTGCACATGCATGTGCGTGGGTGCGCACGCTCGCACGAACACATGGGTCGCCACCGGCCAGCCGGCCGGCTGTTGGATTCGCTCGTACAGTCGCACGAGATGCGGGCGGCACGGCCGTATGTGACCATGCCATGCGGCGTACGCAGCGGTGGATAACAACCGTCCGAGGCTCCGAGCTATGCTACTGGGACACACACTGTACCAAACGTCCAGGATCACACTAACATGTTTTGGGTATCCTAGCTGCATATAAGTATTGAACCAAAAAGTTCTCCTGTTATTTGCTGGATTAACACTTATATAGGCACGCACACTAATCTCTATAAACTCATGCACACACCCTATCCCTATATATGAGCATCTTCGAAAGACCGAGACTAGATCGACAGGTCTTGAAACTGATGACGTCACCACATGTGTTTCGCTGTCAACAGGCATTGTCGTCTATCATTGAAAGAATAACATCATTAATTAAATCCTAGAATAATACAGAAAATGTGATCACCTATATCAACTCGAGAACTTAAATCCGGATGAACATGTTCCACCACAAGAAAACCAGCTAGCTGAGCTATGCCTAATTCGCTCGAGTAACACCTCTATTATGCAGAATCCAGCTTGTGGAACAAGACGGAGAGTGAGCTGCGCTGCTGCTTCTTCCTCTTCCTAAAATTTGGATTCTTTGGGTGTTTTGGTAGCACTTCTCACGCCGCTCCTGGAAGCCGTTTCAGCACGCCGCGAGCCAAATAGAGTCCCCGGCAACTGCTCCGCTAGAGGAGTCCCACAAAATCTGCTGACTAGATCTAGTACAGAATGGACTTGTTGTCCCGGGCGGTAACGACCTTTAGTCCCGGTTACCGCGCCGGGACCACGATCCCAGGACTAAAATGCTCACTTGAAGCCGGAAAAACAAGTTTCACATGCTCCTTCTTGTCCTCATGGGCCCAGTGCGTGGCCTTGGTCTGCTTTGCTCTGCCACCACACTGGGAGGTGCTGAAGCGGCGGACGGCGGCGCAGCACAAGGAGTGACTGAGCGGCAGAGGGCGGAGGCACGGAGAGGGGAGGAGGCGGTGCAGTCCAGGGTGTGTTGGCGCGGGAGGAGGTGGGGAGAGGGTGCAGCGACGCGTGGAGGTAGTGATGATGTGTGGAGGCATGGAGGCGGAGGAGCCCGTGTGGAGGCAGAGACCGGACACATAGGGAGGAGCGCGGAGGGAGAAAAAGCGCATGGAAGATGAGCAATGGAGGAAAACATGCAGATAAATAAGAAATAAGGAATAAAAAATAAAAGGGAAAGGAGAAAAAAAGAATGGGCAATCTAGATATTTCATCTTTTTTTCAACCAGGAGAAGTAGCTGTTTGACAAAAATGTTTTTTGAACAAGACAAACTGGAGTCGTGAAGAGTTGCTCTATAATAGAATCTATAATGGAAGTTGTTTTGACTAGAGTTGGAGCTCTACCAAACAGACCATAAGATGGTGTGGAATCATACCATACTAGTTGGCAGCATTTCAACTTTATTCAAGTTGTCACGAAAGCTTGTGCTAGAAAGGACTGTGTTTTTGTCAATACTAACCGTGGCATAAGTGGGTAATTTAGAAGCATATGTGGGTAATCTAGGTGCGAATTTTGGGATAGGTTGTTTTTATTATTAATAGTGGGCGTGAATAATTTGGATGTAAATATATAGGAATACTTTATATTATTATAAATTTTTCATAATAGTATATGTGGTTTTATTTTAGATAGTTTTTGACAATAGCACGTGTTTGATGGTTAGTTTAGAGGCAAAGTTAGATGTTTTCTTAATATTATTTTTTTATAATGGCATGTGTAGGTAATCTATGAAGATTTAGGGGTTATTGTATGTTATATATTATTTTTCATAATGACAAAGGCGAGTAATTTGGATATAGATTTAAGGGCTAGTAATTTTGATATAGAAGGTCTAGTAATATTTTCACAATGGCAGGAGGTGAGTAATTATTTTTAGAAAAAAGAATAGTTCAAGTGGTTCTTATCGTTGTTGATGACAAGTGACTATCAAATAGATGGTCGAATGTTTCTGATTTTTATGGGGATTTCCAGAATTTATATGTTCTAGGACGTCATGTAGGGATTAATGTGGATGCTTTAAAAGGCGTCCCCAATCGAATAGATATATGTTCCTGAGTTTTATGAAGATTTCTATAATTCATATTGTTTCTAGGATGTCATGTAGGGATTAATGTGGAGTCCTTAAGAGGAATTTCCAATTTTATTAATACGAATTGAAACATCAGAGCCTCCACGATAATCCTTCCATAGGTCATTATAAAAGATCTGCCCATTATTCAGTAGACTCTAATCACCATTGATAACAATAGTTATTGGATCTTTTATGTTATTAAAAATTACCCACAAAGGTCAGTACAAAACATATTTTAAAATATCCCTAAATTTGCATCTAAATTACTCACCCTATCATTATGATAGATAATCTAAGCAACCCCTTAAACTTGTATCTAAATTACCTACTTCTTAAACAAAAATATCCCCACAAATCTATATCTAAATACAAGTTGTGTCATCATGAAGACAAGTATACATGCACTCAAGATCAATAACAATATATTATATATTTAGTAGTCATGAAAAAAAATGCTTCCTTAATGACTCATACCAATTATACTAACTTTTTTAAAGAAATACATTAATATTGATGACAATTATTTATGTAAGTTGCTATTTTAGATAAATTTATGCATTTTGATTGGAGCAATATGAAATACTCCCTCCATCCCAAAATAAGTGTCGCTTTGGGTTTGTTCAAGTCAAACCTTCTTAAGTTTAACTAGATTTATAGAAAATATTAATAATATTTTTATCTCCAAATAAGTATCTTCTGAAAATATATTCAACAATTAATCTAATGATACTGGTTATGCTCCATAAATATAAATGATTTCTTGTGTATATTTGGTCAAAGTTAAAAGTATTTGACTTCTCGATAAGTGAGAATGATATTTATTTTGGGATGCAGTGAGTATGTATCTATACAAATAGTATAGTTTAAGAAATATATTGTTTACTAAAAATACTGGTGCATATAGTTCTTTGATAAAGGAAATTAAACATCTAGAGTAGTGAAAGAGGACATTACAGACCAAAGGCGACCATGGTCTCCATGGTTGTTTAAATTCCTTTTGGAGTTCAGTACTCCCAGTGTTCTTAAATATAAGGGATTTTCAATTATCCTAATGAGTCAAACCATCTTAAATTTGGCAAAGTTTGGAGGAAATAATAGTAATATTTATGAAATAGAATGATATTCATTAGATACATTATGAATTGTATTTTCATAATTAACCTCTTTGATGTGGTAGGTGTTAATACTCTGGAGAGAGCTCCCGCGCCCACGCGTGAGCACGGCGACAAGCGCTTAGCTCCTGGGCCTCTTCCGCCACCTCTCCGGCGGGGCCGGGGGAGGGAGTGATGGCCGGGGGAGGGCGACGGTGCTGCTGGTTCGGGCTGACCGCTCAGGCGGATTGGGGGCGTCCGGGGAGGATTCGTGTTCCGCCTCGGGGACCCTTACGCCGCCTATCTGGCGGGGCCGAGGGTGAAGGTGGACGTCGGAGCATCGGGAGAAGAAGCTGCTGATGCCGGTCGGAGCGCCCGCCCTCTCGGCGACGGCGGGAGGGCCGCGCCCACTGGGACCTCTGATCACGATTGGAAGGGACGAGTAGCTCCAAATCTCCGGCGAGGTGAGGCACTGTGAATCTGGCGTAAGCGTCAGGGAGGTGTTTGCTCTGTCTTCACAGGGAGCGACGGAAACAAGCGAAAGGGTGGTGCGGCGACGGCGGCCTGCTGGGACGGCCGCACGGCTCCTGCTCGACGAATTGCGTCTGAAAGAAAAATTGTTTCCCAGGTAAGTCTGCTTGTCGCATAATTTCTAGTTTGTGAAGGATTTGGAGTTCTAGAAGCTTGGAGATAGTATAGCCGCCGGCTTGTACACTGCTTAGGAGCTAAGTCTGCTAAGCGCTGTACGATTATGGCTGAGCAAACTGGGCAAAAGTGTAGCTTGAATAGGCGACATTCTGCGCCCTATCTTATTACGACCTCAGAGCCGCTAGTCGGAGCAGGAAGGTCATGGAGGGGGTCGAGATTCTGGGCACTCGACGATGATGGCAACGAAGATAGTGACGATGAAGGCATCAAATAGAAGGTTGAGGATTCTGATGAAGAATCTTAAAATTCTGAAAAGGAATTCATACGAGATGCAACACGTGCCGGGTTCTCGGTCGATGAGTTGATCAGAGCGGAGAATCTGTTAACAGAGAATTTTAATTCTCCAAAATTTGCCTCAATAGACAGGGGGGCAGGGCATGCTAGGCATCCCCGGCTGCTGGCCTATTGAATTACAGAGGTGGTGGCTGATTTGCGTCTCCAGAAAATTGAGAAACGTGGAAGGGACCTCTGCCTAAACCAAGGCCCCCACATAATCGGCAAATTGGAGATATATTAGTCAAGGATCTAAGGCTATTCAGCCCATCTCAACGACAACAACAATAAAGTCTTTAAGTCCCAAACAAGTTAGGATAGGCTAGAGTTGAAATCCAAGCAATCAAGGCTCAGACACGTGAATAGCTGTTTTTCAAGCACTCATATCTAAGGCTAAGTCTTTGGGTATATTCCATTCTTTTAAGTCTTCTTTTATTGTCTCTACCCAAGTCAACTTCGATCTTTCTTTGTCTTTCTTCACGTTACTATCCTGGCTTAGGATTTCACTACGCACCGGTGCCTCTGGAGGTATCCGTTGGATATGTCCAAACCATCTCAACCGGTGTTCAACAAGCTTTTTTTCAATTGGTGCTACCCCTAATCTATCACGTATATCATCGTTCCGAACTCGATCCCTTCTTATATGACCGCAAATCCAACGCAACATACACATTTTCGCGACACTTATCTGTTGAACATGTCGTCTTTTCGTATACCAACATTTTGCACCATACAACATAGCAGGTCTAATCACCGTCCTATAAAACTTGCATTTTAGCTTATGTGGTACCCTTTTGTCACATAGGACATCAGATGCGTGACGCCACTTCATCCACCCTACTTTGATTCTATGGCTAACATCTTCATCAATATCCCCGTTTTTCTGTAGCATTGATCCTAAATATCGAAATGTATCATTCCTAGGCACTACTTGACCTTCCAAACTAATATCATCCTCCTTCCGAGTAGTAGTGCCGAAGTTACATCTCATATACTCAGTTTTACTTCTACTGAGTCTAAAACCTTTGGACTCCAAAGTCTCCCACCATAACCATAGTTTCTGATTCACTCCTATCCGGTATTCATCAACTAGCACTACATCGTACGCGAAAAGCATACACCAAGGGATGTCCCCTTGTATATCCCTTGTGACCTCATCCATCGCTAAGGCAAACAGATAAGGGCTCAAAGCTAACCCTTGACGTAGTCCTATCCTAATCGGGAAGTCATCCGTGTCTCCATCACTTGTTCGAACACTAGTCACAATATTGTTGTACATGTCCTTAATGAGCCCGATGTACTTCGTTGGGACTTTATGTTTGTCCAAAACCCACCACGTAACATTCCTTGGTATTTTATCATAAGCCTTCTCCAAGTCAATAAAAACCATGTGTAGATCCTTCTTTTTCTCCCTATACTGCTCCATAACTTGTCTTATTAAGAAAATGGCTTCCATGGTTGATCTTCCAGGCATAAAACCAAATTGGTTCATAGAGACCCTCGTTATTGCTCTCAAGCGATGCTCGATAACTCTCTCCCATAGCTTCATAGTATGGCTCATTAACTTAATTCCCCGGTAATTAGTACAACTTTGAATATCCCCTTTATTCTTGTAGATCGGTACCAATATACTTATCCTCCAATCGTCAGGCATCTTGTTCGATCGAAAAATATGGTTGAACAACTTGGTTAGCCATACTATAGCTATGTCCCCAAGGCATCTCTACACCTTGATTGGGATACCATCCGGTCCCATCGCCTTACCTCCTTTCATCCTTTTAAACATCTCTTTGACCTCAGATTCTTGGATTCTCCGCACAAAGCGTCTATTGGTGTCATCAAAAGAGTCATCCAACTGAAAGGTTGTGTTTGTATTTTCATCATTGAACAATTTGTCAAAATACTCTTGCCATCGATGTCGGATTTCATCCTACTTCACCAAGAGATGCTCCCTTTTATCCTTAATGCACTTAACTTGGTTGAAGTCCCTTGTCTTTCTCTCACGAATCCTAGCCATCCTATAAATGTTCTTCTCTCCTTCCTTCGTACTCAAATGTTGGTAAAGATCCTCGTACGCTCTACTCTTTGCCACACTTACAGCTCGCTTTATAGTCTTCTTTGCCACCTTGTACTTCTATATGTTGTCCACACTCCTATCATGGTACAAGCGTTTATAGCATTCTTTATTCTCCTTAATAGCCCTTTGGACTTCCTCGTTTCACCACCAAGTATCTTTAGCCTCGCCTCCACTTCCTTTGATTACTCCACACACCTCTGAGGCCACCTTCCGAATGTTGGTTGCCATCTTCTCCCACATGTTTTTTATGTCCTCTTCTTCCTTCCAAGAGCCCTCTTTGATAACCCTTTCCCTGAATACCTCTGACGTCTCCCCTTTTAGTTTCCACCACTTTGTTCTTTCAATCTTAGCTTGTTTATCCCTACGGGCACACACACCTGGAAACGAAAGTCTGCCACCAAAAACTTATGTTGAGAAACAACACACTCTTCTGGTATCACCTTGCAACCCAAGCATGCTCGTTTGTCCTTTCTTCTTGCGAGGACAAAGTCAATTTGGTTAGAGTGTTGTCCGCTACTGAAGGTCACTAGATGAGATTATCTCTTTCTAAAGAAAGTGTTGGCTATCATCAGGTCAAAAGCTACTGCGAAGTCCAGAACTTTCTCCCCCTCCTGATTCCTACTACCATACCCAAAACCTCCATGAATTGCCTCGAAACCTGCGCTTGTAGTACCTACATGCCCATTAAGATATCCTCCTATAAAAAGCTTCTCACTACTAGGTACAACTCTAATCTGGCCATCTAAGTCTTCTCAGAACTGTCTCTTAGCACTCTCGTTGAGGCCTACTTGGGGGCACATGCACTAATTACGTTCAAGACCATATCACCAACGACCAGCTTGACTAAGATAATCCTATCTCCTTGCCTTCTCACTCCCACCACACCATTCTTGAGGCTCTTATCAATCAAAACTCCTACTCCATTTCTATTCACGGCTGTCCCTGTATACCAAAGCTTGAAACCTGTATTGTCCACCTCCTTCGCCTTTTGACCCTTCTATTTAGTCTCTTGAACGCATAATATATTTACACGCCTCCTAGTCGCGGTATCAACTAATTCTCTTAACTTACCTATAAGCGACCCTACATTCCAACTACCTAAACGGATCCTAATTGGTTCGACTAGCTTCCTTACCCTTCGCACCCATAAAACAACAAAATCTTTGAGAGATTTGTGCTCAGAGAGGCGCAGATGAATTAATTCCGGGTTAGAAGAAATGGAAGGAGGAAAGACATAATCGGTCTCTGTGCGGAGACGGTCATTGGGCCGTTCGGAGGCGTGTGGGCTGGAAAGATTTGCTACCAACAAGTTAGTTAAGGTGGGCTCTCATCCGGCTTTTAAGCCAACACAGGGATTAAATCTCCTGTTTAATGCCGGGGGGGGGGGGCGTCGAGGCGTTTGGCGGTGAGAGGAGACTTAAGGATTATGGCGCGGGTTCAAAGGGTTCATCCGCACCGCAGCCAAAAAACCTTGTCAGAAAAAGCGCTAGTCTACGAGCGCAAGGTCGAGAGGGTGACCGAGTCAAAGAAGATAGCGGGCAATCATGGTGTGCGGGATAGAGGGGAAAGGGTGAGCGCTGGTGTTTATGGACCCTATCGTCGTGATCGGGGTGCTGTAGGCGCGGGGCGAAGCTGGGGCGGAATGAAAGAGTTGGGCATGGAGGAGTGGTGCCCCCAGGGTCACTTTAGAGGAGCACGATCTGGTAGGTTTGGAGGTTTTGGTAGGGGATGTGCTGGGCAGTTCCCTCCACCGGGAGGAGCTAGGAGAGGTGGGCCTCTAGAGCCAGCGCCTGGCAGATGGGTGTAGCAAGAGGACAGGCAGCAACCATAGTTGTAGGAAGAGGATAGCGGTGCAAGCGAGCCTTCTGAAGCCGATGGTAATGCTTCTGGGCTGGGGTCTGATAGTGAGCTTGGTTGGTCTGTCGAGGTGGAGGGCAGCAGGGATGGTGGAGATGCCGGCAAGGTGGGTGGACGCTGTTCTAGGTGTTCAAAGAAGGGACAACAAGCGGTAGCTTGCAAGGCAGAGGTGTATTGTGTGATATGTGACTCGCATGAGCACATGAACCACAAATGTCCTCTCCTCAAAGTGCCGAGACCTGTGGCTCATGCTGCGGGATATGCAATGATGGGGTTGGGATTCTACCATATCCCTTGTCCACCTTTGCCTAGGACGAAGAAGGATTCCAAGATGGCTCGGGTTTCTGTGGTTGGAGGTACCTTGTCCGAAGACCAGCTGTTGATGCAGTTAAAAAGAATCGTGCCAGTTAAGTGGAATTGGGAGCTGAAGGAGCTCGGGGATGGCAAGTTTCTTACCCAGTTCCCTTCTATGGCTGAGCTGCAGCGTTCAATTGTATATGGCGGAGTGGATGCAAAGGGAGAGGGAGTGCCTAATGACACTAGGCTGAAGTTTGAAGAGTGGCAGGAAAAGGAAGAGGGTTTCCTGTTGCCCAAGGTGTGGGTGAGGGTGAGGTGCATCAGAGAACCGTTTCACGAGTTTCTCATCTTGTGGGCGGTGGGATCCCTGCTTGGAGCGACACAAACTGTTGACATGGAGACCACGAGGAAGAATGAGTTTGGTCGCATTTTGGTTGCAATGCTTGATCCTAAACTGATCCCGAGGGTGCTGGATGTGGTGATCGGTGATCATTATTTTGATTTGGAGTTTGAAGTGGAGAAAAGAGGTTTTGATGAGAAAGGAGAGAAGGTTGACATTGAGTGGGATGGTGGTGAAGATGAGGGGGATGGAGAAGGGAAGGAACAGGGTCCGAATGGTGAAAACAGACTGGATGATGATCAGTCAAGGATGAGGGATAACAAGCACCCTAATGGGAATGGTGAGGAGGATAAAAGGAAGGATTCTCATTCTGAGAAAGATGCTCGAGTCAAGGGACATGTTCTTAGTGAAGAGGAATTTCAGGAGTTCCTTAGATGGAAAGCCAGCCAGGTGATTGATGTAGCTGTAAATGAGGTTTTGGAAGACTTAGCTACAAAAGTGATGGAAGAAAAGGATGAGCCCATGGAAGATGACACTGAAAATCCTGGGGCAGTTGTTTTTTTTCTGTGGAGGCGCATGGTGGAGGGGAGGCGATGGAAGTGGAAGGAAGCATAGCAGCTAATCAGGTTGAGGAAATGGGAGATGGTGCTGAAGGAAGTGTTGAAGTGGAGGGAGAGAGGTGCTGCACGTTGATGGCGGCGGACGGACATGATGATGCAAAGTTCGTGGGAGCAGCATTGATCCTAGAGGTTGTCCATTCTCTGACCAGGGCGAGTACAAGGCTTGCTGGAGTGGTGGCAGAACATACTTTGGTGCGAGCGGAACGTTTGGTGCAGTCCAGAAATCTAGAATGCAACAAAGGTAACAATTTGTCAGACCCATCTTGTTTCTTACCCCTTTCAAATGCTGTAGATAACCTGTGGGCGTTGGGTTTAGGGGTGGGAATTAATAATGGGGGTTCCTTTGAATTGAGTGTTCAGAACTTAGTGGAGGATGTTCTAATCAGTGAAAGGCCCTGCTCGGTTTCGGGAGTAGGGGAGGGCGAGTTTTCGGATATTGAGTCTGTTGACTCTGATAGTTTTGAAAGGAGAGCGCTAGAATTCTTGTGTGGAGATTTAATGGAAGAAGTTTTTGACGATGACAGTTATCACCTAAGTAGTGATCTTAAGACTGTTAAGCGTCGTCTAGGAAGAGGGCTTCGAGAAAGTTAAAGGTTAGGATCAATAAGATTAGTATGAAATGAAAGGAATCTTTTGGAATAGCAGAGGTCTTCGTGACTTGTCTAAAACCAAATTTCTGAGTAATACAAGAGAGCAGGGGCTGGATTTCATTGCTCTCTTGGAAACCGGTAGAAAAGATTTTACACTGGCAAAGCTCGAAAGGTATTGTGGAGGGAAAAATTTTGTGTGGCACTAGACTGAACCGCATGGAAGGTCAAGAGGGATGCTGCCAGGAGTAAATTTAGATGTCTGCGATGTTGGAAGCATAGAGGAGGGAGAGTTTTTTATTAAGTTTCACCTCAGAAACAGGAGTGGTGACTTTCATTGGTGCTTAGTGGCAGTCTATGGCGCTGCTCAACCAGAATTTAAGGAACAATTCCTAACGGAATTGGTACAGGCTTGCAGGAAAGTCTCCCTCCCTCTACTGGTGGGTGGAGACTTCAATATAATAAGAAACCCAAGTGAGAAAAATAATGATAGATACGACGATCGATGGCTTTTTTTGTTTAATGCCATTATAGATGGTTTGAACTTAAGGGAAATAGAAATGTTAGGGAGGAAATTCACTTGGGCCAACTCCAAAAACGTACCAACCTATGAAAAATTAGATAGGGTGTTGGCCAGCACAGAGTGGGAGCAAAAATTTCCCCTAGTCACTGTTGATGCACCGAGTAGGGAAATCTATGATCACACTCCCTTGCTTCTTAGCACTGGCGAGAAGGTACGTACGGGCAATTAGCCAGAGTTCAAATTTGAACTTAGCTGGTTCCTTCAGAAAGATTTTTTTCGAAACGGTAGCAAGGATTTGGAAAAGTGTAGATTATGGATCTACCCCAATGAAGAAATGGCAAAATAAGATCAGAAGATTAATGCAGTTTCTGAGAGGCTGGGCAAAGAACGTAAATGATAATTTTAAAAGAGAAAAGGAGGAGCTGTATCGGCTAGCTGAGGAACTGGATTTAAAAGCAGAATCCCAGATTTTGAGCCAACAAGAGCTTGACCTGAAGCAAAGTGTGAAGGAAAAAATCACATGGTTGCTTCGCGAAGAAGAAATCAAGTGGTTCCAAAGGGAAAAAAACTAAGGACCTACTAGAAGGGGATAATAATACTAAATATTTCCACATGGTGGCCAATGGGAAAAGAAGGAAAACAATGATTTTTGAGCTAGAACAAGATGGGGAATTGATCAAGGGACAAGAAAACTTAAAAGTTTTCGTAACAAAATATTATAAGGAAATATTCCAAATGAATGACATACCTCAGATTAATGAGGAAGAAAATATGTTACTAATAGATATGTTTACGGAGAAAGAAGTAAGAGAAGCAATATTCCAAATGAAACATAATAAGGCACCAGGTCATGACGGCTTCCTGGCGGAGTTCTACCAAGTATTTTGGTCTCTCATAAAAGATGACCTAATGGCCATGTTTCAGGAGTTCCATACTGGTAATTTACCTTTGTTTAACCTTAATTTCGGTACAATCACTCTAATCCCGAAACAAAAAGAAGTCAAACAAGTGCAGCAATATAGGCCTATTTGTATGCTTAATGTGTGTTCTAAGATCTTTACTAAGGTCTTAGCTAACAGGCTAGCTGCAGTGGCAGACAAAGTAGTGAGACCCTCGCAAACTGCTTTCATATCAGGAAGGAACATTCTAGGAGTAGTGATACTGCATGAAGAAATACATGAGCTGCACAGAAAGAAGAAGAATGGGGTAATACTAAAGTTGGATTTCGAAAAAGCCTATGACAAAGTCAATTGGACCTTTGTGCAGCAGACCCTAAGGATGAAGGGCTTCTCACCAGTGTGGTGTAAATGGATTGAAGAGGTAGTAAGTCAAGGAAGTGTGGGGGTTAAAGTGAATAACGAAATAGGCCAAAACTTTCAGACCAGAAAAGGACTTAGACAGGGGGGTCCCCTCTCACCTATCCTTTTTAATTTGGTAGTAGATATGTTGGCCATTCTCGTGTCAAGAGCAAAGAATTGTTGACAATTTAGGGGATTGGTACCTAATCTAGTTGATGATGGGATATCCATTCTGCAATACGCAGATGACAATACTATTTATGGAGGATGACTTAGAAGAGGCTAGAAATCTAAAACTTGTGCTGGAAGCTTTTGAAAAATTGTCAGGTCTGAAAATTAATTTTCATAAAAGTGAATTGTTTTGTTTCGGTGCAGCTAAAGACCGAGGTTTGGAATATAGGGGGATTTTCGGTTGTGTAGAGGGAAGCTTCCCCTTCAGATACTTAGGAATCCCAATGCACTATCGAAAGCTTTCAAATAAGCACTAGAGTTCATTGGAAGAGCGCTTCCAGAAAAAACCTAGTAGTTGGAAAGGGAAGCTTCTCTCCTTGGGGGGCAGACTAGTGTTGATCAATTCGGTATTGTCAAGCCTACCGATGTTCATGATGTCCTTCTTTGCCATCCCTAAAGGGGTAAGGAAAAGACTGGATTATTATCGATCCAGATTTTTCTGGCAGTGATGAACACAAAAAGAAGTACAGGCTGGCAAAGTGGAGTATCCTTTGTAAGACAAGATGCATGGGGGACCGGGGATCTTAGACCTTCAGAATAAATGTTTACTTGGTAAATGGCTGTTCAAGCTTTTTAATGAAGAAGGCTGGTGGCAAGACATACTCCAAAAGAAATATGTCAAAGACAAATGTTTGTCTCAGTTAGAAAAACGCCGGGTGATTCACAATTTTGGTCAGGTTTGATGGAGGTGAAAGATTTGCTGTTACAGAATGGAAAGTTTAAGGTAAACAGTGGTCACCAAACAAGATTTTGGGAGGATGTGTGGATTGATCAACAGCAGCTAATGCGGATTTTCCCGGACTTGTACAGGATAGTAAGGAAAAGAGGGGTATCGGTAGCCAGTGTTCTAAGATCGACACTGCTGAATATTTCGTTTAGGCAGGGATTAGTGGGAGACAGACTAAGAGAGTGGCTCAAGCTATTCTCTTTAGTTTTTTCGGTAAAGCTAAACAACGATAAGGATATCTTCATTTGGCAAATAGGAAAAAATGGAGTTTTTTCAACGCTGTCGCTGTATAGGGAAATAATGAAAAGAGAGAAGACTTCAGGGAAAGATGTGTTCTGGAAAGCAAAGTTGCCTCTGAAAATTAAAATTTTTCTTTGGTATTTAAAGAGAGGGATAATTTTAACAAAAGATAATTTAATTAAGAGGAGGTGGAAAGGAGATTCTAAGTGCAGCTTCTGTGGCTTAGAAGAAAATATTCAGCATCTTTTCTTCAATTGCCGAGTAGCTAGATTTGTCTGGAATGCACTGTTCATCACCTTTAACATTCAACCACCAGAATGCATTTCTCACATGTTTGGATCTTGGATAAGGAGATTTGCTCCTGCACTAAGAAATCAAGTAATAGTGGGGATAGCGGCCATTTGTTGGGTCTTATGGTTGAATAGAAATGATGCGGTGTTTCAAAATTTAGTTACTAACTCTTATTTGCAGGTACTTTTCAGGGGAACTTTTTGGATCAGGCAATGGTCCAAGCTGTCTAAAGAGGAAGAGGGAAGAAATTTGAAAGATGGCTGTAGACGCTTAGAAGGCTTGGTGCTACAACTCTTTGGAACCTGTGGGTGGAAGAATCAGAAAAGAATAGGACTGTAGAGTCCTTCGTGAGTTTAGTTTTGATCTGTGATCAGTGGCCTTTTGTTTGATTTGAGATCAGTGAACTTGTTTAGCTATTGTGTTGCCTTCTGATGTAAGGTTTCAGGTTGCTGTGAGTCTGAACTGTCCGGATAGCGGAAAACTGGGCTAAGTCCCTTTCTTGTTTGGTTAAGCTCTAAACATTCACTTGTGAATGTGAAGGCTGGACTGAATTGTTCCGAAATCTAAAAAGGGTGTTAATACTCTTCTAACATGGTCAAATTAACTTAGGATAGTTTGACTTAAGACGATTAAAAATCTCTTCTATATATGCTTCAATATTAATATTCTCTTGAGGTTAGTATTGTTGGCCTACTAGATCTCATTTTAAATTCCATCATGATCTTGAAGCGTGGTGTGGCTTAAATGATTATTTATGCAATTGTGGCAATAAAGAGTGCAATCTAATACATAAAGTCCTTGTTGTTTTTTACTAAAATACAAAAAGGATAGTTTTGAATAAGCGTTACAATAAGCACAATAGTTTCAATTTAACATATAGATAATAAAAAAAACTGTAGCAACCAAAGACAAAAGTTCTGAAGTCCAAATCTAGAGTCTTAATGTCGTTTGACCAGAGTTGCAATAAGAACCACCACAATTTAAGCTAAGAGTTCAAGGAAATGCATATTGAATACACATATAGGTACCACTCAGAGAGAGAGAGAGAGAGAGAGAGAGAGAGAGAGAGAGAGAGAGAGAGAGAGAGAGAGAGAGAGTATAAATATAGATGATAAAAATTTACAGACTAATTCATAAGTTCATTACAACTGAATAGATTTTATGAAGTCTCGGTGTACTAGGTTAGAAAATGAATATAGAGAGAACAAAGATCTGTAATTTTGATTATTTGTATGTACATAATAATCACGAACTTCTAGTACAAATGTTTCTTTAGATTCTAGCTGGTGAATGAGCACATTTTGACAGAGCAATTAATTAATTCATAATAGTATGATAAGTTGGTCCTTGCCAGACGTTTCATACATCAACTAGTAAATTTGTAGTTGTGCAGTTGTGCTTAGATCTCGGAAGGCTTGGCTCTCTATGACTCAGGGATTATACCGGTTCAGGCGACATGCTCTACATCTAGTGTGTGGCGTCTGATCGTGTTCCTAAGCTCGAGGGCTCGAAGTTTGCAGTAGGGTTTACAGAACAGAGAGGTTTGAGCGACTAAGGGTTGGGAAAGAAGGTGTCTAGAGAGCCTAGTACTGCTTGAGACCGAGAGAGAGAAAAGGGCCCCTGCCTCCCCTTATATTGCTTTTGGGGGGTAGGGTTAAAAAAAATAGAGTGGACGCTTCACGTCAGCTAGTCCGGTTTGAGGGCCATCCTTATCCATTGGGTGCCATCTTGCATGTCGTACTCGTACTTGGGGCGAAGATGTGGGAAGCATGGTTTCCCACATTAAACAAGGAAGGAGATAACGTCCGTCGGGTCACACGTTTTGCAAACACGTGACCCGTCTTCAACCTCCGCGCGACGCCCACTCCCAATCGCCTTCTGAAAGGATCTAAACAATGCCTAGAGGGGGGGGGGGTGAATAGGCGTATCTAAAAATTTCTACGTAATCTCAAAGTCAAATATCAGTGACAGTCAGAAGTCCCGACAGTTTGTGTCAGAATTTCCGGTAGCCGGAAGTTCCGTCGCAAACAGCCGGGAGTTTCGGCACCTACGAGATTTTCACTACAAGTGCTAAAATAAACTTTGAGGATATCTTACAACCCCACTCCCTAGTGGTAAAATGAAGTGTTGGGTTGCTCCTTTGACGCCGGAAGGTCACCACTCCGTAGATCGAGTCCAAACCCTAAGAGGAGAGTTGGGGAGGAAGACAAACCAACAAGAACAAATATGATAGCACAAATCACAACAACAAGCACACGGGACACAAGAATTTATTCTGAGGTTAGACAACCCCACAAAGGAGCTCCTACGTCCTTGTTGTTGAGGTGACCACAAAGGTCGAAGTCTCTTCCACCTCTTTGCCTCTCTCAAAGCAACCACAAAGGTTACTTGAGCTTTCCACTAAGAAATCGAGGGTAATACAAACTTCCCAAGGCTCTTCCACAAGATGGAAGCTCTTGGGCGATGCCTAGCTGGCTAGGGTTCCAAGAACCCAAGAGTAATAGACACAAATCCAACCGGCTTGATGAAGAAATCAAGTGCTCAAGCTTGCCAAAGTGATTTTCTCACTCAATCCACTCTCCTTTCACTCAAAACCCTAGGGAGATCGAAGATTGGAGCAAGGGGGAGAAGAGAGGGGTGCCTTGAATGCTTAGGAGCTATTTTGGACGAAGGTTGGTGAGCAATGAATGAGTGGTTAGCAGTTAGAAGAGAGGAGAGAGCTATTTATACTCATAGAAAAATTCAACCGTTTAGATCTGAGTCGAAAGTTCTGACACAGATCGCCGGAACTTCCGGCACTATGCAAAAATATTGTTCACGTAGACAGTCCACTGGGCTTGCTCGCATATCGTCGGAACTCTTAGCAATAGTAGTTGAGCGGCGATCCCTGTGACCCCAACCAAGAAGGTGAGCAAAGGTAGGAAAGTCTACCTTGTAGTGCTTCCCTTCAGTGGTCCAATGAATGACATGAGTATCTTCACGAGTGTCCAAGTGGTAGGAGGCATAGAACTGACAAATAATCTCATTGTACCATGGCTTGTGGAACTCCATCAGCTACGCTAACCCCATCCTCTTCAAGTCAGTGATCAGCTGCTTAAGCTCCAACCTAGGCAATTTACCAAGTTCGTAGGTGTCAATGTACTTCATCTGAACCACTAGGGCCTCTCTCTTGTTGATGTAGCGGAGATAAACCAAATGATGATAGAAGTCAAAATAAAACAGTTCCTAGAACCTGTACTCAATCCTTAAATCCTTGGGCTCATCATAGAGAGGTTGGGCACACCAACGAGAATCTCAGCCACATGGCTACGATAATCCACCATCAAGTGCGGGGTGTAGCCACCAGCGGGATTGGGGGTATGCTGAGGCTCCTGGATGGATGGAGTAGGACCGACGAACGGAGGCAATTGGCTGATCCCAAAATAGCCTAGACCAGAAGGCAGGGTCATGGTGCACACATCCTCAACAATAGTCCTTCGTTCTTGATCAAGAGCTTCCTCAGCAGGATCAACAGCGGGCACAACACCAAGGCTAGGAACAAACTCCAGAGCAGCAGCACCAACAGGCGGAGCTAGAGCTTGGATTTGAGCACGACCACCACGATCACCAGCTGCATCATGAGGGAGGGACGCCTTGGTGCGTCCAGTCGACCGAGAGGTTGCGGCGGTGTCATTGTTCTTCTTGGAACGCTTCTCGCTACGATGCAGAGGAGTGTCATCACTACTAGAAGCCATCACCACGGAGAAAAATGAAGAGAAACTAAGAATCAAGGCAGAAGAAAGTTGAACGAGAGCCTAGAGATGGAGAAACATGGATGGAGTAGCGACCAAGGGGTCGGAGGTTCCGGCTATCGCCGGGACTTTCGGCGCACTTTGGTGGCCAATCCATACATGGGGCTCCAAATCTATGCAACCATTCACACAAGGAAGGAAGAGGAGGAGAGAGGGAGGAAGAACAGAACCAAATCGCAAGGTACATTTGAAGTTAGGGTTAGCCATGGAGGTTGTACCTTGGGATAGAGAGGAAGAAAGGAGAAACACCAAATCCACAGCACCAACGAGCAGATCCACAATAGGAACCACCTCTTCCAATGATTGGACGGTCTCTCCAGCATTAGGGTGACAACAAACACAGATAGGCGGAGAAGTTGTGGCGTCAAGAAATGGAGGCAGCGTCAGCTTCGGGATTCCTAAGCGGAGTCGGAGGGAGGACGGAGCCGGAACCCCCGATGACAAGGATGGCCAGAGCTCTGGGGCACAGACACGACGGTGGCTGCGGGCAACACAGGGGCGCGGTGTGGCTCGGGGAAGGGCAGAGGAGACGATGAATGGCAAGTTACTGGGCCGGGCCGTAGTCAAAGCAAGTTAACCCTAGGTCACGCGCGATCAAATGGGCAGTCAAAGGGGCGCTGACATAGATCTGCGTCGGGAGTTCTGGCCTGAGCTGGGACTTCCAACGTAGAAAGCTTCAAAAAAATTCCTAGCTCATACTTACCATGCCATATGGGGTAAAAATATGATGGACACAACATTTTCACATGTGACTAGATTTCGAACATTCAACACAAAGCAATAGTCACATATGGAAACTATAAAATAGATTTTGAAGGCGTCACACAAAACTTTAGTAAATCTTTTCTCCTTTCTAGATCATACAAATTATGTGCAAGACATCAAGCCACATTACAAGAATCAATGATAGTTAGCTCACTCCTCAAAGCACAAAATCTTGACTCATCTAGAGGCTTTGTGAAGATATCGGCTAGTTGCTTTTCGGTGTTCACATGATGAATTACGATATCTCCTTTGGCTTTGTGGTCTCTCAAAAAGTGATGCCGGATGTCTATGTGCTTTGCTCAAGAGTGGTTTATGGGGTTGTTTGCCAACTTAATGGCACTCTCGTTGTCACACAAAAGGGGAATCTTGGTTAGCTCACAACCAAAGTCTTTGAGAGTTTGCTTCATCCAATGTAGTTGGGCATAGCATGCATCGGTTGCCACATACTCGACTTCGGCGGTGGACAAAGCAACGGAGTTTTGCTTCTTAGAGCTCCAAGACACCAAAGACCTACTAATAAATTGACAAGTCCCGGTGGTACTCTTTCGGTTTACTTTACAACTAGCATAATCCAAATCGGAATAGCCAAGTAACTCGAAAGTGGAGCCTTTAGGATACCATAATCCAAGATTAGGAGTGTGCACTAAATATTGAAAATTTCTCTTAACGGCCATCAAATGACATTCTTTCGGATTAGCTTGAAATCTTGCACACATGCACACACTAAGCATAATATTGGGCCTAGATGTACAAAGGTAAAGGAGGGATCCAATCGTGGAGCGATATACCTTTTGATCGACATCCTTTCCTCCTTGATCAAGGTCAAGATGTCCATTGGCTGGCATAGGTGTCTTGATGGGCTTGGCCTTGTCCATGTCAAACTTCTTCAACATGTCTTTGGTGTACTTGGTTTGACTTATGAACGTGCCATCCTTGAGTTGCTTGATTTGAAATCCAAGGAAGAACTTTAACTCACCCATCATGGACATCTTGAATCTATTCATCATAATCCTACTAAATTCCTCACAAAAAGCCACATTAGTACTACCAAATATTATATCATCGATATATATTTGGCAAACAAAGATATCATTATTGACTTTGCGAGTAAATAAAGTAGCATCGGCCTTTCCTATCTCAAACCCTTGTTTGAGTAGGAAATCCTTCAAGCAATCATACCAAGCTCTAGGGGCTTGTTTGAGCCCATAGAGCGCCTTGTCGAGCTTGTAGACGTGGTTGGGATACTTGGGGTCTTTAAAGCCTGGTGGATGCTCTACATACACCAACTCGAACAGGAGGCCATTGAGAAATGCACTCTTCACCTCCATTTGATATAGCTTGAAATCATGATGAGCGGTGTAGGCAAGTAGAATACGAATTGAGAGCCTAGCCATCGGTGCATAGGTCTCCCCAAAATCCAAGCCTTTAATTTGAGTGAATCCTTGAGCCACCAACCTTGCCTTGTTCCTTGTCACCACGCCATGCTCATCTTGCTTGTTGTGGAAGACCCACTTGGTTCCATTCACATTTTGCTTGGGCCTTTCCACTAAGGACCAGATTTCATTCCGAGTGAAGTTGTTCAACTCCTCTTGCATGGCTATCATCCAATCTAGATCATCAAGTGCCTCTTCCACCCTATGAGGTTCCAAAGGAGAAACAAACGAGTAATGTTCACAAAAACTTACTAAACGGGAACGTGTCGTTACCCCTTTGTCGGATGCTCCCCAATATGTTATCAATGGGATGATCCCGTTGAATGGATTGATGCACTCTAGGATGTGGCACTTGAGTTGATCTTTGGATGGGGCCATCATCTTCATCATCATGGTCATGATCGATTGGAGGGTTGTCTTCACTTCTTTCTTCATTGTTGAGTTGAGGTTGATCTTGCTTATTGTTGACACCATCTTCATGAGAATGACCTTGTGTTTCATTTGATCTCCCATCTTGATCATTTCTTGTTGCGGAAGCTTCACCATGTTCATTGGATGAAACATGATGAGTGGTTGGATCAAGATCAACATGCACGATATTGTCATTGTAACCCCCCTGGTGTTACCGCCTTTGTTAGCTCAGAGGTCAAGGCCTAATAAATCCATGTGAATACGTTTTTTTTTTCAGTGTGTGACTCGCTTCGTGAATAAAGGAACCAATTAAGTGTTACCGATCCACTTGTCTTGGGCTTAAAAACTTTTGAATAATCCTATGAACAAAGGTTGTTTAGGGTTTGTTTTGGAAAAAGCGTGAAGAAAGTGCTTGAAAATGCCTGATAGTAATTCTAGCGAATGAATAGCAAATGGCTTGTTTTATTTGATTAAGCCTGGAAAGCAATTTTTATAAACAAAAATAAAATATAACTTATATTTAGTATTTAAATAAGATTTGAAGTACAAGTTTAGTAGATAAAAATGCAACTTTTGTTCTGGTGAATAGATGTTGTACAATAGTATTTTTGAAAGCCCAAAACATCGAATCCGGAATCTAAACTAGAACTTTTCATTGAATCGACAAGAAATTGAACTTATGTTCAAATGCCATTTTTGGTGAATTATATTGAGCAGAATAGTTACAAGGTGCTAAAATGTTTTGCTCCTATGGGTTAGTATGAAGGATGGACTTGTGTGAAATGCTTATTGGTTGAAATTAATAAGGTTTAAACATTTTAAAAATTATGGCAAAAGTGTTAGTGGTTGTTTAGTTCTAACTAAACCCTTGCCCTTTTCTAAATCTGAAAAGGATTGTAGACAATGATATTTTAGCAATTGGATTCTAGCTAAAACACTTAAGCACTAGCTCCATGATTTCGTATTGTTGGTTGCCTCTAAGTGAGTGTTTTCGCATGGTGTAGTCCACGGTTGAGTTGGAGTTGCCATGGCATTGCAGAAATTGCCCTAACTTTGTTAGATCGGGCTGTCGACTTTGTTTCGGGCTTCGGTCGTGAACTGGCATTCAGTGCAATGAGCTCCTGTTGGCACCTCTCTATGTCCCTCGATGCTCACTCTCCAGCCATGCTTGTTGCTCGGACAAGAAGCCCTTAGTGCCTAGTAGAATCTTGAACTCTTATTTTAATCTCAACCTGGCTTTAAGCAGTTGGTTTTGATGTTTTAAAATTCTTGCATAGCACATTGTCTGGCCGTTCGGCTTGGAGTGCGCGGTCACCGTGTTTGGGTGTGCGACATCACGCATGGGTGCTCGCGCCGTCGCACGCACGCACCGCGCATGACTTGCCGGTGGTGGTCTCATTGCCGCCCGTACTGGGCGTCGGTTCGAACGAGCCATGCCCTGGCCTCGCGTGCACATGAGCGCTACGGTTGCTGTGTGTCCCCGCTATCGCCGTATGCGTGTGCCACCTTGTCCTCTGAGGCGCGTGCGGGGTCGAGCCGAGGTCATGGCCATTGTCGCCGTGTCGACGTGGCAGTCGCCCTACCCTACGTCTCACCTACTGCGGGCCCGTGCCACTGCCCGCCACGTCTGGGTCAACCAACCCCCATCATAGGGTGACGGCGATGCCTCTCTGCTCGTCCTGCCTCACTTAACCTCACTAGCCGACGCCGGTGAGACCTGCTCAGGTCTGGCCGCTCCAATGCCAGCGCATCATGCCAAGCCCTCCCCCGTTTCATCACCTATGTGCACGTGCTCATATTGCAGCTATCAAGCAGAGCCGCCTGTCTTAATCCATTCGAGCTCGCACAGGTGCCTTCTCCACGGCCGCACGGCGTAGAGCCTTTGCTCCTTCTTCCCTCCTAGCGCCAGCGAGGTTCACCCTAGTGGGTAGCATAGGGAGTTAGCTAGGCACCCCATACTCACCAAGCTCAGTCATGGCCTATGGTGGTTGAAATTGGCTTCTCCTCGCCAATGGGCATGTGCGCCGTCGTGACCATGAATTTGGGGGTAAGGCATGTTGGAGCGGTAACAGTTCAATTGCTCGTAACCCTGAGTTTGACTTGACTCCCTCCATCTGGTGCTCGCGCTATTTTGGCCAGGGTGCTCATCGTCGGTGGGGTTACGCACCGGTGTCCATCGTAGAGCGTTGTCGCCCTGCTCGGTCGCATGTGGCCAGCCCTGTTCAGACCGTCTCTGACCGAACCATCACCACGGGCAAGTTCGTTGTAAGTTCCTCATGCTCACTTGCTCACACGTTAGTCCTCTGGTGGCTCTAGCTCGTCAAAACTGGCACACCGCCACCGTGGATAGCCACTCCCCACTGCAGCTCGTGGCAGTACGCCACTGAATCCCTAACCGCCACCCATCCTTGCGGGTTTAGCCGTAGATGGTGGTTGCCCTTTATTCCTATCATAGTGGGTTTCGTTTACCCGGCGTAACTGTTGTTGCCGTCGGTGTGCTGCACCGTCGCGCGTGGGCACGCCGAGGACTGCCCCGTGGCGAAGGTGACATGTTTCGAGGTCCTTGGTGCAAAACGCGAGTCTGCGGTAATAGTGCTTCGCTGTTTCGATTAAATGTCTAAAAGCTCGGGCCCTCTTTTGTAAAGAGCCACGGCGCAGGCTCCCCGGCCTTGGGCCATACTGGGCCGCCGCGACGCGCGCGCAGCCGCGCCCGTGCGGGGCTATTAGGCCGAATCGATGGCCACCGACCCTTTTCTTTTTCTAAAGCATTTTCTAATTTAGTTTTTAAGGTAAACTTGTAAATTCAATATGAATTTGTGTAGTTAACCAAAAATTGTGAAATTAAATTTGTTAGGTTCCTAAAATCATGATCTATCTACTAGTATAATTGGTTCACATAGCTTCATAAGTATTTTCAAGAGTGATATAATTAATTTTAGGTGCTTAATATTGTTAAATTATAAACTTGTAGGAATTATTGTGATAAAGTGGTGATAGTGTTGGCTCTGAACCTTTCACAGTAAATTCCTAACATTATTAGGTGCTCACGGTAATTTTTGTAGCTCCACAATAATCAATTTGCTAAGGTAGCTAAATGAGTTCCAGTTCAAATATGTATAAGTTTAATCGATAAAATGCCAAAACATCTTGGGATTGTAAAACTAGAACATTTTCTGGGAAACGACGTCTTACTCGACAACATGGATACGTAGCCTAGTACGTTAGTCGTTAGAGCTAGCTCATTTGCTTATGAGGCGTAATTGTATTTTTAAGAGTATCGGTTGCCATTGATTAATTACGCCTTTGCATTGCATCCACGTATATAATAGGAACAATGACGGATTCTGGAGTCATCTGGAGTAGTAGAAAAGATGGTTCCTTGGTGATCATGTTATCACGATGGAATGCTAACTTTTGGTTATATCTTACCCAGGCAAGCCCCGGTGTAGAACCCCTATTATTCTACACTTTATCTTATGTTTGTGCATTAAGTTTTAAGGAGTTGAATGAAACCCACTTGCATATATATATATATATCCTTATCCTATGAGTCCTACTAGTATGTCAGGATCATGTAGATTGCTATGCTTAAGGATTCTGGTAGAAGTTGAGTGATTACCTGTCACTCGCGAGAGATAGGAAAGATATTATTGTTGTTATTATCATATTACTATCACATGGAATATATATATCAGAATGATAATTGGAGACCGGGCAGAATGGTACTTTAGATCTGGACTTGGTTAGGCATTCGAGCGAGGTTCAGGTTGCATTTGTTCTGCCTGTGTTGATTGGGGACCGTCCATTGCTGTGGATGGTAGTCAGGTCATACACTTATTATCCTGAGCACATACTTGAGCGGGAAGGCTCGTTATGCTCTTGTCGTGGGTTCCGGTTCTTTCTGGACCGACTGATTGGAGGCGGGGAAAGGTGGAGGTCTAAGCACCATACTGAGACCGGGTCTCAAGTGTGGGGGCTTGGAGTCCAAGTTTGGACGGGGACCTAGACCCCTCGATAGGAGTGGAATGGGTTGGTCTCATTTGTGCCTAGGGTACAAGCGAGGCATGTGTTTCAGGATACCCAGCTGGGATACATTGGTTCACGAATCATCATTTCTGTGAGACAGTATGACTTGACTATGGTCTAGCACCGTAGTAAGAACTGGAAGGTGATAAAATGGTTCTGATTGCTTATGCACATGCTTGAAAGTAGCATAGGTGCTTACCTAGAATGATTAGCTAAGTAACTAAAAACAACTACTAAAACTTGGAACATAAGGATACACCATTAGTAATGCTTCCTACAAAGGCAAATAAGCCTTGCATATCCTTGGAGTCTTTTATTTTCCTCCTGTTGGGTAAGTCTTGCTGAGTACAATCGGGTACTCAGGGTTTTATTTCCCCCATTGCAGGTGACAGGTGGATGCTAGACGACTCTCGTGTGTGGAAACCTCCTGATGGGCTCAGAAAGGATTCCTTTCACGCTATGGTCGTAGTGTTGTTTATAACCCTCACTAAAGGTTTTATAAGAAAAGATGTAAAATCTACTAGCATATCTTGTATATAAATGGCTACTATATTAATGCTTTCCATATCATTAAATAACTTTCTTTTCTGCTGAAACTCTGATCACATATTTAATTCCGCTATTGTATTAAGCAATGTAAGAGATGGCTAAAGATATTGTAAGCTTAATGTGGACTTTCGAGTTCTCCCTCGGGGTGTGCTCGATGGAATGGCATGGTTTAGTGTCCTCATTTGAGTACTCAGTGTCTAATGGAAGACAAATACTCTTGAGAGAGCATTAGATTAGATGGTTCTTCCACAGTCATCATCTTCATCTTCGATGGGCTTTACTTCACCAATTGCAAGCTTCTTGATGGCTTTATGTGAAGCTTCTGCATTACCGCTTCCGCCCAATGGTTGGAGTCTTGTATTCATACAACATTGCTCTTGCGGCTTCAATGAGCATTCGGTTCTTCCTCTCCACAACACCATTTTGTTGTGGAGTGTATGGAACCAAAAACTCATGCTTGATTCCTTCTTCATCAAGGAACTCTTCAATGTTGGTGTTCTTGAACTCTATCCCATTGTCACTTCTAACTCTCTTGATCCTGACATTAAGCTCATTTTGGGCTCTTTTTGCAAACTTCTTAAAGATGCCATGTACTTCACTCTTGTCACGCAAAAAGAATACCCAAGTGAAACGAGAATAATCATCAACAATTATGAAACCATATTTGTTACCACCATGGCTTATATAAGCGACGGGTCCAAATATGTCCATGTGAAGCAATTCCAATGGCCTTTCGGTTGTCACAACATTCTTGATGGGATGTTTAGCTCCAACTTGCTTTTCCGCTTGGCATGCGCTACAAATCCAATCTTTCTCAAAAGAGACATTTGTTAGTCCAAGGATGTGTTCGCCTTTTTGAAGTTTGGCCAAGTTCCTCGTCCCAACATGGGCAAGTCGGCAATGCCATAACCAACCCATGCTAGATTTTGCCATTAAACAAGTCTCGGGATTTACTCTATTTGGTGTGGAATCAACTAGATAGAGTTTCCCTTTTAAATGACCCATAAATGCAATAGAGGAATCCTCCCATCTATAGACTTCCACACCCTTATTCATAAAGAGACAATTGTAGCTCATCTCACAAAGTTGTGAAACGGACAACAAATTGTATCTCAACGAATTCACAAGTAAAACATTGGAAATGAAATTATCATTTGAGAAAGCAATTTTACCCAAACCGAGAACTTCTCCTTTTCCATTGTCACCAAAAACAATGTTCCCACTTTGGTCATGACTAGGTTGGAATGATGTGAACATGTCCTTCTCTCCGATCATATGATTGGTTCAACCACTATCCACCACCCAACTCGTTCCACTGGAGGAATATTCCTAAAAAGACAAATCAAGCTTTTGTTTTAGGTACCCAAACGGATTTGGGTCCTAGGTGGTTAGTCACATAAAACTTAGGCGCCCAAACACTCCTCATAATCTCCTTGTTCTTTTGGGCACCAACATACTTGACTATAATCTTGCCATCCTTGCCCCAACAACACATATAGTCACTAGCATAGAACCATGGAAGTGGTGCTTCTTGTGGCTTAGGGCCTCAGATTGCTTTGTCTTGATTGTCTTGTCACTTGTAGGTTGGATCTTGGGAATGTAGACCTTATTGTTGGCCTTGCATATAAGTTCATCAAGAGCAAGGCCCTTGTTGAACTTCACACAAGGCACACCATTGATCATGTTCCTTCTATTGGCCTTTCCATCATACCTATTGTAGCCAATGCCTTCCTTGATTGATGGGTGCCTTGATGACTTGTATATAGACTTGTTGAATTGCTCTTGACACTTGCACCCATTCTTCAAGATCATCTTCAACCTATGAATCTCCTTGTCTTTCTTCTCCAACTCAACAAGGTTAGTTGCATATGCATTCACATCAATTTTATAGCATCTTTTACAACCATTACTAGTGGAGACATTAGAGTCTTCGGTTGCCTTAGGAGAACTTAAAGTGCTAGCCCAAAGAGTGCTATAGGTTAGCTCAAGATTTTGGTATTTTTCTTCCAAGCTTATGAGGCTTTCTTGAGCTATACTCTTCTCATTCTTGAGGCTAGCTACTTGATCATTAACGGATGAACGGTCCTTAGTCAATTTCCCAATTGAGTCATTGGCTAAAGACAATTCTACGATTAACTTCCCAACCTTCATCTTTTCCTCGGCGATAGATGCTTCAAGTGCAAGGTTTTTCTCTCTCTTGAGTGATTATATCTCCTTGCATCTCTAAGCATCTATCCCTCTTCTCTAATTTCTTCAAGAGCATTTTTATTTTAGTGAAGGCCTTTTTACCAAATTTCTTTATCATAGTTGCTTCAATTTCTTCTATGTTCTCATCACAACTACCATACTCAACACTATAGGGATCGGATAAGACATGTACCTTCTCCCCCTTAGCCATGAGACAAGTTGGAGTGTAGTAGTCGTTGTCAATGATGTTGAAGAGCCTCGGTGATGAAGATAGGTTGGGGAAGAGTTTTGGTGGTGAAGTTGAATCCGGAAAGATCATGGTCGGTGAGGAAGAGTGGTGGATGGCAATGTTTGCGGCTCCCTTCTTCTTCTTCTCATCATCACTTGAGTCACTATCATTTGACTCCCACTCTTCACCAATATGAGCTTCACCTCTCTTCTTGCATTTGTTCTTCTTGTCTTCATCCTTGTCATGCTTTTGCTTCTTCTTCTAATTAGGGCAATCGGCTATGAAGTGACCAGTTTGACCACATCCATAACAAAACCTCTTCTTGTACCTCTTCTTTCCATCACCATAGGTCTTGTGGTTGCTCTTCTTCTTCATAAACTTTCTAAGATTTCTAATCACAAATGCAATCTCCGCATCAGAATCTTCTTCTTCACTAGAGGAATCATCCTTCACTTTCTTCTTTTTCTCTTGACTTGAACCTTGACCTTCATGTTGTTGGGTTGCTTTAAGGACCGCACTCTTGTTGTATCCCATTGCATTAGGATTTTGATTGTGAGCATTGATTGCATCCTCATCTAGACACTCATGATGCTTGAGTTTTGAAAGAACTTCTTGGGGTGTCATCTCATTATAACCGGGCCTTTCCATGATCATATACGCTAGTATGTTGTTCTTGGCTCTATAGGTTCTCAACATCTTTCTAGCAACCTTGTTGTCATCCCATTCGGTGCTTCCAAGAGCTCTTATGTGGTTGACCAATGCCATAAGCCTATTAAACATGGATTGTGTTGTTTCATTTTACAAGAATACAAATCTTTCCAATTCACCATGAAGTAACTCAATATTGCCTTTTCTCACACTCTTATCTCCTTTAAATGACACTTTCAAAGTATCCCAAATTTACTTTGCACTTTCCATTCCATTCACCTTCCTAAATTCATCCGGACCTAGGCTTGACACAAGCAATGCTACGGTTTGTGCATTTTGATGGAGATTGTGCACTTCTTCCAGAGTTATCTCTCTATCTTCATTGATAGGAATCATCACACCAACATCCACAACTTCCCAAAGTCTTGCGGCAATGAGATGCATCTTCATCGTGTAAGACCAATCAGAGTATCTTGTTCCATCAAAGTGAGGTGGCTTGCCAATGTTGATAGACGGAGTATGTAGAGGTGAACCTTTGATGAGTTGTCCATAGTCAAAGCTCATGTTTGAATATATTCTCTTTCCATGAGCATGCTCACCGGCTCCAATATCACTAGCGACATCTTTGTTTGCTTCATTCCTGCCACTTGTTGCATCATTCTTGCCACATTGCATCATCAACCTTCTTGCTCAATTCTTCCTTCATCTTGCTCATCTCATCTTGCATCTTTTCCATTTCATCTTGGAAGAACTTGACTTGAGCAGCCATCAACTCTTCAGCTATCTTGGCCATCTCGATGGCGTCGGCTTGCATCTTGTCGGTCTCAGACATTGTTTTTTCTCACGCGGTGAAGCGCTAAAAGAGGACCTTGCTCTTATACCAATTGAAAGGATCTAAACAATGCCTAGAGGAGGGGTGAATTGGCGTTTCTAAAAATTTCTACGTAATCTCAAAGTCAAATATCAGTGACAGTCGGAAGTCTCGACAGTTTGGGTCAGAACTTCCGGTAGCTGAAAGTTTCGACGCAAACAACCGGGAGTTCCAGCACCTATGAGAATTTCACTACAAGTGCTAAAATGAACTTTGAGTGAAAGATATCTTACAACCCCACTCCCTAGTGGTAAAATGAAGTGTTGGGGTTGCTCCTTTGACGCTAGAAGGTCATCACTCCATAGATAGAGTCCAAACCCTAAGAGGTGAGTTGGGGAGGAAGACAAACCAACAAGAACAAATATGATAGCACAAATCACAACAACAACAAGCACACGGGACACAAGAATTTATCTCGAGGTTCGACAACCCCACAAAGGAGCTCCTACGTCCTCATTGTTGAGGTGACCACAAAGGTCAGAGTCTCTTCCACCTCATTGCCTCTCTTAAAGCAACCATAAAGGTTACTTGAGCTTTCTACTAAGAAATCAAGGGTAATACAAACTTCCCAAGGCTCTTCCATAAGATGGAAGCTCTTGAGCGACGCCTAGCCGGCTAAGGTTCCAAGAACCCAAGAGTAATAGACGCAAATCCAAATGGCTTGACGAAGAAATCAGGTGCTCAAGCTTGTCAAAGTGATTCTCTCACTCAATCCACTCTCCTTTCACTAAAAACCCTAGGGGGATATAAGATTAGAGCATGGGGGAGAGGAGAGGGGCGCCTTGAATGCTTGGGAGCTGTTTTGGACGAAGGTTGGTGAGCAATGAATGAGTAGTTAGCAGTTAGAAGATATGAGAGAGCTATTTATACTTATAGGCAAATCCAACCATTCAGATCTGAGTCAGAAGTTTTGACACAGATCGCCGAAACTTCCACACTATGCAAAAATATTGTTTACGCAGATAGTCCACTGGGTTTCCTCGCATATCGTCGGTACTCCCGACGATCGTCGAGACTTCTAGCGGCCAGGACTTCTGGCTTCCGTCGAGACTCTCGACAGACATGGTGAGCGCTTTGGGTTCGTCTGCTTTTTGCACTTGAATAATTGAGGGATACCATTTCATCTTAGATAAACTCTTTTAAAACTTTCAAGGGACTAAAGCTGCAATATATCTCATTAGTCCCTAATTTGGATGTCATCAATACACCAAAACCCACATAGGGGGCAAATGCACTTTCACCTTCTTCCTCACTGACGTCCTCATCCCACCTCCCTGCCCCAGCTTCCAATGCCCACGACATGTACCGCCTCGCCGCGCCACTCTCATCCCGCCCCTACCAATTGACCCCCCTAAATAGGGTTAGCGAGCTCCGTCGTCGTTGTCCTCGCCTCGCCCCCGCCCTGGCATATAACACCCCGTGTCCAAAATCTTCTTATATGGCTCAGCTCCGCACGTGGAACTAACCTACATACGCGTAGCACCTCTCTTACACTTTCGTCCTCGCTTCGTGTAAAAGGGTTAACCCGGAGGTGCTACATTTGTTACGACAAGGCTTATAAGCTGACCCTCACCCTCCTAAACTTCCAAGGTGGTACTAAACCCACCAACAACAATTCCACATGTGCTAATTGGGCTACATGGGCCAACTTCACAACTACTATGGGCTACTAATGGGCTAGGGTGTTACATTCACCCCCACTTAAGGGTTGACGCCCTCGGCAGCTCACCACATATATGTGGCAGATGTCTAGGACCACCCCTTGGTACACCCCTCCACGGGCACGTGTAGCAAGGTTTGATGCTCCGAATACCATCTGTAACACCCCGCGTCCAAAATCTACTTATATGGCTCAGCTCCACACGTGGAACTGGCCTGCATACGCGTGGCACCTCTCTTACATTTTATCCTCGCTTTGTGTAAAAGGGTTAACCCGAAGGTGCTACGTTTGGAATGACAAGGCTTATAAGCTGGCCCTCACCGTCCTAAACTTCCAAGGTGGTACTAAACCCACCAACAACAACTCTACATGTGCCATTTGAGCTACATGGGCCAACTTCATAACTACTATGGGCTACTAATGGGCTAGGGTGTTACACAGCGCCCTTGGCTTCCACCACTGGCGATTGGCGGCTCTTACCGCCTGGCCACGCTGCCCACCTCTTGCCCTCTAGCCTAAAGATAGTGTGCTGGTGAAGCTCGCTGTGACGCCCCTACCGCCAGCCCGCCCAACCATCGTCTCCCACCACCCTGCCCCACCGCCGTCTCACCTGCCTCCATCCCTGTGTCATGGCCACCGCCCCCAAAATCCTCCTTCTAAGCCGGTGGTGAGGAAACCCTAGTGCCAGTGAACTCCTAGCCAAAACCCTAATGGTGTGCTCCCTTCTTCTTCCTCTCCAACGCAAGCACGGACATAGTCGGGCGCGCCTGTGGGCCGGCACGTCAAGCGGTCGTGCCCCGACGTGATAGGTCATTTAATAAAGTTTGCGATTAAACATCTATCATCGATTCAAGGAGCCAGTGCTCCAATAGTGGCATGTAAGGCTTGTCTATGTCTCCTATTTTGGCATGAATAGAGTTCAGGCGTGCCTCCTTCTATGGCATGCATGGGTAGCACACCCATGGCTGTGCATGTCATGTTGGGCTACCTGTTTCGTATGACAGGCCTTTGAAGAGTTCTCTATGCGGTACTTGGGTGGGGTCCCCAAGTGGATCCCCTAAGTACCACGAGCCCAAGTTCCCCAATCTGGGAATTCATGGGGGCTGATGTTTACCTTCATTGACTGGAGGACCCCGCATCTTGAGTTCCCCCGATGCTCACGTGTGCCCTAGTTCTCACGCCCAAGTTCTCGTGTGGAATTGAAAGTTGAGTTTTGGCAAATCTCGGAGGCGTGTGAGGTCACAATATCAAGGGGGTGAGGGTACCCCAAATATTGTAGGTTAATGGTAGACCTGAGTTGGAACACAAGAAGTTCATGCACAAATTACTTTAAGCGCTTCTTTTGGCACTTGGCAGCGGGATCTAAAATTGTCCAAAATTTGCTAATTCAAGTATTTTTTGCCATGAATAGTACAATATAATTTTTGTTTCATAAATTTTCATTTTATAGAATTTTGCATTGTAAACCAAATACCCCCACCCCAACACACACCCGCATCCCCCCGCATATGTCTCTGTGTGGCATGGCATGGTGTAAAACACTAAAACACCTCCCTAATGTATAAATGTCCATGCAGCCCGAGGTACGATGGCACGGCATGAAGCCCGCTTTTTTAGCCCAACACGAGCACGGCCCGGCCCGGTGACGTGCGGGCCTAGGCTGGTCTGGCCCAAGGAAGCAGGCCATGCCTGGGCCGCTGCTCAGGCCCGTGGGCTGGCACAGCATGGCTCGGCCTTCGATGGTTGGCCCGGCAGTGGGCCGGCCTCCCCCCTCCCCCTCCCCCTCCTCACTCCTCCTCCCCTCCCCAAGGCCTAGCGCGGCCCACTATCCCCGCCTCACCCCCTCATATATAAGCGCACGCCGTGGCACCGCTCTCCCTCACACCCCGAACCCTAGCTCATTTCATTTCATCCCGCACCCACAGTGCCGCTCTCATCTCGCCTTGCTCTCGTGGTCTCGCCCTCGTAGTCTTAGCTTCGTCCTCCCCGACTCCGGTGAGGTGACCTCGATGATCCGCCTGCCACCGGCGAGCAGCTCCCTACTCCTCCTACCTAATCCCCTCCCTGCTCCCTCTTCGCCTCTCCCTTCTCCCTATCCCTATCTCCCCTCTAGATCTCGATGATTATGTGAGTTCATGTCCCCATCTGCCCCTCCTCCACCGCTCGTCGTCCTTTTAATCGATGTGTCATCTTCTCTGGGTGGCCCTCGTCTTCTCTGGCACTGGGCTCCGTTGCGCAGGTACAACCCTAACCCTAACCCTAACCCTAACACTAACCCTAATCCTAACCCTCCTCTTCTTCCATTGATGAATGATGATTGATCTATTCTGATATATTGTTTTCCTCCTCCTCCATGTCTTTACGTAGGTCAGTAGCCGATGTGTTGTCCTCTAGCTGTGGCATAGAGCGACCAAGGTGGCCGCATGCACCATTGAGGAACGGTGCTAGAGAGCCCTCCGTGGTTGAGGGTGCCATGGCTGGTGCCGATGATGAGATCGTCTGGCCGCTCACCGGCAACGACGATCTAATCGCGGTAGGCCTGGCACCTGAGGACGACGATGACACCCAAGAGGGTGCTGTTGCCTTGTTCGGTCTAGACGGTGGCGGTGGTGAAGGGGCGACGGCGACTGGGACCCCGGTCTACTCCGACGGCTCAACTCCATCTGTTGCTAGTACTGGTACCTCGTCTGAACTTGGTGTTGGTAAGCATAAATCTGCTGTGTGGGCTAATTTTGATGAGATCTATGAGACTGTGAATGGTAGGAAAATCTACACTAAAGCTACCTATAAAATGTGTAAGAATACTTTATCTGCTAGATCTAATGCTGGCACTGGGCACTTGAAGAGGCACCAGAAATCTTGTAGGCAGAGAACTGATCAAGCTGCTAGGGTTCAGTCTAGGCTTGCTTACAATACTGATGGTTCTGTGCATAACTAGGACTATAAACTTGATGTTGCTAGATCTGAATTATGTCACTTGATTGTTAAGCTTGATTTGCCGTTAGGTATTGGTGAGACAGAGGCCTAGGAGGATTACATTGTCCATGCTCATAACCCTAGGTTTGTTAAAGTATCTAGACAGACCACCACTAGAGATCTGAGTAAACTATTTATTGAACGTCGTAATATGTTTAAGAATTCTGTGTTTTCTGTTGCTTCCTCTGTTGCTCTGACATCAGATATTTGATCTGGTAATGCTAAGGAGGATTACATTAGTGTTGTTGCTCATTTTGTTAGTGCTGATTGGGAGTTACAGAAAAAGGTTATTGGGCTTAGATTGATTGAGGTGAAACATACTGGTGAAAATATTGCTGAAAGAGTTGCTTGTGTGGTTGAGGAGTTTGGTCTCATTGATAAGGTTTTCTCTGTAACTCTAGACAATGCTTCTTCTAATGCTAAGGCTATGGAAACTTTGACACCTATGTTTGTTGGTTATTTGGGTCCTGATCCTACACCTGAGCCTGTTGATCCTTCTAAGCATAAGTACAGTCTTGTGCATCAACATTGTGCATGTCATATCGTTAATCTGATTATAAAATCTGGTTTAAAGAGGTTCAAACCTTACACAGAAGATTTTAGAACTACTATTAACTTCTTAAATTCCTCTAATCAAAGAATTGCTATGTTTAAGAACTACTATACTGCTCAGGGTGTTAGACCTAGAAAGTTTGGCTTAGATATGGATGTTAGATGGAATTCTACATATCTTATGCTTAAACACTTAGTTCCATATAAGCATGTTTTTTCTGTGTTCATTAATTCCAATTATGGCTCTGAATTGTTGTCTGAAGGTATTGGTATATAGCTAAAAAGATATTGGAGTTTCTGGAACTATTTTATGACTCCACTGTTGTTCTTTCTGGTGTTTACTATCCATCCACTTATCCTGCACCATCTGCTAGAAATTGCTTCTCATTTACATGCAACTAAAAAAGATCAAAATCTAATTGCTGTTGTATATCCTGTGAAGCTTAAATTCCTTAAATACTGACAGCATATACCTCTGTTATATTCATTTGTATTCATTCTTGATCCTAGAGCTAAGATGAGAGGTTTATTTAGAGTCCTGGAATTACTTAAAGAGAGCATTGGTTGTGATTATACTTCATATTATGCTGATGTGAAAACTGAAATTTATAAGTTATTTAACAAATATGAGAGAAAGTTTGGTGCAGCTAGGAGTTAAAGGGTTGCACAGCCTGCAAGCCATACAGGTAAGAGAAAACAGGCATGGGGAAGAATCTTTGGAGGCCCTAGATCTGTTGTTGGTCCTTCCCCTGCCTGTGCCCCCACTTTATCTTCGTCTGCTTCTACTGCTAATGAGCTCTCAGTTTATTTGGACAGTGTGAGGATGATTTTGAATTACTTCTCTGCTGGTGTGACCACAAACTAACCTATCCAATCCTATCTATAATGGCTAGAGATATTATATCTGTTCCTATTTCTATTGTCTCCTCGGAATCATGTTTTAGCTTGACAGGAAGGATAATTGAAGAGTGGCGACGCCGCCTGTTGCCTAAAACTATGGAGATGTTGGCCTGCATAAAGGATTGGGAGTTGGGAGAAAGCAGATAACAACATGCTGTTAACAACTAAGAGCTGGAGGACTCCTTCAAGAATCTGTACCTCGATGAAGATGCAGATGGGGCTGCTGGTACTACTGGTTCATCTGGGGCTGGGACTGGTTCATCTGGGGCTGGTACATTTAGGGCTACTGGTAATTAATCTGTTATCTGCCGCTGGTTCATCTGGGGCTGGGGCTGGTTCATCTGGGACTGGTTCATCTGTTATCTCCATTTTATATCTATCATCTATGACTGTGACTGTGTGACTTGGGACCTTTGAACAATGATAGAAGACTTATTAAGAGCTGTGCTTCACTCTTTTTTCCTTTCTAAGGTTTCTCACAAGGGTGAGTTTTACCTAGAAAGGTTTTTAATGAGGCATCATTGCACAAACAGCTCAGTTATTTTAATTCTCTCGTCTCCTTTGGTGGCTTTTGTTAGAAACTTAGAATTGAGAATCTGTGACTGTGATCAGTTTATTACTTACGAATGTGAAATACTAAAATCTGAATGAATTGTGAAATGTGATTGTGAAAATGGAGAAGTATTGGATGAGAGAAGTAGTTTGAGGTGTTTTAATGGCACCGGGCTGTGGGCTGGCACAGCCCGCGGATTTGGCGGTGCTTACCAGGCCGGCACGGCACGGATTTCGGCCCGTAGGGCTTTGCTTGGGCCAAAGGCCAGGCACGATGCCCGGAGGGACATGGCACGGGAGGCACGGCGTGTCGTGCTTGGCGCGGGCCCGGGCCGGGCCAACCCGTTGGCCAACTATACCCTAATGTGTCTTGTATGGATGCTCATGTATTCACATCAATCCACATGTATTGAGGTGGATTGGAGTGCAAATTAGTTTAGTTTATATTTCAATCCACCTCAACACATATAATATAAATTGAGGTAAATATATGGGTATCCAAATAAGCCCCAAGTGCAGCTCCAATAATATATGACATTTGCGTCTCATGTTAGACACGGTGAAAAAGGATAAAAAATACTCTGCCCTAACACAGTTTCCCAGGCACCATGATGATCCCACCATCAAAATTTAACAATTTCTGTTGTATCCTCTCTGTTTTTTTGCCTATCGTATTAGATTTATTTTAAGTCAATCATTTTTATATTGATTATCAATTTAGAAAATCTATACACAATATATGAACTATATATATCATGAAAGTATTTCTCATGTACTCTCTCCATTTGTTACATGTCACATTAGCTTTGTCCTAATTTTTTTTTGCACAAGAGCTTTGTCCTAAGTTGAACATTGCTATCTTTGATCATCCATTTCGAAAAATTCTTATAGTCTCGCAATATATGAATTATAGATTATGAAAGCAATTCTCATAGTCGATATAAAAGAACATAAATCTTATGTCATGAGTTTATTATATAGATTTTTGAAATAGATGGTCAAAGATAGAAATGTTTGACCTAGGACAAAGCTAATTTTATGTTGTTAACCTATACATATTTTTTTTCAAATTAATAGTAAAAGATAGAAATATTTGACTTAAACAGGGGCGGTGCTAGTGGGTGTTCCTGCTATTCCTTGGAATACACATTATTTTGGCTAATGAAACAACCGTAATGCTCCACCGCGGATGTCCGTCCCACATCCATTCATCCGGTTGCTCCAGCTGGGCCTGTAGATTAGCCCACAGGCTTGCAGCCTGCTCCCCTCACCACGGCATATGGAGTACATGATTTATTTACGAAAAAAAGAAAGAGCGATATTTTCCCCATTTGCATCGGCCGCATCTGCCGCGGTGTTTCCCACCTCCACACCACGCCTGCCCCCTGCTCCTGGTCCTGCTTCGCCGCGCTGCCCTGCTGCTCCTGCTCCTCTTCTGTGCACGCGCCATGCCGCTCCTGATGCTGCTCCCGGCGCTGCTCCTGCTCCGCGCGCCCACCCTACTGCTGCTCCTGCTCCTACTCTTGTTCCATATGCCCACCCCGCTGCTCCTACTACTACTCCTGCTCCGCTTCCTGTGCCACCCGATTACACCGACAGCGCAAGGAGAAGCGTCGGGCCCTAGCACGGAAACCATCCGGCCTCGCCTCCTGCTACGGCTGCGACACGCCATCGCCCTGATGCAGATGACGGAGAAGGCCGCACCAGGATACGATGCATGTTGTAAGTGTACAATTCAAATGTTTCAAATATTTAAGAGGTATGTTGAATGTGTTTTCTATGGATATTGCAAAAGTAGATTGGGATGTTGCATATATTGCAATGGTTGTACACGTATGTTGCAATCGTCTATCCACAATGTTTCATCTATTTTTCAGACGTATGTTGCAAGTGTATTTATCTAAATGTCGCATATGTTACATATATATGTTGCAAGTGTTTTATCTGGATATTACATATGTTTGCAATGGCTTTTCAAGGGTTTTCAAGTGTTTCAGACATATGTTTCAAGTGTTTTATCTGTCTTCTTTTATATGTTGCAACTGTTGCATCTGGATGTTTCAAAAGTAGATCGGGATATTGGACATGTTGCAATGGTGTTTTAAGTGTATGTCCCAAATGTTTCATCTATTTTTAGACGTATGTTGCAAATGTTTCATCTTGTTGCAAAAGTAGATCAGTTGTCCCACATGTTGTAGTGGGACCCACCTACCGCGGCCACCTGCTTGCGGCTGTTGGGCCCGTGCATGCGTGTGGGAGCAGAAGGAGCTCGAGCGGTAGGCGCAGGAAACGGAGCAGGCACAGATTGAGACACGGCCCCTGCGTGGGCGCGCATATGCACGGGATACGGAGCGGTGTGGGGCCCCACGTGAAGCAGGCGCAACCGTGTAGGCGGACGCAGTACACGGGGCAAAACAGGCGCGAGCGATCGGATGCTAGCGCCCGGATCGGACGTCCGGGCGCTAGCAGCTCCGAAGAAACAAATATGTATGTTAGGTGTTAGAATACCTGCCTTGCATTATGGAAGAAAGGTACAAAGATAAAAAAAAACATCCGCATCGGCAATAAATCCTCCTAGCTATGGATTTATATGGTCATTTACGTTATTGTATATTTATATTGCATAATTTTGTTTTTCTGGACTTATAACAAAGCTGAATCTTATGTTGTTAATCTAGCATTCTCTCTTTTCATACAAGTAACATGCTGAGTTGTATGACATTTTAAAGGGCAAACATGTAGTCTAAAGTTTTTGTGAGATTGGCTAAACTTTAGACAACACTTGTCTCTTGTTTGAAGTCTCAAGAGCTAAAATGATCTAAGTTTAGTGGCTAAACTTTAGACCATGAAATCCTAACAGAGCCTAATGCTCAGAAGCGGTTGACCTGATAAACCAACAATTAATGAAGAACGACTTTTGTGAAGTTAGCACAATAAAATGTATTATTTATTCATTTTTGTTTGACAAAAGACAGAACCACCGGAATTTCACAAATTTTGGCAGTTGCATCTATGAGCGGTAAAATGTGCAGACCGAAACCGGATTGCGTACCGGAATCCCTGCTTGGCGGTGTTCAGAAAACACTTGAAGCGCTACAAGCGTTTGATTTAGACGAAGGGTCTACTTGTGCGCTCTAAACCAAGTTGATCATCATTTGCATGCCGCTGTACTGCTACAACCGCATATGCAGAATTACACACAACAGACTCCAGCTGCACTCCACGATCGCACGCATAGTGTGTTATTAATCTGTACCAGAAACGATGGCTTGTCTTGACGTGTAACCAAAACACAGTTGGCATGTTAGTTTCCAGCATCATGCTTGCAGTACAATGAGCAAGTGCACATGCATTTGCCGCTTGATTCATCGACGATCCGTCGTGTCGCCCGTTGCACCATCATCATCATCGTCCTCACGAGAGATCATTGAATTGCTTGTGTTGTGTGCACGCTCGCTCGCACGTGTATTCCCTTCTGTTCAGTTTAACTGAAAATTAGCTAGCAAATAATTAGAGCATCTCGAAGATACTTTTTACATCCTTCATAATTTATAAGAATATAGATTTTTTTTTGAGAAAAAAATATTCTCCAACAATTTCTTTAATTGAATTTTCAAATATAGGCATTCTCTATTCCGGATTTTTCGCTAGTCAAAGATGAAGAGTAAGGATGACTGTAGAGTGCGCACAAGATATAGAAAAGCCGTTAGAGAGTATAAATATATAGAAAACGATTTTTACTCAAATGACTCTTCAAATGAAGATTTAGAGAGCAGGAATGCGACAAGCGAGAGCCAGGTCATCCATCAGGCAGCTATGCTAGCGACCGAGTCCAGGCCGGCAAACAAGAAAATGAAGACTCCTGCAGAATGTTTAGAAGTGGGTTCGGCCACCACCAGATCTTCTCAAGGTGAATTGCGACTGTTCTTTCTTCCGGAAATAAAAAAGGGGTGGCTGGGGTTTCGTAATTAGGGACCATGATGGAAGAGCGGTCAGATCAGTGCAGCATCTGGATCTCTAGCGGCAGTTTATGATGCTGATTGCGCTGAAGCCCAAGCGTGCGTTGCGGCCCTGCAGGCGGCGTCGAACCAAGGCATTTCCATGATTATTTTAGAGGCTGACTCAATGAATACAGTAAAAGCCCTCCAGTCGGATGATGAGTTGGACCTATGCCTGCCTCTGTAATCCATAGAGAAGCACGTGAGTTGATCGAGTTGTTCTTTGATTTTGTGCAGTTCTTACACGTTCCTAGATCATGTAATAGGTGTGCTCATGAGCTAGCTTGATTGGGTCTTGGTTGGGACCCGGGTCAACCATATATTTGGCTTGACCCCCTCACTAGTTTATTTGTAACCGATGTGGTTCACGACTCTGCTGAACCTAGTGTTAATAAATAAAAAGGGAGCTTCTCAGTGAAATCAGCATATCATGTTCTAGCGGACAACAGAGATATGAAGAAAAATAAGCAAAAAGGTGAGTCAAGCAACACTGAGGTTACTGGAACATCTTTCAAGTCGAGTAATATCTGGGGGCTTACATGTCAACCAAAGATAAAACAATTTCTATGGAGGTTGGCTCATAACAGCCTTCCGTTGCATACTAAGATCTCACGCAGGGGCATGGACATTGACACACGATGCCCAGTCTGTTGGCGTCTTAATGAAAATGGAGGGCATTGCTTTCTAAAATGTAAAATGGTGAAAAAATGTTGGATAGCTTTGTCCATCAAATATATCCGCATTGATCTTTTGGAGTCAACTTCAGCAAAGGATACGGTGCTGAAAATCCTATCTTTACAGCAAGAAGCAAAGATGAAAGTAATATGTCTCCTTTTTTCATGTTGGGAGGCACGCAATAAGGCAAATGCTGGCAAACAGTTGTGGTCGACAGCGGAGGTTGTACATAGAGCCATGTCCATAAACCCTTATTGCTCTATGAAGTTGTGAGAGAAAGGTGTAAAACCGATGATAGAAAAAATACGCTTGTGTCCGCCAAACTCTGAATATGTGAAAATTAACTTTGATGGTTCTTTTATCCAGGACACAAAGAGTGGAGACTGGGGTTTTGTTGTGAGGGATCATGAAGGATCCGTGATTCTAGCAGGCGCAGGAAATTTGGATAATGTTCATGATGCTCTATGTGCAGAAGCGCATGCCTGCTTGATAGCTATCACCGCAGCAGCTGATCAAGGAATGATGCAAATTCAGCTTGAATCGGATTCTATGGTTTTGGTAAAGGCCCTCAAATCTCCTGACTATGATCTTTCCGCTGGAGGTACTCTGTTTAGAGAAGCTAAATTTCTTCTAGACACTCAGTTCATTTCTTTTGATGTAAATTTTGTTCCACGTTCTTGTAATGTCTGCGCACATGAGTTAGCTCGCTGTGGTCTGTTATGGGACCCGGATCAATCCTATGTTTGGGTTGATTCATGATCCACCTGAGACGTAATAAAGTTGCGAGTCTTTGCTTTCTAAAAAATAGTGTTAATAAATAAAAAGATTGGGTGGCGATGTTTCAAAAAAAATGACATGCATTTCTGAAACAAGGGATTACCTTATCTATGAAAAAGAGCAGGAGACGCATTATTTCTCCTTTTTCATGCATGTGATTGATACGCATGCATGCTCCTGGCCTGATTTTTTTTTCAATAATCCCGCGGTCAAAAGTGCCTTAAAAAGTTTATAGTGATATTTAGCGTGACTGATGTAGTAGTGGCATGTATTTGTGATAGGATCAGCTTAGTGCTATCGCTAGTATAGGTATTAAATTGCGAATAACCCATCTTTTGTGTAGTGTGAGCCTTTTTCAAGCGTAATAAGTCAAACTATTTTATGGCCAAGTAAGGGGTCCACCAGAGACTGTTGACTTGCTTGCTTCTGCGTTGTATTGTTTGATTAGATGTTGACCAGCAGGCAGTGCAGATTTTATTATATATATGTATTGCATAACAGCCATGCCAGTCAATAAATATTTTGTACTCAATCCGTCCCAAATTGTAAGATGTTCTGGTTTTTCTATATACTTAACTTTTGCTATGTACGTACATATATGTCGGTGTCTCGAGTCGCCATCAACAAGTAAATTTTTAATATTGTGCGTCTGGCTTAGATGGTGTGATAAGAGGACACGAGGTTTATACTGGTTTGAGCAGAATGTCCCTACGTCCAGTTCGTTGCTGCCGCTCGTATTACTAGCACTGAAAGTTCATAGTAGGGGTTACAAACGGGTGAGAGAGGGATAGATCCCAAGTCTCTGATGGAAAGGGTGAACGGATGCCGAGAGCTCGGTCGCTGCTTGATTGTATGTTCGGGGTTCGATGAGTTGATTGGATTCGAGTGTCCTGTGGTGTGTTGCGATGAGTTCTGATGGTTTGATCCGATGCGATGCGTTTTTTCTTGTGGGAGGCCCTGCTTTTCCTTTTATAGGTTAAGGGAAAGCACGGGTTACAGTGGAGGAAGAGAGGAGAACGAGAGGAAGAAGTCCTTCAGGGTCGTCGGGTCCTTCTCCTCTATGCTGGTCTCGCCGACCCTGTAGACGTCAACAGGGATAGCTTCTCGTCGCGACCCTGTCTGTCACTGGTGTCATGTGCAGGCGTCGTCTGCCGGTCATGGTGCTCCACTCCGTCCTGGCGGACGTCGTGGTGAACTGACATGCCCGTCAGTGTTCGTATGGGGGTTAGGCAGAACAAAATCGGTATGTCCGACGCTGTTCCTGACGTGAACCCCCAGGTATGGCCCATCGTGGGTCGCGGGCTACATCGAGGCATGCTAGTCTCTTCCCTGGCATCAGATCTTTGACCCAGGCCCATACGTTTGGACCTCGAGTGGTTGGCGGCGGTATGGATCTCCATCGGGCGAGACGGAGCCCCCGGCTTTGGGGTCGGGCGAGGCAGAGTTCCTCTCCAGAGTCCGGGTGAGGCAGAGCGCAAACCCAAGGGTCGAGCGAGGTGGAGCCCAAACCCAAGGGTCGGGCGAGGCAGAGCCAACCCTTAGAGGTCGGGCGAGGTGGAGCCCACCCCCAGAGGTCGGGTGAGGCGGAGCCACCCTCAAGGGTTGGGCGAGGCAGAGCCCGCGGCCTCGGTGTCGGGCGAGGCAGAGCCACCCTCAGGGGTTGGGTGAGGCGGAGCCCGTGGCCTTGGTGTCAAGCGAGGCAGAGCCACCCTCAGGGGTCGGACGAGGCGAAGCGCGTGGCCTCGGTGTCGGGTGAGGCAGAGCCAACCCTTATGGGTCGGGCGAGGTAGAGCCCATGGACTCAGTGTCGGGCGAGGTGGAGCCACCCCTAGGGGTCAGACAAGGTGGAGCCCACGGCCTCGGTGTCGGGCGAGGCGGAGCCAACCCTCAAGGGTCGAGCAAGGCAGAGTTTACGCACCTAGGGGTCGGTTGGAGCTGCAGTCGCGCTCTTGACTGCTCGGATGAATCAATGTTGATGGTTATTAGCTCCTCTTTGGGTACCCTAGTATTGGTCCTCGAGAGTAGCCCCCGAGCCTGTCGAGGAGTGGAATACTCCTTTGGAGGGCTTTTCGAACGGGAGGATTCTAAAGGCCTTGGCCTTCTTTTTATCACCCATAGTGTGACCTGGGGACGGTGATTCCCTTTCTCGAGCCCCCTCCTGTAGCAGGGGCCTGGTCGAGGATCGGTTCATCTTTGCAATTGTCTTCCCTCAAGCGTTTTTTTCTGATAAAAATGGAGGGGCTGAGCCATGCCATGATTTTCCTCTATGGACGAGCCATGGTGCTCAGTGAGTTGTTAACTAGCTAGTCCAAGTGGGGTCCGAGCATTCCGTTCGTGGGGATCCGGCTTGGGCCAGTTTAATGATCGACTCTAGATTCTTAGCGGTCAATCCGTATAGTTCTTGGGTCCGTTCGACCGGTCCTGAGGGCTATGTGCCTTTCTTCGAGGAAAAACCATAGATCGTAATCGGCCGAGACTCAAACGTGAGCCAGGATACCCACGGCGCTCGCGCGCCCAGGTTCTGGCTGCTAGCGGGCCCATCCCTTTTCACCTCTCACTCTAAAGGTGCCTAGAGTGGTTGTCGAACCCATTGATGGGCCGACCTACGGACTCCTCGGCCCACTTGGGCCGTAGAGATGCTTTTAGATCCGTATTCCTCTTACCCGAGTCGTGGCCCGTCTAGAGAGGCGAAACATCCGGTGAATTTTCCTAGGGAAAGGATAGAGATTGCGTGCGCACGTCTCGTGGTGGGACATTACGACAGATTGTGGTAGGCACGGAGATCTAGGCAGACGGTTGGTTTCCTCGCACCCGTCGCCCCTATAAAACCAAAGGGTTTGCCCCTAGGGTTCCATACCTTGCATTCTTGCCTCCGCAACCACGACTGCCATAGCCAATCGCTTAGGTTTCCCCGTCTCCGCATCCCCACTGCCATCGAGCCCGCATCCAACTGTCCCCACCTCCAATGGATCCATGGTGCTGTTCTTACATCACCTTCCAGCGCATGGAGGGCCTCGTCCGTCGTGGTCTTCTCCACACGCGGACCTCGGCCGAGGAGTGGCTGCTGCCCGGCGAGGAGGATCTGCCATCGCCGCCTGATGGCTACATAGTGTCGTTCGCCCACTTCCATGAGCGTAGGTTCGTGACCCTTGCACATAGATTTCTTCGAGGGCTGCTGCACTACTACAAGATCAAGCTGCAGCATCTTAACCCCAATGGGATCCAGCACATGGTGGTGTTCATTGCCCTATGTGAGGGATTCCTGGAGATCAGCCCCCACTTTGATCTGTGGAGGTACTTCTTTGCCATCACCCTCCAGAAGAAGAGGGAGAAGAGCGGCAGGCAGGAACTGCACATGCTAATGGGGTGCGCCGGCATCCAACTCCGGAACAACCGGGTCGGCGAGTACCCGCCGATGCGGCTATCAACGTCCAACAAGGGGTGGCATTCGCAGTGGTTGTACCTTAAGAACGACGTTGCCGCCCCCTTGCCGGATTTCATCGGACGCCTGATCGAAGGGGTCCCGGAGTCATGGGGGAAGTGGGGCATTCTAGAGAAGGACAAGAAGAAGATCCGGGACCACATCACCGCCATCCATATCTTGAAGGAGAGCGGCCTGAAGGGGTCAGGTGTCATCGGGGCCTACCATGTAAGGAGGGTGGCGTCGTTGATGATGCGCGCGCTTCCGCTATACGTGATGGTGCCCGAGGCATCGTTCGATGGAACAACGCTTGCTGAGGGAGCACTCCCCCACTCCAAGGTCGTGCAATGCATTAAGGAGGCGATGGAGCCTTCGCGGGATGACACGGGCGTCCCCCTTGATTTTGTCTACCCGGTGCCGGGACATCCTTCGATGCGGCCAGAACCAGGCCATGTCGTCTTCATAAGTTTCCCCTCCTCATACCTCCTCTTCAATTGATTTCCTGACCTCTTGATATTAACTTTGAGTGGGACAGGACCAGCTGAGGGACCTCATCTTTATGGATCATCTAGCGCCGTTGCTGAGGGATTCGTCCATGAGGGCAGCGAATCACGTCTAGGGCGAGCGGCTAAGGAAGGCGAAGGAGGACAAGAGGAAGAAGAAGCAGCGGAAGCTGCAGGCACAGGAGCGAGGGGGGGACACCGACAACGATGACAATGATGATGATGGAGGCGACTATGAGGTAGTCAACGACATCGAGTGGGACGACCTGGAGAATGAGGATGTGCTGACAGGTATCGGTTCGTCCTTGCAGGAGTCAGGACCCTTCCCATGCCACGGTGGGGAGGGCACGTCTGGGGTGCCGGCAGAGGCAGACCGTACCGTCGGCCTGCCCTAGGAGCCAACAGGGGCGAGCGGCTCTGCTACCACGCTCGAGGTGCCAGCGGAGGCAGGTGGCTCCGCCGTCACTCCCCAAGATCCAAGGGGAGCGAGCCCCTCTACCCAGGAGCAAGGGGCGGGCTCGAAATGGCCTCGCCCCGATGAGGCGGAGCAGTGGTCGGGGGGTTCACCCCAAACATATCTGCCCCCTGACAGCACTGAGGTGAGTCATCAGCTCCTCTGTTTTCCCTATTTTGGTCGGATTTCATTGTGACTTATGCTTTTCATCTCTTGCAGTGTCGGGAGGCAGCATAATCCTTTGTCGCTGGCGCCAAAGAAGAGCCTCACCCTTCAAGCGAGGTGGCAGCCATCGGTTGGTGTCGTGCCTATTTCAGGAGGGAGCGGCGCTAGTGTGATTGCATCACCGGTTGGTCAGGCGCCACCCACGGTGGCGCCCATGCCCTCGGCAGGACGGGCGGATGAGGGGGCTCAAGGGACACCTTCGGAGGTCGCAGAACAGCTGGCGATGGTGGCGATACTACTGCCAACGACAGGGTGGACGGGGCTGCCAACCATGCTTGCGGCGCCGACCATGGTGGGCACGACGTAGTCGATCAGGACCCCACCGATGCAAGCGGAGGTGGCGGCAGTTGTGATGGGCAGGTCACAGCTGGGCACTATCGTGGTGGCGCCTGAGGAACTGGCGCGAACCATGCCATCAGTGGCCCAGGTGACGGCGTCTAGCATGGGCCAGACGGAGGGGGACATGGCCAAGGGGTCCCCGGAGGTCGTGGTGCTAGGAGGGGACTTAGCGTCTATACCGCTGACCCCTTCTATCGCCGGAGGGAGTGTCCCGGCGAGGATGTTACAGCGAGAAGGGTCAGTGGTGATCAGAGCCAGTGGGGAGCTGTCCTTGGCCTTGACCTCGGTGGGCATTGACTCACCTGCGCGGGGTGAGCCCCTATTCCTGTGGGTGAGTCCGGAGGATCCAACATCGACACTCTTCATTCTCGATGATGCCGCAGAGAGCATGGAGTGGGACAGCCTCAACGTGGGGATCGCATCCATGCTTGAAACCCTGGACCACGCCTGAGGTGCCTTGCTCGACGTTGTCATTCCCTCCAGTTGGGTATTCACTTGACCCTACTTCTCACCCTTTTCTTTCTCTATATATTTTTTGTATTCTGACTATCGTCTCCTTTCAGTCCCTTATCGCTCGCAGCCGGGGGAAGTCTCGGTTCCTTCGTGATCAGAAGGAAACCTAGGACCGCCTCATCGAGGAGGCACGACTGAGCGGGGAGGTGACCACTTAGCTTGTTGTTGCTCAACAGAGGGTGGGTGAGCTAACTCCCCTCGCCGAGGAGGTGGACAGTCTTCGGTCGCGGGTGGCCGAGGCCCGTCAACATGCTGACGTGGCCGAGAGGACGTTTGAGGCCCTATCGGTGAGATCACGGAGGGACGAGGAGGAGGCCCCCAAGGTCAGGAAGGAGCGGGAGGAGCTGCTCTAGAAGGACACCAAGACCCGCCAGTAGACCCTCAACCTTCTGGATGAGGTTGAGAAGGAAAGGTAGCTAAAGCTGGGGGCCGAGGAGAAGCTGTGGCCCTAAAGAAGAGGGCGAGTCTTGATGCTGCAACGGTTGCCCAGCTATGCAAGGAGCAGGATGAGCTGCTCCAAACCCCGAAGAGGCTCCACTCAGAGCGTGGTGTGGCTTGTGAGGAGCATGACCAGGCCTACCAAGAGCATGATGACGTGCAGCAGAAGGTTGGCTCCCTCTAGGCCGAGCTTGGATACGCGATGACCCAGAAGCTTGAGGCCGAGAGCGTCTCTACCGGGCTGGCCGTGGACCTCGCTGAGGCAAGGAGGAATCTTTAGGTGGAGAGTGATGAGCTTGGTATCCTAAGCGCCGCCCTCAGAGTGGTTTGCGATGACCTTGAGGTGGTGCGGTCGGAGGGGACCAGCTCGCTCGCTGTCCATACCGTTGAGATCATGGCTTAGGTGTGCCAGCTCGAGAGGAATGCCCTTTGCGCCAGGGTTAATCAATCCTTCGCGATTGCTCATTCTCATTATAGGGATAGCATCGACCTAGAGATGATGAGCCATGGCTTCATGCCTGGCTATGAAGCCCACGTGCCGGAGGAGATGGAGACGACGGTGGCTCCCCTTTCGCAGGACCTGGTGGGCAGAATAGAGAGCATAGTTCTCCCTCAGAGGGGTTAGTTAGCCAGATAGGTTGGGCAATCATTCATGCAACAAGCGGACAAGCTCTGACCCCTCTGTACTATCCGAACAAACTTATCATTTTGTTTCATTTGATCGAATCTGTTTTTCCTCCCTTTTTATGTGTGAAAGGGGTTCATGTGTTCCGACCCTTCCATTTGTTAAGACCATAGGGCCCAAGGTGTAGGAGGGAAACTCTGATCACACTGATAAGCAAGAGTGCCATAGCTGCTGGGGAGTAGGTTTCTCGTAGTCTGACCAGCCTTACTCAGTCGTTCGTTTCCACAGACCTTGTCACTAGTTTTTTTAACGTGAGGAAGGGGTCGGGTGTGGTGACCATTTCAGAAAGGGTGTATATATGCCTTTATCAGCCCCCGAGTGAGACCTAATCCCTTGCCATTGCTGGGGTCAGGTGTCACTGAAGATCGATGAGAGGATAGTGAAACTAATAAGAGAAGAGCGTCTTTTGTTTTTGTGCATACCCCCTCCCTAGGATCTGAGCCATCGTTCTGCGACTGCGTCTTCGGTCTCCTTGCGAGTTCGACTTTCCTCGAGCCCCCACGCATAGTAGGGGTCCGGTCGAGGGTCGGCTCGTCTTTGTGATCGTCGCCCCATCCGCGGTTTCCACAACCGGGGGGGTTGAGCTAACATCACTTGCCTCGATGGCTCGAGTGACGCACTCGGTGAGCTCGCTAACGAGCATGTTTGAGTGGAATTTAGGTCCGTCATTTGTGATGGGGTTGGCATAGCCCTCATGTGGCATTCCACTACTCCTTAACCCACCTCCCGATAGATGCCCGAGCCGTTCTAGAGGGCGACTCAGGTGGCCCGATGGCCTCCCCTCAATGGGGATTATGTGGGCTTGGCTCGAGGTTAGGATCGAACGAGAAGGTTGAGATGACCCTGTCCGCTTCTAAGTGGGTCGGGCGAAGGCCATTGGGGCTCATCTGTGTTTTCTCCCCTAGCTCTGTTCGATGGGAGGCGGCCTTAGGCCCTTCGCGGGCTAGCCTTCAATCCCCAGTCAGTTGGGCTCCTGATTTAGGGTCGGGCGTCTTGAGCCTCTGAGCCCCATGGGGCTCGGTAGGGGTCGGTCGTGTTTCATGCATCATCCCATCCTCTATTTCCACAACTAGAGGGGCTGAGCTAACAACACTTGCCTCGATGGCTCGAGTGTCATGCTCGGTGAGCTCGCTAACCGACATGTTTGAGTGGAATCCGGGTCCGTCATCCGCTGACGGGGTTGGCATACCCTCATGTGGCATTCCACTGCTCCTTAACCCGCCTCTGGCAGATGCCCGTGTCACTCTGGAGAGCGACTCAGGTGTCCCGCTGGCCTCCCCTTGATAGGAATTCTGTGGGGCTTGGCCTGAGGTTAGGATTGAACGAGAAAGGTCGAGATGTCCTTGTCCGCTTCTGAGCAGGGTTGGGCAAGGGCCGCTGGGGCTCATCTCGGATTTTATCCCCTGGCTCTGTTTGACGTGAGGCGGCCTCGAGCCCTTCGTGGGCTGGCCTTCGAACCTCAATCGGTCGCCGCTCATATCGAATGAGACGACTACCGCTTCGTTACGTGATGCGAAGCGTTGTGATGCAGCAATTGCATATGCGATGCTTGGATGTATGGGATGAATGTATGGATGAATGTATGAATGAATGGATGAATGAATGGATGAATGAATGTTCATGCACTGGAAAAGAAAAGTGAGAGTCGGTAAAGTTACCTCAATGGCTCGAGTGATGGGTTCAGGGAGCTCTTACCGGATATGTCCGTATGGGGTCTGGGTCTGTCATTCGTGATGGAGCTGGTGTAACCTGCATGGGGCATCCCACTACTCCCTATCCATCTCTCGGTAGTGGCCTAAGCCGTTCGATCAATTTGGGTGACCTGTCGGCCTCTCCTCGATGGAGATTTCACAGGTGGGCCCCTCTAAACCCTTCCCGAGAAGGCAGAGGCTAAAGCTCAGGGTGCAGGGACAAAACTCTGATCACGCTGGTTAGCAAAGATGCCGTAGCCATCAGGGCGTAGGTTTCTCGCAGTCCGACTAGCTTTACTCAGTGCTTGTCTCCGCACACCTTGCCTCAAGTTTTTTAACATGAGGGGGGTCAGGCATAGAGAATGTCTACCGAATAGACACTCTTGCCAGCCCCCGAGCAAGGCCTGACCCCCTGCCGTCGCTAGGGTCGGAGGCTCGATAGCAAAATTAATAGGAGAAATCGTGCATAAATTAAGAGTGACCCATCTCTCGGCAGCGGCTCAAATCGTTCGATCGACTTGGGCATAGGATTTACCTTGATGGTATGAGTGATGGGTTTGGGGAGCTCTTACCGGATATGATCAAGTGGAATCCGGGTCCGTCGTTCATGACGGGGTCGGCATAACCCGCGTGGGACATCCTGCTGCTCCCTACCCGTTTCTCAGCAGTGGCCAAGTCGTCCAATCGACTTGTGTTACCCGCTGGGACAAGACTTACCTGAAGAGATATGTGATGAGAACATCCCGCCCAAAAATTTTAGTTAGGCAGATAAGCCAGGCGGTGAAAACAGTTTGCTTTAGCCATTCCCCCCTTTCGTATAGAAAGGTTAGTCTATTCTGACCTTTTCCGTCATTGAGGCCATAAAGCTCGGGGTGTGGGCGAACAAACTCTGATCACGCTGGTGAGCAAAGATGCCATAGCCGCCGAGGTGTAGGTCTCTCGCAGTCCGACCAGTTTTACTCAGAGTTTGTTTTCGCAACCCTAGCTTATAGGTCTCAACGTGAGAGGGGGTCGGGCACAGAGAAACATTTTGCCAGGTGGACATACTGTTAAACGCGTACCGACTCTCTTCATAGCTAAGGTCAAAAAGCCCGAGGCACGAAAAAAACTCTAATCACACTGGTGAGCGAAGATGCCGTAGCCGTCGAGGCATAGATTTCTCGCAGTCCGACCCGTTTTACTCAGTGTTTGTAGAGAATGTCTACTAGATAGGTATGCTCTTATTAGCCCTCGAGTGAGGCCTGACCCCTTGCTGTTGCTAGAGTCAGGTGTCACAAAAGATCGAGGAGTTCGATAATGAAACTGATAAGAGAAAGTGTGCGTTCATTAAGCGTAAAAGCGACGTAGCTACTCGATGTTCCAGGCATTGACGAAGACTTTGCCATCGACGGTCTTGAGCTTGTAGGCGCCTGGTCAGAGCACCTCTGCGATGACGTACGGTCCCTCCCACGGCGGAGAAAGCTTGTGGCAGTCCTTGTTGCTCTAGACAAGGCAGAGAACCAGGTCTCCGATGTTGAAGGCCCGACCCCACACTCGATGGCTATGGTACCAGTGCAACGCTTGCTGGTACTTGGCCGAGCGGAGGAGGGCAACGTCACGCGCTTCATCTAGCTGGTCCATGGCATCCTCGAGGGACGCCTCAGCTCCCTGTTCATTGTACGCCCTGACCCTTGGCGCTCCATAGTCGAGGTTGGTCAGGAGGATAGCCTTAGAACCATAGACCATGAAGAATGATGTGTAGCCGGTGGCCCGGCTAGGGGTCGTACTCAGGGTCTAGAGTACCGCGGGAAGCTCTGCGACCCATCATCCACCAAACTTGTTCAACCGGTTGAAGATCCTAGGCTTGAGGCCCTGTAGGACCATGCCGTTTGCACGCTCGACCTGCCCGTTCATGCGGGGGTGCGCCACGGTGGCCCAATCGACCTGGATGTGGTATTCATCGTAGAATCAGAGGAACTACTTTCTAGTGAACTGCATGCCATTGTCCATGATGATGGAGTTTGGGACTCCAAAGTGATGGACGATGTCAAGGAAGAACAGCACGGCTTGCTCGGAGTTGGTCGCGGAGATCGGCCGAGCCTCTATCCACTTTGTAAACATGTCTACGATGACAAGAAAGTGGGTGTAGCCCCCGGGCACCCTTTTGAGAGGTCCGACTAGATTGAGCCCCCAGACCATGAATGGCCACGTGATGGGGATTATCTGGAGCGCTTGGGCCGGTAGGTGAGTCTACCGAGCATAGTACTGACACCCTCCATAGGTGCGCATAATCTGCTCGACATCGGCTACTACGGTCGGCTAGTAGAAGCCTTGTCGGAACGCATTTCCGACTAGGGTTCTATGCGTGGCATGGTGATCGGAGACCCCACCATGGATATCGCTCAGCAAACCCTTCCCCTGTTCGATGGGGATGCATCGCTGCAGGATCCTGGTGTGGCTTCACTTGTAGAGTTCACCCTCAACAAGGACAAAGGACTTGGCGTGACGCGCGAGCCATCGAGCCTCTGTCTTGTCCATCGGTAGTGCCTCACGGAGGAGGTAGTCGAGGTAGAGCATCCTCCAGTCGACCAGAGGGTCAGGCTTTATCGCTGGGTCCTCTTCGAGCTCCATGACTTTAGGGCCGGATGGAGCCATGGTTGGTTAGCCCCCAAGCCCAGGGTGGGCGGCCCATCACCGACTTGTTCTAGCCCCTTGTAGCGAACCAAGGGCTTATGCTGATTGCTGGCGAAGATGCCCGTTGGCACTGGCTCCCAGCTAGACACCGCTTTTGCCAGCGCATCGGCCGCCTCGTTGAGATGCCTTGGAATGCGGTTGAGCTCGAGGCCATCGAACTTGTCCTCTAGCTGGCGTACTTTTCGGCAAAATGTGGCCATCTTGGCGTTGTGGTAGCTCGACTCCATCATGACTTGGTCGATGACCAGCTGGGAGTCACCCCAGACATCGAGGCGTTGGATGCCCAACTCGATGGTGATGCGCAGGCCATTGATGAGCGCCTCATATTCGGTCACATTATTGGAGGAGGGGAAATGTACCTCATGCGTACCCTGAGGGGCGAAACGAAGACCAGCCCCATGCCGTCGCCTTTCTTCATCAGCGATCCGTTGAAGCACATCGTCCCTCTTAGTCGATGACCGCTGGTGGCATTTGGACCTCGGTCCATTCTACAATGAAATCAGCCAACACTTGGGACTTGATGGCCGTCCGAGAGGCATACGCAATGCCCTAACCCATCAGCTCGAGTGCCCACTTCGCAATTCTTCCCGTGGCATCCTGGTTTTGGACGACCTCGCCAAGGGGAAGGACATCACGACCGTCACCGGATGTGACTCGAAGTAGTGGCGCAGCTTCCTCTTTGCGATGAGGACGGCATACATGAGCTTCTATATTTGGGGGTAGCGGGTCTTAGAATCGGATAGGACCTCGCTAATGAAGTACATGGGGTGCTGTACTTTGAGGGCGTGCCCCTTTTCTTCTCGCTCCACTACCAAGGCAGCGCTGACCACTTGCGTGGTGGCCGTAATGTAGAGCAGAAGGGGTTCTCCATCGGTCGGAGGAACCAGGATTGGGGCCTTCATCAGAAGCTGCTTGACCATGTTAAGTGCCTCCTGGGCCTCGAGCGTCCATTCGAAGTGGTCGGCCTTCTTCAGAAGTCAATAAAGGGGGAGACCTCATTCACTGAGGCGCGAGATGAAGTGGCTGAGCGCGACGAGGCACCCTATAACTCACTGTACCCCCTTTATGTTCTGAATCGGGCCCATCCTTGTGATGGCTCCGGTCAGTCAAATGCGCGCTCGGTCGATGCCCATAGCATCGAGAGTCTCAGTGTACATGATGTTGAGGTCGCTGCCTCCATCCATCAGTACCTTGGTGAGCCACTTCATGTCGATGATCGGGTCGACCACGAGCGGGTATCTCCCCGGTTGCGGGGTGCTCTCTGGGTGGTCGATCCGATCAAAGGTTATGGTGGACTCTAACCATCGAAGGAAGGTAGGCGCGGCCGACTCGGCCATATAGACCTCACGACGTGTGAGCTTCTAGCGACGCTTGGAGTCATAGGCCGCCAACCCTCCGAACATCATGAGGCAGCCATCTGGCGTTGACAAGCCATCGTCCGTCCCCTTGGCATCGTCCACGGTCGGCTTGGGGTCCTTCCCATGCTCCCCCTGTTGAAGCCTCTAGATAAGGACCGCTTCATAAGGCCGCAGTCCTTGTGTACATGCTTGACGGGGAAGGAATGATTCGGGCATGGTCCTTCGAGCAGCTTCTCAAGGTGGTCCAAAGTACCCTCCGTGGGCTTTCGGCCCCCCTTACGGTCATTGGCGGCAACGAGCGAGCCCTCGCACTGCTGCTTGTTCTTCTTCTTGATGGGATGGTTGGAGGCGCCTTCGCCGGCGTTCTCGTCCCACTTCGCTTTGCCTTTTAGGCGGTCGAAGATCGCTCCGACCGCCTCCTAGCCCAAGGCATGGCTGGTGGCAATGTCAAGGTGCTCCTTGGTGGTTCGCAGGCCCTTACATCCTAGCTTGTGAACCAGGGACTCATAGGTGGTCCCAGACAGAAAAGCTCCTATAACGTCGGCGTCGACGACGTTAGGCAGCTCATTGCACTATCGGGCAAAGCGCCGAATGTACCCACGAAGGGTTTCTCTGGCCTTCTGTTGGCAGTTCTTGAGATCCCATGGGTTCCCAAGGGGCTTGTACATGCCCTGGAAGTTCCCCACGAAGATCTCTTTTAGGTCCACCCAACTTTAGACTCTGTTGGGCGGAAGGTGTTCCAACCATATTCGTGCCGAGTCGGCCAGGAACAATGGAAGGTTGCAAATAATGAAATCATCATTATCCACTCCACCGGCTTGGCAAGCAAGCCGATAATCCTTGAGCCACAGTCCGGGGTTCATTTCCCCAGAGTTTTTCGAGATGTTGGTTGGTGGTTGGTACCTTGGCGGGAAGACGACATTGAGGATGTGTCGGCCGAAGGCCTGAGGTCCCTGTAGACCAGGGCTCAGACTTCGGTCTTCGCCACTATCGTAGCGTCTGCCATGACGAGGGTGGTAACCACGGCTGGCTCCCTCCCTCGGATCGTCGTGGGTACGTTTGCGGGCATCGAGGGTGTCGTGTGTGTCACGGTTGCGGCCGAGATGCTCATGCACCAGGTCCGCGGTGCGCTGCCTGCCGCCTTGTGGTGCCTGGTGGACTAACGCATCCTTGTCGAGTCACTGTGAGGGCGCGCTCTGGCTAGCGTCGAGCTCGCGTCGCCGAGACAGCGAGCTCTCGGCCTGCTGCGCCACCGCACGCTCGAGCAGCATGCGAATCTCGCGGTGGGCCCGACGATGCTCGAGCATCGTGGGCCCCAAAAGCCCACGGAACAAGGCTGCCGCAACAGCGATGTTCTGGCTCACCCGGGAGAAGTGTGGGAGGGCTTCATCATCCGCGAGGATCCTTTGGTTCACGTCGCAGACCATGACGCACGCGCCCAACGTCTCCGTGGCGCTCGATCTCCCGATTGAGCTCCGCGCATTCCTGCTCGAGCTAGAGTCGTGCTTTCTCAAGCTCTAGGTGCCGGGCCTTCAGCTGCTCCACCCACGGGCGGGGCGGGGCCCCTATCTCCCCCTCGACCTCATCGTCGAGGTCGTTCATTGGGGTAGTCTCCTCTTCATGGATGCTTTCGATGTGTCCCTCGGGGGTACCTACCATAAAACACTCATGAGAGTGGTGATGACTCCCCCTACGGGAGTCATAGCTGGAGGGCGAATCCAACTCTCCAGCGAGAAGATCGTGGAAAGCTTCTATGACATATTCGGTCATCCCCACGAACTCATCGTTCGTAGGGGACCGAGGAATGCGTTGTGCCACAAAGTGGCCAACGGTCTCTGCAGCGTTGCAGAGACCAAATGGGAGCTCTGTCAGGGCGCTCCGGATGAGGTATTCTGGGGAGAGAGCTTCTCCCCCGGCAAGTTGCGCCATGATGTTGGCGAATGAGAAGACAAGGTGGCGTAGGTCCTCCTAGGATAGTAGGGGTCCCAGAAATGTGCCGAGTTGGTGCTCCAACCTCCCATAGTCGAAGCCGAGGAGCTGTCCGCTCCTGGGGGCACGGGCCTTCGGCGCACATGGAGCCACAGCTCATCAAGCGCATCGGCGATCGCATCGAGGCTGGCGAAGTGGAGTGGTTGGACGGCTACAGGAGCCAGCGCCAGCACTCCCTTTGTTGTGACGATGAAGTCCAGGTCCACGAAGCACACGTGCGCGCCCGAAACCCAGCTGACGTTGTGACTAGCCATCCGAGGCCCCTACCTGACACGTCAACTGTCGGTGTTTCGAGTTGCCACCAACAAGTAAATTTCTAATATTGCGTGTCTGGCTCGGATGGTGTGCTAAGAGGACACGAGGTTTAGACTAGTTCGGGCTGAATGTCCCTATGTCTAGTTCATTGCTGCCGCTCGTGTTACTTGCACTGAAAGTTCATAGTAGGGGTTACGAACGGGCAAGAGAGGGATAGGTCCCAAGTCTCTGATGGAAATGGTGAATGGGTGCCGAGAGCTCGGTCGCTGCTCGGTTGTATGTTTGGGGTTCGATGAGTTGATCGGATTCGAGTTTCCTGTGGTGTGTTGCGATGAGTTCCGATGGTTCGATCTGGTGTGATGCGTTTTTTCTTGTGGGACGTCCTATTTTCCCTTTTATAGGCCAAGGGAAAGCATGGGTTACAGTGGAGGAAGAGAGGAGAACGAGAGGAAGAAGTCCTTCAGGGTCGCCGGGTCCTTCTCTATGTGGGTCTCGCCGACCCTGTAGACGTCAACAGGGACAGCTTCTCGTCGCGGCCCTGTCCGTCACTGGCGCCATGTGCAGGCATTGTCTGCCGGTCATGGCGCTCTACTCTGTCTTGGCGGACGTCGTGGTGAACTGACGTGCCCGTCAGAGTTCGTACAGGGGTTAGGTGGAACAAAACCGGTACGCCCAACGCTATTCCTCACGTGAACCCCTAGGTATGGCCCGTCGTGGGTCGCGGGCTACATCGAGGCATGCCAGTCTCTTCCCTAACGTCAGAGCTTTGACCTAGGCCTATACGTTTGTACCTGGAGTGGTTGGCGGCGATATGGGTCTCCGTCGGGCGAGACGGAGCCCCCGGCCTCGGGGTCGGGCGAGGCGGAGTTCCTCCCTAGAGGCCGGGCGAGGTAGAGCGCAAACCCAAGGCTCGGGCGAGGTGGAGCCTAAACCCAAGGGTCGGGCGAGACGGAGCCAGCCCTTAGAGGTCGGGCGAGGCGGAGTCCGCGGCCTCGGTGTTGGGCAAGGCGGAGACCGCCCCTAGAGGTCAGGCGAGGCGGAGTCCGCCCTCAGGGGTCAAGCGAGGTGGAGCCCGCGGCCTCAGTGTCGGGCGAGGCAGAGCCACCCTCAGGGGTCGAGCGAGGCGGAGCCACCCTCAGGTGTCGGGCGAGACGGAGGCAACGACCTTGATGTCGGGCGAGGCGGAGCCACCCTCAGGGGTCGGACGACGTGGAGCCCGTGACCTCGGTGTCGGGCGAGGCGGAGCCAACCCCCAGGGGTCGAGCGAGGCGAAGCCCGTGGCCTCGGTGTCGGGCGAGGCGGAGCCACCCTCAGGGGTCGGACGAGGCGAAGCCCGAGGCCTCGGTGTCGGGCGAGGCGGAGCCAACCCTCAGGGGTCGGGTGAGGCGGAGTTTGCGCACCTAGGGGTCGGGTGGAGTTGTAGTCGCGCTCTTGACTGCTCGGACGAATCAATGCTGATGGTTATTAGCTCATCTTCGGGTACTCTAATATTGGTCCCCGACAATATATACACTATGTCTTGATATATATTAAAAGCAATGTATTTAGAAAAGTCAAAACGTCTTATAATTTAGAATGGAGATAGTAGTATTTTTGCACAAGAAGAAAGTCCAGGACACTGATTGATGCAGCGACGCTGTGCTCGTACAACGAACTCCAGCTGCACACCACAAGCTGGGGGCACGTCTACGTTAGCACAGACTGCACAGGGCACGACAACAATCGTTGCTCCGTGCGTCCATTATACGCCGGCCATTGATGCGCCAGGAGATCGTGCGCATGTGCTCGTGTACTGCGGTCGCATCGTCGACTCGCTCGGAGCCAACAAACCAGCTCGCTGCGTTCTAAGTTCTAAATAAGTCGTTATGGTTTTTTTTAAAAAAATTTACTAGATACACATTATATCTAGATATATACAGTAAAATCTCTATATTTAGAAAAAAAAGGTTAAAACGACTTACAATTTGGAATGGTGGGAGTAGGAGTAGTTAGAGCATCTCCAACGGACTATCTAAATAGATCTCCTACTCTGTGTTTAGGTATTAGAAGAAAAAAATCAGCCTTGAGACTACCTATTTGGCTTCCAAGATCTGAGGGCTATCCAAATCATCCCTCCCACTGCTCATCTCCAAGCCATAGGATATAGGATAAGTAGGAGGCCCCAAAACTTTTTAGTTGCTTCTGTTTCTTCCCTTGGCATGGCCCCTACACTCGTCTCAGTGACTCGAGCGTTCCTGGCTGCCTCCTCCAAGCATCCTGACGACTAGATCTACATGTAGCTCAATTGGGACGAGGGAAGAGGAGAGTATGGCAAGTGTGTCATTGTGTGTTGGGATACATTTGAGGGCCCCAATAATGATGGAGAACAACCCCTCTACAAAAAGGTGGCTAACCTAAACAGGAAAGTAATGGGGCTATTTTAGGTAGTTTTGCTGGAGATGCTCTTAGCTAAGTGTAAGAATATAAATACATTGTAATGGATTGTTTGTGTACTCTCCCTCCTAGACTATTTATGCAGGGAGTACGTTGACTTCTATCTCATTCACTACTAAAAAGATATTGGTCTAAACTAATCTTATCTTACCAAAACAATCAAATCCTTGCCATATAAGCTAACATTCTCAAGTTATTGTGTGAACAACATGAATCAGGGAGTGGGAGCTAGCCAACAATTTCACTTAAGTATATAATAGCCGCCCTTTTGTTGAAGATTATTTAATCGAGAGTAGTGTGTTTTGGTGGTCGCTATGGAATAAGGAGATCTAGATCCAAGGTGCCAACATTAGTACATACGTGCACAAAAAAAACTTGATCAGCCTAATACCACAACTAGTGCCAATGGCAGCGGCGGTGCCCCTCTGGGCGGCGGATATGGTGTTGGCTCGAATCGATATCCCATAAGTTGTGACAAAGTGAATAACTCGGATGAGACATCGTGGATTGAATGGCACGATCCAGCAACAATGAAGTGCCACACCGTGTGCTTTGTTGAGGTGGTTGATTATCCTTGCCCGCTCAAAGTGGGAGAAATAGAAAAAGGCCAAGCCTGTGTGCGTCTTGTAGTAACATGTAGGGCGGCAATACCATTTTTGAAGAGGAAACGATTGCAAGAATACCTAGATTCTATGGAGAACACTTTAGTCTACCTTGTTCACGACCTAGTGCAGCAGCCTTTCCATTTGTTTCTTGTTATTTAATCCACACATTTATTTTAGTTCATACACATGTTTAGGTTTCTTTAGTAAAGGTTGGTATATAGATAGGAAAGCTAGCAATGCACTTGTTTCTCGTGGATTTAATATAAATCTCGTGAGCGGATACCGAGAGTAAAAAAGAGATCTTGTGGATCAACAAGTGTGTGCATACGAGGCACCAACACCATGCTAAGAACTAGGGGCGGACCCAGAAATGGGCTAGGGCCCAGGCTGAACAAGTGACCAGTTTGCTCTCATTAGTATCATGAAGCCCACGAGCCATCTACCAGGTTGACATATGTTTACAGTGGTCGCCAATGCAAGCGTTTAGGCTGATATTTGCCTGTTGGGCCCTTCTTTCTTTTAATTAGATGTTTTCTAGTGACCAGCTACATAACTGTACAAAAGATTAGATGTTTTCTTTTGATTAGGCTGCAGCCCTCCCAGCCCAGGTTCAGGATCCGCCCTTGCTAAGAACGTTGGAAGGCAATACAATGGATGCTCAGCTATCCTCGAGATACCAGCAAAAATATGGTTTAATTTTTATCAAAGAGCAGGAAATCTGTGATAAATTGTTTTGATTCTTACTTTTTTGGGAGCTTGAAGAGGAGCACTCTCTCTTCAGTTATGTGTTTTGACTTGTGGGTCCTGTGTTAGCAGAAGGTCAACCCTATGGTATATAGTCGTTTCTGTATCTATACTAGATAGGCTGAGTTTATGTCTGTGGCATATGCTGGCAGGAGGTGGCTATTTGGTCGCATGGTTTTCCTAATGATTTGGGCATTGAGCAAGATGATCATGTTGTTTTTTTATAGTCAAAGTGTGACACACCATGTGAAAATAATAAGTGTGATTCACTAGAGCATATTTATTGTGCACAATTCATTTACCGTCTTCGCTAAAAAGAAAGCTTCAATTGTTGAGAAATTCAAGTCAAATCCGGTGATGTATTGACCTATGTGATCCTAAGGCTAATCTCAATCGAAGTTTCGTTTGAGTTTCATCTATATTTAATAGGCTTCCGGATAGGCATTTATTTATGACATGACAACGTTTTTAAGAAGAGAGAGAAGTGAGTTTCATCTAGATAAAACTTTCTTGGCACGATTACTAACTCTATATGAGTCATGAAATTAAATGTCTATAAAACAATAGAATGAAACTATGCACTGAGGATGGATGTTTCATCCATATTGCGTTTCGTTTTACATGATGTGGTAGTCTTGGAAACAATGTCATGAAACTCTTCACTAATAATAGCCTAAAGGCTAACTTTGAACATTATTTCAACTTAGTTCATATTCGTTCTTGCTCTAGTTAGCTCCATCTAGAGCATTAGAGGCGGTGAGCTTATTATGTTGATTTTTCACTAGAAATTGGAGCATTTGAAGATTGAAGTTTTGTCATTAAGAAGCTTGTTGTGTTTGCTCTATGGTTGAATTATTGTGGATATGAAATTGTGGTGTATGTAGCTACTAATAATTTCACCACTTTGGGTCTATTTGGGCAAAAACATTATGCAAAACATTACTTATGTGTAATATACCAGGTCTAATATTCACATGTGAAAATGTGTAACTCTGAGGGTGTGCAGGGTTAGCGTGTCAGATTCAGAGTCTGTCCCAAGCACATAATCTTCATCGTTGTCAGTATTTCAGTGAACATTGGGCTGTGATAGGATACCTATGTCAATGTACAACCCCTCCTCATCCACACCAACATGTTTGTTGTCTGGTTTAGGGTTCACTAAAAACTTGTCTACATCCTCCTCTTCTAACTGGTCAGATTTAGTTTGGTTAACATTTGCAGGTTTAGTTACACTCTCTTTTGCTTAGCCTAGGTCTATTTGGCTAGGAGTTACCAATTGTTGTTATTTCTTATGTTCTATTGGAAGATTCCAAAGAGCATAGAATGTATCGATGCAACACTTCACTCGAGAGTATACTGAGGTCGAATTTATATTTTATCACTAGGAATGTGTATGGTTAAGATGATTGATGAATAGGATTTCTATGACAAAGGCTCAGGCAATCATCCGACTCTAGATGGGAAGAAAAGTAAGGTAGAAAGCATAGCTAGTGGGAGAACAACGGGTGAGTATAAAAGTCCTAATTTACTTATATTACTAAGCACAACTTGGGTATAAACTATAGCAACACAATTAAACCAAGAAATAGAGGGATTCAATAGCACTTCAGGGCATAGCCCAAACACCAACCAAGATTGATGTAGTACTGCAACGAGCCCTATTCTTTAAGAACTAGACCGAACATGGTGGAATACATAGGATGGATAGGGTTGTCACCACCTGCCAACTACCACAAACTATGTGTGTTTCTAGCCATGAACACAAGCAAGCTATAGCCTTAGCACCATGCTTAATCTATAAACTCACTACTTCAGTCTGAGCTCTAGAGAAATGAGACCAGAGCACTCTATAAGAGCGGTGAAACCCATGCAAGATAAAACCACACTAAACAAGGTAGTTAACTAAGATAGTAAGTTTATAACAAGCTCCAAGTATACTACTTAAGAAAGCAGACTTGAATGAAGTACTTAAGTAAAGTAGAAGTATATATTCAAATAAGGGAAGTCTTACAAAAGAGGAATGGTACAAGAGCTATAGCACATTCCAAAGACTACTTTCAGACTCCGAGCAGAGCTCGACTCGACTCTAACTCCCACTACTAGCCTAACTACTAGAGAGGTGGACTACTTCCTTAGAGTGACATTTCACTTGAAGATGATCATGATATGACGTCAATACCCCCTATTTATAGTGTACAAGTGTAGGGGTATTTAGCTGAGTGGAGAGGCAGTGGCACCCTAGTCAGGTCGGCCAACCTAGGGGGGGTTGACTGACTGCCCCTTTGATGTACCGCCTTCGATCCAACACTCTAGGATGCTCCTCAATGGCGGTTGACAGGTATCCTAGGTGGGCAACCACCTTTGCTTGGTCCAAACATGCCATGGTGGGCCCTCTAATCCTTATTTTGAATAAAAACCATGGGGCAAAGCCACCCGGTGGCATTAATATATTAAAGGAAGAGGGAGCCAAACGACTCCAAGAGGTTCCATGGTTAGCCAAAAGTTAACCAAAACCAATAACAACTAGCAACAAAGAAAGAAAGAAAGAGAATAAAATTACAAGCTATCTAGCCACAACTGAATGGAAGAAAGGAGGACTGGCTTAATTCTACGGAAATAAGACTCTATTTCTCTTTTGAAACTAAGCTTCCAGGAGGCCACACTAGGAGCCTTCCCATTGAAGATCAAATCATTTCTTTCATTCCATATACACCAGACGGCTACCATGAAGATTTCCATGAAGAAAGGATGGGGAAAGTTGTTTTTAGCCAACAACAGTTTATGATGAATCTACACTTCCTCATTCCAGATGATGCCTAGGATAAACCATCTAGCAGATGCACAATGACAGTCAAAAAAGAGATGATCTAGAGTTTCTTAAATATTGTTCTGACACATAACACAAGAATAATCTTCCAAGAATTTTTTCCTTCTTCTCAGTATATTCCTAGTGTTTAACCTGTCATTGAGGAGTAACCAAGTGAAAAAATTTATCCTTGCTATACATTTGGATTTCCAAATCCACAGCACTATCACTAGGGGTCTGATGGAGATGAAATGACGCTGATAGAACTTTTGTGCAGAATAAACAGTGTGCCCCCAAATGAAAGTCCATTCATCATTCTCTTCATGGTCATAACTGTTCAGCTCTAAGAAATCATCTGTTAGCAGCAACAGTTCATTGTGTGCCTGCCTTGTCATAGGGATTCTGAAAAGATCCACTATGTTTTCACTCTCCCTCACCCTCTTAAGAGAAATCATTGCTTCTTTTCCAAAGGAGTAAAGATTGGGGTATTTCATTGAGAAAATTCTTCCAAGAATGATATCATCCCAAAAACTGATTGTGTCACCCTTGTCTGGAATACACATGGCAATACCTCTATACTGTTGATGTAGCTGAAGGATATCCTTCCACCAAAAGGATCCCTTTTCTCTTCTCATGAGAGGCACTCCATTAGGGTAATATCGATCCCAGACAAGTTTTACCCATTGTACCTCTTTCTTTTTATAAAACTTGTCTAAGTGCTTTTACAACAAAGCATCATTCTGCAATTGTAAATTAACTACTCGTAGTCCACCCTTGTCTTTGGGCTTCATAACCATCTTCCAAGCTGCAAGATTATATCCCTTTCTTCTAAAATCACTGCCTCTCCATAGGCAATCCTTTCTATATTTGTCAATTGCTTCAACCACAGCAACTGGTAGCTTTAATGAGCACATGTAATAGGTAGGCAGAGAAGAAAGCACTGAATTAACCAGCTATAATCTACTAGCATAAGAAAGAAACTGAGCACTAGCTGATAATCTTCTTTCCACTCTATAAATTAGTGGAGCATAATCTTTAACTTGGGGCTTTGTGAGACCCAGAGGCAACCCAAGATATGTGAAGGGGAAAATACCAACTTGATAGCCAAACACATTAGCTATGCTGCTGGCTTTTGCTCCATCCATGTTAATTGGCACTAAGAAGGATTTGTGATAGTTTACTCTTAGCCCAGTTGACAAGGTAAACTTGCGTAGCAGATCCTTTAGAAAAATGAGTTGCTGCTCACATCCTTGCATGACAATAATCGTGTCATCAGCATATTGTATAATAGGAAAAGCAGTACCACTATTTTGAGGGAATGGAGTGAGAAGAACTCCTTGTAGATATGCATCATTAATCACACTTTGTAGTAGATCAGCAGCTATTGCAAAAAGCAAAGGGGATAGTGGATCTTCCTGCCTAACCCCCCTCTTGCATTTAAAATCCTTTTCCAGCCACACCATTAAGAAGAACAGAAGATGTGGCTGAGGACAGAATATCCATCATCCAATTTATCCACTTGCATGGAAATCCTTTAGCTTGTAACATTCTTTTTATGACTAAATGTTCTACTATATCGAAAGCCTTCTCAAAGTCTAGCTTCAATATAATAATCTCTCTTCTAGAATGGTGACACTGATGGAAAAATTCAAAAGCCCATCCTAGGCAATCCTGAATGGATTTTTCTTTGGCAAACCCATACTGATTCTCGTGGACTATTTCTGCCATCACTCTCTACAATCTGTTAGCTAGGATCTTAGTAATGATTTTCAGAGATGTGTTGAGTAGGGAGATAGGTCTAAAATCAGTGATGTTTTCTGGGTTGTCTTTCTTGGGAACAAGAGTGATATATGAGTGATTAATGCTCTTTAGATCAGCTGTGTGATTATAGAAATCAGAACAAAGCTTATAGAACTCCTCCCTGATGATGTGCCAAGCTTTCTTACCAAAAAAACACATTAAAGCCATATGGCCCAGGGGCCTTATCACTTGGAAGATCTAAAATGATGGCATTAGTTTCTTCTTTGGAGAAAGGAGTGCATAGGTCCTCAAGCTCCAGGACCTCATGGATCAGATTATTCAGATCAAACTGCATGTCTATTGGAACTGTGACTCCAAACCAGCTTTTGAATTCCTCCTAGAAGAGAAAACTCTTTTACTAATGGTCAGAAACCATTGTATCTTCAGAGTTTAAAATTTGACTAATGTTGTTTTTTCTGTACCTTTTAGTTGCCATTGTAACAAAACCATCCAATTTATAAGAGCACAAGTACAATAGCAACCACCGAGGTAGTCAAACCATCACACTTGAGCCCATATAAATTCGGTAGTCCATCGAGTATCATGAAGGATCTCGAATCAACCAACATACAAGCCAAGATCGTACATGATTCAACATACAAGCCACATGTTACACAAGTTCACAAATAGTTTGTCATACATCGGAGTTCCAACACAGTTATTACAACATCAGTTTAGCAATAGCGGAAGCAACATAGTTCAGAACGACATCAATAGTAGTTTAGATACATACCCAGTTTTCACCGTCATCTCCAACAAAAGCACAAGGGTGAGATGATATATAGAATGACCATGCCCATGGTCCTATTCCTCATCCACTGCAGGAGCAAAGCAGTGCTTACAGTAGCCGTGGTACATCACGTTATCTGCAACAATAGGGAAATAAACCCTGAGTATGGGAAGGTACTCAGCTAGACTTACCCATCATAAACCAAAAATAAGGGACACCAAGGATTATGCAAGGCTTATAAGTGGAGCTGGTTGACATCCTTTGCCTACAAGCCAATATTTATCTAGTATCTTTTAACTTTTGAATAACAAGTTTATTATTCCTGTTCCATTCTAGATTAGCATCTATCCTATGCCAAACATGTGGTGTACCAATAAATCATCACAATAGTAACCATATCAAGTTGAGCATTTCCATAATCCACATAACCATTACTTTCATCAATTACTACGATGAAGGAGCTCATGTCAGGTTCTCACTATCCGGGAGAGACGGCGATTCGAATCGATTCCTACCCAGCTGGGGAATTATTCCTAACACACACCCATACTTCCCCCGTCAGGGTCGCATCGGGTTACCTTTGGTACAACTCAGGTCCAAATCATGGGTAAGACCAACACCGCACCCTCAAAGATTCTACCAATCTGCCAGGAGCCTCAGGACTCGAACCCACCCTTGGACTCACGCCATTGGCTCTCCGCACATCCTTACTACCTCCAGGGTGCGCACTTTAACTGCACGTGTCCCTGGTCTGAGTTGAGCTACTTAGCTTCGCGGTCGGAATGACTTATCCGGCCAACTATGTGAGAGGCATGCATTAAACATGACAAGAGAGCCACCAACGGCCTGTCCTTAAACGACACAGACGGAATCACTATAAGTCACCACACCTAACATATAAGATTCTATCCAATCTCCAATTGTTCAACATCACCAGGTTATGTTCCACGATAGCACAATATAGCCAACCGTGATCAAGTCACCACCTATAACTCGCAGGTGACAGGAAATCACCCGACTTCTACCGGTCTAAGCATGGCTAAGCATAAGGTCTATCCTAGACCTACATAGCATTCAAGATAGATATTTCTAGACAAGAAAAGTTTATGCAGCAAGTGGTTCCAATCAACTCTTATAACCTAATACATCAAACATAAAGGACTCAAGTAATGTTTTGTAAAACAGGGGAGACTTAGAATGCTCCGGGGCTTGCCTTTCACAAACATGGCCGGCTGGTGGTCAAGGAACCCTAGGAGATGACCAACTTTAGGCTTGCCTTCACTGGGAGCTTCTTGGTGCTGAGCTTCCTGGTTCTCCTCTTGTGGATTGGCTTCGAGTTCCACCAACGTGATTTCTTCCACTGCACCTACTGCATGCATATGCATAAAGTAAGTATCATGGATGCATAAGAAGAATTGTGAATGATATGACATGAGAACATGCATGATTCTATGCTGATGATTATATCAAGTTACTTAGATGATAACCAAGTTGAATTCTTATTTACTGAGTAGGTGCATATCTCTTCTCTAGAAATTTCAAGAATCCACACTAAGTCCATTTCTGGACCACAACACAGTAGCTACAAGTTTAGATCATAACTGGAGTTTTACTCAATCAGTTGCTATGATCTAGGACTTTCTGAAAATCTCATAAAATTGCCTACAACTTTCATTTAGTCATCACCAGATGATTCAATAGCTATCTAGGTTAAACAATTCAATCATCCAGATCTGTCCAGTAGATAAGCAAATTCTAACAGCGGATTTCTAACAGCAATAACTCCCAAACCATTTGGTCTATTACCATGAAAATTTTACATAAGTAAGATAAGTAAGTTATCTACAACTTTGTTAATAACAAGTTTCACAGGAAATGTAATTATCATCATGAATTTATCAATAGAACAGAAACTACTCATGTAGCCATCTAGCGGAATTATAAAGCAATAATTAAGTAGCTACTTATAACCAATCAACTTCAAGCACAACTACCATTATCAGCAGATCATATGCATCACAAGGACTACAGAAAACATTATGTTTATGCCAAACTAATGTATTTAGATACCTTTATTAATTTCTTTATATAATAAGGTGATTTATGAGATAAATATTTCTAGTGCTCCATCAATTCAGATAAAATTACAGTTGCATACATATGACCCTAAAAGTCTACTGTGCAAATTTCATGCTAATTGGATAAGTATAGCCCTCTATACAAAAATGACAAGTTGCTTAGGTTTATTTTAGCAAAAATAGTTTAGCATATTGCAAAGTGTCAAGCAATAGATTTTATATTTTTCTTACCTTCCCAAAAACCCATTAACAATGTACAAAAATTTGCATGGCAATATGTAACTTATTTTTATCCTTATGAATTTCCTCAGAAAACACCATTTATTAAAAGATAAATAGAAAGACCTTACTCCAACAAAGTTTACTGCAAGTTTAGTATTTTTCCTAACTAGAGCATATCAACTCAAGATCAGCAAAATTGGAATCATAATTTTATCACTTCCCTAGCTCAAGTTATGTATTTTACAAGATTGTAAACAATTTAAAAGCAGTTATTTAGCTCCATTTAATTCTCCTAGAAAAATAATAGAAACAGTGCATTTAATATTTTTATCAAATACTACACTTCATGATGAATCTAACAAAATTTGGTTCACCCCATTAGGACATTCCTAGCTCTAGATATGAATTTTTGAAATATGCATTCCAATCTCTGAAAACAAATAAGAAAACCAAGACACGTAGTGATTGACAGATGGGGCCTGCTGGTCAGTAGGACCCACCCGTTAGCGACTCTACAGCAGAGCAGGTGCTCCATCCAGCAATATCTCACCGGCGGCGAGATCACCGTCGATGACGGTGACACCTACGTGTTCCCCACATCGAGCTGCGTCAATAGGTAGTGACTACGCGACCTAGGGTTCACCGTAGACAACTCGCCGATGGCAATGGCGGACGACGAAGGTAGCGCCGTGGTACGCTAGCATTCTTTGCCCATTACGGGCTCCGGTGAGGTGCACTACGGCGTTGTGGAATCCTAAGCGAAGCTATCCAGGGTGGTTAGGGTTCTGGTGAGGCGGCGGTGAGCTCCGACCGCGTGCATGCCGCGGCGGCAGCACACAGAGCACGGTGGTGCTCTCGCCGTTTTGGCTAGACGGCGGCAAAAGGCAGGTCTCCGTCTTGCCATCCACTAGGTCTAGGCTTACTCAACCTAATGCGCATGAGAGAAAAGGGAGGCGATGGGCCAGCTCGGCAATGGCGAGCTCGATTGTCACAGCGACCATGGCGGACACGGCGGGAGCGGTGGTGTGTTCCCGCACGACCGCACAGTAGCATCAAGTCAAGCTCCTACCTAAGCGTAAGTATCACAAAGCGACTATAGACCATAGAAAAGAAGGATGGGAGGTGTGATGGAAAGGCGCAGCCACGGTGAGCCGAGTGCGCGGTGGCGCTCCGACGAGCTCAAGGCGACGGTGATGCAAAATGTGCCCTTACCAAGGCTCGGCAAGCTATGCTAGCAGGTCGGGGTGGAAGTGGTGATGATGGCGAAGCTGTAGGCTAGCTGGATTAGGTAGTGGTGCAGCAACGATGGCGCGCAAGCGAGTGAAGCACGGTGGTAGCAATGGCGAGCGCGGTCACCTCGGTGCGGCGTTGAGAAGAGAGCAGAGGGCTAGAGATGAAATGGTAGCAGCAGCAACACGTCACATGGTTCATCTACTTCGGCACAGCGGTGTACGGGCACCACACGGCGGGTGCGTGCTACGCGCAGTCTGCCACGACCGGCGCTAAACTGAATCGGCTTAACCGATTCAGTCACCGCCCCGGCTCGACTGACGGCACGAAATCATCCACCTATATCTCCTAATCCGTTCGTTAATTGCAAAAACTTCTTTAACAAGAATCGTAGAGCTACACGAGATCTACAACTTTGATTAAATGAGTTTAGTCTAGATCGGCCTAGTTTATAAACTACAAAACATCAAACACGTGTTCATTGAAACGGTAAACCACCTCAAGACTTAGAAAAATTTCCAAGTCAAAAATAGTAATTCTATTGCTACTTGTGGACTATTTTTGAGCATGCTATGCACCGAATGAGGTCTGGACCCAAAAATAAAAGTTGTTACTCTAATCAAGTACTACAACTTTGCTTAAGGGTGCACTGCCATGCAAAGTCTCTAGAGTATAGTTCCACTTAGGTCAACCATATAACTTGAAAATGACAGCCTACACTATAACCATGACTTAGAGGCCAAATGGGTCCAAGTCATGAATACCAAAGTTGTTCCATGTGACATTCTAAACATGTTTAAGGTACTCCTAAGGTCCCACAAACATTTTATACATTGGTCACAAGTAAATCCTACCATATGTAAAGCATTTAGTAACAAACACATGTGATATAAGCAATCATAGAGATAATATTTGAGATGCTCATGCTCATGAATGATTAAAGATGCTTGTGCTCATGTAATGCCACTGCCAAATGCATACTTAACACCTAGGGTGTTACAGCCCTCCCCCCTTAAGAAATCTCGTCCCGAGATTTGCATGACTAACCATCTCTTGTAGAAAACCGGATAGACCTCACGAAGATAATCTTCTCGCTCCCACGTAGCATCTTGCTCACTATGGTTATTCCATACCACCTTGTAGAATTTAATGACTTTGCTATGGGTCACTCTATCCATTGTCTCAAGCACTCGAATAGGTCTTTCTTTATAGGTTAAATCTGATTGGATCTTGACACTAGCGGGTTCAATAGCTTCTTCGGGCACACGAAGACATTTCTCGAGTTGGGAGACATGGAAAACATTGAATATAGCTTTCATTTCCAGAGGTAACTGGAGCTTGTAGGCTACTGGTCCCCTTCGTCCAATGATCAGGTATGGGCCTACATATCTAGGTGCAAGCTTTCACTTCACACCAAACCTTTGCACTCTCTTCATGGGAGACACCTTCAGATATACAACATCCCCAACTTCAAATGCAATGGGACTTCTCCTTTTATCTGCATAACTATTCTATCTTGATTGAGCAGCTTCAATATGTTGTTGAATAATTCGAACTTGTTCTTCAGCTTCTTTGACAAAGTCAATCCCATAATACCTTCTTTCACCAGGCTCAATCCAATTCAGAGGAGTCCTACACTTTCGACCATACAAAGCTTCAAAAGGAGCCATCTTAATGCTTTCTTGATAACTATTGTTGTAGGAGAATTCGGCCAAAGGTAACCATTTCTCCCATGAACCCTTAGAAGAAATCACACAAGCTCTCAACATATCCTCTAGAATTTGATTCACTCTCTCAATCTGACCAGCTGTCTGAGGGTGATAAGCAGAGCTATGGATCAATTAGGTACCTAGCTGCTTATGTAGATGTTTCAAAAAATGATTAACAAATTGTGGTCCTTGATCTGACATAATGCTTTTAGGCACACCATGCAATTGTACAATTTGGGCAATGTACAACTCTGCGTACTGATGGGGTCAATACTTTTCCTTAACAGGGATGAAATGTGCAGATTTAGTCAAGCGATCAACAATTACCCAAATAGAATTATGACCCTTTTCAGTGGTTGGAAGCCCAACTATAAAATCCATACTGATGTCATCCCACTTCTAACTTGGGATAGACAGTGGCTGAAGTAGTACAGCCGGCTTCAAATGGATGGCCTTGACCCAACAGCAATTATCGCATCTAGCAACAAATGTTGCAATTTCTTTCTTCATTTTTGTCCACCAAAAGCGTGTTTTTAGGCCTTGGTACATCTTACTGCTACCTGGGTGAATGGACAAATTGGAAGAGTGTGCTTCCTCTAGAATTTGGTTTCTCAAGTCTCTATCTTTCGGCACTACAAGCCGATCCTTAAACCACAGCACACCCTTCTCATCTAGCTGAAAATGCTTGGTTTCTTCCTCTTTCATCTTTCTTTTGATATGGAATATGCCCTCATCGGTCTTTTGGAGCTCAATGATTTTAGACTCAAGAGAGCAACTAACAGTGATATTGTTTAAGACTACCGGATGCAATAAGTTGAAACCATCTTCCAACAAAGGATTACACTGATACTTTCGACTTAAGGCGTCTGCAACCACATTGGCTTTTCCTGGATGATAATGTACTTCTAGGTTGTAATCATTGATCAATTCCAACCATCTTCTCTGCCTCATGTTCAATTCAAGTTGGGTGAAAATGTAATGTACTTGTAGATATGGCAAACATTACCAAGCAGATAATGTCTCCAAATTTTTAGAGCATAGACAACTACTGCTAATTCTAAATCATGGGTTGGATAATTGACTTCATGCTTTCTCAGTTGCCACGAGGCATAAGCAATGACTCAGCCTTCCTGCATTAGAACACACCCCAAACTGGTACCCGATGCGTCGTAAAACACATCAAAAGGTTTCTCAATGTCAGGCTATGCTAAAATAGAAGCAGAGTTAGCAATGTTCGTAAAGTGTGAAAAGCCGCATCACACTTCGATGTCCATACAAATTTCTCATCCTTCTGAAGCAACCTAGTCATGGGCTTGGCAATTTTGGAGAAATCTGGAATAAACCGATGGTAATATCCTGCTAAGCCAAGAAAACTTCGAACCTCATGAACGGAGGTTGGGGCTTTCCAATCAAGAACCTCCTACACCTTGGATGGGTCTACCGAGATTCTATCTTCAGATAAAACATGGTCTAGGAAAGGTACTTTCCTCAACTAGAATTCGCATTTACTAAATTTAGCATGTAACTTATGCTCTCTCAGCCTAGACAACACCACTCTCAAGTGCTCGGCGTGATCTTCTACATTCTCGGAATAGATCAAGATATCATCGATAAACATGACCACAAACTTATCGAGCTCGGGCATGAATACCGAGTTCATCAAATACATGAAATAGACAGGAGCATTGGTCAACCCAAAGGACATGACTAAATACTCATAAAGGCCATACCTAGTGGAAAAAGCCGTCTTAGGTATGTCCTCATGCCTGATCTTGATTTGGTGATAATCAGACCTCAAATCAATCTTAGAGAACACTTTTGTTTTTGCTAATTGATCAAATAAGATATCAATACGAGGCAAAGGATATTTGTTTTTTATAGTAACAACATTGAGTGGTCGATAGTCCACACACATCCGTAAAGACTTGTCCTTCTTTTTCACAAATATGGCTGGACAACCCCATGATGACAAACTAGGGTGAATGAGACCCTTCTCTAAGAGCTCTTGCAATTGGATCTTCAATTCCGCTAACTCATTTGGCGGCATTCTATAAGGTCTTTGGGAGATGGGTGTTGTACTAGGTATTAACTCAATATGGAACTCTATATCCCTATTGGGTGGTAACCCAGGCAATTCATCTAGAAAGACATCCAGAAATTCACATACTATAGGAATATCAGCAAGGGCCATAGGCTGGATAGCATTGGCCACATTTTGGAGATCAAACTCCCTAGAAAGGGGTACTAGAAAAGCATCGTTATTCCTAGGGTCTCTCAACATAATGGTTCTAGTCGATGTATCGATAAGGACACCATGGTTCGTCATTCAATTCATACCCAAGATCACATCTATTCCCAATCCCGGTAATATCACTAAATTTGTAGTATATTCTCGTTCACTTATTTAGATAAGTACATCTTTAACTATCTGATTGGTAGAAATGTTATTCCCGGCTGCACTTATACAATAACCACCTTTGTCTACTACAAATATTTTCTGATCATACTTGGATGCAAATGTTGGACTCATGAATGAATGTGAAGCCCCAGAATCAAATAGAACAACTGCAGGGTAATGGTTCATAGAAACATACCAGCTATGACAACCTCACCAGAGGGAATCTCTTCTATGGTGGTGTAATGCACATACCCTGGGCGTGCATTTGCAGTTGCTGGCTTTTGATTATTCTTCTTGGGGTAGGGGCACTCCCTCGCCCAATGACCAGTTTTGTTGCAATTGAAACATGGTTGATTGTTAGACAGTGCCTTCGAATTACCTTGTCCTGCACCACCCTAAGGCGGTAGAGCAATAGAGTATGCCCGACGATACCCTTTATTTGCTTGGCTTGGCTGGGCCTTCTTCTGAGGCGGCCGGTATTTTGGAGCAGGTGGGCGGTATTGGGTTCTTGCCACCACTAGAGCTCTCTGCTGAGATGCACCGGCTTGAAAGGCTCTCTTGCGGCTCTTGGATGCAACATAAATATTATTATGATTCTCTTGTGTGAGCGCATCACTCACAAATTCATTGTAGGTCTCACTCTTGTTATTTGCTAGAGTCTTCATCAACTTTGGACCTAGTCCTCTCTTGAAGCTTGTAATATTCACAAACTCAGGCACATACCTAGAGAGATTATTGAAGCCATGCAAGTACTCAGTGGGACTTTTGGTGCTCTGAGTAAGCCTCATAAACTCTGTATGTTTCATGCTCATAAGATCTGGGGAATATGATGCCCCCTAAAAGCAGTCTTAAACTCATTCCATGTAACCAGAGCATTAGCAGGGAGGGTAGATAGGTAATGAGTCCACGAAATGCCTGTTGGACCATGCAACTGATGTGAGGCATACTCAGCCTTCATATGCTATGTAACTCTCAAGAGACAAAACTTCTGCTCAATGGTATTGAGCCATTCATCGGCTTGCAATGGCTCCTCTGCCTCCTTAAAGATTGGAGGTTTAGTGTCCAAAAACTCCTTGAAATCACTATACTGATTTGGTTCAGGTCCCTAGTGTTGGTCCCATCCCCGTCCACGAACGGTGTTCTGCATAAGCCCGCGCAGTACTTCCCCCATAGACCGTTGGGTCTCCAGGAGTTGTGCCATCATTTCCACTAGCGTGGGGTGTGGTGGTGGTGGGAGATCATCATCACCATCATGACTAGTACCCGCCCTTCCGCGAGTGCGAGTCATCTGCAAAGTTGCAACAACAAGTGATTATTGGGTGATGTCCAGACATTACAAAAGAATTATATAATCATGCCATACTGCAATTACTAGAGAGAATCTTAAATTCATACAATAACACAGAGGCACAATAATTCATTTCCACAACATAACATCACCAAAAGAACCACTTGTCATAATCACAACGCGTTCCATACATGCCAGATTTTTCTTGCCAATAACAACTAGGAATTCAATAAGAAGTGCAATCATGACATGTATTACATGCATGGTTCCAATAACATCAAAAAGGGGTACATCATGAAATCAAAACCTACCTTATGAGTTAATTACACAAGGATCGAAGATAAAGAGCTAACGCATCTAGCTAGATATTATAGCTAAGCTACTCCTCGGGGTGGTCGCTGTTGATGTCGAACACACCATCACCATGGTCGTCCTTAAAAGGCTCAACCTCTTCATATTTGGGCTCCTCCTCAGCGTCCACCTCCATGCCATCTTCCTCAGCAATCAACACATTGGGATCTTCTTCCACCGCTGGAGCTAGAGGAAGAATTGGGTTCACCATGTTGTTGAGACGATGAACATCTAGCTGAAGCTCCTCAATCTGGCATATGAGTTCCTGCTCTCTATGATCAAACTCCATTGCCTGCCTAGCTGCCTAGAACACAGTCTAGATTCTAGCTGCCTCCCTAGTCTTAGCAAGGCGAATGGCCTCGTCCCTCTCAGCATGGACGCCCTACAACTCAGCCCTAGTTGCATCTCTTTCAGCAACAGCATGGACAAACTGCCCCTGACGAGCTTCCAAGGCTGTCATATAATTACCTATCTCATTCTGAGCTGCTCTAACTACCCTTCGATGCCTACGCACATGTCCTCGCATCCTGCGTTGTGTAGCCTATGCTCTTTGGAGCTCTTGCATGCAACTGATGTAACTATCCTGGTGAGAGTAAAACATCTTCATAACTGCATACATGGCACTCATGGCAGCATTACTACTTCCTACTCTTTCATCCTGGTCTCTTACAAAAGCATTACCACTTGGTTGGGTCCAAGCGATCTATGATGCATCCACCCGAGGGAAAGATCCAACGGGCCCATTGACAAGCTCATCACCGAATTCTTGACAAACTTTGCTGAGAACTTCAAAAGCGACCACTTGGGCACCCTCCCAAGGGGTCTATCCATCTAACTCGATACTCCATCCTTGCCACTGAGGGTTGTCCACACGGGGTGGCGACAGCGACCCGCACATCGTACCACTGTTGTCCCTCAGTTACCACTTCGCTCCAAAAGTAGCGAGGTGGTTCAGCATACCCAACAGAGTGCAGTACCCTCCACAGTAAGGTGGGAGTCCCAAACAGTGCCAAAAAGGTGTCGCTTGCAATAGGGGCTCCTAGGGCTGCCATCTGTAGCAATTGTTACACTTTAGTGAGACAACGCAATTATAGAAAAGAGTTACTTAACAGTAAGATCTTGCAAGGGGGAGGAACAATGCAATAACATGAATGAATGATATATCATGATGTATGCTCGTTCCATACATCCTCACAAACTTAGAGAAATAAATCCTAACGACATACGCGGTGGCATGCATACGTTCTCTCGATAATATCGTAACTAAATGAACTACACATTTTGTTGTTAGTGTACCTACAGAAGATTCATTTCTTCCCAACCCAACAGTTATATGTATAGAAAGGTAAATATGGACTCTAAGTTGAATATCAAGGATAGCAAGTTATATAGGAAAGCAGTAAACTAAATACTTCCATATATATCCCATATATATATACTTCTGTATCAAAGCTACCCGATGATCAATTACACTATCCACAATTAAATACGCACCATACACACATGCAAGCATGAATATACAACCGTATCAGAGCTAGCTCTCCCCGACTGCACGCTCACTTCTTGTAGTCATGCCACTCATCAACTTACCTTCTTACTTGGCGTAGTGGCATTTGATCCATACATTACCACTCAAGTGAATGGCATCCATACAATAGCATGCCATATGGACGACGAAAGTAAAAACCCCCGTGTTAGTACTTAAATAGCCACCTAATAGTCCTTAACTGGGCATAAAGGAGGTGACCACTGGCGCACTATAGTTTTAAGTTCAATCTTCAACACTCTAAACTTATTACTACCGTTGTAGAAATTAAGTTTATAAAACAAAAACATTTGTTTTAATTACACATGTGACAAGTTTAGTGTTGAATCCTGCTTTGATGCCAGCTATAATAGAACCGTCGAATTTATAAGAGCACAAGTACAATAGCAACCACCGAGGCAGTCAAACCATCACACTTGAGCCCATATAAATCTGGTAGTCCATCGAGTATCACGAAGGATCTCGAATCAACCAACATACAAGCCAAGATCGTACATGATTCAACATACAAGCCACATGTTACACTAGTTAACAAATAGTTTGTCATACATCGGAGTTCCAACACAGTCATTACAACATCAGTTTAGCAATAGCGGAAGCAACATAGTTCAGAATGACATCAATAGTAGTTTATATACATAGCCAGTTTTCACGGTCATCTCCAACAAAAGCACAAGGGTGAGATGATATATAGAATGACCATGCCCATGGTCCTATTCCTCATCCACTGCAGGAGCAAAGTATTGCTTATAATAGCCGTGGTACATCACGTTATCTGCAACAATAGGGAAATAAACCCTGAGTACGAGAAGGTACTCAACTAGACTTACCCATCATAAACCAAAAATAAGGGACACCAAGGATTATGCAAGGCTTATAAGTGGAGCTGGTTGACATCCATTGCCTACAAGCCAATATTTATCTAGTATCTTTTAACTTTTGAATAACAAGTTTATTATTCCTATTCCATTCTAGATTAGCATCTATCCTATGCCAAACATGTGGTGGACCAATAAATCATCACAATAGTAACCATATCAAGTTGAGCATTTCCACAATCCACATAACCATTACTTTCATCAATTACTTTGATGAAGGAGCTCATGTCAGATTCTCACTATCCGGGAGAGACGGCGATTCGAATCGATTCCTACCCAGCTAGGGAATTATTCCTAACACACACCCATACTTCCATTGTTAGGGTCACATTTGGTTACCTTTGGTACAACTCAGGTCCAAATCATGGGTAAGACCAGTGTCGCACCCTCAAAGATACTACCAATCTGCCAAGAGGCTCGGGACTCGAACCCGCCCTTGGACTCACACCATAGGCTCTCCGCACATCCTTACTGCCTCCAGGGTGCACACTTTAACTACACGTGTCCCTAGCCTAAGTTGAGCTACACGGCTTCGCGGTCGAAATGACTTATCTGGCCAACTATGTGAGAGGCATGCATTCAACATGACAAGAGGGCCTCCAATGGCCAGTCCTTAAATGACACAGATGGAATCACTATAAGTCACCACACCTAACATATAAGATTCCATCCGGTCTCCAATTGTTCAACATCACCAGGTTATGTTCAACGTTAGCACAATATAGCCAACCGTGATCAAGTCACCACCTATAACTCACAGGTGACAGGAAATCAAACGACTTCTACCGGTCTAAGCATGGCTAAGCACAAGGTTAATCCTAGACCTACATAGGATTCAAGATAGATATTTTTGGAAAAGGAAAGTATATGCAGCAAGTGGTTCCAATCAACTCTTATAACCTAATGCATCAAACATAAAGGACTCAAGTAATGTTTTGTAAAACAGGGGAGACTTAGAATGTTCCGGGGCTTGCCTTTCACAAACATGGCCGGCTGGTGGTCAGAGCACTCTAGGAGATGACCAACTTCAGGCTCCCCTTTACTGGTTGCTTCTTGGTGCTAAGCTTCCTGGTTCTCCTCTTGTGGATCGGCTTTGAGTTCTACCAACGTGATTTCTTCCGCTGCACCTATTGCATGCATATGCATAAAGTAAGTATCATGGATGCATAAGAAGAATTGTGAATGATATGACATGAGAACGTGCATTATTCTATGCTGATGATTATATCAAGTTACTTAGATGATAACCAAGTTGAATTCTTATTTAATGAGTAGGTGCATATCTCTTCTCTAGAAATTTCAAGAATCCACACTAAGACCATTTCTGGACCACAACACAGTAGCTACAAGTTTAGATCATAACTGGAGTTTTACTCAATCAGTTGCTGTGATCTAGGACTTTCTGAAAATCTCATAAAATTTCCTACAACTTTCATTTAGTCATCACAAGATGATTCAATAGCTATCTAGGTTAAACAATTCAATCATCCAGATCTGTCCAGTAGACAAGCAAATTCTAACAGCAGATTTCTAACAGCAATAACTCCCAAACCATTTGGTCTATTACCATGAAAATTTTATGCAAGTAAGATAAGTAAGTTATCTACAACTTTGTTAATAACAAGTTTCACAGGAAATGTAATTATCATCATGAATTTATCAATAGAACAGAAACTACTCATGCAGCCATCTAGCGGAATTATAAAGCAATAATTAAGTAGCTACTTATAACCAATCAACTTCAAGCACAACTACCATTATTAGCAGATCATATGCATCCCAAGGACTACAGAAAACATTATGTTTATGTCAAACTAATGTATTTAGATACCTTTATTAATTTCTTTATATAATAAGGTGATTTATGAGATAAATATTTCTAGTGCTCCATCAATTCAGATAAAATTACAGTAGCATACATATGACCCCAAAAGTGTACTGTGCAAATTTCATGCTAATTGGATAAGTATAGCCCTCTATACAAAAATGACAATTTGCTTAGGTTTATTATAGCAAAAATAGTATAGCCTATTGCAAAGTGTCAAGCAACAGATTTCATATTTTTCTTACCTTCCCAAAAACCCATTAACAATGTACAAAAATTTGCATGGCAATATGTTACTTATTTTTATCCTTATGAATTTCCTCAGAAAACATCATTTATTAAAAGATAAATAGAAAGACCTTACTCCAACAAAGTTTACTGCAAGTTTAGTATTTTTCCTAACTAGAGCATATCAATACAAGATCAGCAAAATTGGAATCATAATTTTATCACTTCCCTAGCTCAAGTTATGTATTTTACAAGATTGTAAACAATTTAAAAGCAGTTATTTAGCTCCATTTAATTCTCCAACAAAAATTCTAGAAACAGTGCATTTAATATTTTTATCAAATACTACACTTCATGATGAATCTAACAAAATTTGGTTCACCCCATTAGGACATTCCTAGCTCTAGATATGAATTTTTGAAATATGCATTCCAATCTCTGCAAACAAATAAGAAAACCAAGACACGTAGTGATTGACAGATGGGGTCTGCTGGTCAATAGGACCCACCCGTTAGCAACTCTAGAGCAGAGTAGGTGCTCCATCCAGCGATATCTCACCGGCGGCGAGATCACCATCGACGACGGTGACACCTACGTGTTCCCCACATCGAGCTGCGTCAATAGGTAGTGACTACGCGACCTAGGGTTCACCGTAGACAACTCGTCGATGGCAATGGCGGACGATGAAGGTAGCATCATGGTACGCTAACATTCTCTGCCCATCACAGGCTCTGGTGAGGTGCACTACAGCGTTGTGGAATCCTAGCGAAGCTATCTAGGGTGGTTAGGGTTCTGGTGAGGCGGCGGTGAGCTCCGACCGCGTGCATGCCGCGGCGGCGGCACACAGAGCATGGTGGTGCTCTCGCCGTTTTGGCTAGACGGTAGCGAAAGGCAGGTCTCCATCTTGCCATCCACTAGGTCTAGGCTTACTCAACCTAATGCGCACGAGAGAAAAGGGAAGAGATGGGCCAGCTCGGCAATGGCGAGCTCGATTGTCACAGCGACCATGGCGGATGCGGCGGGAGCGGTGGTGTGTTCCCGCACGACCGCGCAGTAGCATCAAGTCAAGCTCCTACCTAAGCATAAGTATCACAAAGCGACTATAGACCATAGAAAAGAAGGATGGGAGGTGTGATTGAAAGGCACAGCCACGGTGAGCCGAGCGCGCGGTGGCGCTCCGATGAGCTCAAGGCGACAGTGATGCGAAATGTGCCCTTACCAAGGCTCGGCAAGCTGGGCTAGCAGGTCAGGGTGCAAGTGGTGATGATGGCGGAGCTGTAGGCTAGCTGGATTAGGTAGTGGTGCAGCAACAATGGTGCGCAAGTGGGTGGAGCACGGTGGCAGCAATGGCGGGCGCGGTCGCCTCGGTGCGGCGTGGAGAAGAGAGCAGAGGGTGAGAGATGAAATGGTAGCAGCAGCAACACATCGCATGGTTCATCTACTTTGGCATAGCGGCATATGGACACCACATGGCGAGTGCGTGCTACGCATGGTCGGCCATGACCGGCGCTGAACTGAATCGGTTTAACCAATTCAGTGACCAAACGGGCTCGACTGACAGCGTGAAATCATCCACCTATATCTCCTGATCCGTTCATTAATTGCAAAAACTTCTTTAACAAGAATCGTAGAGCTACACGAGATCTACAACTTTGATTAAATGAGTTTAGTCTAGATCGGCCTAGTTTATAAACTACAATGCATCAAACACAGGTTCATTGAAACAGTAAACCACCTCAAGACAGAAAAATTTCCAAGTCAAAAATAGTAATTCTATTGCTACTTGTGGACTATTTTTGAGCATGCTATGCACCGAATTAGGTCTTGACCCAAAAATAAAAGTTGTTACTCTAATTAAGTACTACAACTTTGCTTAAGGGTGCACTATAATGCAAAGTCTCTAGAGTATAGTTCAACTTAGGTCAAGCATACAACTTGAAAATGAAAGCGTACACTATAACCATGACTTAGAGGCCAAATGGGTCCAAGTCATGAATACCAAAGTTGTTCCATGTGACATTCTAAACATGTTTAAGGTACTCCTCTGGTCCCACAAACATTTTATACATTGGTCATAAGTAAGTCCTAGCATATGTAAAGCATTTAGTAACAAACACATGTGATATAAGCAATCATAGAGATAGTATTTGAGATGCTCATGCTCATGAATGATCAATGATGCTTGTTCTCATGCAATGTCAATGCCGAATGCATACTTAACACCTAGGGTGTTACCCCATTGCATGGAAAAATTTGGTGTTCTCGTCACCAAGCTGCACAAATCTCTAGGTGAATCTCTGTCTCCAGTAGGTTTGCTGCATTTCTAACAGCATTTGTATCTGCCTTTTGATAATATTCTAGAATCTTGCTTCTTGATGGTAGAGTGATCTGAATTCTTCTAATAAATCAAAGAAAGCAATGGTGAGGTTGCAGTTAGCTATGAGTTTGGAAAGATTGGAGATGTTCTTTTCCCAACTCTTTAAAATCTTCCTAAGGAACTTAAACTTATCACTAATGATGTGTGCACTATTGGTGGAACTTGCAGGAGTAAACCAGGAATTGCTAATAGTCTAGAGGCAGGATGAGTGACTGAGCCAATAATTTTCGAATCTGAAAATGTTCGCCTTCGGAATTTAAGTACCAATGTGAACTTTGCAAGGGAGATGATCTGAATGATTCTTTCAAGAGGAAGAACCATCATAGAGGGGTACTTGGTAGCCCATGAAATAGATGTAAAGAACCAATCAATTTGTTCAAGAAGTGGAGCATCTTGCATGTTGCACCAAGTGAAACTACACCCCTTGATGGGGAGCTCAATAAGACCTAGGTGGCTAATAATGCTATTGAAAACAAGAATAGCATTGTAGTTTCCTCCTTCTCTATTTCTATTTTCTGTGAATCTATAGAAATTAGAATCCCCCAAAATAATCAAATATCATCATCTCCAATTTCTAAACTGTGGAGCCAATTGACAAAAGCATCCCTGAGAGGCTGCCTACATGGACCATAAATCGCTACAAGGGTATAGCTTTCTATATTATGAGTTGAGGTGTAGAACAACTTTAGAGCAAAAGGATGCTTTTCAATTGTATTAACTGAGAAAGAAGAGCTAACCCAACAAACCAAAATTCCCCTAGAAGCACCATTTGAGGGACAAAATTCAAACTGATCAAATCTTTTAGGAGCAAAGTTCCTTATATAGCGCAAATCAAAGTCTTCTTGTTTTGTTTCTTACAAACAAAAGATATTAGCACCACTTTCATCTATTTTGTTACGAATAGAATTCCATTTCTCTCTGTCATTGATTCCCTGCACATTCCAACAAAGAATATTCCAAGAATGATTTCTAGAATTCATTATAAAACCAATTGTTTAAAGGTAGCAGACTCCATGATAGCACATCTATGAGGAAATGGATCCCAATATCACTTAACATAAGCATTGATATAAAGGTGCCAAAAGAAACATAAAAATAAAAGAGAGACAAATAACAAAAGGTCTCTCAGACAAGCTTCTCAAATCACAACTAATCATTTTGGAACTTCAACTTGCATATCTTCCTCTGTGAGCTCCTTAGGAGACACAGCACAAAAGCCAGTTCCTAGTTCCACCAGCAAGCTTGATGATATTAGTTCCACTTCATCCATCTCCATGTTTTGGCTAAGCTCTCCATTGATGATGCTCTTCTTTAAATCTCCAACTATTGAGAATCTCACAGTCTTCTTAGCTTCACCTTTCCTTCTCCTTGGCTCTACATCAAGCTGGACAAGTATATCATTATCATCCCTCCTCAAGCGTGCACTTCTTTTCACTTCATCATCAACTATGGGAGTATTTTCCTTGGACTTCCTTCTCTTCTTCATTGGTGTGACAAGATAATCATTGTCTGTGATGCTAGCTTCTATCACAGCCTCCATACTCTACACATCACTTGCTTCACCACAGTGAGGATCAAACCTAGGGTGTGCAAGTTTTCCATGATTTGCCTGAATACAAATTGCTCATCATATAGGACAAGCACACTCTCATTGACTATTTCAGTATGACTTGCAGACACTGCAGATTTTGGACACATTAGCATCAAACTTGGTGCAGCAGTAGCTCTGTAAGATGTTGAAGCCTCAGCATTGTTTCTGTTTACACCAAAATTTGGAAGAAGAGTCGCAGGGACTTAAAAGCTCCCAAGGTCATGTCACCAAGGAATCAATCACGTGCAGATCGGTATTAGCTGATTCGAATGCAGAACTAGAATCGGCTTTCTTCAGATAGCGCCAGCAGATAACGACAAAGGCTACGATCGGTGCCGGGACAAGACATGTTGGACTCTACAAAAAGGAAAGATTAGAGTCCAAGTTATCTTAAATTAGGAATGTTTTCTCTAGGGTTGAAGATTGTGATGAGTCATGCTTAGATAGGAGTCATGCGTAGGTCCCAGGTATAAATATCAAACCCCAGCTATTGTAAAAGACACACAATCAATCAAATACTAGTTATTTACTTTTTTCGGCTCTGGCCACCCCTTAGGAGTAGGAGTAGGAGTAGAGTAGATCTCGGCGAGTTCTTCAGCAAGTACGGCTGCATCGATCCGGTCGACCTCCACTGTTTGTCTGTAAGTACCGTCATGGCTTATACCTCTATTCGTATGGCTGCATCGATCCGGTCGACCTCCACTGCGACTCTAGTATAAGGTAGTTATCAACTCTTCTCTAGGTCAAGTATGGCTGCATCGATCCGGTCGACCTTCACTGCTCGAACTAGATTAAGGTCAAGTTATCGGCTCTATCTAAGGGTGGCGTTCCTTCGGATAGATTCATTAAGTTATCGATATTGCTTATTGCTTCCATTATTTATTTAATTACAGCAATATCACTTCGCTCGATTGGGATTGATCTAGATCAGACTTATATCTTTTTTAACCTATCGTTTGTTAATCTAAACCGATCTAATCTACACTTTAAATGATGAGTTATGTTTTATCGACTGTTTTACATCAATCTTGATCGTGCATAGTGTGCGGTTAAGGCATGTTTGATCTTGAGTAGATCTATTGGCTAGCGAAAACTGTTCCATGGCCCGTTATCATGGCCTGTGTGATTCTGCCTCACACCCCACTATTAGCACCGTGGAGTGGGGATCGTTATTCGGTAGATCTGTTCCTGAGAGGACATGACCTTAACTGTGCGCTATACCTGAATCGGCTGTTTTAGCCGATATTGAGCGCTTTCACAAACAGATCGCATCACGAGATCGTTGAAGTAGCGATAGGTTGAAAGATGTGTTAGCCCCATGATCTTATTATTGTATTACGGCCTGCATGATTCTGCCTCATGCCCCACTAATATTAGTAATAAGTTAGGGTCATCGAGTCTATTGTTATTTCTACAGCCTGCATGATTCTGCCTCATGCCCCACTGGTTATAGCGATAGATAAGATCTAATATATTCATTAGATTTATCTCTATTAAATGATTGAATGATGATGAACTGTTTCTTTTATAAAAGAGTTCGGTTACTTGCAGTCACTGGCTTAGCATGAACTAATTATTGTTAATATCTTATTGTCATTGACCAACATTTGTTTAAAGAATGATATTCATCCTGAACGATAACCGATTCTTCTTACACAACCCCATGAGCTTTAACCGATTTATTCTCATGAATATGCTGGAATCGACTATTTAGTCGATCTCCTTTCATATCGGCTCTCAGAGCTGCACATTCGGGACTCTCTGGCAACACCGCCATGTTCCGCCCTTAATTACTGATAAACTTTCTCTCCTTGTCAATTGCAGGGTCAAATTGACTGGTACGTCTTGGGAGGAGCACGCAGGATTGGCCACCCCTGTGCTGAAGCTAGGCGAATCTCTAGCTCCATCGAGCGGACCCTTCCGGCTTGCTCGTGTGTCCTCGGCACGGGATGAAATTCCGTGTCGACACACGTTTCTGGCACGCTCGGTGGGACCCCACAATCGTCATAGCGGTTCACAACAACAACGACATCCTTATGGTACATTATGAAGATCTACCTGATGGAGATAAAGGCGTCATCAGCAAAGCTACAGAAGACCTAACCTGAAGCCTGAAGGCCCAACGACCCAAACAAAAGCTAGATTTAGATTGTCAATTTGTTTGTTCTTCAATCTAGATCCCCTTTGCTATTGCCAAAATCTCTGCTGCTTAGTTTCTTCACTTGTAGAGGTAGCCTCCCCATCCATATATGTACGAGTGAGAGCCAGTTGTAATATAATAAGTTTAGTTGTGAAAACAACTCGTAGTTTCAGAACAAGTGTTTATTGTCCTACACCAAAACACATGACAACACAATTGTTCAGAAATTTCCACTACCAAGAGTTCTATTACACGGGCAGACAGATACAACTGAAGCTGAAGATAGGCGTTTCTTTACGGAAGTTGTAGACAAATTTGTTCGTGACGCCATATCAAGCCAAAATGAAGCTTTCTTGGACACATTCCACAACGCCATGAAAGAAGTGATTCATGGGTTTCCAGTTGGTCAAGTTGGGCCAACTTATTACAACATTCCAGATCCGTCAACCCAAGGGACTAATCAAGTCGGTACCAACCATCAAGAAGTAGCACTAGCTGGTAATGGTGATGTCCAGGCAGTTCATGGTTTATCTGAACAAGCTCAAGGTACTACTATGAATCAGATACAGTATAACCCTGGACCATTAGTATAGCATGTGCAACAGCCGGCGGGGCAAGGTCAGAACCAGGTGATCAATTTTGGTACATCAGGCCACATACCATCGTCGGCTCAAAAAATAGCACCATCAATTCAAAGGATCCATGGAGATATAGATCCTCATGTCTATAATCAGAGACTTCAAGCAACAAGCCAACAAAGGACCCAACAGATAGAAATTCCACAGGGTTATCACTATGGCACAGATTATAACACCCTTCACATGATCTCGAATCCAGGGTATCAAGGCACATGGGATTTCAATCCACAGATGGGCCAGTAGGTGCAGAGAAATCCAAATTCAAATGCTGATGAGTTGCTGCTGAAGGTGACCGAGATAATGAAGAATCAGTTCAGTCTAAAGCCAAAAGGGCTGACTTTCTCATACAAACGCCCATATCCAGAATGGTATAATTTGGTCACTCTTCCCACAAATTACAGGCTCCCAAAGTTTGCTAAGTTCACTGGCCAAGATAGTACAAGCATGATAGAACATGTCAGTTGGTACCTTACACAGTTGGGCGAAGCATTAGTTGAGGATGCCCATCGAGTTCGTTTCTTCTCCTTGTCCCTATCAGGGCCAGCCTTCACTTGGTTTTCATCATTGCCAATCAATTCCATTGCCAATTGGGCTAACCTAGAGAAGAAGTTGCATACATATTTTTACACTAGGACTGGGGAAAAGAAGATAACCGATTTGACAACTATAAGGCAGAAGACTAATGAATCGGGCACTGAGTTTCTTCAAAGGTTCCAAGAGACTAGGAACTTGTGCTTCTCATTAAACTTGGCTGATGATCAACTAGCTACTTTAGCTGTTCAAGGAATGCTGCCAATGTGGAAAGAAAAGTTGTTGGGACAAGAATTTGATAACTTTGGTCAATTGGCTCAACAAGGGGTAGCGCTTAATAGCCAATTCTAGAGTGTGCGTAGAGATACCCGATTCTAGAAGAGTACCACAGTGGCTGAAGCTTATAATCCATACTCAGTTGATGACGGCTATGAAGATGAAGAAGAAGAGGTTGCTGCGGCTGAATGGAATTGGAGCAAAAAGATAGTAATGGTGCCAAATCCTTAGGGAAGAGGAGTCGAAGAGAGCTATGACTTTGATGTCACTAAATCAGACAAGCTTTTCGATTTCTTGCTTGAGAAGGGGCAGATCAAGTTGCCCGATGGTCATGTTATGTTGCCCCCTGATCAGTTGAAAAATAAAAAGTTCTGTAAGTTCCATAACGCTACTTCTCATTCCACTAATGAATGCAGAATTTTCCGACAGCATATACAGAGGGCTATTCAGCAAGGAAGGCTCAAATTTGATACGCCTTAGAAAATGAAAGTTGATGATAATCCTTTCTTAGGAGATCAAAACATGGTTGATGCTAGGCTACTCAAAGGAAAGACTAAGGTCCTAACATTAGTCAAATCAAGAGAAGCTAGAGTAGTTGATCCCAAGATGCAAATATCAGTTGACGAGTACAGAGAGATTAGAAGACGTCGTGCTAAGCAAAAGAGCCGATATGAGCAAGGGGAAACGTCAAAAGATGAGGCGACAAAGCCGCGAGTTACATCTTGGATCCTGTTGAATAAGTGGCAGCGGTAGAAGGAAAAGGATTATTAGCGTTGGTTAAAGGATCAAGAATACCAGCGTCAACTAGAAAAAGAGAGGTACGAAAGGAAACAAGCTGAATCACATTGGAATTGTCCTTTCTTCAAACATTGCTGGAATGAATGTTTGAAGTTGCCTACCAGACATGACTGTCTAGAATGCAGCAATCAATATTGGGAGTTTAGGCAATCTCAAACCAACCACCGGTCTATCCATGCTCAAGACGCATATCATCATAATAACATGGATCGACGCTTAAAAAATAAAAGTGTTCATGATCGGCTTGGAAAAGAGTTGTTGACCAGGACTGGGCTGATTATGAAGAGGAAGGCAACAAAAGAAAATATATTTGGCAGGAAAGCCAATGGTGCCCAGGAGGTTTGACAAGAAGACAGAAGAGAAGAGTGCAACACCTAAGGAATAAAGAGTTGGAACACGCCCAGGCATCCGGTAAACCTCAAGTATGGCGTACTAAGCAAACAGCCGATAGAAAGCAACCATCGGCTAATATCCAAATGGCTTTTCTGTTGCCATCAGAATTCAGGGCTCCGGCAGATCAAGAAGTGTATTCGGATTTCGATGAATTAGGGTATGAGGAGATAGTTGCCAAGTTAACGGTTGTACAACAAGCAATATTTGATAAACCAGTCAAGCATCGGCACTTAAAAGCTTTATATATGAAAGGTCTTGTTGATGGAAAGCCGATGAACAAGATATTGGTGGACGGAGGTGCTTCTATCAATCTTATGCTTTACACCACTTTTTGTAAACTTGGCAAGGGACTAGAAGATCTGATGGAGACTGACATGATGCTTAAGGATTTTGGAGGTAATGCATCTAAGACCCGAGGAGCAATAAACATCAAACTAACAATCGAGAGTAAGACTCTGCTCACCACATTCTTCGTCATCAATGGAAAAGGGTTGTACAGTTTGCTCCTTGGTCATGATTGGATTCATGCGAACTGTTGTGTACCATCGACCATGCATCAGTGTTTGATTCAGTGGCATGGAGATGATGTCGAGGTGGTTCGCATTGATGAATCTATGAGCATCGCAACAGCCGATCCAGTCTTTTGGGAACTAGGAGACTTTGAATGTTTTTCTGGCAAGTTATGGGAAGGAGGCTTCATTAAGATCAGCAATGAAAGCCAACAGCCGATGCAAGCGATCGGCTATGAGAGTTTATTTTAGTAAAAAAGTCACGGCTTCACGTCGGCCATTGGAATAAAAAAATAAGCATTAGTTCTGAGTATGGGTTTAGGCCAACGTATGAATGCTAAATGGAATCCTAAGTGTGGATCAGAATTGATGGATTTCTTAAACAAAGTTGTGTAGCACTTGATGAGATGCTTGCTCTAGATCGATCGATCGTTTAACCTTTGGTATGAAAAGTTCTGTGGGACGTTATCCTGGCATTTGATCAATACTCGATAGCCGATTCATTTAGTCATCAGCTCTAATAGCTGGTACCAGAAGGGTATCGCCTCTAGTTCAAAAAATAAGATCTGAGATGAAAATCTTCAAAGACATAAAAGCCGATACGATACGTATCACCTCCAGAGCAAGAAATAAAAACAAAAACAGTCATACACAAGGGTATTGCACTGAGACACATTCATGAAAGAATAGGAGTCTTTGTTCATCGGTTTACCCTAAGTACAAACTAATCGAAGACCTTATTCACTACATCTTGAGCGGATGTGATGTCCATGATGGCCTTCGCCGCTACGATGAATTCTTCTATCAAGTCCTCATGTCCCTCAGGGCCGTCGCCAATCAGGAAGCCAACTTCCATGGCGTGGAGGTCATGCTCGGTCTGGACCTACGCCACGGTTAGCGCCACCGACGCGCCGTAACGAACGCCATGGAGGGCAATCTCCTGAACGTGGGCCGGGATGTCTTGGAGACGAGCGTCAATGAGGGAACCTCGAGCATTGACTGGCACGTCTCGAGAGGATCATGCAGGATCGGCCACCCCTATGCTGAAGCTAGGTGGATCTCTAGCTCTATCGAGCAGACCCTTCCGGCTTGCTCGTGTATCATCGGCACGGGATGAAATTCTGTGTCAATAGTTTCCCTGTTGAGGGTAGTTACCATCCATCATAAACCATCAATAAAACATGTATAAGGGCATAAATATGATCACCAACATAGACTTAGGGGTTTAAACTAACAATTTCCACGAGTTTTATTGAATCTATGTTTTCTGTAGGGTTTATTCAGAAAACCGTCAAGGTGGACCTACATGTCAGAATTAATTGCGCTTATCCTTAGCAAAAACTACTCAAGAAGGTTCCAGAGGACACTAGAAGCCATGTCATCAAAGCAGACCCCGAGAGGAAGACATGTGGGACCAGCAGGCCCCCCCTGGCCCCACCTGTCAGCCCCCTGTTGTTATGTCGGTTCTCCACCGCCTTAAGGATTGCATCTACACCATTTATTTGAGTTGGTTTGATCCGAGGGCTCAGGATTTATGCTCTGGCCTATATAACCAGCCCATGTCCCCCTCCAGAGCACAATGTCATAAGTCAAGATTAGACCAGAAATTAGGGTTTCCAGAGAGAAGATAATAGAGCTCTAATTCTTCAAGTTTATAGTGTAGGCTAGCTAGCAAGGTTCAAGTAGAGTGTGGGCTATTGCTCAGGATTCTGGATCTACCATCTGGAGACTGGTATAGCCATTGTATCTCTTTATTTATGACTTTGTGTACTTCAATATTATGTTGCTATTTATTATGTTCCAAGTTTGCTCTAGTTATATACTTCATATAGTTGTGATTGATAATGAGTTTATGCATATGTTCGCAAAGCGCTTAGCCCAAGACGCGCGTGGGTTAAGTGGTTGACATTATGTAAGCATGGTGCTTAGATATTGTTTACATGTGGATGCATTCTGCACTCTGGGTCATGTGGTAGATCACGGATGTGACACTCCTATTGAGTCCTTTGTAGTCCACTCCCCGTTTGTAGAGCAAGTAGAACACGGTTGCGAAGGGAGACAAGCTCTATTCTGATTTTCCTTAGTAATGTTCCTTATGCATAGATCCAAAGTTAATTATGTTATACATGAGAGTGTATATCCTTGGGTGTACAAAAGACTTAGTAAATAAGGAATGACTTAGGAATCTTTTGCTCTTACCTAATCTCCTGCCTAGCCAAACTACATTTTATGAGTCTCTATTTCTATCTCTGGATTATTATCAAAGCTTCATACTTATCATTTATTCATCATTTGACTTGCCCCTGCCATAGCATGAGAGTAGTTTTTATCATAAGTATATATATTTGTTAATATCGCTTTGCCAACAATCCCATAGCTCCTCCCTGTGGATAAAATATAAATAACGATACTCGGTATACTCCCGGGTGAAATGCTACAATGGTATATTATCTGTGCACTTGCGGATACTTTACTTTAACATATATAATTTTCTCTAAGTTTACAAGTGTCATTAATAATTACCAACCACGCATTCTGACATCATGCTAGGGATGACAACCTAGTAAAAAGTGATGCTAAGAAATATCAACATTCCCCGTAGTGGGTTGTCACACTGTAGTTACCAGGTGTCACTGGATATAGGACTGAACCTCATAATAGGCATCACTGCAGGTCGCTTCATTGGAAGTTGCTGGTGCAGTGCCATGCCCATTTCTGCAAATTCAGCAAGCAACATTTCCACAAATGGAGCAAGCCCAATTGCAGTATGCAGACCAAGCATACTTGCAAGCTCCCTGATTTGTGAGTCACTCTCCAAGCTGTGTCGACTTTGATCAGCAAGCACAATGGAGAGATCAGTAGAGGGCAGAGGAGGCTCAAGAGTAATTGGGTGCCTTTAGCTCTGAAAAAAATCCTTGTGCTAGAATTGACAGAGGAAGCTGTGTACTCTTCATGCCTGCGTGGTGGATTGCCGAAGATGATGCGGCAACAAACCGGGCGGTCCCAGTTCTCAACTTCTAGCCCTTCTAAACATAGGGCGTCGGGTTGATGACAAAGTTTGCCATAATCCTTGTGAAGTTCTTTCTAAGCCCTTCGATCAAACTGACTTTAGATCAATGCATGGGATGTCTCCAAAGTGTGTTTCCTCAGCTTTGGCACAGATCAGTGACGTGGCACCCGGAGGGGCCAGGTTGGGCGACCCATGGTAAGGTCGGCCAACCCCCACTAGGTGGTCCCTAGTGTCCCTGCCACATCACACTTTCTCCTGGTGTTTAATTTTATGAAATTTGTCCATTTATTCCTGCATTCAAACAATTTTCCAAGTACAAGTGGAACCACATTATTTGAAACAAAGATCATCACTATGATGTTGACTATACCTTCACTTTTAGTGCAATGTTGATGGTTAGAATTGTGTGTAATGGCCATCAGCATGTTCCCCCAAGCTTGCCTTTTTGCTTGTCCTGAGGAAAGACAAAAACTTAAAACAGTGGATTAGGAGTTGCTACAATATCAATGCCTCGCAAATACTTGCATACAAATCAACACTCTATCTCTTGACTTGAATAAGTTGGTAATTGGAACTCACCCATATTACCTTAGTCATCATAGGGCTTATAGCTTTTACCTTGTTATGAGAAGTTGAAAGACAGAACAACTAGATAGAGTGCTCATTCTCCCATCCTTAGTTTGATCAAATCTTCTAGAGCTTTCATGAGTTTTTGAAAAGTCAAGCTTAAGTTGCTTGAATGGTACTCAAAAGTCTCTCAGTGGTGTATGAAAACTCACCATGTCCATAGTGTTAGACTTTACATCCTATTGGCATATGTGTAGTTCATAGGTAGAGAATGAATGTAAGGCACACTTGTATTGCATTGCTAAGTAAAACTCTTACATCGAAGGAGCAATGAGTCATACAACGAGATCAAGAAGTGTAAGTGTGTGGAAGATATGGTAGAAGCAGTACTGCTTTTATGATTCTCATCTCTCTAGCACCTTTGTATTGTATGAGAGCATGGCTATCTTTCTTCTTTTTTCTTTCTTTCTCTTCTCTCTTTCTTTTTTCATATCTCCTTTTGTATCCCATGCCTCTTTGACTTGAGTGGTTGCTACATATGGATGCATCAAATTGCTTATGGAGTGATTTGGAGGTAGAAGATGGCATGCATGTTTCTGTGTACTTCCAGATAAAGCTCAAAACAAAACAAGAAGCTTTTGTAGAAAGTTAATATTATGTAGAAACATGTATGGCTCTAGTAGGAGATTCTCACCATTGAGGAACTTTAGCAAGTATTTTTGAAATAAAAACTCTGGCGATTTTATTTCACTTTGGACAAGATAAGAGCATACTCTATTCTTTGTTATGTCATATCCCACAACAACTTAAACTTAGGTCTAGCATTTGCATACCAAAAGCTTTGGTTCATAGCAAGATCTTAAACCAACAACCTCAAAACATAAGAAGACTATCGAGTTATAGACTAAGAATTTGCAAAATATCGACAAAGCAACTATTCAGCATTTCAATGTGAGATGTTAAAGCAAACGTCATTCGTATGGTTGGGAGTTTTTATTCATAAGACTATTTTAATTTGACCAAGACAGAGTGAAATTTACAACAAATTGAAAAATGTAAAAGTTGTTTATGATTCATACCTCGACGGGGACAAGTTCCCCCAAGCTTGTCTTTTGCAAGAGTTGTTTTCTTCTTCAGAGATTACTCATGTTCATGGCACAAGAAGAGATGGCTCTACTTCTTTGTCTTATGGTCATTTTATTATTATGCTACTTGTTTTTATTATTGTTATTTATCTTCATTATCAGGGAAAATTGGCTCCTAGACACTGAAAGTGACCACGCTTTGCTGCTGGATATCCAAAATGGAGCGATTTGCTGGAGGACACTCTAGTTCTTGACAACTTTGCTGGTGGACACTCTGCCCAATAAAATATTAATTTCTAGCTTTTGAGGAGAGAGAAGGATGGTAAAAATGTCCTTTTCGCCCCTGCCCCTTTCTTCTACCTTGGTCTCCTTCCTTTGGCTGCCACGCTCCTGATTGGCGAAGCACCAGCCGAGGCCACCTATGCGTGTGCAACTGCGCAGGGCCACGTCGATCAGCTGAGTGCAGCGGCGTCGGAGGAGTAGCTCATCACTTGCCACCCGTGGATCACGGTGGCCCCGTCGTCCCTCGTGCCGTGACGCGGCGCGACTATTTGAGATGAATGGGCAGGGCGGGCATGCACGGCCCGAGGTTGAGGACAGCGTTCGGCGCCAGCGCGACATCGCGGTCCAGCGCCTCCCTATCGTCACCCTCCTCCACCCGCTGTGCCGCGACGCCGCCCGCGCCAAACCTCGTCGCACACCCGCGCCGCAGCCACCCTTCGACTTGGCTACGGAGGAAGAACATGATGCAGGCAACATTCTCGACCGGCGGCTGCCGCCGACTGTGCTAGTACACTACGGCGGGCTGGCCCAGCTGCCCAGCCTGCCCGCCTCCCTACCGAGTCGAGAAAGGGGTGGGGAGCTCGGGGTGGGGGATTGGCTGCCTCCATGGATCCAGGGGTGGGGGATGGACCGGGAGCTCGGGGTGGGGGAGGGCTGCCGGAGCGTGAGGAGAGCAGGGCGGCGGCGCCTGCTCCAACTGGAGCCGCGCGGGAGCGGGGCCGCGGCGCCTGCTCCAACTCGATCTACCGCCGACGAGAAAGAAAAGAAACGACCGGACCAAGGTTGAAGAAAGGGTCAAGGGTGAGAAGGACATTTTACCATCCTTCTCTCTCCTCAAAAGCCAGAAATCAATATTTTATTGGGCGGAGTGTCCACCAACAAATTTGTCAAGAACCAGAGTGTCCTCCAACAAATCGCTCTATTTTGGATGTCCAGCAGTAAAGCGTGGTCACTATATATTTTATTTTATTTATTTATTTTCTAGCATTTGGAGACAGCGTGTAAGAGGGAAAACTGATTTTTATATGTTATTTTCAAAGCTATATGCATTAACAAAATTGATTTTAGTAATTAAACATTAGAAAATTTAAAAGATAAGACAACGCATGGAAGTAAACATTGGATACTTACTGATTTTACCTTCGATGGGGCTCATAGTTTTGAGTCCTTGAGTGGGACTTCTCCACCATGTTTCTTGGTGGACGCTTTTTCGAGTCTAGGAGAAGAAGATATAGATGAAGGTTCGTCTTTCTTCCGCCATGTTTATTCATTCTACTTGGGATTTGATTGCTTCTTGGCGAGTTCATCTACCTTCTTTGGAGGTTGCACATTCTTTGCCCATACATTAACTTTTGGTGCAATGTTGATAGTCAAAATCGTGTCTAATGGCCATCAACACCAATGACGGTGTGCATGGGACTTCTACTGATCCTCGAGTGTTACTGTCCTATGATGGTATGCTAGGTGGCTCACTAGCAGGACTAAATTAAGCAACAGATAACAAACAACACTTGGTAGCCTTATGTTTTCTAAACATCTAAACTAAGTCTTTGTCCGAACTGGTTTCAATGTTGGCCTTGCTATCAGCATAGAAGTAGAAGACCTTCACTACATTACCATAACTGCATGGATACTTCTCTAGAATATCATCCACAAAGTCTTTGAAATTTGTGATGTCAAAATCGACAACTTTGTTTACGGAAAACCACCGCGCACACAAATTGGAAGCAATTATCCTGATACCTTGGTTGTAGCTAGTCTCCGGGTCCATCCTACATATGAACAACAACGAGTTTATATACATCTAACGATATCAATCCTAACGAATCAATGCATTACGAGCTATATAGCAACACTATGCGAAATGAGAATCAATCGAATAGGAGAACAATTCACCCATTTGGGAGCTAGTGCCAAGGCCCACCCGCTCCATTGTTCGTGATTCCTCCTCCTCACCCGGTCCAATCCGTCCCCAAATCTCAGACCCATCCTCCTCTTACCCCATGCAGCGAATAGAGGGGGGATTTGTTTGGTTTATTCCCTTCTACTACCGCCACCGCTAGGGTTTTAGTGAGAGAGAGAGAGAGAGAGAGAGAGAGAGCTCAAGTGGATGGGAGATGAGTCAACATGAAATGAGTGAGAGACAAGATAGTAGGGTGTGTTGGTTTTGTTAAGCCCAACGACGGGAGGGTAACATAGACATTTTCAGTGCCATGGATCCTTGGACCCACTTGACAGAGTTGAATCCCCGTTAAAATGAGATGCAAAGCAATAGCAGCGGCATAGAAGGAAAAAGGTTTGGAGCTGTATTTCAAAAATCTTCGGAACTTTTTTAACGGTACGAAAGGAATTGAGATCTTTTATAATGGTCTATAAGTAAAAGACTCAAATGGTCTACCTGTGTGTGAACAATTTTGAGTGTATTTTTCTTTTCTTTTCTCCGGCGATCCCGGCTTATTAAGGATGGGGAAGTGGACGGATAGGCCCTAGGTGAAGGCGCATTGGTGCATTGAGGCGCCGGCACCATGGCGGCCGGCGCGTATGCGATACGGCGCTGTCACTGTTGGATCAGTACCAAATCTGAGTCTACTGTCTAGTGATATACAAAGATAATATGGCAAACCCCGACCCCCTGACCAGATCATGCTCGCCTCATCAGTGCCAACCAACTACTAATAAGTAGCACAAGTAACAACAGCTTCAGACATATGTCGAGTTCAGCTACGTCAAGCCGAAATATTCCTGTCGACATCGGGATACATATTTTCAGCAACGACGACGGCGACATGCCCGTTAACCGGAGTGCCGGACCTGTTCGTGCCGTCGCCCAGGGCTGCCGGCCGGCGTACGCGGATGGAGGCGCCTACCCGGCTCCTGGCGCCCCTCCAACACTGCCGTTTGGCCGCACCTTCCTGTCCCCTGCGACCGACTCCCTGCTGTGCCGCGTGCGCACAAGGCGGACCGGCCCTTCCCCTGCTTCGTAGCCTCCGCCCTGTCGTCCACTTCGAACGAGCCAGCTATGGTGCGAGCTTTTCAAACCCCGCGCACGCGGTTGCTTCAAACTCCTTGCATCTCAGCCTTGCTTGCCATGTCCAGCTCGTCGGCGTTAGACAATCAGGCACGGAGCGCGTGCCGTTGCTCCTGAGCACCTCCTCCGGCGCTGGTTATTTATCAGTTCTTGGCACTTGTTGCTGCTCCGTCCTGAGGCTGAGCCGTGTTTATGGCGAAGGCTCTCACTGCACTTGCAGCAGCACTCGTAGTGCTGCTTGCATGTTGCCCCTGTCGCGTGCGAGGTGACGAATCGCCTGATGTCACGGCGTCGCTCGTCAGCTTCTTGACCGCGCTGGCCGGGGACGACGGCGGCCAGACGGCGATCAGGCTGGGGTGGAACGCGTCGATCAGCCCGTGTGTTCCCGGCAACAAAATATCGCGGTGGGGCAAAACTGTCCAGTGCTTCGACGCAGGTGGAAACAATGGCCACATCAAGAGGATAGACCTTGATGTACAGGGCTTGAACGGCACCATCGACGCGGCGCTTCTCTGCGCCGCGCCGGCTGTCCGCGTGGTGAACCTTTACAACAACAGCCTGCGCGGCGGCCTCCCCGAGGGCATCTCGGCCTGCTCGGGCCTCACCCACCTGATCGTCAGCGGCAACCAGCTCTCAGGTAACCTGCCGCCTTCCGTCGCCCAGTTGAAGAGCTTACAGATGATTGAAGTCTCCAGAAACAACTTCTCCGGCGAACTTCCCGGAGACCCCTGGTGAGATTCCTGGCAAACGACAACCATTTCAACGGCACGATCCCGGACTTCAACCTCAGCAACATTCAAGGCCTCAGCTTCGACGTGTCCAACAACAACCTCACCGGATCAATCCCCAAGAACGCTACCAGATTCGGCCAAGAGAGGTTCTGGCCTAACGCCGCTGGCATATGCGGCGGGACCTTATTCGCTCCTTGCCCGCCGCCCCCTCCAGCACCAAGCTCGGGCTCCGAGGCCGACGACGGCAAGGGCGATGACAATGACAATGGGATGTCTCCAAAGTGTGTTTCCTCAGCTTTGGCACGGATCAGTGACGTGGCACCCGGAGGGGCCAGGTTGGGCGACCCATTGTAAGGTCGGCCAACCCCCACTAGGTGGTCCCTGGTGGCCCTGCCACATCACACTTTCTCCTAGTGTTTAATTTTATGAAATTTGTCCATTTATTCCTACATTCAAACAATTTTCCAAGTACAAGTGGAACCACATTATTTGAAACAAAGATCATCATTATGATGTTGACTATACCTTCACTTTTAGTGCAATGTTGATGGTTAGAATTGTGTGTAATGGCCATCAGCAAGCTCCCCCACCCAAGCTTGCCTTTTTGCTTGTCCTGAGCAAAGACGAAAACTTAAAACAGTGGATTAGGAGTTGCTACAATATCAACGCCTCGCAAATACTTGCATACAAATCAACACTCTATCTCTTGACTTGAATAAGTTGGTAATTGGAACTCACCCATATTACCTTAGTCATCATAGGGCTTATAACTTTTACCTTGTTATGAGAAGTTGAAAGACAGAACAACTAGATAGAGTGCTCATTCTCCCATTATTAGTTTGATAAAATCTTCTAGAGCTTTCATGAGTTTTTGAAAAGTCAAGCTTAAGTTGCTTGAATGGTACTCAAAAGTCTCTCAGTGGTGTATGAAAAATCACCATGTCCATAGTTTTAGACTTTACATCCTATTAGCATATGTGGAGTTCATAGGTAGAGAATGAATGTAAGGCACACTTGTATTGCATATATTGCTAAGTAAAACTCTTACATCGAAGGAGCAATGAGTCGTACAACGAGACCAAGAAGTGTAAGTGTGTGGAAGATATGGTAGAAGCGGTACTGCTTTTATGATTCTCCTCTCTCTAGCACCTTTGTATTGTATGAGAGCATGGCTATCTTTCTTCTTTTTTCTTTCTTTCTCTTCTCTCTTTCTTTTTTCATATCTCCTTTTGTATCCCATGCCTCTTTGACTTGAGTGGTTGCTACATATGGATGCATCAAATTGCTTATGGAGTGATTTGGAGGTAGAAGATGGCATGCATGTTTCTGTGTACTTCCAGATAAAGCTCAAAACAAAACAAGAAGCTTTTGTAGAAAGTTAATATTATGTAGAAACATGTATGGCTCTAGTAGGAGATTCTCACCATTGAGGAACTTTAGCAAGTATTTTTGAAATAAAAACTCTGGCTATTTTATTTCACTTTGGACAAGATAAGAGCATACTCTATTCTTTGCTATGTCATATCCCACAACAACTTAAACTCAGGTCTAGCATTCGCATACCAAAAGCTTTGGTTCATAGCAAGATCTTAAACCAACAACCTCAAAACATAAGAAGAGTATCGAGTTATAGACTAAGAATTTGCAAAGTATCGACAAAGCAACTATTCAACATTTCAATTACAGAGGTTAAATCGAACGTCATTCCTATGGTTGGGAGTTTTTATTCATAAGACTATTTTAATTTGACCAAGATAGAGTGAAATTTACAACAAATTGAAAAAATGTAAAAGTTGTTTATGATTCATACCTCGACGGGGACAAGTTCCCCCAAGCTTGTATTTTGCAAGAGTTGTTTTCTTCTTCAGAGATTACTCATGTTCATGGCACAAGATGAGGTGGCTCTACTTCTTTGTCTTATGGTCATTTTATTATTATGCTACTTGTTTTTATTATTGTTATTTATCTTTATTATTAGGGAAAATTGGCTCCTGGACACTGAAAGTGACCACGCTTTGCTGCTGGACATCCAAAATGGAGCGATTTGCTAGAGGACACTCTAGTTCTTGATAACTTTGCTGGTGGACACTCTGCCCAATAAAATATTAATTTCTGGCTTTTGAGGAGAGAGAAGGATGGTAAAATGTCCTTTTTGCCCCTACCCCTTTCTTCTACCTTGGTCTCCTTCCTTTGGCCGCCGCGCTCCTGATTGGCGAAGCACCAGCCGAGGCGACCTATGCGTGTGCAACTGCGCAGGGCCACGTCGGTCAGCTGAGTGCAACGGCGTCGGAGGAGTAGCTCATCACTTGCCACCCGTGGATCACGGTGGCCCCGTCGTCCCTCGTGCCGTGACACGGTGCGGCGATTTGAGTTGAATGGGCGGGGCGGGCATGCACGGCCTGAGGTTGAGGACGGCGTCCGGCGCCAGCGCGACATCGCGGTCCAGCGCCTCCCTATCGTCACCCTCCTCCACCCGTTGTGCCGCGACGCCGCCCGCGCCCAACCTCGTCGCACACCCGCGCCGTAGCCACCCTTCGACTTGGCTACGCAGGAAGAACACGACGCAGGCGACATTCCCGACTGGCCACTGCCGGCCGCGCTAGTACACTACGGTGGGCTGGTCCAGCCGCCTAGCCTGCCCGCCTCCCTGCCGGGTCGAGAAAGGGGTGGGGAGCTCGGGTTGGGGGATTGGCTGCCTCCATGGATCCAGGGGTGGGGGATGGACTAGGAGCTCAGGGTGGGGGAGGGCTGCCGGCGTGTGAGGAGAGCAGGGCGGCAGTGCCTGCTCCAACTGGAGCCGCGCGGGAGCAGGGCCGCAGCGCCTGCTCCAACTCGATCTACCGCCGACGAGAAAGAAAAGACCAAAGTTGAAGAAAGGGTCAGGGGTGAGAAGGACATTTTACCATCCTTCTCTCTCCTCAAAAGCTAGAAATCAACATTTTATTGGGCGAAGTGTCCACCAGCAAATTTGTCAAGAACCAGAGTGTCCTCCAGCAAATCGCTCCATTTTGGATGTCCAGCAGCAAAGCATGGTCACTATATATTTTATTTTTTTACTTATTTTCTAGCATTTGGAGGGAAAACTGATTTTTATATGTTATTTTCAAAGCTATATGCATTAACAAAGTTGATTTTAGTAATTAAACATTAGAAAATTTAAAAGATAAGACAATGCATGGAAGTAAACATTGGATACTTACTGATTTTACCTTCGATGGGGCTCATAGTTTTGAGTCCTTGAGTGGGACTTCTCCACCATGTTCCTTGGTGGACGCTTTTTCGAGTCTAGGAGAAGAAGATATAGATGAAGGTTCTTCTTTCTTCCGCCATGTTTATTCATTCTTCTTGGGATTTGATTGCTTCTTGGCGAGCTCATCTACCTTCTTTGGAGGTTGCACTTTCTTTGCCCATACATTCACTTTTGGTGCAATGTTGATAGTCAAAATGGTGTGTAATGGCCATCAACACCAATGAGGGTGTGCATGGGACTTCCTGATCGTTAAGTGTTACTGTCCTAGGATGGTATGCTAGGTGGCTCACTAGCAGGACTAAATTAAGCAACAAACAACACTTGGTAGCCTTATGTTTTCTAAACATCTAAACTAAGTCTTTGTCCAAACTGGTTTCAATGTTGGCCTTGCTATCAGCATAGAAGTAGAAGACCTTCACCACATTACCATAACTGCATGGATACTTCTCTAGAATATCATCCACAAAGTCTTTGAAATTTGTGATGTCAAAATCGACAACTTTGTTTACGGAAAACCACCGCGCACACAAATTGGAAGCAATTATCCTGATACCTTGGTTGTAGCTAGTCTCCGGGTCCATCCTACATATGAACAACAACGAGTTTATATACATCTAACGATATCAATCCTAATGAATCAATGCATTACGAGCTATATAGCAACACTATGCGAAATGAGAATCAATCGAATAGGAGAACAATTCACCCATTTGGGAGCTAGTCCCAAGGCCCACCCGCTCCATTGTTCGTGATTCCTCCTCCTCACCCGGTCCAATCCATCCCCAAATCTCAGACCCGTCCTCCTCTTACCCCATGCAGCGAATAGAGGGGGGATTTGTTTGGTTTATTCCCTTCCACTGCCGCCACCGCTAGGGTTTTAGAGAGAGAGAGAGAGAGAGAGCTCGAGTGGATGGGAGATGAGTCAACACGAAATGAGTGAGAGACAAGATAGTAGGGTGTGTTGGTTTTGTTAAGCCCAACGACGATAGGGTACCATAAACATTTTCAGTGCCATGGATCCTTGGACCCACTTGACAGAGCTGAATCCCCGTTAAAATGAGATGCAAAGCAATAGCAGCGGCATGGAAGGAAAAAGGTTTGGAGCTGTATTTCAAAAATCTTCGGAACTTTTTTAACGGTACGAAAGGAATTGAGATCTTTTATAATGGTCTATAAGTAAAAGACTCAATTTCTTTAGTCTACCTGTGTGTGAACAATTTTGAGTGTATTTTTCTTTTCTTTTCTCCGGCGATCCTGGCTTATTAAGGATGGGGAAGTGGACGGATAGGCCCTAGGTGAAGGCGCATTGGTGCATTGAGGCGCCGGCACCATGGCGGCCGGCGCGTATGCGATACGGCGCTGTCACTGTTGGATCAGTACCAAATCTGAGTCTACTGTCTAGTGATATACAAAGATAATATGGCAAACCCCGACCCCCTGACCAGATCATGCTCGCCTCATCAGTGCCAGCCAACTACTAATAAGTAGCACAAGTAACAACAGCTTCAGACATATGTCGAGTTCAGCTACGTCAAGCCGAAATATTCCTGTCGACATCGGGATACATATTTTCAGCAACGACGACGGCGACATGCCCGTTAACCGGAGTGCCGGGCCTGTTTGTGCCGTCGCCCAGGGCTGCCGGCCGGCGTACGCGGACGGAGGCGCCTGCCCGGCACCTGGCGCCCCTCCAACACTGCCGTTTGGCCGCACCTTCCTGTCCCCTGCGACCGACTCCCTGCTGTGCCGCGTGCCCACAAGGCCGACCGGCCCTTCCCCTGCTTCGTAGCCTCCGCCCTGTCGTCCGCTTCCAACGAGCCAGCTATGGCGCGAGCTTTTCACACCCCGCTCACGCGGTTGCTTCAAACTCCTTGCATCTCAGCCTTGCTTGCCATGTCCAGCTCGTAGGCGTTAGACAATCAGGCACGGAGCGCGTGCCGTTGCTCCTGAGCACCTCCTCCGGCGCTGGTTATTTATCAGTTCTTGGCACTTGTTGCTGCTCCGTCCTGAGGCTGAGCCGTGTTTATGGCGAAGGCTCTCACTGCACTTGTAGCAGCACTCGTAGTGCTGCTTGCATGTTGCCCTTGTCGGGTGCGAGGTGACGAATCGCCTGATGTCACGGCGTCGCTCGTCAGCTTCTTGACCGCGCTGGCCGGGGACGACGGCGGCCAGACGGCGATCAGGCTGGGGTGGAACGCGTCGATCAGCCCGTGTGTTCCCGGCAACAAAATCTCGCTGTGGGGCAAAACTGTCCAGTGCTTCGACGCAGGTGGAAACAATGGCCACATCAAGAGGATAGACCTTGATGTACAGGGCCTGAACGGCACCATCGACGCGGCGCTTCTCTGCGCCGCGCCGGCTGTCCGCGTGGTGAACCTTTACAACAACAGCCTGCGCGGCGGCCTCCCCGAGGGCATCTCTGCCTGCTCGGGCCTCACCCACCTGAACGTCAGCGGCAACCAGCTCTCAGGTAACCTGCCGCCTTCCGTCGCCCAGTTGAAGAGCTTACAGGTGATTGAAGTCTCCAGAAACAACTTCTCCGGCGAACTTCCCGGCGACCTCAGCAAGCTTGGGCTGGTGAGGTTCCTGGCGAACGACAACCATTTCAACGGCACGATCCCGGACTTCAACCTCAGCAACATTCAAGGCCCAAGCTTCTTCGACGTGTCCAACAACAACCTCACCGGATCAATCCCCAAGAACGCTACCAGATTCGGCCAAGAGAGGTTCTGGCCTAATGCCGCTGGCATATGCGGCGGGACCTTATTCGCTCCTTGCCCGCCGCCCCCTCCGGCGCCGAGCTCGGGCTCCGAGGCCGACGACGGCAAGGGCGATGACAATGACAATGGCAAGGACAACAAGAAAAGAACGGCGCGTAAGATCGTCATGTACCTCGGGTACGTCCTCCTGGGTGCCGCCATACTGGCCTTCGTCCTATACAGGATCTGCTTCAAGAAGAAGCGGAGCAAACTGGGGCTGAAGTCCAAGTCCGGCGGAGGCAGGAGGGGCGTGTACGACAGCAGCAGGCTGACGACGGCCACGACCACGACGACGGCCACGACCCCGAGCAAGACGCCGGCCTACTCGCTGCCGACGTCGGTCGAGCACAGCGCGGCCGCCGACGCGGGTGGCGCGCCGGCGGCCTCTCTGGTGGTGCTGCGCCGGTCGGGCACGGCCTCGATCACGTCCAACGCCGCGGCGGCGGCGGCCAAGGAGCTGCGGTTCGAGGACCTGCTCAAGTCCCCCGCCGAGCTGCTGGGCCGGGGCCGGTTCGGGAGCTCGTACAAGGTCGTCGTGCCGGGCGGCGCGGCGCTAGCGGTGAAGCGCGTGAAGGACGCGGCGGTGGACGAGGAGGAGTTCCGCCGGCGGATGGAGCGGGTCGGGCTCGCCAAGCACCCGGCCGTGCTGCCGCCGCTGGCGTTCTATTGCGCCATGCAGGAGAAGCTGGTGGTGTACGAGTTCCAGAGCAACGGCAGCCTCACCAAGCTCCTGCATGGTAACCTTGTTGGGCTCTGTTCGCTTGAGCTTCATTTGATTGAGCTTATAAGTTAGAGTTAATCATACTTTTTAAAATATGGAATAGTGTTTTTTCAGTCCTACAAATCAGCCGTAGCGAATCCATTAACCCAGTCAACTCTTTCCGGTAAAAGTGTCCATGCCTTCTCAAATTCTAGTTTGGGCCGTATTCAGCCGACGATTCGTGCATCCATCCTTTCTGAGCTGAAATTGTTGGAGCCCATAACCTTAGCTTAGTCCATTTCACTTTGCAATACCCAACCCATTTTCAGTACTATTTGCCTACGGTTGACCTATGGCAGTATGGCTAACGAACCTGTAAAAGTTCTACTAGTAAATATAGACTTGTCAGTTGTCACATAGTACGGAGCACTACTATGATAATGTCTCTGCTTGACATGAATATTCACATAGTACGGAGCTTAGTTTGACATGAATATTAGTGGGGACAATAGTGGTAAAATAGGTAAACTAGCAAAAGTTAAGCACTGAATAAGGGCAAGTTTGATACATGAGCTAATTGCTAACTAGCAAAAAATTAGCTCTAATGCATTGAAAATGTAAAGCTAATAGGTAGGCTAATTGTTTAGCAAAATCTTTAACTGATTGTTAGCCAACTAGCTAGCCAACCATAGCAAATTTAGGCTAATTTTAGTTCCAGGTAGTAACTAGTCATGTGTGTATCAAACTGGCCCTAACACTAGAAATGAATATGCAAATTCGGTAGTTTGAATGTGTTGAATAATATGAAGTTCATGGCAGATTTTTGTTAAACTTCATATATTTAAAATAACTAGTATTTTCTCTGCATGAAACTCCAATCACATTCAGGGTATCATTATCTGTTTTCTTTCACTTTGACGTGTGTACAGTAGTTTTCAAGTTTCAGTAGTTTCAGAGTCTCACAAAAATGCAAATGTGCAGGCTCCATAGAGAACAGCCAGGGCCCCCTGGATTGGCCGGCGCGCCTCCACATCGCCGCCAAGGTCGCTGACGGCATGGTGTTCATGCACACCACCCTGCGCGGCGGCGGCGCGAGCTCCAATTCCTCGTCAGGTGAGAAGGCCGCAGCCGACGCCCCAATCGCGCACGGCAACCTCAAGGCCTCCAACGTCCTCTTCACGGCCGGCATGGACCCGTGCATCAGCGAGTACGGCATCACCGCGCCGCCCTCGGCCGGGAGAGACAGCGCCGCGGCGTTCCGCGCCGACGTGTACGCATTCGGCGTGCTGCTGCTGGAGCTGCTGACGGGGAAGGCGACGTCCGCGCAGGGCGACGGCGCGGAGCTGGCGCGGTGGGTGACCTCGGTGATCCGGGAGGAGTGGACTGCCGAGGTGTTCGACCGCGCGCTGCTCGCCGGCAGCGGCGTCGGGTCCACCGAGCAGCGCATGGTGCGGCTGCTGCAGGTCGCGATGCGGTGCGTCGACGCCTCCCCCGGCTCTGCCCCGCCGCCGACAATGCGGGAGGTCGCCAGCATGATCAATTCCATCCGCGACGAGGACGACAGGTCCTTCTCCTTGGAGGCGTGATGGATGCCATTGAACGCGGATCTGAGAACTCGACTCGATCGACCACTGCGGTGCGGTACTCTGTGAGAGAGATACTAGTCTTAAAATCTCTGATGGCATTATTACACGTAAACATCTTTAGTTATTCACAAAGAGGTGGCCGTTACATTAGTTGAAAATTCAGTAGAACACGTATGATGATGCATTTGAACATAGACACTTTGTATGTAACAAACTACGTACTGTTTGCTTCATTGTATTGATTCCGCAGATGAAACAAAGCCATCTCAAAATATTTGATTGCTGGTCCAAATTTTCATTAAACGGCACAATACAAAAGCCAATAATGTGTCCAGATGTACATGATGGACAAGGTAGCTAGGAAGTATATATCATGTCTTGAACCATACTCTACCTACATGATGGGTGTTCCTTAAATGTATGTCTTCTGGCGTAATTAGGTGCGTATTGTTCCTTTCATGGACGTACGCAAACAGCGAAACGAGATCAGAGATGTGTAAAAGATATGTAGGAAGAGATACCTCATAAGGGTCCTCGGTGTTTCATTATACAGGAGTACAAGAGTACAACACAATTACAACAGGGAGTTGTCATGGTAACCAACTCCAACTAGAAACATGGAATAGCCACGGGATAGGATCCACGTGATCAACTATTCCTAAATATACCAACTCCTAAATATAGCATATTCTAACGTCCTCCCGCAATCTCAGCCATTGGCAAGGTTGAGATTGAACTTAAACTCTCTCAATTTGGATGCCGAGATAGGTTTAGTAAAACCGTCTGCCACTTGATCACCTGTGCTGACAAATCTGATATCCAGTAACTTCTGTGCCACCCTTTCACGAACAAAGTGAAAATCGATCTCAATATGTTTCGTCCTGGCATGAAAAACTGGATTTGCCGACAAATATTTTGCACCAACATTATCACACCATAACCGAGCAACAGGAGAATGAGGAACTCCAAGCTCAGTCAGTAGCCTTTGTATCCACATCATTTCAGCTGTCGCATTAGCCAATGCTTTGTACTCGGCCTCAGTGCTAGAGCGAGACACCGTAGGCTGTTTTCGAGCACTCCAAGAAACAAGATTAGGTCCAAAGAATACTGCAAATCCTCCCGTGGACCGCCTATCATCAACACATCCTGCCCAATCAGCATCAGAGAAGGCACTGACAAGAGTAGAGTTTGACTTCCTCATTTGCAATCCTGTAGACAGAGTGCCTTTTACATACCGCAAAATTCTTTTAACAGCACTCCAGTGTGTCGTGGTTGGAGAATGAAGAAATTGACACACCTTATTAACGGCAAAGGAAATATCAGGCCGGGTGAGAGTTAAATATTGAAGTGCCCCAACCACACTTCTATAATTGGTGCAATCATCGTCACCAAGACGATCTCCAGCAGCAAGGTGGAGCTTCTCGGTGACAGAGATGGGAGTATCAACCGGTTTACAGTTCCACATATTGGCACGCTTGACCACATCCGTAGCAAAACGCTGTTGTGTCAACACCAGACCATCAGAAACACGTTTTACTTCAATGCCAAGGAAAAAATGAAGATCACCGAGATCCTTTAGAGCAAAGTCGGTCTCAAGAGCAGTGACCAACGCCTTTGAAGCAGCCAAGGATGAGCTGGCAACAATGATGTCGTCAACATAGACTAAGACAAAGATAGTGGCATGTCCATTCCGATAGAAGAATAGTGATGTGTCCCCCTTTTATGGTGTGAATCCCAGCTGAATGAGTTTGCCACAGAGACGTGCATACCAAGCCCGAGGGGCCTGCTTAAGGCCATACAAGGCCTTATCCAATTTGCAGACAAAATTAGGACACCGTTTATCTTCATATCCCGGAGGCTGATGCATATAAACCTCTTCTTCCAACACACCATGAAGAAAATCATTCTGAACATCAAGCTGCCGCAACGACCACCCTTTTGAGACTGCAACTGCCAAAACAAGATGAACTGTGGCCGCCTTCACTACCGGACTGAAGGTATCCTCATAATCAATACCATTCTGCTGTTTATATCCCTTAGCAACAAGTCGTGCCTTATAGCGATCCACAGAATCATCAGCCTTACGCTTTATCTTGTAGACCCATTTGCAACCGATGACATTTTTGTGCTTGGGAGCAGGAACCAAATGCCAAGTTCGGTTTTTCATCAAGGCGTCATATTCGTTGTCCATGGCCGTGACCCAACGATCATCACGAAGAGCGGCCTTCACAGTTGTCGATTCGTCAAGTTCAACAGTGCTAGTTAGCCCCCAACGGACCGTGCCATCCGTGTACTACTTGGGCTTTGTAATTCCTCTTTGAAGTCGAGTGCCATGATGATGTGTTGACGGGGGCGCAGGAAGCACCACAGGATCTGCAGGCGCACCGGAACCAGCGACGGGATCCTGAACGCCAGCCTGCTCCTGAATCGGCAGCGAGGGGAGCACGGGAGCCACTGCAGCACCTGGCGAAGGCGGCGGAGAGCCAGATGTAGCTGGAGTCGATGTAGAGGATCCCGGGCTTGCAGCCGGGAACAAGCCCGACACGTCAGTCGGAGCGTCCGGATCGAATGGCGGAGACTCCGAGCCGGATTCCAGAGCAGAACCAAGCGATGCTGTCTCCAATCCCGAAGAGGATTGCGCCGCTAGTCCCGTACGAGGTACGGACGTATCATCTTCGTGTGCCGCACCAGCGTTGTCGTGAAACGGTACGCCGAACGGCTGCATGAAATAATGCCCGGGACGTGTCGTTTCTTCACCAAATTGCTCCAAATTTTGCCCTGCATCAGCCACAGCACTAGGGACACTAGAAACAGCATTAGTAAGACAATTAATCAGATGGTGATCATGCATATTTGCACTCCCAAATTCAAGTGATGGATCTGGATTCTTAAGAATATCCGGCAAAAGGTCAAGTTCGGCACGGAGACGTGCTCCAACATTGGAATGAAGCTCAGAGAAAGGATAGATGGTCTCGTCAAAAACCACATCACGTGAAACATAGATACGACCGGTAGATGGCTCAAGACATTTGAAACTTTTGTGAAGATTGCTATATCCGAGGAAGACACAACGTTTTGACCGGAACTGGAGTTTCTTGGTGTTGTATGGCCGGAGATTAGGCCAAACAGCACACCCAAATGTCCTAAAGAAGGAATAGTCCAGTGAAGATCCAAGGAGTAGATCGTGTGGGGTGTTGTTGTGAATAGTTTTTGAGGGAAGACGATTGATGATAAATACTGCAGTTAAAAAGGCTTGATCCCAATACTTGAGTGGCATGGACGCATGAGCAAGAAGTGAGAGGCCAACTTCTACAATATGGCGATGCTTGCGTTCTGCAGATCCATTTTGCTGGTGAGCATGAGGGCAGGAAACATGGTGAGCAATGCCTAAGCGCTTAGGCATTAAGAGATTGATATTCTCCTCCCCAGTCCGACTGGACTGCAAGGATCTTATGGCTAAACTGGCGCTCAACCATGTTCTGGAAATCACGAAAGCATTGGAAAACCTCAGACTTAAAACGCAGCAAATAGATCCAGGTGAACTTGCTAAAATCATCGATAAAACTGATATAATAAGAATGCCGACCCACCGAAGTTGGTGCAGGTCCCCATACATCAGTAAACACAAGCTCAAAAGGTTTAGAGGAAACACTATTGGACTTTGGATAAGGTAACTGATGGCTCTTGGCCATTTGACAAGCATCGCAAATCACACCACTATTGTTTGACTCACTAGAAAAAGATAACTTATGACGACTAAGAACACTCTTGACGACAGACAACGAAGCATGACCTAGACGACTATGCCATAAGGAGATGGACGCCTTAGCAACTCCAAGGACTTGTTTATTTGATGAAGGCTGGTTTTGTGGATGATGAGGCTTCAATGGATAGAGACCACCCTCACATTCCCCTTCGAGGAGTGTCTTCCTCGTCACCTGTTCCTTAAGAGAAAAATATTTTGGATGAAGCTCAAGAAAGGCATTGTTATCTTTGACTAGACGATGTGCTGAAACAAGATTTTTTGTGGCGCTAGGAACATGAAGAACATTGTTTAGATGAATGTTACGAACTGGGGATTGCAAAACACTATGACCAACGTGATTAATTGTCATACCTGCCCCATTCGTTGAAAGCCCTTGTTCCCCTCCACGATACTTGTCGCGGAACGAAAGCTTCTCCAAGTCACCGGTTATGTGATCCATGGCACCAGAATCAACATACCAGTTGGTGTCGACCCCATAAGGAGCCGTGTTTGCTGAGGAAGCACTCTTCTGCGGGGGCCCGGTGAAGTTCGTGTCGAAGCGCTTGAAGCAGCGAACCATCGTGTGCCCTTCTTTCCCATAGAGTTGACAGAAGACGCCAGCAAGGAAGTTGCAGCCACCACCGCCACCATTGCTGTTGCTGTTGTTGCGGCCGCCATTGCCACGACCACCACCACCACCACGACGGAAGCCGCCGCGGCCACCATCATTGCGGCCACGCTGCTGCTGGTTGGAGGCGCCAGAGCCACCCCCACGGCCACCCTTGGTGGCCACGTTAGCAGAGGATTGGGAGCTGCCACCATGGATCTCCTTGCGCTGCTCAAAAGCTATGAGCTGCGCATACAGCTCGTTGACGGAGATTGGCTCGACACGAGAGGCCACAGCAAAGACGATAGATTCGAACTCCTCGCTGAGGACGGTGATGATGAAGGTGATGAGCTCTTCGTCTTCAAGCTTGCGACCTGCCGAGGCCATATCATCGGCAAGTCCTGTCATCTTGACAAAAAATTCAGCCACCGACGACACGCCCTTGGTCGCCGTGGCTAGGGCCATATGCGTAGACATAATACGTGCCCTTGACTGAGAGGCGTGCAGCTCCTGGATGGCAGCCCACAACTCCTTGGCGGTGGATGCAGTGGCGACTTGACCAAAAATCTCCTTCGTGAGGGAGGAGAACAGGTAGCTAAGCACGATCTAATCTTCCGCAACCCACTTCTCGTACGCCGGGTTGGGCTGCGGATCAATCTTCTTGCCGTCGGCCGTAGTGCCAGACGTAGCATCAAGCAACGCCGGTGGCGGTTCGGCGGTGCTCAGGATGTACCCACCGAGGCGAGCCCCCTTGAGCGCTGAAGACACGGTGGCGTGCCACATGTTGTAGTTCCCGCGAGTGAGCTTCTCGGAGACAACAGGAAGAAGCCCGAAGGCAAGGGGTGCTGCGGCGGAGGCAGAAGTTTCCCCCATGGATGCGAGGAGGAGCACGCGCGCGTGAAAGCGTAGATTGGATCGGTTATTTGGTGAGGAGGAGGAGGAGGCGTGATACCATGTAAAAGATATGTAGGAAGAGATACCTCATAAGGGTCCTCGGTGTTTCATTATATAGGAGTACAAGAGTACAACACAATTACAACAGGGAGTTGTTATGGTAACCAACTCCAACTAGAAACATGGAATAGCCACGGGATAGGATCCACGTGATCAACTATTCCTAAATATACCAACTCCTAAATATAGCATATTCTAACAAGATGATCAATACGAAATGTTGTCCGGCTTTACTGAATATCGACTTGTTTTGCGTCTATGTGATGTGATTGCCTTGCTACCATTGGTAAACGAGGAATCTGAAAGGTGAAAGAAGACTTTAATTTGGTTGCTAGTTTACACAGTAATAATATATACTCCTCAATTCTAAATTATAGTTTACGTAAGTTTTATCCTAGGTCAAACTTTAATGGATTTGGCAAACTATTTTTACTAAATATGTTAACATAAGTTTCAATACATACACTATCAAGATATATTCATATGGAGAATTTAATAAAGCTAATTTGAAATTTAAAGTTATAGATATTGATACATTCTAGCAAACGCACAGTACCACCGAACGCGCACGTGTGCATGTACCCTAAAATTAACCCTGGTGAGTAGCACCTCACTGGACAGCCTTACCACTGGACCATAGGTCCATTCGCGAGGCAGCACTTTTGTTTGATAAATATAAGATATGATGCACTCTCAAAATTTCCTAAATATTCAAGTTAATTAACTGAGTATTAAAATTGATATCCTTTGCCAAGTTCAGATAGATTCAAAGCATCAGTTGACTTAAAGGACCGGTGCACGTAATTTAATGGAGCTGTCCTTGGTTGACATGCATTCATTACAACATGTGTGATATGTAAATAAAAGAAGTTAAAAAGTTAAAATTCAAAAATAGTGTGAGTTGTTGGCTTGTGTTCCGTGCAACTTCTACCGATCATAGCGAATGATATATGATGACTATTGTCAAAAGTCCAAACTGTTTCATTTAGTTTGTTCTCTCCAAGAAACATTTTTTAGAGAGAATAATTTTGAATCTCACGAGAAACGGGTTTTCTCTGGTTTCTAGGTTTTAGGAGAGTCCGAGAAACATTTTTGGTTTAGCATGTGTTCTCATGTTTCTCTCCGAAAACAGTTTCCTTTAGCAAAGGGATTCGTCTACAGGGCACTTGAGTGTTTCCAAGGCCAAAAACACTCATTTTTTCTTCACAGATTCTTTTTCCTCAAGCGCGACGCATCGTCGTCGTGGTAAGGTCTCGCTGGAACTCCGCGGCCACGAATCTCTTTCTCCCCCCCCCTCCCCCTGCCGCCGCCGCCGTTATGGCCATGGGTGCCCCCCCCGCCTTCCGCCTCCTCCGCTGCCAAAACCATAACCATCGCCCTCCCGTCTGGCTAGCCTGCCTCCCCCGAGCCCCTTTAACCCCGCCGGAGTTCTGGAAGAAGAGGGGGAGAGGCCGGAGATGGAAAAAAAATGAGAGGGAGAGGAATCGAGTATTGAGAGGGAGTAGAACACTTGAGTGTCATTTAGCATTTCTCTTAGCAAATTAATGCATCCGGATTAAACAATTTCACTCAAAAGTTTGACAAAGCAAAGATGCTGATACTATCTTTTTGTAGTTCTCCCTAGTCCCCTATTCAAGAGTAATAGTTACATAATCTTTTCACAACTTTTACCCAAAAGTTTGACAAATTATATGCAGGTTTAGGACGTTAAACTTGTATCAATAGATTTGTGTTCAAAGTGACTCTAAGATAATATTAATATTTTAGCATTTGACTACATATTATAAGGGAAATTTTAAAGACTAAATCTACTTTGCATGAGCTTTCCTCATCATTTCTACACGGACGACGTTACGCACTTGGCCAAAAGTACGTAGGTGCATACTTTGCCACTGAACGTGCAGGAATTAATGTACATATACTCTTAAAATTGGCTTACATCAGCACGTAGTCTAATACTTGAACTTGACTCGCTAGTAGAGAGACTCCCGTAACACTTGGCATCCTTTGAAACGGCATAGATCTACTCCTACAAACAAATACAAATATGCATGTTTTGGTCAAAAGAACATTCTAAGTATCTCAACACCAAATAAGACTAAGAACTAATACATTTTTAATCTTTACCCATACAGACTAATAACAATAAACCTTATTCTTGTGACCCAATTAAAAACACGTGTTAGTCTTAATAGTTATGATGTTATTAATCATCCAAAACCGAATCAGAGAACTAGATGCTTTCCATTTTCCAATCACCATGCACTGCCAGCAGGCACCGGCTGTCTCCGTGGCCAACGAACCATTGCACACTTATGGAATGACAAGCACGGTAAAGGAAGCTCCAGTCTTAAGTGTACAGTCGAACCATGGCGTCTAGCAAAATAGGAACGAAAACAGGGTTTGACACCTCCAGAGTGAACAGCGATTCATGGCACACCCATAAACAATAATTCTCGTGAGAGGGTCTTCTCGAGTGTGCTCCTCTCGCCGGTCGCCTTACGCTCATTGCACTACGTGAGAAACGGTTTACAGTAATGGGATAATTTTTTTTTATAGGGGCGGTCGGTGATAGAGCCGCCCCTATAGTGGCGTGCTCGGGAGCCCAGAGATCAGCTGTCCCTACAAATAGAACAGCAGAGGCGGCTGATGATACGAGCTGCTCCTACAAATGGGTCTGATTTGTAGGGGCGGCTCACTCATCAGCCGCTTCTGGTGCTGCTATTTGTAGGGGCGGCTGGTGATTGAACCGCCTCTACAAATGTCCCACGTATAAATACCTGCTATTTGTAGGGGCAGCTCAATCACCAGCCGTCTCTACAAATGACTCACATATAAAAAAAACTGTAGCACATTCTTTCTTCTCGGGTCATTCACTCCAACCCGTGAAAAAAAGGTGGGGAGGTCTTGAGCACCTCCCAAAAATTGCTCTATTAAGGGGGAAAGGTTTTGGTCCTAAATCTTTTGGTGGAAAGGTTGTAGAAGGTAAGAAAATGTTATTCCATATATTTTTTTTAAGTTTTAATAGTTGGTTAGTGAGTAATTAGAGTTTTATTTTGCTCTCTCTTCTATGGTGCTTGAGCTAGTTATGAAGCAAATTAGACCCAAGTTTTGAATATACTAGAGTAAATTAGGTAGGGGAACAAGATCATACCCTTATTTGGTCCATGTTTCTTGATTTTAATAAACAATTAGTTAGTTTTATGAATGTTTCATGTGCATGTAGATCTAGATCTATGGTTTGATTTTTTTATTAATTTCGTTTTTATAAATTTGTGTTTGATGAAATTGGACTAGGGTTTGCATGAAAGATATTAGGTAAAATATAATTGTTGTCTTTGAAATTATTTATTGTAATCAACAAATATGTATTTTAATTATTTATGGGTACATGGGCCATTAATTAATTTTCCTCATCTCGCTTTCCTCGCTCACTCGCAACGCGAACGCGAACGCAAACGCGGGAAACAAACAGGGCCATATGTATGTTCTGGTCGAATTTGAATTGTAAATTTAAATTTTTTTTGCGGGAAAACATACTGTAGGGACGGTTCTAGATTGAATCGCTCCTACAAACAGGTATTATAAAGATGGCTGGTGTAAGGGGGTTCTAAAATCGCCCCTACAAATACATATGATTTGTAGAGACGGTTTGGTAGGAACGGTTGGCCAAACCACCCCTACAAATGGTCTTGAGCGGCCCCTACAAACCCTTTTATGTAGTAGTGTTGCGATAGTTTCAAACCGTCTTTTGGGTTTGATTTATGGAGATTTCGTGTACGCATTATTGAAAACCATGATGGCTTTTCTGTACGCATTATTAAAAACCATGATGGCTTTTCTGTACGCATTATTGAAAACATGATGGCTTTTCTCTTTCCCTCAGTTTACCAAGACTGCACTAGAGTTGCTCTAATGTTTGTTGGTGACTTATCTTCACTATTGAAAAGATATCCATATTACGCTAGAAACACGTTGACTATTTCATAAATAAGAAAAAAGAGTAAAATGCACAAGCATTCCTTAAACTTGTCTTGTAGTGTTACCGGTCCCTGAACTCTTTAACTTCATTTTTTTTTGGAAGGGCGGGCCTGGTGCAGTGGTGAGAGCTGTCTCATTGAGTCACCAGGTCATGAGTTCGAAGCAGCCTCTCCGCATGTTTTGCGGGGAGGCTTGCCTCGCTTTTTCCCTTTCCCAGACCCCACTTATGTGGGAGCCTCAGGCACTGGGTTTGCCCGAACTTGTCTTGGGTGTCATTCAGGTCCAAAACTAAAAAAAATCATTTTAGTGTCATGTATATTCAAACGAGTCCCCCCCCATATTGGTCTGTAGCGCTCCATCTACACTCTCCCTCTCTCTTCTAGCTCTCGTCCTCTCTGTTTGTTCCAATCTAGTGTGGCATCTGTTACCAACTCACTATCCTCACCCCATGTCTTCATCATATCATTCTCCACATCAAAGGCCACAACTTCATCAGTAGTGGTGGTGATAAAGCCAAAGATAGTGCTCCTTAGGCAGAAGAGTAGACTAACGATCGCTTTGTCATTAAGTTCCTGCCCTATTAAAGAAAAGTTAGGAGCCTAGATACACAAAGACAAGTTTAATGAACTAATTAAAAATGCACTTTAAGAGTTGAGGACCTACCGGAGACAACCACACAAAAATTGATAGGGCCAGTCTAGCACCCGAACGTCCGAACAGGGCTACCTTCCGGACGCCCGTGCCTGCTGCGCCTACTTCACGTCGAGGCCCGCGCCGCTTTGTGTCCCGCGCCCGCACCGTGGTTCATGCCGCTCCGCGTCTCGCGCCCGCACCATGTCCCGGGCACGCTTTGTGTCCCGTGTTGCTCTGTGTCCCGCGCCCACACACTGTGGTGCCCCCCTCCACACCCACACGCATATAGACGGGCCTAGTAGTTGCAGCAGGTGGCTGCTGCATATGGGTCCCACTGCAACATGTGCAACACCAGATCTGCTTTTGCAACATCTAGATGAAACACTTGCAACATACGTTCAAAATAATTGAAACACTTGCAACATATGTCTGAAACACTAGGAAAACATGTGTGTAGACATTGCAAAACATATGCAACATCCAGATGGAACACTTGCGACATATGTGTGAAACATATGCAACATCCGGATGGAACACTTGTGACATATGTGTGAAACATATGCAACACCCAGATAAAACACATGCAACATACGTCTGAAACAGCTGAAACAATTGGAATAATACACTTGCAACATTCATCTAAAACACTTGCAACATGTGCAACATGTGCAAACATCCCAATCTACTTTTGTAACATCCGTATGTAGCACTTGCAACATACCTCTGAAACAATTGAAACATATATTTGTAACATGCGCTTTCAGCGCAGCGCAACATCTCCTTGCTGTCCGAGAGAATGGAGGCATGTTAGTGTGTGGAGTTCACCGGAGGTAGCAGTCCAGCGACGCTTGGAGGTGGCGGCATGGCGGCGGTGGCTACACGACGCGGAAGGGAGACATCGGCCGCACGGCGCAGAAGGGAGGCATCGGCCCCATGATGCGGCTAGGAGGTAGCGGCCGTTAGCCGAGCGTTGAGCGCGTCGTGCCTAGTAGGGAAGCGGCCAAACGCTGCGCTCAGAGGCAGCAGGCGAGCGAAAATAGGAGCGAAAGGAACAAGTGGATAGAAATAAGTGGATGAGCAGAGCGCTACCTTCAGAGGCAACAGGCGAGCGGATAGGAGCGATAGGAACAAGTATAGTAATAAGTGGACGAGCAGTTTTTTTTAATAAACGGAGGAGCAAAAGGTTGTTGGGCTGGTGTCGCGGCCCATCATCCAGCTTCCTAGCGTTACCGAAATTGATATCTCTCGGTAGTGCCAACATGGTGATACACAAGATTCTTCGTGATGAAAGTCTATCGAGCATTTATAGTCAACAACGTCCATATAAAAAGAAGAAATTTATCTAATCGAAAACCTTAACAGCAGAAGACGAGCGAGGATCAATTTATCCATTAATTACGTACCAAGCGAACAGGGAAAAATACATGTATTTATTCAGGACGACGGCGCCTGGTCGTCGTTGATGATGACCTTATCCAATTATGAATGGCGCACACTACAAACCCAACGCGTTAGCATGTTACTTCATTCTATCTTGTGCGTACTAGATAATCCAATCCCGAAGATAAAATAATAAAAAAAAGGATAAAACGAAAATGGCGCAACCTACAAATATGCGCCAAATCATATAAGTGTGGGGGATTACAGTTGACTTGCGATCGACAATTGGTCTCTCTCTCTCATCTCTATCCCTCGCTTGTGTTTCCACACGCATGTTTCCATATGCACCAAAACGTAATCATGCATGCATGGCTGATTGGCTGCCTCTGCGTGCCTACCGGCCAATAATGCAGGCACACGCGCAGCCAAGATGCACGCAACAACAAGCTGCGGCGCAGGGGGGTTACCGATAAACCAGACTGGGGTTTGACTAATTGGCAGCACATAAACCTAACACACCAGCCAGGCAGCCAGGATACATGCACAGTAACCGTACACGACGAGGGGGGCCAGTGGAACTGGAAGCTAGCGCTAGCCATGGCGCAGCAGCCAACCACCCCTGGCCGGCTGGCCCTGATGAATCTCTGTCTCCGCTGTCCGAACCCGGCGGTGTGCCTCGCGAGCTACAGTAATCGTGCTGATGATGGCCTGGCGCTCATGCCTGTGGCGTGCGGCGTGGCTCGATTCCAGCTCCAGCAGTGCGCGGCGGCGACGTTCGGTTCGGGGTCAGATCGACGTCATCACCGAACCCCTGGGCCCTGCTGGCCCGTGCACCATCGACCCCAACCGTCCTGACACGTACGGCGCTCGCGATGCTGACCCGGCGCGGTACACGACGGGCGCCCGGGGTGGCGGCGCGCACCCGCCGCGGAATGAACCGGGACACCCAATCCGCCGTGGGAAAACTCGAGAGGGGACGAACGGAATGGAGGTTTGTCAAGGGTTTAGGGGTCCCGGCGGCAGGAACAAGCTGTTGAAATTCGAGAGCCGTTCGATGCGACGGGCGGGCAGCGTCGATTCGACGGTGGCCACGCACGCCTAGTCATCCCGTGGCGATGGATGGCGAGTGGCGTGGCGTCCGTGAGCCCTAAACTACCCGTGTCGTTGTCGCGGCCATTTATGGTTATTATGGTGTCGCCCCGAAATTCCAGCCACGGCGATGCATTGGCGCGGTGTACAGGGGAAGGCAGGGGCAGGGGCGCCCATCAGGCGTCCATGATCCATCGGCCCAACCACCTCCAACGCTGACGTGCTGTTCCCTCTTAATTCCCTCGCGCTTTCCGTGCATCCCAAGCGAGGACAGGAGCCCAACCCAAACCCCAACCCCGCCGCGCCGGCTGCCACCGCTGCGCACCAGCACTCCAGCAGCACAGGCACGAGACAGCGCTTCAGCTCTCAGGCTTCACATGCCGCCGCGGCGGCACCGCATCTTTTTCCACTTCCAAGACCCGAGGCGGGCCGGGGCCGCGCGCAATAGATAACGCCTCCCCAACGGCCCAACCGCAGCACGATCAGCTAGCCTACCACGCACCAATACGGCTGCGTGCGACGAGCGAGTTGGTACCAGCGACTGCCTGCGAGCGCCATATTATTATATACCATATCCATCCAAAGCTTCTCCGAAGCTTAGCTTTGCCCGCTCCCGGTCCCTGGTTGACTTGCTTGGTGCTTCCTACTCCTTCCATTGGCCATGGCTTCCTTGTCCCGGTTTGGTGCCTGATCGCTCGACCTCACCTGATACATCGCTCCGCCGTCTATATAGCTGCCACTGCCCAGGCCGGACAGCGGATGAGTGCGGCTGCACTGGTGGCGAGCCAGGGAGCGAGAGGGGCACCAGCAGGAAGACCAAGATGGCGGCGGCGGCGGGACTGAGGAGGGCCGGCGGCAGGTTTCTTCTTGCGCGCGACATCAGGGGCAGCGGCGCCAATGCGCACTTCTTGGGCCGCGGCGGCTTCGATGGCGGAGGCGTTACAATGCCGCGCGTGTTGCTGGAGGATTCGGCGCCCGCGCCGGCGCCGGCGATGGACGCCCCCGCGACGACGACCGGGAGGGGGGCCCGGCCGCCACCGTCCGCCGCCTCCGCCGCGGCGTCGAGGATCACGCCGGCAGTGCTGTTCATCACGGTGGTCCTGGCCGTGGTGCTGCTCGTCTCCGGCCTGCTCCACGTCCTGCGGCGCCTCTTCCTCAAGAGCCACCACGCCAGCGCCGGCGCCGGGGAGCGCCAGCTGCAGCACCTCTTCTTCCCCGCGCACGAGGACGGCGCCGGCTCCAGCGGCGGCGGCGGCGGCCTCGGCCAGGCCGCCATCGACGCGCTCCCGGAGTTCGCGTACGGCGAGCTGTCCGGGACCGCCGCCGCCGCCAGCAGGAAGGGCAAGGAGAAGGCGGCCCGGCCGTTCGACTGCGCCGTCTGCCTCTGCGAGTTCGCGGACCACGACCGGCTCCGCCTGCTCCCGCTGTGCGGCCACGCCTTCCACGTCGCCTGCATCGACGTCTGGCTCCGCTCTAGCGCCACCTGCCCGCTCTGCCGCACCAAGCTCTCCGCGCGCCACCTCGCCGCGGACGCGCAGCCATCATCCGTCGGCCCGGACGTCGAGGAGCAGAAGCCGCAGCAGGATCAGGCGGCGCCAGACGCCGCCGAGGCCGCGAGCAGCAGCGTCGTGCTCCCGGTCAGGCTCGGCCGGTTCAAGAACGCCGACGCCGCCGCCGCCGAGTCTAGCTCCAGCACCGGCGCCACCAGCCGCATCGACCGGCGGAGGTGCTACTCGATGGGCTCCTACCAGTACGTGCTCGCCGACGAGCACCTGCTGGTGTCCGTGCACCTGCGGCACGGCAATGCGGGCACCGCGTGCGGCACCAGCGCCGCAGTAACCGCGGTGAGCAGCGGCGACGAGCAGCACCAGGGCAAGAAGGTGTTCGCGCGCGGCGACAGCTTCTCCGTGTCCAAGATCTGGCAGTGGCGCGGCAGCAAGCGGCTGCCCGGTGGCCTCTGCGCCAACGACGGCCTGCCGTGGGCCCCGGCGGGCAAGGACGATCATGCCAGCGAAAACACGAGGCAACACAGCGACAGTTGATCATACAGTAGTAGACAGACAACCGACACACACGCATACACACATGTATGTCTAGCTTCACCTTGTTGATTAGCGGCTTGGTAGAATTTTGCTGGTGAAATCATTCCACGAACAACCAGTCATGCAAAAATACAAAAAAAAACATCTTTTTGGGTGAACTTCATCTGGATCATTTTGTGCCGTATATTTCGGTTCTGTTCACTTGAACTTATCAACCGGCTTATCAACTAGAATTATCTACAGTATTTTTCTCACGATAAAACAGCTTCAGCTTAACTATAAGCCAAACAGCTTCAATTTCATGACTGACGTTAATCCCGGCAGGCTGGCAGTGCAGAACACACACATAAAGCCCATAACTTTGTACTTGCGCCGGAATATTCTCGTGTTTACTCATCTCGTGCTTGTTTGTGTACTGCTGTGCAGCAAAAAGATGGCAGACTTCCACTCAGATTACTGTGGCACCCTTCCCCACTGCGAGACAGGTGTCCTCTCACCTGTCATGTTCATATGCCCCTTGAAGTAACCTGTCCCGTTGATGCTCAGTAACTAGGGAAGGTGGGAGAACATGGGCCCCTGAGTGATATATGTAGAATTGTAGATGCACAAAGTACTCCTCTACCGGCGGCCCAGTATAAGTTTAGTAACGAGCTCAATATAAGGTCCAGTTTAGTTCAAAAAATTTTCAATTCAAACTATCACATCGAATCTTACGGCACATGTATGGAGTATTAAATATAGACAAAAAAAACTAATTGCACAGTTTGGTTGGAAATCGCGAGACGAATGTTTTAAGACTAATTAGTCCATGATTAGCCATAAGTGCTACAGTACTAACATGTGCTAATGATGGGTTAATTAGGCTTAATAAATTCGTTTCGTAGTTTCAGACGAGCTATGTAATTAGTTTTTTTTATTAGTATCCGAAAACCCTTTTCGACATCCTCGAAACATCCGATGTGACATCAAAAATTTTTATTTCGCGAACTAAACACATCCTAAATTGGTAGAACTGGTACTGTCATCTGTGTAGTTACAATGTATTGTAAATTGGCAGATAATTGAAACTGCTTTTGCTTATCATACCCGGTGTGTGTTGGGGCTTGCTTTTGACCTTGGCACAGGTGACCATTGGCGGGCTCCTACTTTGACCACTAACATGGGGTTTGTAAGAGCTGTGTCACAGTCTGAACATGAAACTATCTGAAGTTCTGGCAATTTTAGTTGTTCTACTCATAGAACCGATTGCTGCTGCTACTTGTGGTACAGTTTCCTGCTGAAAGTTGTCATGTTTGTAAAGAAGTTGTCATGTTTGTGAAGAAGGGTAATTTGAACTGTTGTGTGTAATTTGAACTGTTGTATAATGGCTTGTATGGACCTGTTATGTGTACTGAACTGCTAGTGGACTAGCTTCTAATGGACTGTTAGTAGTCCCTAACAAACTGTTATTTCAGCTGCTGTATTGTAATTTGAATGGCTTGTGGTTTGGCACCATCAGTTGACTGGATGTGGTGTTGGCGCCATTTTTTTTTAAATGAGCAAATGGCAGCTGTTGGCTGGAGCTGGTTAGTTGGCTGGTTGTTCCTGTACCAGCTGGTTTCCAGCAGCAGCCGTTTCCAGGCTGATGGTTAGTAGGAGTAACCTCTTAATGATTGCTGAAAAGTATATGGCCAGCTAACCCATCTACTAACAATAAAACCCTGCAACTGCTGGCCATTTTGCAGATGACTGAGCTCCATGCTCTGTGCCGTAGTAGGAGTTAGTTGCACAGCATACTGTCACTTAACTGGACCACACCAACCTTTGGAGAAGAAGAAGATGATGCATGATGAATACTGGGAGTATCCAAGTTGGGGCTGCTTGCTTGCAGCTACCTCAGCAACTCGCAAGTTGCAGCAAATGCAACTCATACTGCAGTGTAGGCTCTACAGTGGAGTGTCTTCTAGGCAAGTACATGGGACAACTGAAACGAAAGTAATTGTATTGATCTTTGAAATGATGATGATTCGAGATTCCTTTCTGCTAGTTACTAGGCAGGTTTAGTTTGACCTGGCAGGATTATAGTGTTGATTAATCTGCTGGTCAAGTAGACAGGAAATGCACGCAGCTGTTTATTTAGGGTTTCGAGGTAAACGGCATGGCCAAGCTCTTCATGAATCCTGACTCCAATCGGATACTTGTGTATGTTTCACTGACGACGAGAGCACGTGTGACTGCACAAAACGACGAAGAATCTCACTAGCAGACTTGAGATCAGGATAAACTATATCAACGTGGCTGCTGTAGCAGAAACTGTAGATACTTAATGTGTTAGAGGCACAGACACAATGGATGATAGGTCATTAGGCTGACAGTCATCAGATCTAATGGCCTCTGCCTCTGTTAGCGAGATTCATCACATGGCCTGACCCTGCAGCTTGTCAGACACTCGACACACTTGGACTTGTTTTCAGTGAGGCAGGAGGATAGGTATCATGGCTCCATCGCAACGGCTCCTGCTCATGCAATGCAACCGAAAGGATCCAAACCAGCATTCGATCTCAACAACTGCTATGGACGGACCTGTGGATAGAGTAAGCACTAAGCAGGAGAAAAAGTTGCATGGAAACCATGGGACAGTGGCTTTCTGTCGCGTTTGGAGGGGTCTGGGGTCGATGCGTCGAGCTCAGCAAAGCTCGGCAGATAGCTCCATCTGCAAGAAACTGTGCCCTGCCTTTTCATTGCATGCAAGCATGCAAGTTTGCATTGCTTTTGCGATCGTTATCGATACCTGCCTGTTGCCGAACCGGTAGTTGTTAGGCCGGGATGGATTTCATGCTTCATTGGTCAGATACTCAGACCCTGAATTCTATGGTTTCCTCTTTGTATACTCCATCAGCCCCGGCTGTGGGTCACAACATTTCGAAGGCATAAGCCAAAGAAGTTCGTGTTTAGTACCTACAACTTAAAACATTACTTACCTGCTTTACTATCTTTTCATTTTTCTAACACTATGTATAGTTTTTTACATAAAAGAATTAAATCTGGCTTCACCACTTGGAACTAAGGGAATCAGACCACTTATTACAGAAGATTAAACTAACATAAAACACGTTTAATTTAAAACTCAATTCTAACATTATTTCACCATCCAAAGGAAGCAAAGAGTTACCTAGTCACGGCTTCTAGCTCTTGACACACTTGGTAAATATGTTCTTTGTTGTCATCGCACAGTTGTAGCTGCGCCCAGTGTTGTAACTAAAGCGTTCCCCTAAACAAGACCTGTAAAAAAGTTTTAGGTTAGCATTTGCCAAGAGTAACTTTATTTCTTGTAAGCCATATTGACCAACAACAGGCTGCACCTCCATATTAACTTTATTACTTCTATAGTACTCAATTTTCCTAAGTACCCCTTTAGGTACTCTAAAAAAAATGAGAGCATAAACTATGGTAAATTGGACAGAATACAATCAACACCGGTCATCCCCTATAGAAAACATTTTTTTCTTCCCAACTAGGCAACCTCTTTTCAATTCTTTCCTCGACACCTTTCCAATCTTTGTTATTTAGTTTTATGTAACGCATTGGCAGCCTGAGGTATCGGAAGAGATATGCCCACTTTACAACCAAATAAATGTGAATATTGCAATTCATATTCTTTGGCTTTCCTAAAGCAGAAAACTTCGCTCTTGTGAAAGTTTATTTTGAGATCTGATAATTGCACAAATGTGCATATAGATACTTTGCAATATCTTTGGTCGTGATAAGTTTATCAGTTCATCTATATATTTCCTACATCCATATCAATAGTTTTTATTGCTCCGCAAAGCACAACCTTTGTGTGTGTGTGTGTGTTTTCCAGTGCATTTAGTTAAAATCTTTTTTTAGTTGGAAAACAAATAAAAGAAACACTTTGAGCTCGGCTCAGTCCGAGAAAAAAATTCTTGGGCAGCTAGACCTCTCTCTAGGCTCTGTCCACTAAGGCTCGTGTCATGGGCAGACTAAAACCGGCGGGCCTAGGCCGGGCCGGGCTCAATTTGCTCAGGTTAAGTAACAGTTGCGGTTGCATCCGACCGTCGAGATTGAGGACCAAGCGCCGGAAGATGTTGGGCCCTGCAAGGTGGAGTATGTGTATATAAGGGCATCCTCAACTATACGAGCTAGTTATTAGCTCTAAGACAACTCCTCCACTGATATTACTTTCTCTGTTTTAAATTATAAAACGTTTTGCCTTTTTTAGATATATTCATTTTACTGTGCATCTAGACATAGTGTATATCTAAGCACATAGACAAAACTATATATCTACAACCGTCAAAGGCATCTTATAATTTGAAATAGATAGAGTAACTTTTAGCAATAGCTCATAATATGAATAGCCCAACATCACAACTCACATGATCTTTAAGTTTGTGCATAAGACTAGATCTTGATCCAGAGCTATTTTTCTCACTCTCTTCTATTAAAATATGAAATAATATGCTTATGAGACATGAGTTGGAAAGGAGACCAAGAATGTCTTAGGGATTAGTTCGCTGCAGCTATCTTTATCTGGACATGCTCTTTACCCCGGACATGCTCTGATCACTTTCCAATCTCTAGAGAGTAGTTGTTCTCGTTTCTTTAGCGAAAAGGTGTATGCGAAGGGCCAAGAGCTTTTCATTTCGTATAGAAAATAGCGAAAACTAGTCTCTAACCAAGCCTTACCCAAGATTTCGTGGAAGTACATGGTAGCGCTAACCACTGCTATTTTTATTTGTGTCCATCTACTACAGCAAACACCGAACTGACAGAAAACCCCGAATGATGTCCCTCCTGCTCTGGTTTTCATCAACCAAATCCAAATGCGTCATATTTCGTCCTCTCTGTCAGTGTCAGCACCCAGCTTTTTGGTTCTCGTCATTACTTCATTACTTCAGTAGTACTTTTCAGCCCTATTCTACCTCCGCAGGTTACTAGGGACACATGAAGTTGTGAAGGACCTTTCAGCCCAATCAGAAGTCTCTGAGCGACAAGCCCATCTGTTGGCAGCCCAGCCCAGCCCAGCCCAGCGAATTGGCAAATCAGCGAAAGACTTGATGGCCCTTCGCATATAAATATCGATGGTCCTTCTAAAAAGAAGAATGTTGATGGTTTTTATCTCTCCAACCAAGATAAGTGTCATATTCACCTAGTCTAAATTATTAAAAATACTATTTGTTTTGAAAACTGCTCTACTAATCACTTCGCTCTGTTTCATTATATGCCCAAAGTTTTCGCCTAGTCTAAATTTTACTCAGCATTGTGGTTGTCCAGTATTTCATTTGGAACCTAGCAATATAATGGGATATCACAAGAAGCAGTATTCACCCAGGTTAACAGGTTCAATTAAGCGGAAGTCATCGGGTCCGAACGTTCGGACCTAAGTCTCTGTCCGAACGACGTTGGAGAGCACTATTTTTCTTCCTCGTGCTCGCGGCCCACAGCGGCGTGGCCCATGACGCACCACCGCTTCTCCCTCGTCTCCATCTCCGACAGCTCTCTTCCTCCCTCGTCTCCATCTCCGACGGCCTTAGAAGGAAGGGGCTCGGGGGAGGCAAGCTGGCCAGGCAGTGGGATAGTGGCCGGGCGGTTAGGGGCCCTGGCAACGGTGGAGGCGGCCTGACTAGGTCGGCGACGGGAGTCGAGGGCGGGGAGGGGAAGAAGGAGTCCACCGTGGACGCGGTAGGGGAGCTCCGGCAAGACCCTTTTTTGAGATTTGGAGAGAGTGAATCGTTCATACTGAATCTTAGTCGAATCAGGAAGTGAGGCTTCTAAGTGTTGTTAGTAGATTCAGAATTCAGGGTACAGTAAATTCTCTCTTATAGCAAATTGAGTATGCATAATAAGTAGTAGCATCTAGCCAAGCATGTGTAGTTACCCCTGATTTAAACTCCTATTAAACCCAGATATTTTTAGTAGTTGATACATAACCTAAAATCACATGATGCTCTCTGCCACCCGAGGGTAACAAGTTATCGGGAGAATTGCCATCTTAGTTTGCATCTGCAGTGTACTAGGTGTCTAGGTGAGTTCTATTTGGCCTGGTGGATAAATACAACTGCAATAGTTTTGAGCTTTCTAGTTTGATAGTGATTATCAACTCATAGCAATGATTTGGTTTGCACCTAATTCTTGGTGTCTTTCTTTCAGTTTGGTTTTGCCGAAGTTAGGGCGGTGGAGCATTGTGCTGGAAGAGCTAATGAAGATTGCTAATTAGATGTGTAGCATAGATCTTTTTCTTGATAAGCATTTGGTGTTGTGTCAACCAGTAGAGCTACATGTAGGGATGTTCTTTTGGATATTTTAGCTGAACTTATGAACATCACCATGTAGTAATGTGTGCAATGCTGTAGTAATATTGAAATTGCATGGATAAATAAATATCAATTGATGGGGATCAGTTCGTATGGACATGTTTATGTGTATGAAATCTAAATAAAACTAAATTTGTATTTGAATTGAAATATAAATGTGTTTGAATGCTTGTTACAAGAGGGGGCAAATATATTGGCAAAAAAAAATTTGTACAGTTTAAGACCTCGGGAAATCACCTTTCCACGTGGACACATCTAGCCATGTCAATATGGTTTGTAGGGCACTTCAGCCTTTCCCGTCGAATATTTCCCTAGGAAGATTTCTCAACCAAATACCATAGGGAAACCCTTCCCCTAGGGTTTTAGCTCTTTCCCTAGGAACTGAAACTCTAGGGAAACATGCAGATCTAGTAGTTATAGTTGAATTTTTTTCATTTGAGTTTAATTAGTATCTAAAATATTCAATACAAGATTATGAAATATTTATAATTAAAGACAACATCTTAGATATAATCACAAGTGAGATTGTAGTCTAGTGGTAGGGAAATGTTGTGTGAATTGAAGGTTTGGTTTCAAGTCCTACAATAGCACCTATTTTTGTAGGTTTTTTGTTTTCTACAAATGGCTTGGTGGGCCCACATTACATTAAACATGACACTAGTTTGGATCATTTTTTGTATTTTTTTTCTTTTTTGTACTTGTATAAAAAATAATTGATATTTTTTCTATATAAAGCTAGATGCAGATGAACTTTATATCGAAATTGTAACGGGGACATCATGATCGCTCGCCTGGTGGGCTGCCCTAACTCCTTTACTTTTGGCCCACGTGCACGATACGAATGCCAACAGACAATTTTAAAGGAAAAATATAGCCGCATAAAGTTGGTGGCAATATAACCTTAACGGATGCAACGAATGACTTTTTATGCAATCTAATAAGATCTTTTGCAATGGAAGGCAACATTCAGACAACAGAGTTTCATCGTAGCTATATTCATAACTACTTGCAACTAATCATTTTTTGGATGCAATATAGATCTGATCTATCACAACGCAAGTCAAAATTAAGACAACATAATTACTTCGTGGCCATATGCGCGACTACTTGCAACCAACTTTATAATAGTGGCAACAACACCTAGCTATTGCAACACAACATCTATATTATCATAACTTAACACTAGCTGTGGCGATAGACACCCATACTCGCAACCGCCTTTTTCCACCATGGCATTATTGTCTTATCTCTAGCAACAGAGCTTGTGACTAACACAATACACAATTTTAGTGGCCATAAGGCCCACATATCACTACCAATTATGACGTTAGTTGCCATATAACCTAATATTGCAACCAAATATGTGGTGTTGTGAAAACAAGTGATGCTAAAAGGGTCAAATCCTTGTAGTGACATCAATTTCTTCGGTGAAGCCTTAGTTATGAAGAGCAGGTATTGAGGGCTCAACGCCATGCAAAGAAGCAAGCTACCAAAGACAAGGTCACAAAGGTTTAAGTGAAGGTGGCTGCCAAAGACTAGCCGAAGATAAATCATCTCTAGACTATCTCTGTATATATACAAGGGTCGTATGCAGGGATGGATCCAGGAAAATGTCTAGGGGGGCTTCTTCAACCTCCAGACGGCTTTAGCTTCTCCTCAAGGTGCATCCATGGCAAAAATTCCTAGGGGGCTCTATGGGTCCGGTGGCCATAGGCGGGGCTAGAGCCCCGCCCGCCCCACCGCTGGATCCATTCCTGATCGTGTGCATGCTTTTTTCTCCATACCCTTTTTTCCATTGGTTTTTTGGATGCAGTTTTTAGTGAGGCGCATATGTACGGGGTGTGAAGAGTGATCCTCTTAAGTGGTTCTGAGATGTAATTGGGCCACACTTGATTGTATTCAACTATTCGGTCATGTACTTCACTCAAAACCGGATAGCTGATGGGCTAATAATGTTGGGGGTGTATTGTATATTAGGGACCCCCATTAGTGTGCTCAAGGCCTAATTACTTAGCCTATGGGCCTGTGAGATAATATTTAGGGCCCACTTGTAGCCCCTAATGACTCTTTTGCAAATACAAGTTTCATCAGGAGAAATAATGAAAACCTCCCCTTCCACCTCTCATGTAAAAAGGGGAGAGAGGGACGGTGAAGGGGGACTTTGTCATTGGCCACTCTCCTACTTGCTTTGTACTCCCACCTCTCTATGTTTGTTAGTGTGAAGGGACTATCTAGATGATCATATAGAAGTATTAGCTTACAAATGGATTCTTAGATTTTGGAATCAGCTAGTTTTGTATGTTCTAATTGTTTCTACGTGATCTAAATATTCTATGTTCGCCAGTTTGTGTTCCTTGATTTAATTTTTAAAAATGCCTAGGATATACTGATGACCATATTGAAAGAGATTACATAAAAGCCACGAAATGCTTACAAATAGATGCTTAGGTTTTGGAATGCTAGTTCTTTTTTATATTGTCCATGAACAATATAGATGGTTGCCGTAACTGTGACAGAACCGTCCAATTTATACACGATCAAGTACGGCTGTCCCCGTTTAGCACGTTGATGCGCACATACTTTCACTTATATAAACCCGGTAGTCCGCTGAGTGTCACGAAGGATCTCGATAAATCAACATCTTAACCAAGATCGCGTGATTAAGCAAATACACATCACATACACAGAGTCGCAGTGGAAATAATATTACAAATTGGTTCACAAATAGTAGTATAGTTTGGTTTTCAAAACCAGTTAATGAAAAACAACATAGCTTCCAAATGATTACATTGATATAAGTTCCAAATACATTGCTAGCATAAGTATCATCCTCTGTTAAAAGCATATAGATGAGAAATAAATATAGAGTCACCGGGCCCACCAGCAGTTACCCACCATCTTCAGTAGACCGAGAACTTCACCTGCAACATGGTGGGATAAACTCTAAGTACTCAAATGTACTCAGCTAGACTTACCCATCATAAACCAAAAATAAAGTGACACCAAAGATCATGCAAGGCTTTATAGGTGGAGATTGCTTGACAAAATTTTGCATTAAAGCCACTAGTTGAGCTATACATTTTATAATTCGGTAACCAAGTTAATTATAGCTATTCATCTCTAGATTAGCAACTAACATGTGCCAAACATGTGGAATATCATTTAGTAACATGAAATATTAACCATAGCCGGTGTAACATTTCCATATTCATCGTAACCATCAAATTACATCAATTAATACTACGTTGCTGCTGCTCTGTCAAGTTCTCACTATCCGGGAGAGACGGCGACTTGAATCAATTCCAACCAGCTGGGTAGTTATTCCTAACACAAATCCAGACATACATGCGCCAAGGTAGTCTTAGGTCACCTTTGGTACAACTCAGGTACAGTCATGGGTCCGAGCAGTGCCGCACCCTTAGGGATACTACCAGTCTACCAGGAAGTTTAGGCCTGGCGCCCTTGGACTCACGTCATTGGCTCCCCACACATCCAACTGCCTCTAGTGTGCGCACTTTCACTTACCGGGTCCCGACCTGAGTTGAGCTACTCGGCTTTGTGGTTGGAACGAGTTATCCGGCCAACTAAGTGCTAGGCATGCGTTCAATATGACATGAGAACGTACAGCAAATCGGTCATTAACCGACACAGACAAGGATAAATAGGCACCAAGACCTCCATGCCTTGTTGCTTCTCTACCAGAATCCTACCCAGTCTCCTTTTATTTATCAACATATGGTTATTTCCACGATAGCAAATATAGCCAACCGTGCTTTGGTATCCACCAATATCTCGCAGGTGATAGGAAATCACCCAACTTCTACCGGTCTAAACATTGCTAAGCATACATTCGATCCTAGACCTACATAGGGTTCAAGGTATATTTCTGAACAAGGTAGTTCTATGCATCAAGTGGTTTTAATCAACTCTTATAACCTAATGCATCAAACATAAAGGACTCAAGTGATATTTATAAAAACATAGGAGGCTTAGAATGCTCCGGGGCTTGCCTAGAATCCAACACTAGGTTAGTGTTTGTTAGATGACACTCGCTTGGTGAGCGTCTCCTGTTAAGGCATGTACTCTAGGGGTCCTTCCATCTTCGGGATAGGTTCACCAACACCATCTTCTAGTTTGACTCCATCATCATATCCTTCACGTGGTGCATCTAGCGTACCTAGATGAGATGCAAGATGCAAGTGCATGAATATGAAGAATGATAATAAGAGATGCATCACATAAGGGTGTTCAAGACAAGCACAAGATTATGCAAGACATAGGCACATAGAGTTATTTAACTAAACACTATTCTAGCACAACAGGTGAATATGGCAAGCATATCGAGCATGACATACCCGTTAACTTAAAGTTTAGCTATTGCAAGCATTTATCAATCATGAACTAACAAGTTTAGCCAAATAAGAGCACACATATACAGAAATCTAGACAGCAGCACATCAGTCATTTGTTTCAACCATAACTGGAGTTATAAGCATTGAACAAGGGTGATTCTAGACTTTCTGGAAAGATAATGAAATTATATAAAACTTTGTTATTAACACTAAAAGCTGATTCAACAAATAACAAGGTCAAAATACATCATGAAGCAGAGCTTATAAAACTAAGGACAGAAAATTGATATTAACTTCAGAAATGCATAGCTAGAGTTCTAGACATTCAGCAAATATGATTCTTAACTTTATGGAAAGATTATTAAGTTATCTATAACTTTCTCATTATCATTTTAAGATGACTCTACAGCTAACAAGGTCAAACAACACCAAGAAGGCATCTCTGTCCAGATTTGGATATGATCTGCCATTCCACTTTAAACAGCTATAACTGGAGTTCTAGATCACCAAAAAAGGTGTTCTCTAACATTTTGGAAAGCTTAGGAAAAGCACTACAACTCTTCTATTATCACCAATACATGATTTTATGTTTAAATAATTCAAATAAAGCAATCATTCAGATCTGTTCAGAGCACATGCAAAAGTTGACAGCAAACTTGTAAAATCTATAATTCCTAAACCAACAGGCCTAAAATCATGAAATTTTAGGAAAAGCAAGATAAGAAAATTATCTAAAACTTTTATATTCAATATATCTATAGAAACCATCATATGATTCATTAAGTTATGATCACAACAGAAAATGCACATGCAGCCATTTCAGAATGTAACAATTTGATGTTTTACTTGTTTTGCTAACAAAGAACATGCACACATGAGCCATTCAAGAACTTCAACCACCACTAACATACTTAGCAACACTTTATTGAACACCAATCACTCAAAGCATCACCAAATACAATTACAAGCTTTATCTACCATTATGCTTTTAGTAATCCTTTCTCCTAATAAACATATATATAATTTTAGTGATATATGAGAACAATTAGTTTGGGGCTGAGATTTTTATGAGTGTTAGATGTTATCAAAACATGGCTACTATACAAATTTCACATGCTCAGGTTTTATAATTTAATTACTATGAAAAAGACAGATTGCTATTGTAAGAAAATATGTAAAAGCAAGATAAATCTAAACATCATCATTTTCTATAAACATATAGCCATATTATGGTTTCTCAGGTCAAAATATCACCATGCAAGGGCAAGGGAACCACATTTCACTTTTTTGCATATATAAATTATTTATAAATCATTTAAAACCATTTATCAAGCATTCACCAAGTTAAATCAAAAACTCAACCAAAGTGCATCTAATGAACATCAAATTTTTACTTCATCTTGGCCAAAGCAACACCTCGTTAAACCCTAGAATTAGGGTTTTCGACCAATTAAGGTATTTTCTTGATATTTGCTCAATACGAACCCTTCATGACTTTTGTTGTAAAGTTTAATTAGAGTCATTTGGGTAAGGTAGCAAGGTTTGGTCGACACCCCATGTTCCCATTCACCTGATGAAGCAATTCAAGAAAGATTATAACTTATCATTTCATGTGACTTCTTGATTTCAAACTTCACGAAAATTTTCCACTAGTCAAGATGGATGCATGTTGATGTAATGTTCATGAAATAAGCATGTTTAACATTACTCATGCCTAATCTTAATCAGGGTCCACATGTAAGCAAAGTGTATTGTCCAATTCCAAGTTGGGGCTCATTTTCATAGGTTTGATCTCAATACCTTCATCATCACTTCAAAATTATGAACTAGAGATCATGATCATTGCTTGACATAGTTTACTTAAGTCTAAATCCACTGCTTAACTTGTGACTGACACCCGGGGTGTTACAGTAACGAGGAGGACAAGCCTCACAATCCTAGAAGGACATCTCCGTACCGACCCTGTCGTGCCAAGCAGGCCGATGCCGCCGCGGGTGGTGATGCCGAGCACCCCAAGACCACCGACGAAGACCTTCTCAAGAGCCTAAAGAGATGATCAAAGAACACATGTTCGCCATGCAATTCAATTTCTTTTCCTAGTGTCTTTGAATGATAAAAATTCAGAAATTTTATGCAGCTGCTCTTTTTGTTTCTGTATACAATGAGCGTCAAGAGATTAAGAGTTGGGTTGCTTGTCGCAACCAAACCTTCATCATACTTGGAGGAATGGTCTGTGAGATTTTCTTTATTGTCTTGGGCACAGTTGTGTTTGTAGGTCCTTTCATTTTTGAATTTATGAAGGGCAAGCTTCATGACACAATAACGGAGCAAGCTACAAGGGAGTCGATGTGGCACACAATGGACAACTTTGCCTAATTTGGCAAGAAGATCGCCTCCCTAGCCATCATGATAGGCCGTGGGGTGGCTGTGGCTGGGAACCACCTCCGCAAGGTGTGCATATGGCTCCATCTAGTGAAGAAGGTTCTAGTTGAGACATTAGAGGAGCCGGATGATACCAGCATGGATGAGGAGGCTGCTTTCAAGAGGTTCTGTGAGTTACTCGGCCCCTGCTTTTTTTAGCACTTCAAACATCTGTCAATGGTGGATTGAGTTGTCAACTCTATATATGTTTTTCATTTTAACCATGTTCCTGATAACTTCTTGAAACAGTAGTATATTTCTTGCTTGTTTTGCTACTCCTAGCTGCCAATGGTCTCTGAAGATTCGTTGTTGTCCTCAGGATAGTTTTAATTTTAAGCTGAAAAGGAGACAACAACACTAGAATGACAATCCTATTGCCACTTTGAGTACCTTGATAGTTTGTGAAAGTAGATAGCTTGCTAGTGATTGTTTGGGATGATCATACTTTGAATCTTTGTTGGTGCTCTTTTCTATCGAAACAAACACACCAGGATCTCTTTCTGCACAATATTTTAGAGCCTGTCGAGATCAGCATCCTGCAACCTGAATACATGAATGTAGCATCATTTGGTAGCTAAGTTACCAGTGTACATGTAGCTTCATATGTTGTACCATGCTGCTTTGAGTTGCATTTAGCTGGAACATACAACAATATCTTAGTGCCCTAATACTTTGTGAAAGTTGACTAGTGATATCGCTAAAGATTGTTGGGTACATATAAATATATAGCAATATCTTAGTGCCCTAATACTGTAAACATGCTATAGTTTACAATGACCATTGTTGGTGAAGTGCATCTGCACTGCACTGCTGCATAGTAGAGGATGTATAATTGCCCAAGTAAGAAAGTGCACACACATAAATATTCATCATTGTGACTACCCCACAAGCTTGTATATAGCTGATGCTGAACTTGGAAATATGAGTGGTAAGCCGCGGCCGGTCAGCTGGCAGCCGTCAAGAAGAGAGGAGGCGGAGGCAGCGCCCAGCGGGGCGATCCGGCGATGGTCTTACAATAGATCTTACAGTACTCAATAGCCATAATACATTCAGTTCTTATTCAGTGATAGTCTTACAATAGGTCTTACAGTACTCAATAGCCATACATTAAGTTCTTATTATTACATCACTAAAGTATGAAACTAACAGTCTCTAAAACATATGGAAGCCTGCGGCCTGTAGATTCCCATACTAGTTCTGTGACTGCCAATTGGCATTTCTCCAAAATTGGGCAATCCATACATACAGGCACCCAAAGCACTATTGCATTCACCATCATCTGAGAGCTGAATACGTCAAGCCCTGGTCTCCATGTTTGCTTCCATAGCAGCTCTGTCTACCTGCGAGTGAAATCCAATAAACACAGCACTTAGATTCTGACCGAACACCAATGCAATTTTAATTTATGGTCCACACATTCACTTCTTGGTGTCAGTTGAATTTCTTACAAACCTAAGTTAAATGAGTTTCATTACGTGAATCTGACGAGGGGAAAAGCATACTGCACCTTTTTGTTGTTGAAACTAGTCATAGCGACTCCCAATCTGTCCTGACACACAGCCATGCTAACCTCACACTCCTCGATAATGCACAGTACCCCCTTTGCGCCTGCATCTGCTGTGATTTTTGGCACCAGGGCCATGTTTAGTTCACCCAAAATTCCCTAACTTTGACACTATGCAAAAAGAAGATTCTCTCGTCACATCAAATTTGCGGTACATGCATGGAGTACTAAATATTGACGAAATCAAAAACTAATTACACAGTTTTGTTGTACTCTGCGAGACGAACGTTTTGAGCCTAATTAGTCAACGATTGGACAATTATTACCAAATACAAACGAAATGCTATAGTACAGCTACAGTATGCTACAATGTGCTACATTGTTTTTGGCTACGCTAAATTCAGGCAACTAAACATGGCCCAGATCCAACCCTCACCGGTCAAACTGTGTCTGGCATGAGGTAGCAAGACCTCCTAGCCTCTAGCCACATTGCCATACTAGTTCCATTCTGGCCATCCTGCAGTTTGATAACATCAACATCAGATGCATCGACATGCATCTTCTTCATTGTTGTGTCAAACTTCGTGTGCAACACACAATATGATGCCTCCCAATCTAGGCTCTGTGTTTGAAATAAACCAATATTTAATTAAATGAAATTACTGCAAAAAAAGATATATTGTGTATGTGACAACAACACACAAATTCATGTTTTAGTAGTACGAACCATAGGCATTGGTGCAATTCTGTCTAGGATAACTAGTGCTTCATGAGGTGCCTGTTAGCCCTTGGATCTCCGGCACGGAGTTATCCAACCACTCACTAGTGTTTCCGAGCACACACTAGCGATATCAACCACGAACTGTCGTTGGCGACCACACACTGGCTAGAGGTAGAAGACGGGAGGGAGAACAGAGTATACACACGCAGTACAAGCACCAGCGTTGGCCGGAGCTCTGTAGAGGAGATGGCAAACTGAACTCGCTCTCTTTACTGAGTTCCAGTGGCAAACTATATATACAACTCTATCCATCTAATCCTATTACACAACATGTCCGGCTGCCATGTTGCTACAGTGACTACATGTGACAGCAGGGCTGACTTCAGCACCTGCCCCTGCTGTGGCTACAGTGCGACAGGTGAGCCATTCGGCGCCTGCCCCTGTAGCTGCTACAGTGCACAAGCAGGGAGCCCTTTTCGGCGTCACCTGTCCCTGCCACGCGTTCACACAAGGGAAACAACAGATTACCTAACAATTCTTCCCCTAATCCTGCTGCTAACCCTAGAACCCCCTCCATGTCGATCATCTTCTTCAGCTCCGTGAGTCGAAGACGGCCGAGTGGCTTGGTGAGGACGTTCGCGAGTTGCCGACCAGTTTCGACGAATTCGATGACGATCTGCCCTCCATCGATACAGTCCTGAGGAAGTAGAACTTGACATCGATGTGCTTGCTCCAGTCATGGAGAACCGGATTCTTCGCGAGGGCGATGGCGGGCTAGTTGTCCACCATCAGTGCTGGTGGGTGAGCTTCCATACCGGTCAGCTCGCCCAGCAGTTGGCGCAGCCACATAGCTTGGCACGCCGCCACATACTTTGCCTCGCACGTGGACAGCGCCACCACCTTCTGTTTCAGCCACAGCCATGAGATTAGAGCCGACCCGAGGAAGACGAGCATGCCAGAAGTGCTCCGCCGTCCGTTGATATCCCCCGCCATGTCTGCATCACTGAACATAGTGAGCTACAGCCTACTTCCACTGGTCTTGGGGAAGACGATCCTCTAATCCACCGTTCTCTTGACGTAGCGTAGTAGCCGCTTCACCGCAACCCAGTGATCCTCTCTGGGATCCTCCATGAAGCGGCTGACGTAGCCCACAGCGAACGCAATGTCCGGCCTCGTGTGGACTAGGTAGCGTAGACCGCCGATGATGCTCTGGTAGAGTGTTGCATCTACCTTTGCTGCGGTACTGGCCTTTGTCAGCTTTAGCCGCTCCTCCATCGGAGTCACGCATAGCTTGCACTTAGCCATGCCGCTCCACTCCAACAGCTTCGAGGCGTACACGCTCTAACCAAGCATGAGCGCCTCCTTCCCCTGTTTCACCTCGATGCTGAGGTAGTAGGAGAGCGCGCCGAGATCGCTCATTTGAAAATGAGACTCCATCTGAAGCTTGAAGCTGTCGATGTCCTCTGCACACACGCCGGTGATGATCAAGTCATCCACATACACGTCGATGACGAGCTCCTCCTTCCCCCGTTGACGCATGTAGAGCGCGTGCTCGGTTGCGAACCTCGTGAACCCAAGCTTACCCAACATGGAGTTAAGATTGGCGTTCCATGCTCATGGGGCCTGCCGTAGCCTATAGAGCGCCTTACGCAGTCGGAGCACCCTGTGCTCCACTCCCTTGATAGCGAAACCCGAAGGTTGCCTGACGAAGACCGTCTCCGCCAGCTCACCGTTGAGGAAGGCCAATTTTACATCCAGATGATGGACACGCCAGTCCTTCGCTGCTGCCAAAGCCAGAAGCAGTCGGATAGACTCCATGCGCGCTACCGGCGCAAAGACTTCCTCAAAGTCAATGCCCTCGTGCTGAACAAAGCCTCGAGCGACGAGATGCGTCTTGTGCTTAACAATGGCGCCATGCTGGTCCCGCTTGACCTTGTACACCCACTTTAGCTCGATCGGACGGCATCCTGGAGGTGGATCGGTGAGCTCCCAAGTCTTGTTTTCCTCAATCGCCTTCATCTCCTCTAGCATCGCCATCACCAATTTGCATCGCGCTCGGCCAGCGCGAACATGGGTGGTTCCTCTACACTGACAAGAAGCAGCTCTAGGTCATTGAGCAGCTGACCCGCTAGGCCTAAGGGCCCTATGCCGCCGATGATGTCATCCAACCTGTAGAGTCGCACCTCCTCACTGTCATGGAAGGCATCCATGAACTCAGTGATGTCACTTGGAGGTGGGGCGAACTTGATCAGCATTGATGGAGTTCCTTGTTCCACTAGAGTGGTTGGCACAGCACCTGAAGTGCTCGGCACCCTAGTTGCAGAGCACGGCACTACTCCTAGACCGCTCGTCACCACTCCCGGAGTGATTGGCATCACTGCAGGAGTGTTCAGCCCCAGTCTTGGAGTGGTCAGCACCAATGCAAGACCTCTTGGCTCCGCTACGGGAGTGTTTGGCACCCATCCTGGAGTGGTCGACACCACTGTAGGACCGCTTGGCACCACTCCTGGAGTGCTCGGCACCCCTCCCGGAGCGCTCGACACCCCTCCCGGAGTGCTCCGCACTGCCCTAGGAGTGCCTGGCTCTATTGCTAGAGTAGTCTGCACCTCCTCTCCAGCGTCTCCACCACCATGGATGGCTAAGTGCTCGACGACGAAGGTGCTGGTGAAGCCGCTAGCTTCCCCAGTGCTCGGACTGTTCTAGTCCTAGGCTGCCTTCTCGTCGAACATGACGCCGCGTGAGACAAGCACCTTGTCTCCGCATGGGTCATAGAGCTGGTATGCCTTGGTACCTTCCGCGTAGCCTAGGAGCACCATCGGTGTGCTCCTGTCCTCCAGCTTGGTGAGGACTGGCTTCGTCTTCCTGATGTGGCCGATGTAGCCGAATGTCCAGAGGAAGGACACGCTCAGCTTGCGCCCATACCAAGCTTCGAATGGTGTCTTGCCCTTTAGGTCCTTGGTGGGCACGTGGTTGAGGATGAACACCGCCGTGGTCATCGCCTCACCCCAGAACCTTACCGGCATGCCCTTTGCCTTCATCATGGATCGAGGCATGTCGACCACCGTATGGTTCCACTGCTCCACCACGCCATTCTGCTATGGCGAGTATGGCACGGTGTGGTGTCGCACCACACCTTGATCCGCGTAGTATGCAACTAACTCCACCGAAGTGAATTCGTCGCTGCGATCAGTCCTCAGCACGCGCAGCTTCTTGCCGCTCTCCGCCTCCATGTGTGTCTTGAACTTCTTGATAGCCATCGTCGCTTTGTCCTTGCTCGTCAGGAGTTGTAGCCACATATAGCAACTGCAATCATCCACGAGCAGGAGGAGGTACTGCCGACCACCGTTTGTGGCTGGCGTGATTGGCCCGCAGAGATCGTCGTGGATGAGCTCGAGAACGTCCGCCGCGCGATACTTGGCTGCCTTTGGGAACGATAGCCTCCTCTACTTCCCGGCTAGGCAGCTATCACACAGCTCGCCTCTATGCTTGATGTGGGGCAGCCCTTGGACCATCTTCTCTAGCTGACCAAGCACGTCGAAGCTGAGATGTCCAAACTAGGCATGCCATAGCCATGGCTCCTCGGTGTGCCATGCTGCCAGGCACACCGACTGCTCCACCTTCAAGTCGAGAAGGTACAGCTGGTTTCAAGACCTCTTCACCTTGGCAAGAAGGCGCTGCTCCCGGTCCCTGATCCTGAGGACCCCGTCCTTGATCAGTACCTCGCTACCATGCTCATCCAGCTAGCCAATGTTGATGATGCTTGAACGTAGCTACGGGATGTAATATACATCCGTTAGCGTGTGGTGCTCACCATTCTGGCACCTGAAGATGATGGTGCCGCGCCCTCGGATCGTCACCCTTGAGCCATCACCGAACTTCACCGTGCCAGTCACGTCGTAGTCGAGCTCGAAGAAGGCTTCTTTGGAGCCTGTCATGTGGTTGTTGGCGCTAGAGTCCAGGTACCACCGCTGCTCCTGCTCACTGCCCACGCATCCGAGGTGGACTTGGGCGCGAGGTTCGTCAAGGTTGACAACCTTCAGGACCTTTCCAGGCCCTTCCACTGCCATCACCTCTTTCTTCTCCTTGGCCTCAACATCTGCAGTGCACATAACGTCACCATCAGGATAGTGGCCTCATCATCATCATCAACCTACGCCAGATGAGCCTGAGCCTTCTTCTCCTGCTTGCGATTTGGGCATTCCCTTGCCCAGTGGCCCATCTTCCCGCAGCGTCGACAGGCGTTGGGGTCGACCTGCTTCTTCTTCTCCGAAGAAGCCTTGCCACGGCGCTTGCCATCACCACTACGGCTGGAGGAGGCTACCCTAGAGTTCCTCCGAGTAGCCCACTCCTCCTCTGTCAGCAGCAGCTTGCCACTGTCCTTCGTTGTTGTCACCTGCTCCAGGCGCTCGTCCACCACCCGCAACCGACCAGTCACATCCTCAATGGTGAGGGTGGACAGATCCAGCATCGTCTCTATGGAGAGAGCGATCTAGATGTACTTCGTTGGCATGGAGTAGAGGTACTTGGAGACTGCCTCCTCTTCATTGATGGTGACGCCGTGGCTCTTCAGCTTACTGATGAGCGTCTGCAGGCGGAGGGAGAAATCCTCCACCGCTTCACCATCCTTGAACTTGAGGTTGACGTACTCCTGCTTCAGAAGCTGGGCCGTCGCCTTCTTTGCGCGCTCGGACCCGACGCGCATCGCCGCAATAGCCTCCCACGCCTCCATAGCTGAGCTCTTCGCCCCCAATGGCTCCCTGTACTCCGGTGGTACAGCAGCGAGAATAGCCTCCAACGCTGACATGTCGTCTTCTTCGTTGTCGGTGTCCGACCGCGCACTCGCCATAGTTGGTGACATGTCGTCTTCATGGTCACCGCCCACTCGCCATAGTTGGTGCGAGTCAGTGTCGGCCAACTGATGCCGCTGACCTCCCGCACCGTGCGCACAACGACCTCTTGTCGTGGCTGGGCAGCCACAGTAGCACAGCTGCTGTCGCCCATCTCCGAACCGTAAGTCATTGTCAGTGGTTAGTCACCCATCTCCGAACCGTAAGTCATTGCCAGTGGTTAGTCTGGCGACGTCGTTTGTACGGCTTTGATATCACTTGTTAGCCCCTGGATCTTTGGCACGGAGTTATCCGACCACTCACTAGTGTTGTCGAGCACACACTAGCGATGCCGACCACGAACTGTCATTGACGACCACACACTATGGCTAGAGATAGAAGATGGGAGGAAGAACAGAGTACACACGCAGTACAAGCACCAGCGTTGGCCGGAGCTCTGGAGAGGAGATGGCAAACTGAACTCGCTCTCTTTGCTGAGTTGCAGTGGCAAACTATATATACAACTCTATCCATCTAATCCTAGTACACAACATGTCAGGCTATCATATTGCTATAGTGACTAGATATGATAGCAGGGCTGAATTCGGTGCCTTTCCCTGCTGTGGCTACAGTGCGGCAGGTGAGCCATTCGACGCCTGCCCCTGCAGCTGCTACAGTGCAACAACAGAGAGCCCTTTACGACACCGTCTGTCCCTGCCGTACGTTCACACAAGGTAGCAGCAGATTACCTATCAGTGCCTCCCTCGCTGCCACCATCGAAATTACCTTTGCTACTTCTGCTATATCCTTGTTCATTGCAGTTGCACAGTCAGCTAGGGACACATGCATTGCACCCACAGCTGCATGGTAGACAATCTTGCTCCGTTGTGGCCGCTACTTAACCATGCTGACACTTCTGTAGATAATTTAAGTAGTGATGTGTTATTCTATAGAGCTCTCACCTTGTCCTTTCTGCTCAGCGCAATCTAGCTCCTTGAACTCAATTGCCTTTGCTAATCTTCCTTGTCCAGTCTTCTCAAGTCATCTGCACTGAACTTGCAGATAAGGGCCTAGGCGATTTCTACCCTGATCAATTGCTCCAATGCAGTTGTTGTAGTAAAACATCTGAAATAAATGGCCAAGCACAAAACACAAACACAATTGTTAGAAAATTCCAGAGAAGATAGATAGCCAGAAACACAAAGATTCCTTGTACTTGTCGCCTAAATGAGATTTAAATGACAAGAGATACTCACCAGTAGAATGTAGTGTAGCCGGACAATTCAATCTTCCCTCTCGGGAATCCACGGCGCATTTGTTCTCACAATTTTCCTGCACTGTTTGTAGATTTATTTGGTGGAAATTTTAGAAGTCTTATGAATCCCATTGATTCAACGATTTTCTTTTTCCTTTCATCGAATCCTGATATAATGTCATGCATTGCTTTCACTAAGCACCCTGCTTGATTGGACCCTGACTCCACTGCGTTTGATCCACTACTCATTATTCTACCCTGTTTATCCGACCAGCATGAAATTGATCCAGAGATTTTGTTGCCGACTTTCCAATCATCCCCAATGAAATTACACACTTGAACTCCTGTTGGCTGCCCTTGTTCACCCCCGCTATATGTGATACTGCATAGTTAACCAATGTGGCTGTCGTCAGAATCCAAATCGCGTTTCATGGCCATGAGTATCAATAAGGCAGAGTATCATTCCACAGCAGTATACAAGATTAGTAGAAAATAACAGAGTCGGAAGCTAACCTCCTATTTAAGACCTTGGTTCGCAGAACACCGAACCTTAGGCCGTCGCTATTTCTGCAGAAAAGCTGATCTGTAGCCCGGAAACACGCTCACGCTGTGCGCGGATAAGCAATTCCCCCCAGACAACAAGTTACAATCGCCTAATCAGCTGAGCTATGCTCAATTTGGTGAACATTTTAAGAACGTGTGGACACGACATAAGCAAGATTAGGCACAGCAACAATAATCAAAACGACATTCTTTATTAAAAAATGGCTTATCATGGCCCGAACAAACCCTCAATCGTTCCATTTTCTTTCAAGTTCCACTTCTATTTCATCATTTTTTAGCAGAGCTAGTTCTATTTCATCTAGAAGGTAGCCTCGTTTGGCGTCGCAAACCGAACAGGCCAATTGAAATGTCTTAAATAGCTAGAGAGGATAAATAGCTTAAAAAATTCTACAAATCACTTGAGCAAAATAATTAGTACAACAAAAGGCAATAACAAATTTTGCTCTAGCTCTACTAAGAGATGCAAGGCACTTATCCAATCAATTCTAGTAAATTATAATATCTATGTCAACCAATGTCTATGTCACTGCTCTCTAAACTAGTGAGCTAGCAAGAACTAATTCTATACTACACAAGAGAGCTACTACTAGCAACTACAACTATCACTACACAAATATATATGAAAGTAATGCAAGTGATAGAGATAGTTACCAATGCCGGCAAGAGACAATCAATCACAATATGAATACCAAATGAGTACCAGGAGAAATCCAATGAGACAAAGGGACATGATTTTTCTCCCGAGATTCATGTGCTTGCCAGCACACTAGTCCCCGTTGTGTCGATCACACACTTGGTGGTTCGGTGGCTAATAGGTGTTTCACAAACCTAGCCTAATAATTAGGTGCCACAAGAACTTACCCACAAGTGAGGGTAAATTAATGACACGAGCAAATTACTAGAGTTGTCTTTTGTGATCTCCCATTAGGAAGGCACAAGAACCCCTCACAAGCACATTGATTGGGGACGGACACAATCAACAAATCACCAACTGTCTAGATGACGGCAATCACCAAGAGTAATAAAAAATTCACAAACACAATCACCACCTAGTGCCACCAAATATGCAACCTCAAATGCACACACTAGGGTTTCCACCAAATCCTCTCATGAATGAGCACCAAGCTTGGAGAGGGAGATGAGAAGGAGAAGATGCTCTTGAAGCTATCAAGATCAACACTAGAACTCAATCTCTCACTTGAATGGAGCACAAATCCTTGGGAGTGAGAGAGGAGAGAAGTTGTTCTTCCTTTAGGGTTTCAAAGGAGAAAGTGAGGAAAAAGAATGAGCAAGAGATGGGAAGAAAGGGGGCAGTAGCACCCCTAAAAACACTCAGCTCGCGCTCCCAACAGTCAGATCTGAGCTGAACCGGAACATTCGGCTCGGGCCTAAAAAATATCGGGGCAAGCTCCCCTGGTTGCACGCACATTCGCTGGAATATCCGGGTCGGGCAGGAATAACCAGCAGCTCCTTTTTTCAGCTTTTTAACCTTTTTTAAGGTGCTAACTCTCCCACGAAGTACCAAAGCATTTTAGCACTTTAGTTAGCATTTTCACAAAGAATTTTTCAGGGCGTTCTCATACATCTCACCACGTTAATATCGCAATGCATATGTAAATGAGACTCACACTTAATGGCACTAGATAACCATTGTAATTAAAGATTTCCCCTCTTTATAATACGGTTATCTATCCTAAAATCGATCACGCACTCTATTGCATCTTGACCGGCAAAACAAACACCCTGTTTATACCTTTGCCCTTGAGCCCATAGGGTTTTATTGTCTTTCCTCTTTGCCAAGTTGGAGAACTAGAACACCATATTTTGGCTATCTCCATCACTTGAGTGCCATCTAGCTCCACCGTGGATGTGAACCAATCTATCTCATACATCACTTAGAGCAAGGATTAGTTCACATAGGTTTTATTAATTATCCAAAACCAAACTAGGGTTTTTTATAGTAAAAGACTATGGGGGAGATCCCCACATTGCACAAATTTTCATTGATAAATAAACAAGAGGGTTCTTACATACATAAAATTAACTAAAGGCATCAAGTCAGACACAAAAGGAAGTCCTAATATCATCCTTAAAACGAACCGACTGAAGGAGACCCTGGCTTTTGAAATTGGCTAACCAAAGTGTTGTCATTGCACAACTTCCACAGTTCCCAGGCAGCAATCAAGGTTGCTTCAGTAAAGATTGGGAGGTTGCTGCTCAATCTCGCCTAGATAAACCTGTCTTGCAGCGGCAGGGATGCATCCCAGTCTACATGAATGGCTGCCTAGCAGTCTTTCGCGAAAGGACAATCAAAAAAGAGGTGCTCTATGGTCTCCACTTCTCCAGTATTGCACAAGACACAGGTGTCATTGTCCTGAATATTTAGATGATGTCGGCGCAGCATGGATTTGGTGTTCAGACGGTCCACCAAAATGAGCCAGGCAAAGAATTTGACACGCGGTGTACATCTTGCTTTCCAGACAACCTTTAAAATTGGGTGAGCTTCCATGTTGTTGAATACCTCTCTGTAAAAGCGCCGCGATGTATATTTGCTGCCCCATTTAGGCGTCCACTGATCTGGACTGTGTTCATCATATGGCAAGGCCTGAAGCTGTGCTTGAAGATTTTCCATTTCCTCAAAAGCTTGCTGGGAAAGAGGCAGCAAGAAAAGGGTATCTAGATCTTCTGCTTGCATAACCTCTAGCACTGAGATCCCATCTTTTCTGGCAAAAGAAGCTAGTCTCGGGTATTTGGAGGATAGCACCGAATCAGTCCATAGATCATCCCAAAAACATACTAAAGGGCCATCTCCCAATTCGCATTTAGAGGTGCCTCTGAAAATGATGTTAAGCCGTAGCACGTCCTTCCACCAAAACGAGCCCAACTCCCGCGCAGCATGTGGAACTCGATTGGTATAGTACCTATTCCAAACCAGCCGGACCCATGGAATATTTTCTTTGTTGTAAAACTTACTCAGGTGCTTCATTAGGAGAGCATCATTATGGAAACGAAGATTTATAATTCCTAGACCACCTTTATCTTTGGGCTGTTGGACTGTCTCCCATGCCACTAGATTACCACCTTCTTTTCAGTATCATTGCCACGCCATAAGAACTGCTTTCTTGCTCTGTCAACGCTGTCAATAACACCTTTGGGTAGCTTGATCGTGCGCATTGCATATGTTGTAATTGGTGTTATAGCAGAGTTGATCATCTCCAGACGTCCTGAGTAAGAGAGCCAAGTGGAGCAGGCTGACAGCCGTCTTTCCACTCTATCCAGCAGAGGAGTGAGGTCCTCCAGGCGCGGTTTGGTTGTGCCCATAGGCAAATCGAGGTTCAGGTTTGGTTGTGCCCATAGGCAAATCGAGGTAAGTGAACGGCATCACTCCTATATCACAGCCAAAGGTGCTCGCAAGCCGGGTCAACTTGTCCTGTGGCACGTTAATAGGATACATTTGTGATTCTGTAGTTGACTTGTAGGCCCATTGATTCTGCGAAGCTATGCAAGAGAGCTTTGAGGAAGACCAATTGCCTGGCGTCAGCTTGGAGGATCAAGATCATGTCGTCCGCATATTGTACTATAGGAAAATCCTCCATTGGCTGGGGAAGTGGAGCTTTGAGTTGATTGAGTTCGGCTGCCTTATTGATTAGAACTTGCAAAAGCTCAGCAGCAAGCACGAACAACAAAGGAGACAGTGGATCGCCTTGATGGACTCCCTTTTTGCACTTGAAATTTTTTCCTGATACTCCGTTCAAAAGAACCGCTGAGGAGCCAGATGACAGGATTGCATGTACCCAACTGATCCATCTCTCCGGGAACCCCAAGTGTGTCATTACGTGTATGATGGCTGAGTGCTCCACTGTGTCGAACGCTTTCTCAAAATCTAGTTTAAGAATGAGGACCTCCCGCTTGGATTGGTGGCACTGGTGGATATACTCGTAACTCCATGAAAGATAATCTTGAATCATGCGCGAACGGATGAAACCATATTGATTTGGATGCACAAGTCTCATAACTGATTGCAGCCTGTCCGCCAAAACCTTGGTAATGATCTTCAGTGAAATGTTCATGAGCGAGATGGGACGGTAATCACTTACAGACTCCGGGCAGTCTTTTTTGGGAACCAAGGTTATATAAGAACTGTTGATGTATTCCAGGTTAGCTGTACCCATGAAGAAATCAGAGCACAGGGCATAGAAATCACCTTTAACAATCTGTCAGCACTTTTTTAGCAATAAACCATAGAATCCGTCGGGCCTAGGCGCCTTGTCTGCTGGCATTCTTCTTACAATCAAATCAATCTCTTCTGTTTGGATAGGCTCAGCGAGAATTTCCAAATTATCAACCGGTGCAATCATACTGGAAAGATCAAAAATCATATTTGGTGATGAAGTGGTACCCATGCGGTTTCTGAAGGACGTACAGAGCAACCCTGCTTTGCCTTCATGGTCCTGGACCCAACTGCCCTGATCGTTCAGAAGTTGCGGGATTGCATTTCTCCCAACGTAATAAATAGCGGCGGTACGAGGTAGCGCTATGAACTTTGCACCCTGAAACTTTGCGGCCGCAATTCTGAATAGCGGGCGATATTGCGGTCGCAATTGCATGCAGCAGACTGCAATAGCGTGGAAACAAATAACCCTAATCAGTCCAGCCCACTACGACTCACACCCCCAACTCAAACACACTCACGCATCAGCTATAGCCTCTAGGTCCAGATTTAGACGTTTTTTGAGTGTAATTAAATGTCTATTTATACTCATTATTCATGATATATGTACTTAAACTTATGTGGGATTATCGGATGCCACTATTGGAACTTATCGTCCGCAATATCGCCCGTTATCCGCAATCCGCTACCTCGACGTCAATCCGTTACCAACCCGCTATACGCTATTTATTACCTTGATTTCTCCTATATGAGATGGTGGCCATGCCATGAAAGAACTTAGTGCATTCATCACCCAACTTGATGTGGTTTACTGTATAGCGATTTTTCCAATAAATGTTCTTGTAGCGCAGCCAAGTTTGGAGCTGCCTTTTTACTGCGTTTTGAAGGTTTACCTCAGGGTTGTATGAACCTCTCCGATCTTCCAGAGCATCTAAGAAAGCTATAACCTTGTTGCAGTTGGTGATGAGAACACTTAGATTTGAGAGGTGCTGACTCCAACTCTTCAAACAAGATCTCAAAGCCTTGAATTTGCTGGAGATAGTGCGAGCACTGTCAACCAACTTTGCTGTGGAGGTCCAGCAGCCATGGACCGTGTCCAAGAAGTCAACTCTTTCTGCCCAGAAGTTTTCAAACCGGAAAATATTTGCCCGATGTATTTTGGTACTGATTGCTATCTTACAGGGATGTGGTCTGACGTGATCTTTGCAAGCGATAGTACCTCTGTGCTGTGGAAATCAATGGTCTAATTGGGTGAAGCAAAAAACCAATCAAGTTGCTCCAACAATGGATTAGCGTACATATTACTCCAGGTAAAAGCACGACCCTTCAGAGGCAACTCCACCAAACCTAAGTGACCAATTGCATCGTTGAAGATGAATGTGTCGTTGAGGTTGCTCAGGGACCTATAGAAGTTGAAATCACCGCTGCTTGCCCACAAAGGTTATCACACTTTTGTTTAGGAAAAGTTCACATTACCTTCTTCAAATTTCACGAAAATCTACGTTTTCTTCCTGAACTCCAAAACCAGGTAAAACACCTCCCACAACTTTTAAAACTGTTCATCTTACCTCCCTGGCCCTGTTATAAGCAGTTTTGAAGGCGGATTTATCTTTTTCTTTTTTATTTATTTCGTCAGAATCTTTAAAAAATCATAGTAAATCATAGAAAATTTATAAAATAGAAAATCTAATTTTGTTGGACTCCACATGAGTAGATCTACACAGTGAACATATAATATGATATGCTTTAGTACAAAGTTTTTCTATGACTTTAGATCTATTCTTTTCTGTAATTAATTGAAATAATTCATCGTTGCAATTTTTATGGTCTAATTATGATGAAATTTTTATGGTGGGCTAATTATTATATGATTGAACTATAATAAAAATTTAATACTCATTGAATCATGTATAGCTTAGTTATAGATTTATTTATATTTAACAAGTTATAGCATAAACCTAAATAAAATCTATAACTACGTTATACATGATCCAATGAGTATGAAATTTTTACTACAGTTTAAGCATACAATAATTAGCCCAATATAAAAATTTCACCATAATTAGATCATAGAAACTACAGTTATGAATTATTCCAATTAATTATAGAAAAGCATAGATCTAAACCCACATCAAAAACTTTGTACTAAAGCATATCATATTATATATTCACTGTGTAGATCTATTCATATGGAGTTCAATAAAATTAGATTTTTCATTTTATGATTTTTCTGTGATTTACTATAATTTTTTAAAGATTTAGCCAAAATAAATAAAAAAGAAAAAAACAAAACACCTTCAAAACTGCTTATAACATGCCAGAGAGTTAAGATGAACGGTTTTAAAGGTATTTTGCTAGTTTTGAAGTTTAAAAAGAAAAATCGGACTTTTACGAAAGTTGAGAAGGTAATATTGACTTTTCCTTTGATCTATGCGTGCCTGGCCCAGTCGGACAATCTAGTCCTCTGGCCAGCACGTCGCTCTTGTGACCTCCTCCTTGCCGGCTACCTGGGACAGCGCTTGGGCCAAAGGCCCAGCAGCCGGTAGGCCAGAAGCAGCCTTTTGACACGCAGGACGGCCAGCCAACACCACCACCCCAATCTCCTCATCCCTACACCTGGTTCCCCATACACCACCCCTGCATGACTCCGCAAGGACCCGTTTCACCGTGAGCCATCCCAGACGAACATCATGGACCAACTCGTGGAGTACCATGAACCACGGCCCGTGAACCACAGCCGTCGGGCTGAACACGGCGAGTAGTAACTAGTCACGTGGCGGACTTGGTCCAGACCCAAGCCTGCAGCCAGGCCCTACCCAAGCCCTGTCTAGCCCGACCAGGTCAAGTCAACGGTCAACTTTGAGTTGACCATGTGACTCACCTGTCAGTGACCGAAACTGAGTTCCACGTGGTACAATCTGATGCCGACACATGACACTTTCTCACTCTGCCACGTCACCCCTTTCTTTTCTATTTTCTAAAAATGAATAAAAGATGTTTTAATCTTTGAAAATTCATAACCAATTCATCTTAGCTCAAAAACATATGAAACCAGTTTCTAATTTTCTCTAAAAACATGAACTAACTTTTGGTGCCCTTGTTGGGATCATTTGGATCTTATAAATTATTGTTTATTGCATTTTATTAATCTTAGTCACTTGTATTTATTTCCCATATATATGGTTTGCGTAGCTTTGTATGCGAGGAAGCTCTTGAAGGTGGAGACGAATCCTGCTAAGTACAACTCATCGACCACTTGAAGCTTACCATCCCAACAATACAAGTGTCATGGATGCACCATTCTCTTAGTAGCCTAGTCAGACATTGCAGTAGTCATAGTAGCGTTTTATATTTTGTTGCTTACTTCCTAATAAATCGATTGCATTGATTGAGCCCCTACCTTGATTGAAACCCATGTACGCTGCCAATGCGCTGGCATAGCTGCTCTTATTTATATCCACGCGTACTGATGTTATACCTTGCTTGCTTGCATATTTATCACTACACTACGTCATTATTGAGACTTGATGTTGGACGTTAGATGGTTGTAGTGAGTAGAGGCTTTTGAGCCAAAACGACCATGTGACCAATGCCTTGTGTAGTGATACTTGAGATGAATGATTCTCATTTTCTAGAGAGCGAGGTGTTGGGAGAATGGGAGCTGAGGTACGAGGGTGAACTTCGGCTGGAGTGACTGATATGACTTGCAGGTAGAGTACTTGGGGCTCCCTAAAGGTACATGTGGCGGATGCAACTTGTGGACATGAAGGAGCTGAGGTATGAGGGTGAACTTTGACCGAAGTGATTGATATGACTTGACGGTGGAGTATTTGGGGCTCCTCGGGGCACCTGTGGTAGATACAACTTGCGGACATCAAAGTGTTATGGATGTGCTATCGAGGGCACAAAGTCTTTCACGACCGATTGGAGGAGATGGTTGCTCTAGCTATATAAGGACTGATATGTTGGTATGATCATGTTTCATAGGACTTTTACGTGCACACCACATGTCCTATGGGAAAGGTCTCAGATCTATGTACTATAGGAGTTAGTGAACAGTGTTAGGGAGGGTGAGCAAGGCTCACACCATCCTAAGACTCGGCCACCACTAGCCCCGTTAATTCATATTCATAGCTTTGGGTACCCAGCGGCCAGGCCTTGAACCATGAACCTATATGTAAGTCACTGCTTGTCGGTGTTTCGGATCATTGGCTAGTAAATTTTGTGATTTGCGAGTCTGACCCGGATGGCTGTGCTCGGAGGACACAAGGGTTTATACTGGTTTGGGTAGAATATCCCTACGTCCAGTTTGAGGCTGCGCGTGTTACTGGCACTGTTTGTAGTAGGGGTTACAAATGGGCGAGAGAGAGAGAAGGTCCCAAGTCTCTAATGGAAGGATCGAATGGAGTTGAGTCTAGTTGAACTCAGTTCCTTTCAGCGTTGAGCCGTTGCGTGCAGGCATGTAGGCGTATGAGTGTCTTAGCATGTTTTTTGCCCTGACCTTCGCGGGGCGTCTAGGTTCCCCTTTTATAAATGAAGGGGAAGGCGCAAGTTACATGAGAGAAAGAGAGAGTGAGTGAGTGAGAGAGAGAGAGAGAGAAAAAAAGCAAGGAGGAAGAAGACCTCCGGGGTCATGGCGCCCATCATCCCCTTTACACAGGCCCTGTTAGTCCTGTAGATGATGACGAGGATGGCTTCACGTCGTGGCCCTGTTCATCACTAGCGCTGTACGTGGGCGTCGTCAGCTGGTCGTGCCGCTCCATTCTGTCTCGATGAGCGGCATGGTGAGCAGATATCCTCGTCGAAAGCCGTACGGGGATTTGGTAGCATAGCGCCGGCACGCCCAACACTATTGGCGACGCTAGTTTTTAGGTACGGCCTATCGTGGCCACGGGTCATGTCAAGACGTGTCCGCTCCCCTTCTAGCGTCAGAAGTTTGACCCTGGATTCGTACTCTTAGACCCATAGTGGTTGGGGGCGGTACGGACTCCCATCGGGCGAGGCGGAATCCCTCTTGAGGGGTCGGACGAGGCAAACCTTACGTCCTCAGGGTCGGGCAAGGCAGAGCCCTCGCTTAAGGGGTCGAGTGAGGTGGAGCCCGCGCTCTCGGGATCGGGTGAGGCGGTTCCCATGCCCTCGGGGTCGGGCGAGGCGGAGCCCTTGCCCAAGGAGTCGAGCAAGACGGAGCCAGCTCTCTCGAGATGGGGCAAGGCACATCCCATGCCCTCAGTGGTCAGATCTGATGGGGCTCTCTCCTGAGGGGTTGGGCAAAATGGAGCCTGCGCCCTCGAGGTTGGGTGACCCGGATCCTACGCCCTCAAGGTCAGACGAGATAGAACCTGTACCCTCGGGGCCGGGCAAGGCCAAGACACGCTTTTGACCATCCGAGGGAGTTAGCGTTCATGGCCATTAGCTTTCTTCTTCTAGGTATCCCTAATCCTGATACCCGACAGTAGCCCCCGAGCCTATGGAGGAGTAGGATACTCCTTCGAAGGCTTTTTCAAACGGAAGGATTTTGAGGGTTTTGATCTCCCTTCGTGGCCTATGGGATATCTTGGTAGGGCTGTGATTCCTCTCTATTGTGATCAGACTCCTCAAGAGCATGCAGCTGCGGGGTTCGGAGGGTCGGAAAAGATTTCTCTTGATTTTGAACCCTCGCTAGGATCCGATCTATCATTGATATGCGACCGCATATTTGGTCTCCTTGTGAGTACAACTTCCCCTAAGCCCCCTCTCATTACAGGGGTCTGGTCGAGGGGTCAGCTCATCATGTAATCGTCCTCCCTCATATGTTTTTTCGATAAAATGGAGGGGCTGAGCCGTGCCATGTTTTCCTCGATGGACAAATCATGGTGCTCAGTGAGCTGTTAACGGGCTAGTCCGAGTGGGGCCCTAGCTTCCCATTCGTGGGGGTCCAGCATGGGTCAGCTGGTGACTAACTCTAGATTCCTAGCAGCTAGTCCATATAGTTCTTAGGTCCGTTCGACTGGTCCCAGGGGCTTGTCGCCTTTCTTCAAGGAAAAATCATGGACTGTGCACCGGCTAAGACTCGAACGTGGATCATGATGCCCATGGCGCTCGTGTGCCTAGGTATTGGCCGCTAGTGGGCCCATCCCTTACCACCCCTCACTATAAAGGTGCCCTAGAGCGGTTGTGAACCCATCAGTGGGCCAACCTTTGAACTCCTAGGCCTTAATGGGCCATGGGAGCATTTTCAGCTTTGTATCCCTACTTATCTGCGGTAGTTTTTGGCCCATCGAGGGGGCGAACCACTGTCCAGCACGTCGTTCAAGGAGCGGTCGGGGTGGCATGTGCATGATTCCTAGAGAGGCGAAGTGACAGGGCATGGCGGGCGCGTCGATCTAGGCGGACGGTTCGCCTCTTGCTCCACCTTCCCTTATAAATAGGGGCCTTTCCCTTTGCCATTCGGTACGCGTAACCGCAGCCTCGTCTTCTCCGTTTCTCCACCGCCAGCGCTTTAGACCTCTTACCCTCGCTCTTCCACCACCAGCAAAACTCTCATTCCTCCACCCTTGCTTCCTATGCAGTCATGGTATCGCTCTAACATCACCCACGTGCGCATGGAGGGCCTCGTCAAGCGTCTCCTCCGTGGGAGAACCAACGCGGCGGAGTGGCTCGTGCCCGGTCATGAGGAGGTGTTGGCGCCGCTCGACGGCTATGTCGTATCCTTCACGCCCTTCCACGAGCATGGACTCATGATTCCTCCCCACCCATTTCTCCGAGGGCTACTACACTATTATCAAATCAAACTGCAGCACCTGAACCCCAATGGGATCTAGCACATCGCGGCCTTCATCGCACTGTACGAAGGGTATCTAGGGATTGAGCCCCACTTTGAGTTGTGGAGGTACTTCTTCTCTATCTCCCTGCTTAAGAAGAGGGATAGAGCCAGGGACCTGCTGGTGCCGATGGGGTGCATGAGCATCCACCTTCGGGGGTAACGATCCACCACATACATACCTGTCAGCTGTCAAGGTCCAACAAGGGATGGCACATGCTTTGGTTTTATGCAAAGAACGACGCCGCTGCCCCCTTGTCGGACTTCATCGGATGCCTCATCGAAGAGGCACTGCCGGTGTGGTCATGGGGACCCCCCAAGAAGGAGAAGAAGAGGATCTGAGACTTCTTAGATGCCATCGCATTCCTGAAGGACCGTGGTCTCCACGGAGCCGACATCATTGGGGCGTATCACGCGAGGAGGGTGGCGCCACTGATGGCGCGTGCCCTCCCGCTGTATGGGATGACACTCGGTGCACAGCTCAATAGGATGGTGCTTGCCCAGGGGCTGCTTCGCAATAGCGAGGTCGTGCAGCGCATCAAGGAGGCAACGGAGGAGTCCAAAGCCATGTTCCCAATCCTAGGGCATCCTGCGATGCGGCCAGACACGGGCTTCATCGAGCTATCGATGGGGTTGGGCTTTTGGGCCTCTGTCACGCCGCTACCCAAGCTCGCGGCTATGAGGGCGGTGAACTACGTCGTAGCTGATAAGAGGAGGAAGAAGAAGGATGACAAGAAGGTGAAGCGATGAGCGAAGCTGAACCGAGGAGGGCGACGACAAGGCTTGTAGGAGGAGGAAGAGGAAGAAGAAGAAGAAGAAGAAGAAGAAGAAGAAGAAGAAGGTGGCTCTGGGTCCCCCGTCCACTAGGATGAGCTAAGAGGAGGAGGAGAGGACCCATCGCTGCCATGGGCGGGGCCTTTCCCGTGGCATGCTTTGGGGCAGGAGGGAAGGACGCAGCCCTAGAGCCAGCGGAATCAAGCCGCCCCGCCCCGTCCGGGCCTTCTAAGGTGCCCCCAAAGCCAGCGAGGATCGTCCGCCCTACTTTGTCTGGGTCTTCTGAGCAGAGGGAAGGCTCAAAATGACAACACGCCGATGAGGTGTGGCCGGGGTCAGGCGGGTCGGTCCCAACACGTCACCGTCCGATGGCGTCGAGGTGAATTAAAGATTTCTTCGCTCCTTTGCTCTCAACGAAATTTGCCATGGACTGACCGTCGTATCTTTTGTAGTGTTGGAGGATATAGGACCTGTAATAGAACCATCCAATTTATAAGAGCACAAGTACAATAGCCACCACCGAGGCAGTCAAATCATCACACTTGAGCCCATATAAATCCGGTAGTCCATCGAGTATCACGAAGGATCTCAAATCAACCAACATACAAGCCAAGATCATACTTGATTCAACATACAAGCCACATGTTACAACAAGTTCACAAATAGTTTGTCATACATCGGAGTTCCATCATAGTTGTTACAACAACAGTTTAACAATAGCGGAAGCAACATAGTTACGAATGACAGATAATTTAGATACATAGAAGTCATCTCTAAAAAAGAAGGGTGAAGATATAAGAAGACCATGCCCATGGTCCTATTCCTCATCCACTGTAGGAGCAAAGTAGTGCTTACAGTAGCCGTAGTACATCATGTTATCTGCAACAATAGGGAAATAAACCCTAAGTATAAGAAGGTACTCAGCTAGACTTACCCATCATAAACCAAAAATAAGAGACACAAAGGATCATGCAAGGCTTATAAGTGGAGCTGGTTGACATCCTTTGCCTACAAGCCAATATTTATCTAGTATCTTTTAACTTTGAAATAACAAGTTTATTATTCCTGCTCCATTCTAGATTAGCATCTATCATATGCCAAACATGTTGTGTACCATTAAATTATCACAATAGTAACCATATCAAATTGAGCATTTCCATAATCCACATAACCATTACTTTCATCAATTACTACGATGAAGGGGGCTCATGTCAAGTTCTCACTATCCGAGAGAGATGGCGATTCGAATCAATTCCTACCTAGCTAGGGAATTATTCCTAACACACACCCATACTCCCCCATCAGGGTCGCATCGGGTCACCTTTGGTACAACTCAGGTCCAAATCGCGGGTAAGACTAGCGCCATACCCTCAAAGATACTACCAATCTGCCAGGAAGCTCAGGACTCGAACCCACCCTTGGACTCCGCACATCCTTACTGCCTCTAGGGTGCACACTTTAACCGCTCGTGTCCCTAGCTTGAGTTGAGCTACTCGGCTTCACGATCGAAACGACTTATCCGGCCAACTATGTGAGAGGCATGCATTCAACATGACAAGAGGGCCTCCAACGGCCAGTCCTTAAACGACACAGACAAAATCACTATAAGTCACCACACCTAACCTATAAAATTCCATCTGGTCTCCACTTGTTCAACATCACTAGGTTATGTTCTACGATAGCACAATATAGTCAACCGTGATCAAGTCACCACCTATAGCTCGCAGGTGATAGGAAATCACTCGACTTCTACCGGTCTAAGCATGGCTAAGCATAAAGGTCGATCATGGACCTACATAGGATTCAAGATAGATATTTCTGGACAAGGAAAGTATATGCAACAAGTGGTTCCAATCAACTCCTAGTACTTAATGCATTAACATAAAAAGGACTCAAGTTAGTATTAGAACACATAGGGTGTTAGAATGCTCTGGGGCTTGCCTTTCACAAACGTGGCTGGCTGGTGGTCACGGCACTCTTGGAGATGATCAACTTTAGGCTCACCTTTGCCTAGAGCTTCTTGGTGCTGAGCTTCCTAGTTCTCCTCTTGTGGATTGGCTTCAAGTTCCACGAACATGATTTCTTCCGCTACACCTATTGCATGCATATGCATAAAGTAAGTATCATGGATGCATAAGAAGGATTGTGAATGATATGACCTGAGAACATGAATGATTCTATGTTGATGATTATATCAAGTTACTTAGATTATAACCAAGTTAAATTCTTATTTTCTGAGTAGGTGCATATCTCTTCCCTAGAATTTTCAAGAATCCACACTAAGTCCATTTCTGGACCACAACATAGTAGGTACAAGTTTAGATCATAACTAGAGTTTTACTCAACCAATTTCTATGATCTAGGACTTTCTAGAAAGCTCATAAAATTCCCTACAACTTTCATTTAGTCATCACAAGATTATTTAATAGCTATCTAGGTTAAACAATTCAATCATCTAGATTGGTCTAGTAGACAAGCAAATTCTGACAGTAGACTTCTAATAGCTATAACTCCCAAACCATTTAGTCTATTACCATGAACATTTGACACAAGTAATATAAGTAAGTTATGTACAACTTTGTTAATAACAAGTTTCCCAGGAAAGGTAATTATCATCATGAATTTATCAATACAACAGAAACTACTCCTGCAGCCATCTAGAGAAATTATCAAGCAATAATTAAGTAGCTGGTTACACCAGTCAACTTCAAGCACAACTACCATTATCAGCAGATCATATGCATCACAAGGACTACATAAAACATTATATTTATGCCAAACTAATGTATTTTGATACCTTTATTAATTTCTTTATACAATAAGGTGGTTTATGAGATAAATATTTCTAGTACTCCATAAATTCTGAGAAAATTATAGTAGCATACATATGACCCCAAAAGTCTACTGTGCAAATTTCATGCCAATTGGATAAGTATAGCCCTCTATACAAAAATGACAAGTTGCTTAGGTTTATTTTAGTAAAAATAGTTTATCCTATTGAAAAGTGTCAAGCAATAGATTTCATATTTTTCTTAGCTTTCCTAAAACCCATTAACACTTTACAAAAAATTACATGGCAATATGTTACTTATTTTTATCCTTATGAATTTCCTCAGAAAACACCATTTATTAAAAGATAAAAAAAGACCCTAATCCAATCAAGTTTATTGCAAGTTTAGTATTTTTTCTAGCTAGAGCATGTGAATACAAACTCAATAAATTTGAATCACAATCTTTGCACATACCAAGCTCAAGTTATGCATTTTTCAAGATAGAAACCATTTAAAAAACATTTAACTAGCTCCATTTTATTCTCCTAGAAAAATACTAGAAACAGTGCATTGCATATTTTTATCAAATACTAAACTTCATGAAGAATCTAACAAAATTTGGTTCACCCCATTTGGACACTCCTAACTCTAGATATGAATTTTTGAAACATGCATTCAAATCTGTGAAAACAAATAAGAAATCAATCACTACATAGACTGACAGATGGGGCCTGCTGGTCAGTAGGACCCACGTGTCAGTGATAGATACCAGAGAAGAGGAGGTGCTCCGGCCAGCGTTATCACACTAGCGGTGAGATCACCGGTGAGGACAGTGACACTAACGTGTTCCCCATGATCTCCCGCACCCAGTGGTACCCTTCGATGGACCGGTGGTGCAGTGGCGCGTCGGCCATCTTCGACCACGGCATGCGCCGGTTAGGATGGCTCCTCCATCTTGGTGGCCTGGCATAGCACTACAGTGAGGATTAGCCCATGGTGACGTAGTGGAAAAGCTTGGCCGCGTGCATGGCCAAGCGGCGGCTGCACAGTGCGCTGTGGCGGTGCTCTCCGTTCTGGCTAGCCAGCGGTGCGAGAGGAGTCTTTGTCTAGCCTACTGGATCTAGGTCACAAGGTCATGCAAAGATGACTAAGAGCAGGGACTGGAGTGACCTCGAGATGGCTGGCCACGGTGAGCTCAAGCTCATGGCCATGGCGGCCACAGCGGGAGCGGCGGTGTGTTCCCGCATGACCGCACAGTAACGTCTAACCTAGTTCCTACCTAAGCATATGGACCACAAAGTGGCTACAGACCAGAGAAGAGGAGGACAGGAGGTGTGGTGGAATGGCATGGCTATGGTGAGCCAAGCGCGCGGTGGCGCTCTAGTGATGGCGCGGTGGCGGCGAAGCAAAATGTGCCCTTACCCTGGCTCGGTAAGTGGGGCTAGAGGGTCGGGGTGGAAGAGGTGACAATGGCAGAGCTGCTGGCAAGCTAGATTGGGCAGTGGTGGAATGATGGCGGCGAGCAAGCATGGTGGAGCGATGGTCATGGCGTGGTGCTTCGCTTTGCTCTGGCGTGGGCGAGAGAGAGCGGGGTGCGAGGGTGAAATGGAGCGAGCAGCAAAGGCGCATGCCTTATCCCTCCACGCTGGCCTGACCGACCGGGCCGGCGCCGGCGTACAGCCACCATGCAGCGCGCCTGGCCTACCCCCGGTTGGCCACTGACACCGGCGTCGAAACGGCATCAGGCCCTGATGAACACGACTGACAGTGATTTCACGCAATCGTTTCTCCTAAACCATTTGTCCTTTGCAAAAACTTCTTTAACAAGAATTGTAAAGCTACACGAGATCTACAACTTTGATTAAATGAGTTCAATCTAGATTGACCTAGTTTACAAACTATAGCGCATCAAACATAGGTTCATTGAAATGGTAAACCAGCTCAAGACTTAGAAAATTTTCAAAGTCAAAAACAGTAATTCTATTGCTATTTGTGGACCATTTTTGAGCATGCTATGCACCGAATTAGGTCTTGACCCAAAAATAAAAGTTGTTACTCAAGTTAAGTACTACAACTTTTCTTATGGGTGCACTACCATGCAAACACTCTATGCTATAGTTCAACTTAGGTCAATCATACAACTTGAAAATGATAACTTGCCCTATAACCATGACTTAGAGGCCAAATTGGTCCAAGTCATGAATTCCAAAGTTGTTCGAAATGACATTATAAACATGTTAAAGGTACTCCTAGGGTCCCACAAACATTTTATATATTGGTCACATGTAAACCCTAGAATATGTAAAGGATTTAGTAACAAACACATGTTATATAAGCAATGATAGAGATAAAATTTGAGATGCTCATGCTCATGAATGATCAATGATGCTTGTGCTCATGCAATGCCAATTCCAAATGCATGTTTAACACCTAGGGTGTTATAGGACCCTCTTGAGGCTTGTGCCGAAGAAAAGCCTCGCCCTTCGGCAGACGCGCCAAGAATCGGCCGGCATCACACTGGAGGTGAGCGAGAGCGGTGCTGGGACGGACGCAGCGTTGACCGGAGGGGCACAGCCGATGGATGTGTCCATGGGGGAGTGGATGAAGGTGGGTGTGTCTAGGGCACCCATGGTGGGTGAGGCATGGTCGGGCGTGGCCATGACATCAGAGGCCGGGGCGGTGTAGCCGGAGTCGTCCTCTGCATAGGTGGCCATGCCCATGGTGGGGCAGGTGGAAGAGGGCGCACCCAAGGCACCCTTAGTAGGAGCAGCTATGGGGCAGGCCTCCACGTCCATGCCTCCCACCCCCTCTGTTGTTGGAGGGGCCGATCCGGAGGAGCTGCCTCTACCAGAGGGGTTGGCGTTGGTCGAGGTTGGTGCGGAGCCATCCCGGTCTCTGGTCCAGGCAAGTGGTGACCCGCACGCATGGGGAGGATCCTCAATCTGATGGGCGGACCCATAGAATCTAGAGGTGACGCTTCTCGCCCTCGATGATGCTACGAAGGAGGGGGAGTGGGGGAGCATCCACGCAGAGGTTGGGACCATGTTTAGCGACCTGACCACCATGCTGGGTTTGCTACGTGATGTCGTTGCCCTAGTTGGCCAGGTATGAGACGGTCATGCTTACGACGCTTGTTTTCCCTCCCCGTACTTCTAAGACTTGTTCTCTGTAGGTCCTTATGGGTCGTAGCTAGGAGAAGTCCAGGTTCCTTCATCGTGAGAGGGGCGTTTGGGACCACCTTCCAAGGGAGATGCAGAGGAATGAGGAGCTGGCCACACAGCTCGCTACCGCTCGCTAGGAGGTGGCTGAGCTCACCCCCATTGCTTGGGAGGTGGCCGACCTTCGGGTCGTGGAGAAGGATGCCCGCAAGGTCGAGGAGAAGCTTATGCCCCTAATCAAGAGGGGAGGCACGAACATCACAGAGGCATAGCGGTTATGGAAGGAGTGGGAGGACTTGCTCGGGCCATGGAGGAGCTCCGCACGGAGTGCGTGACTTGGCTCGCCAAGAGCGTACCGATGCCCAGCAGCGAATCATCCTCCTTGAGGGCGAGCTTCAGGGGGAGAAGGACCTAAAGGTCATGGCCGAGGGCGTGTCCACCCGCCTCACCATGGAGCTCGACCAGCGCCAAGAGGAGGTCCAATAGTGTAGCAAGGTGCGCAAGCTCCGTGCGGACATGGATGATAAGCCACTAGTTGCCCTTGTTGTATTTCTTCTTGGGGTTCATGGTAGGGCCTTTGACATGGTCGGTGTGTGACCTAGATAGGTCTCGATAGCAGGCTCGGCGTGGAGGTGACGAAGAGCCATCGCCTAGAGAGGGAGCTCGGCAAGGTGAAGGCCTCCCTTATGAAGGAGAGCGACAAGCACGATAGCTTGTGCATCGTCGTCCAGCTAGTCTATGATGACCTCGAGCTGGCCCCAGTGTAGGAGACGAGCTCGCTCATGGTCCGTGCTATCCGGATCATGGATTAGGCATGCGAGATGGTGAGGGACGCACTCTACTTTGGAGTTCATCGGTCATTTGTGATCATTCGTTCTCACTACAAGAACATCGATCTGGTGACGATGAGCCAAGGTTTCATGCCTGGCTACTCCAAGTCCGAGCTAGAGGATATCGAGGAGTCGGTGGCCCCCCTGGCGTAGGACATATCTGTCAAGATTGAAGATGAGGTCATCCCCCCGAGGGGGTAGTTAGTTAGGCCAAGTAGTGGTCTTGTAATAAATGGATGGGTTTTTAAATTTTGTTATGGTCGAACAAACTTTTGGTTTTTCATCCTTTTTTATAAAAAAGGTTAATGTGTTCCGACCCTTTCTGTGGTTAAGGTTGTAAAGCTCGGGAAGCGAGCAAAACAACTTTGATCACGTTGGTGAGCAAAAATGTTGTAGACGTTGGGGCATAGGTTTCTTGCAGTCTGACTAGTTTTACTCAGCGTTTGTTTCTGTAGCCCTTACTTTGAGATCTTAAACGTAAGGGAGGGTTGAGCATAGAGAATGTTTCTGAGTAGATATACTCTTATTAGCCCCCAAGTGAGGCCTGACCCCTTGCCATTGCAGGGGTCGGGTGTCACTGAAGATCGAGAAAACGATAGCTGCCTCTACCAAAGTGTTTTTGTGTTTCAGAAACATCATTCTTAATTTTCATAAGTAACATAGACTAGGGGTAAAAGCGACGTAGCTGTTCGATGTTCTAGGCGTTGATGAAGACTTGGCCGTCGATGGTCTTGAGCTTATAGGTGCCTAGTCGGAGCACCTCCATGAGGACGTACGATCCCTCCCACAGCGGAGAGAGCTTGTGGCGGTTCTTGTTGCTCTGGATGAGGTGGAGTACCAAGTCTCCAATGTTGAAGGCCTGACCCCACACCTGACGGCCGTGGTTCCGGTGCAACGCTTGCTGGTACTTGGTCGAGCAGAGGAGGGCAATGTCGCATGCTTCCTCGAGCTAGTCCATGGCATCCTCGAGGGACACCTCGGCCCCTTGTTCATCGTATGCCCTGATCCTCGGTTCTCTATAGTCGAGGTCAGTTGGGAGGACTGCCTTGGAACCATAGACCATGAAGAAAGGCATGTAGCCGGTCACCCGGCTGGGGGTCGTCCTCATGCTCCAGAGCATCACAGGAAGCTCCACGACCCATCATCCGCCGAAATTGTTTAGCCGGTTGAAGATCCTAGGCTTGAGGCCTTATAGGACCATGTCGTTTGCATGCTCAACCTGCCCATTCATGTAGGGGTGGGCCACGGCGGCATAGTTAACACGGATGAGGTAGTCATCACAGAACCGGAGGAATTTGTTCCCGGTGAACTATGTCATTGTCCATGATGATCGAGCTTAGGACTCTGAAGTGGTGTACGATGTCGAGGAAGAACCACATGGCTTGCTCAGACTTAATCACGGATATCGGCCGAGCCTCTATCCACTTTGTGAACTTGTCCACGGCGACGAGCAAGTGCACGTAGCCCCTGGCGCTCTTTTGAGAGGCCCGACCAGATCAAGCCCCTAGACCATGAACGGCCATATGATGGGGATCATCTAGAGCACTTGGGCTGGCAAATGGGTTTGACGAGCATAATACTGGCACCCTTCGTAGGTGCACACAATCTACTCGGCGTTAGCCACCGTAGTTGGCCGATAGAAGCCCTGTTGGAACATGTTTTCGACCTAGGTTTTGGGTGCGGCATAATGTCCGCAGACCCCACCGTGAATGTCCTTCAACAGATGCCTCCCTTGTTTGATAGGAATGCAATGTTGTAGGATCCTAGTGTTGCTTTGCTTGTAGAGTTCCCCCTCGATAATGACAAAAGACTTGGCGCGACGTGCGATCCATCAGGCCTCCATTTTGTCCATCAAGAGCACTTTGTGGAGGAGCCAATTGAGGTACAGGGTCCTCCAGTCGGCTAGAAGGTCAGGCTCCGCCACTAGATCCTCGCCGACCTCCATGACTTCGGGGTCAGAAGGAGCGGGTGGTCGGTCAGCCCCCAAGCCTAGGGCAAGCAGCTCGTCCTTGATCTGTCCTTGTTCCTCATAGAGGACCGAAGGCTTGTGCTGATCACTGGCAAAGATGCCATCGGCACCAGCTCTCGATTGGATGCCATCATTGCCAGTGTGCCAGCCGCCTTGGGATGTGATTAAGTTCGAGGCCATCGAACTTGTTCTCCAGTCGGTGGACTTCTCGGTAGTATGTAGCCATCTTAGTGTCGTGGCAGCTTGACTCCTTCATAATTTGACCAATGACCAGCTGTGAGTCACCTTAGACATCAAGCCATCGGATGCCCAACTCAATGGTGATGCATAGGACATTAATGAGCGCCTCATATTTGGCCATATTATTAGAGGTGGGGAAATGGAGGCAGACCAAGTACTTCATGCGTATCCTGAGGGGTGAAATGAAGATCAGTCCCGCACCGGTGCCTCTCTTCATCAGCGACCCATCGAAGTACATCATCCAGTACTCTTGGTCGACAGCTGCTAGCGGCATCTGGACCACGGTCCATTCTACAACAAAATCGACCAGCGCTTGGAACTTGATGGTCGCCCGAGGGGCATATGAAATGCCTAGTTTTGGACGACCTCACCGAGAGGGAAGGATGTGTCGGTGTTTTCAAACCACCGATGAGTAAATTTATATTTGCGCGTCTGGCTTGGATGGTGTGCTCGGAGGACATAAGGGTTTATACTGGTTCGGGTGGAATGTCCCTACATCCAGTTCACTGTTGCTCGTGTTACTGGCACTTGGTTTGCAGTAGGGGTTACAAATAGGCGAGAGAGGGAAAGGATCCCAAGTCTCTGGTGGAAGGAGTGAAAGGGTGCTGAAAGCTCGATTGTTGCTCAGCCGTGTGCTCGTGTCGTGCTCTTGTTTTTTTATCTCATGGTCCGGCCTCCTATGCGAATCTTGATCCCCCTTCAAGGGGCGCCCTGCTTCCCCTTTTATAGGCAAAAGGAAAGCGTGGGTTACAACGGAGGAAAAGGAGAAGAATGAGAGAGAAGAAGGTTTCTAGGATCGTCAGGTCATTCTTCTCCTTCATGGGGGTCCCACCAATCCTGTAGATGTCAATAGGGATGGCTCCATGTCGTGGCCCTGTTCATCACTGGCTCCATGCATAGGCGTCATCTGCCGGTCATGGCATTCCATTCTGTCCTGGTGGACGTCATGGTGAACTAACGTGCCTGTTAGTGTTCGTATGATGGTTAGGCAGAACAGAACGGCATGCCCGATGCTGTTCTTGATGTGAATCCTCAGGTATGGCCCATCATGGCCATGGGTTACATCAAGTCATGCTAGTCTCTTCCCTGGTGTCAGAGATTTGACCCAGGCCCATACGCTTGGACTTGGAGTGGTTGGCGGCGGTATGGGTCTTGTTGGGTGAGACTAAGCCCGCAACATGGGGGTTAGGCGAGACAAAGCATGAACCCAAGGGGTCGGGCAAGATAGAGCTCGCACCTAAAGGCTCAGGCGAGATGGAGCTCATGCACTTGGGCAAGACAAAAACCGTGCCCTTGGGGTCGGGTGAGACGGAGCCCTCACCCAAGGGGTCAAGCGAGACGGAGCCCGTGGCCTTGGGTGAGATAGAAATCGTGCCCTTGGGATTAGGTGAGATGGAGCCCGCACCCAAGGGGTCGGACGAGACGGAGCCCGCACCCAAGGGGTTGGGCGAGACGGAGCCCACGGCCTTGGACAAGACAAAAACCGCACCCTTGGGGTCAAGCGAGATGGAAACCGTGCCCTTGGGATCGGGCGAGGCGAGAGCCTACACCTAAGGGGTCGGGGGAGACAGAGCCCGCACCCAAGGGGTTGGGCAAGACAGAGCCCACAGCCTTGGGCAAGACGGAAAACTGTGTCCTTGGGGTCGAGCGAGATGGAGCCCACATCCAAGGGGTCGGGCGGAGACAGAGCCCGCACCAAGACTCGAACGTGGGCTAGGATGCCATGGTGCTTTTAGGGTGCTCCGAAGCGGCTATGAACCCTTCGGTGGACCGGCCTTCGAACTCCTAGGCCTGAATGGGCCATAGGAGCATTTTTAGCTCTGTATCCCTCCTTACCTACGATAGTTCTTGGTCCATCGACCGGGCGAATAGTCATCTGGCGTGTCCTTTAAGGGCATGGATAGAGATTGTGTGCGCGCGATCTTCGAAGGGAGGTGGCATGATTGTGGCTCAGTGGGCACGTGAATCTAGGCAGACGGTTCGCCTCCTCGCCCTGCTCCACCTTATAAATAGAGGCCTCCCCCTTCATGTTTCTACACACCAAAACCACAGCCTTACCTTCTCTATTTCTCCGCCACCGCCATTCAGATCTATGGTGTTTGCTAGTCTATAGCAGAACCGACCAATTTATAAGAGCATAAGTACAATGGCAGCCCGCAAGTGGTCGCACTGTCATACTTGAGCTCATATAAACCCGATAGTCCATCGAGTACCACGACGGGTCTCGATTAACCATCAATATACAACCATGATCGTACATGATTCAACATACATGTCACATGTTATATAAGGTTCACAAATATAGTTCATTCATCAGAGTACGAAATTAAGGTTATTACAAACCAAGTTCAGTAAATAGTAGCAGAAGCAAATTAAAGTTTGGAACTAACATCAGCCATCATAGTTCAAATATAGTGCCAACTCATGATCACACTCCCACAAAAGCATATAAGAAGGATTAATAAGAGATATCTACCTAGGGCTCACTCCTCGTCCACATGCGGGATAAAAGCAGTTCTTGCAATAGCCGTGATAAATTATACCATCTGCAACCATGGAAATAAAACCCTGAGTACGAGGAGATACTCAGCTAGACTTACCCATCATAAACCAAAATAAAATGACTCCAAGGATTATGCAAGGCTTTATAAATGGAGGCAGCTTGACAACATTTTGCATAAAAAACGACTAATTCAGTGGTACAACTATAATTCGGTCATCAAATTCATCATAGCTATTCATCTCTAGATTAGCAACTAACCTATGCCCAACAAGTGGTATATTATTTAGTAGCATACAATACTAACCATAGCAGGTGCGGTAGTCCCATGTTCATCTGAACCATCACATTCAATAACACAGTTACTACGATGTTAGGACTAGCCAAGTTTCTCACTGTCCAAGAGAGATGGCGATTCGAATCGATTTTAACCAGCTGGGAATTTATTCATAACACAAACCCAGGTAGACCAGATCAATGGTCACCTTAGGTAACCTTTGGTACAACTCAGGTACATATTTTGCAGGTTTGACCAACGCCGCACAATCAGGGATGACCCGCTACTAGGACGATCAGGACTACCCTACCCTTGGGCTCATGTCTGGCTTCCCGCATATCCTTACTACCATCCAAAGTGCGCACTTTTATAGAACGGGGCTCGGCCTGAGTTGAGCTACTCGGCTTCATAGTCGGAATGAGTTATCCGGCCAGCTAAGTGAGAGGCATGCGTTCAATCTTGTCAGAAGCGCCAACAACGGTACAATCCTTAACCGGCACAGACGGAATCACATGAGTGAACTTACACATAGACTCCGTCTGGCCTCCATTTACATTACCCTATGGTTCTTTTCCATGATAGCAAATATAGTCAACCGTGCTTCGGTATCCACCTATATCTCGCAGGTGACAGGAAATCACCCGACTTTTACCGGTCTAAGCATGGTTAAGCATATATTCGATCCTGGACCTACACAGGGTTAAAGATATATATAACTAGACAAGGTAGTTCTATGCATCAAGTGTTTCCAATCAACTCTTATAACCTAATGCATCAAACATAAAGGACTCAAGTGATATTTTATAAAACATAGGAGACTTAGAATGCTCTGGGGCTTGCCTTTGAGGAAAGAGGTTGGCCCATGATCCAGGTAGTCAGGGAGATCTTTGAGAGTTTGCTCTTCTTCTCCTAGGGCTGCGGCTTGAGGCGTCTCCTACTGATCCTCCTTCTTCTTTGAACTCCAATAGAGTTATTTCTTCGGACGATCCTATATGCATGAACATGAATTAAGATATCATGAATGCATATATGATGACATATATAATATGATATGATGTAATGGATGCATCCTCATAAGTGTTTTCAATGACTTTGCATCAAGTAATAACAAGTTGCATCGTATTTTACTAAGTAGGTGCATATCTCTGTTCTAATAACTAACAAACACTTATGTAAATCATTTTCTAGACAACAAGACAGTAGAAACTTGTTTTGACCATAACTGGAGTTATATACATCAAAATAATATGGTTTTGGACATTCTGGAAAGCTTATGAAATTTCTTACAACTTTATTTTAATCATATTAATATGATTCAGCAGTTATCTAGGTCAAATAATTCAACAATTCAAATCTATCTAGGGAGCGAGCATTTCAGACAGCAGAATTCTAACAGCCATAATTCTTAAACCATAAGGCCTACGACTATAAAAATTTAACACAAGGTATATAAGTAAGTTATCTACAACTTTTTTATTAATAAGTTTTACATAAAAGATCATTATCATCGTGAAATCATCACCACAACAAAAACTATACATGCAGTCATCTAGTTGAATTATAAAGCGATAATTAACTAGTTGCATACAACAAATTGCTTTTAAGCCTTACTAATAACATCAACAAATCATATGCATCACAAGCACCATAGAAAACATTATGGTTAAAGATAACTAACTTATTTATATCCATTTACTAATTTCCTTAGATAATAAGGTGATTTAAAGGACAAATACTCCCAGTGCTTAATAAATTCTTAGAAAATTACAGTAGCCTAAAAATGACTTTTATAGTCTACTGAATAAATTTCATGCCATTTGGATAAGTATAACTATCTCAAAAAAATAACAAGTAACATACGATTATTTTAGTAAAAATAGTTTATCATAGTGAAAAATGTCAAACAACAGTTTTAATATTTTTCTTACATTCCTCCAAGCATAATAATACTATGTAAAAATTTGCATGATCATATGTTATGTATTTTTACCCCAATTAATTTCACTAGAAACTAGCAATTAATTAGGATTAAATATGAAGACCATATTCAAAGTATGCTTACTGTAGGTTTAGTATTTTTCCTATCTAGAGCATGTCAACACAAGACCAGTAAAATTGAAATCGTAATTTTATCACCTTTCTAGCTCAAGTTATGCATTTAACTAGATAGAAACCATTTAAAAAACATTTATCTAGCTCCATTTTATTCTCCTAGAAAATACTAGAAATAGTGCATCTCATATTTTTATCAAATACTACACTTCAAAATGAAACTAACAAAATTTGGTTCACCAAAATTGGACACTCCTAGCTTAAGATATAAATTTTTGAAACATGCATTCAAATCTATGAAATAAATCTAGAAAATCAAATATCATACACACTGACAGCCAGGGCCTGCGGTCAACGGGGACCCACCCGTCAGCGAGAACAAAATAGGGGACGGCGCTGACCAGCGAGAACTCGTCGACGGCGAGGTCTTCGGCGGTAGCATCTTCACCACTTCACTCATCTCGCCCACGTGCATCGACTGGTAGGCTTAGTTGGCTCGGTGGCTCATCGGAGCAAGCTCGATGGTGGCCGTGGCGGACGGTGGAGGTCTGGTGGCGGTACGCTGGCCATCTCTGGCTATGGCACACTCAAGCGAGGATAGCTACTCCATCCTGGTGACCTAGCCAAGCTACATGATGCAGATGAGGGTTTGAGGTGGCGTCGGTGAGCTTGGCCGCGAGCATGGCTGTGCGGTGACGCACGGAGCACGGCGGTGTTCATGTTGTTCTGGCTAGATGGCAGTGAAAGGTGGGTCTCCATAATGCCACTAGTGAGGCCTAGGGTTACTCGACCTAAGGCGCAAGAGAAAGGAGGGAGACGGCGAACCAACTCGGCGGGGCGAGCTCGAGTGCCACGGTGGCCATGGCAGACGTGGGCGAAGCGGTGACTTGTTCCGGTACCGTCAAGTGGTGGCATCATTCCTAACTCTGGCCTAAGCTTCTAGACTCTAGCATGGTGCTGGACCAAAGAAAATGAAGGCATACGGTGCGGTGGAACGGTCAGGCCATGGTGAGCCACGAGCGCGGCGGGGTCCGATGACGACGGCGGCTGCGGCGAGGTGAAATGCCGCTCTACCTAGGTTTGGTAGGGGCATAGCAGTTGTGGCCGAGACAAATCGGCTGGTGGAGCTACATCGGTGACAGCGGCTACGCCGGAGCTGTGGTGGTGTTGCGACAAGCTCGGTGTGGCGCTGTGGAGAGGCAGAGCGAGAGGGAGGAGGTGAAAACGGGCGAGTGGAGTGAGCAGCAGGGGCGCGGCATTTATGTGCCTGAGCTGGCCTGACCGGCCAGGCCAACACCAGCGTGCTGCCACCACAAGGCGGCCACAGCCTGTGGCCGGTCGGCCACGATGCCATGCACGTCCACGCTGTTTAGTCTGCTGAAACCGACTGACAGTGCATCTTAGGGACTCAATAACTCCTAATACGTGGCGAATTGGTAAAAACTTCCTTAATAACTATTGTAGAGCTACGTGAGATCTCCAACTTTTCTTTAAGAACCATCATCAAATTCTCAGTGGTTAACAAACTACACTGCTCCAAAGTGAGGTACTTTGAACTAAAAATCGTTTCCACACTTAGAAAATTTTGCAAGTCTCAAAACAACATTTTTTGATACTTGTGAGCTATTTTTGAACATGCTATGTACTGAATTAGACCTTGACCCAAAAATAAAAGTTGTTACTCTAGTCAGGTACTACAACTTTTATTTAGGTCACATAGCCATGTAAATACTCGAAGCTACTGTTCAACTTTAGTCAAACTAGTATCATGAAAATGACATTTCAAATGAAACCAACACTTAAAAGTAAAATTGACCTAGGTCATGAATACAAACAATGTTATATTTATCATCCTAGATGTGTCTAAGGTGTTTTCATGACCTCACAACCATCTCATACATTGGTCATACATGATTGCAAGCATAAACACATATATAAATCAACATTTCATGTGACAATGTATAAGAATGAGATGAAATTTCATATGCTCATGTTCATGAATGCTTGGATGATGCATGTGCTCATGAAATGTAGGTGTCAAATGCAATTATTAACACTGAGGTGTTACATAGTCCACCGCTGGAGCCCTAGATCTATAGACTCCGCTCCTCCACCGCCGCCTTTGCTTCTCCGTAGCCACCTCCATCCTCCATGGATTCATGGCATTGCTCTGATGTTACCTATGCATGCATGGAGGGCCTCATTGAGTGTTGTCTTCTCCGCGGGAGGACCAATGCGGCGGAGTGGCTTGTGCCCGGCCATGAGAAGGCGCTGGCACCGCTTGACGTCTACGTCGTCTCCTTCGTGCTCTTCCATGAGCATGGACTCGCGGTTCCTCCTCACCCATTCTTCTGGGGTCTGCTGCACCATTATCAGATCGAGCTGCAACACTTAAACCCCAACAGGATCTAGCACATCATGGCCTTCATTGCGATGTGCAAGGGGTACCTGGGGATCAAGCCCCACTTTGAGCTCTGGAGAAATTTCTTCTCCATCTCCTTGATGAAGAAGGAGAGAGGCCAGGAGACCCTGGTGTCAATGGGATGCACGGGCATCCACCTCCGAGGGCAGCGGGCAGCCGAGTACATGCCCTGTCAACTCTCTAGATCCAATAAGGGGTGGCACTCACATTGGTTCTACCTGAAGGACGACCCTACCGCACCCTTGCCTGTCTTCTCCGGGCGTTTGATCAAAGAGGTTCCACCGTCATGGCCATGGGGACCACCCATCAAGGAGAAGAAGAGGATGCATGACCTCCTCGAGGCCATCATGTTCCTGAAGACCCACAGCCTCCGTGTGGCCGGCGTCATCAGGGGGTATCACACGAGGAGGGTGGCACCCCTGATGGCGCACATCCTCCCGCTGTATAGGATGATGCTCGGCATGCAGCTTGTCGGGATGACGCTTGCCTTGGGGTTGTTCCATGATAGCGAGGTCACGTAGCGCATCAAGAAGGCCACGAGGGAGGCCGACATCATGTTCCTGATCCTAGGGCATCTCGTGATGCGGCCAGACATGGGCTTCATCGAGCTAACGGCAGGGCTAGTCTTCTAGGACTCCGTCGCACTACTACTAGAGCACACATCCATGAGGGCAGCGAATCATGCCACGGATGAACAATGGAAGAAGAAGAATGATGATGAGGAGAAGAAACGGTGGTTGAAGCAGCGAGCAAAGCTGCAGCGAGGGAAGTGGTGTCAAGGCACATCAGAAGAAGAGGATGGCTCCATGTCGCCCATCTCGTGGGATGATCTGGCCATAGGGGATGAGGACCCACCTTTAATGTAGGCGGGGCCCTTCCCATGGCATGTCGTGAGGCAGGAGGGGGAGAACGCGCCCCCAGAGTCGATGGAAACAAACCACCACACCGCGTCTGAACCATCGATAGCGGCCTTAGAACTGGCGGAGCCAGGCCACCTCGCCTTGTTTAGGCCTTCGACGGTGGCCCCAGAGCTGATGGAAATAGGTCACCCCACTCTGTCTGAGCCCTCGGCGGCACCTCCGGATTTGGCGGGAGGCGGTCATTTTGATTCGTCCAAGCCCTTTGAGTTGAGGGAGGACTCGAAGTGGCAACATGCCGATGAGGAGCAGCCGAGGTCGGGCAACTCGGCCCTAAAATTTTCTCGTATGATGATGTCAAGGTGAGTTAAGAGTTTTTGTCATCCTTTTGTCCTAATGAATTTTTGTCATGAACTGACCGTCATGTCCCTTGCAGCGTTGGAGGACGTGGGACTCTCCTACGGCTCGCTCTGAAAAATATCCTCCTCTAGCAAATGTGCCAGGAGCCGGCTGGCACCGGCCTGGTGGAGCGTGAGTGGTGTTGGGGAGGCCACAGCGTCGACCGAGGAGGCACAACTGATGGCTACGTCTAGGAGGGCGCGTCCGAGGTGCCCATGGTGGGCGCGGCATGGCCGGTCGTGTGCTCGATGTCGTAGGCGGAGGTGGCACGGCCGGAGCCGTTGTTCATGCATGAGGCCGTGTCCACGGCTGGGGCGGATGGAAGGGGGCGCACCTAAGTCATCCTTTGTGGATGTGGCGATAGGGAAGGCATCTGTGTCTGTGTCACCCACCCCCTCCATCGCTAGAGGAGCCACTCTAGAGGAGCTACCGCTGCCAGAGAGGTCGGCGCCGCTTGAGGTCAGCGCGGCGATGTCCCGATCTCTGGTCTAGGTGGCTGCCATTGATGAAGCGGTAGAGGAGAGGGAATGGGGGAGTGTCCACATGGCCACCATGATGAGCATGATGTGCGACATTGTCACCCCAGTTGGCCAGGTATGATATGATCATGCTTCTGACCCTTATGCTCTGCTTTCGCGCCTCTAAGTCTTGTCTTCTTTATAGATCCTTATGGCTCGTAGCCGAGAGAAGTCCTAGTTCCTTGTTGAGGAGACGCGGCGGAGTGAGGGGCTGGCCACAGACTCACTGCCGCCCATCAGGAGGTGGCTGAGCTTGCCCGTGCTGCTCAGGAGGTGGCCAACCTCTGAGTCAGGGAGAAGGACGTTCGCGACGATGCCCGCAAGGCCGAGGAGAAGCTTGCGGCCCTAATCAAGAGGGCACACACGGACACCGTGGAGGCTGAATGGCTACGGAAGGAGTGGGACAATTTGCTTTGGGCCATGGAGGAGCTCTGCATGGGGACTGAACTGGCTCACCAGGAGCACGCGTCGTCGCTCAGCAGTGGATTGGCCACCTCGAGAATGAGCTTTGGAGGGAGAGGGACCTGAAGGTTGCAGGCGAGGGTGTGTCCGCTAGGCTCGCCGCGGAGGTCGGGCAGCGCCAAGAAGAGGTCCGGTGCCTAGAGGCCGAGGTGACCCAGTAGCGCGATGAGGTGTGCAAGCTTTGGGTGGATGTGGACGGTAAGTCCCTGGTTTACCTTGCTATCTTTCTCCCTAGAATCCATGGTAAGCCTTTTTACACGGTCAATACGTGACTTGGATAAGTCTTAATGACAAGCTTAGGGCGGATGTGGTGAAGTGATGTGGCCTAGAGAAGGAGCTCAGCAAGGTGAAGGACACCCTCTAGAAGGAGAGCGATGAACATGACAACCTGCGCGTTGTCGTCCAGCTGGTCTGCGATGAGCTCGAGCTGGCCCCGACGTAGGAGACAAGCTCGGTCATGGTTTGCGCTACCCAGATCATGAATCGGACACGTGATATGGCAAGGAGCGCTTCACTTTGGCATCCACCGATCATTCACGATCGCCCATTCTCATTATGAGAACATCGATCTAGCGACGATGAGCCAAGGCTTCGCGCCCATCTATACCGACGGCAAGCTGGACGACATCAAGAAGGAGGTGGCCCCCCTATCACATGACCTTTCCGCCAAGATAGATGATGAGATCATCCCCCCAAGGGGATAGTTTAGTCAGATATGCTAGGTAGTGTACTTGTAATAAGCGGACAACTTTCAACCCTTCTATTTCGTCTAAACAAGCTTGTTTTTCATTTGAACAAATTTGTTCTTTCTCCCTTTTTAGGTGTAAAAAGGGGTTAATGCGTTCCGACCCTTCCTGTTGTTAAGACTATAGACCTCAAGGTGTGGGTCAGAAACTCTGGTCACACTGGTAAGCAAGAGTGCCATAGCCGCTGGGGCGTAGGTTTCTTGCAGTCTGACCAGTTTTTCTCGGCGTTCGTTTCCACGAAACATTGCCTTTAGTTTTTTAACGTGAGAAAGGGTCAGGCACGGCGACTATTTCAGAAAGGGTATATGTATACCCTTATCAGCCTCCGAGTGAGACCCGACCCCTTGCTATTGTTGGGATCGGGTTTCACTAAAGATCTAGGAGACGATAGCAAAACTAGTAGGGGAAAGTATTTTTTGTTTCAGAAACGTTATTCTTAGTTTTCGTATATATCCTCCCTAGGTTCTGAGCCATTATTCTATGACCATGTGTTCGATCTCCCTATGAGTCCAACTTCCCTCAAGCCCCCGCACGTTGTAGGGATTCGGTCGAGGGGTCAGCTCGTCTTTGTGATCGTCACACCATCCGCGGTTTCTATAACCAGAGGGGTTGAGCTAACATCACTGGCCTCGATGGCTCGAGTGTCATGTTCAGTGAGCTCGCTAACGGGAATATTCAAGTAGAATCTGGGTCTATCATTCATAACGGGGTCAGCATAGCCCTCATGTGGTATTCCACTACTCCTTAACCTACCTCCCGATAGATGCCCGAGTCATTCCGAAGACCGATTCAGGTGGCCCACTAGCCTCTCCTCGATGGAGATTCTATGGGCATGACTCGAGGTTAGGATCAAACAAGAAGGTCGAGATGACCCTGTTCGCTTCTAAGTGGGTCAGGCAAAGGCCGCTGGGCTCATCTGCATTTTCTACCCTAGCTCTGTTTGATGCGAGGTGGCCTCGAGCCCTTCGTGGGCCGACCTTCGAACCTCGATCGGTTGTCGCTCACGTTGAATGAGACGACTGTCGCTTCGTGTCGTGACGTGAAGCATTGTTATGTAATAATTGCATATGCGATGCTTGGATGTATGAGAATGGATGAATGAATGCTCATGCACTGGAAAGATATAGTGGGGGTTGGTAAAGTAACCTCGATGGCTCAAGTGACGGGTTCGGGGAGCTCTTATCGGATATGTCCGAGTGGAATCTGGGTTCGTCGTTCATGATGGAGTCAGCATAACCCACATGGGGCATCCTACTACTCCTTACCCATCTCTCGATAGCGGCCCAAGCCATCCAATCAACTTGGGTGACCCGCTGGCCTCTCCTCGATGGAGATTTCGCCGGTGGGCCCTTCTAAACCCTTCCTAGGAAGGCGGAGGCTAAAGCTCGGGGTGTGGGCAAAAAACTCTGATCATGCTGGTGAGCAAAAATGTCATAGCCGCTGGCGCGTAGGTTTCTTGCGGTCTGACCAGTTTTACTCAGTGTTTGTTTCCGCAAACCTTGCCTTTACGTTTTTAACGTGATAAAGGGTCGGGCATAGAGAATGTCTACCGAATAGATATACTCTTATCAACCCCTGAGTGAGGCCTGACCCCTTGCCATTGCTGGGGTCAGGCGTCACTTAGAGATCGAGGAGTCGATAGCGAAACTAATAAGAGAAAACGTGCGTAAATTAAGGGTGACCCGTCTCTCGGTAGCGGCCCGAGTCGTCCGATCGACTTGGGTGACCCACTGGCATAGGACTTACCTTGGTGGCTTGAGTGATGGGTTTGGGGAGCTCTTATCAGATATTTCTGAGTGGAATCTAGGTCCATCGTTCATGACAGAGTCGGCATAACCTACATGGGGCATCCTACTGCTCCTTACCCATCTCTCGGCAGTGGCCCAAGCCGTCCGATCGACTTGGGTGAATCGATGGCATAGGACTTACCTACAGAGATAGAGGATGAGATCATCTCCCCAAGAAATTAGTTAGGCAGATAAGCCAGGCGGTGAACTCGTAATAAGTGGACGAGCTCTTAAATTTCGTTATGGCCAAATAGATTTTTAGCCCTTCTACCATTTTTGTATAAAAAGGTTAATGCGTTCCAACCCTTTCTGATATTAAGGCTGTAAAGTTTGGGGAGCGGGTGAACAAACTCTGATCATGCTGGTAAGCAAAAATGTCATAGCCGCTGGGGTATAGGTTTCTTGCAGTCCGACCAGTTTTACTAAACATTCATTTCTACAACCCTTGCTTCTAGATCCTAACATGAGAGAGGGTCGGGCACAAAGAATGTTCGCCAGGTGGATATACTCTTAAATCCATTCTGACTCTTTCCATAGTTAAGGCTTAAAAAGCTCAGGGTGCGGGAAAAACTCTGATCACGCTGGTGAGCAAAAACGTCGTAGCCATTGGGGCGTAAGTTTCTTGCGGTCCGACCAGTTTTACTCAGCATTTGTTTTCACAAACCTTGCTTCTAGGTCTTAACGTGAGAAGGGGTCGGGCATAGATAATGTCTACCAGATAGATATGCTCTTATCTGCCCTTGAGTGAGACCCGAGCCCCTGCTATTGCTGGGGTCGGGTGTCACTAAAGATTGAGGAGTTGATAGCGAAACTAATAAGAGAAATCATAGGTAGTGTCGACATAGAATTTTCGTCTCGTGCCGAGGATACACGCAGCAAGCCAGAAGGGTCTGCTCGATGGAGCTGTAGATCCGCCTAGCTTCAGCGCAGGTGTGGTTGATCCTACGCACTCCTCCCAAGACGTGCCAGTCAATTTGACCCTATAATTGATAAGGAGAGAAAGTTCATCAGTAATTAAGGGCGGAACTTGCCGGTGTTGCCAGACAGTCCCGAATGTGCGGCTATGAGAGCCGATATGAAAGGAGATCGACTAAATAGTCGATTCTAGCATATTCATGAGAATAAATCAATTAAAGCTCATTGGGGTCGTATAAGAAGAATCGGTTATCATTTAGGGTAAATGTCATTATTCGAACATATATTAATCAATGGCAATAAGATGTCAATAATGATCGGTTTGTGCTGAGCCAATGATTACAAGTAACCAAACCCCTTTTTATATAAAGAAACAATTCAACACCATTTAACCGTTTGATAAAGATAAATCTAATGAACATGTTAGATCTCATCTATCGCTATGACCAGTGGGGCATGAGGCAGAATCATGTAGGCTGTAGAAATAACAATAGGCTCGATGACCCTAACTCATTACTAATATCAGTGGGGCATGAGGCAGAATCATGCAGGCCATAATATAATAATAAGATCATGGGGCTAACATATCTTTCCACCTATCTTTACTTCAACGGTTTCATGATACGAGCTGTTCGTGAAAGCACTCGATATCGGCTAAAACAGCCGATTCAGGCATAGTGCACAGCTAAAGTCATGCCTTATCAGGAATAGATCTATCAAATAACGATCCCCACTCCACGGTGCTAATAGTGGGGTGTGAGGTAGAATCACACAGGCTGTGATAACGGGCCATGGAACGGTTCTCACAAACCAATAAATCTACTCAAGACACAACATGCCTTAACCGCACGCTATGCACGATCAGGATTGACATAAAACAACCGATAAAACATAACTCATCATTTAAGGTGTAGATTAGATCAATTTAGATTAGTAAACGATGAGCTAAACAAGATATAAGGCCGATCTAGATCAATCCCAATCGGGCAGAGTGATATTGCTGTAATTAGATAAATAATGAAAGCAATAAGCAATATCGGTAACTTAATGAATCTACTAAAGGCTGTCATCCTAAGGTAGAGCCGATAACTTGACCATGATCTAGTTCATGCAGTGGGGGTCGACCGGATCGATGCAGCCATACTTGAACTAGGCAAGAGTCAATAACTAACTTATACCAGAGTCGCAGTGGAGGTCGACTGGATCGATGTAGCCGTATGAACAGAGGTATAAGCCATGACAGTACTTACAACAAGCAGTGGAGGTCGACCGGATCGATGCAGTGGTACTTGCTGAAGAACTCGCCGAGATCTACTCTACTCCTACTCCTAAGGGGTGGCTGTTTTTACAATAGCCGGGGCTTGATATTTATACCCGGAACCTGCGCATGACTCCTATCTAAACATGACTCATCACAATTTTAACCCTAAAAAAAACATTCCTAATTTAAGATAACTTGGACTCTAATCTTTCTCTTTTTGTAGCGTCCAACATGTTTCGTCCTAGCGCCGAACGTAGCCTTTGTCGTTATCCGCCGGCGCTATTTGAAGAAAGCCGATTCCAGTTTTTGCATCCAAACCAGCTGGTTCTGATCTGTACGCAATTGATTCCTTGATGACATGATCTTGGGAGCTTTCGAGTCCATGCGACTCTTCTTCCAAATTTTGGTGTAAACACATGCCCCCCAATTTTGGGATAAAAGTAATTTTATTCCAAAATTATCATGTCTGTATCCCTGATTGGTCCACAGTCACGGGTAGAGAACCTTGACCTGGGGTCCACTATTTGTCACCACTTACGTCCACTCATGAGCCCATGCCTCAAAACTTTTTAACAAGAACATCACTGCTTCATGGGTACTTGGATTCATCTTCCTGGGCTGGCTATAAAATGCCTATCCAACCCTGGCGAGAGCGACTCAATCAATTCAGCCATGTTTTTCTTCCATCTGCTCCCTCGAGCGCTCTCGACTCCGCTGGACCCTCCATGGTCTATCTTTTTGCTATGAAGATCTTGGGCGGCTAGAAGAATTCTTGTGCATAGGGTGATTGTGTCACTTATTCTAGCGCCTCGTTGAGCAAGAAGACCAGCCATTGCGGTTAGAAGAATTCTTATGATATCACCTGAGTCTTCTCTCCATGCTCACAAAGTTGTTTATTATCTGCGAGGGCTAGAATGTGTGGACACCTTCCCCTTGTTGCTCCTTCAAACGCCCACCGGGAAAGCCTAGGCTTCTTTCCCATAGCTCCTCAATTTATCAAGAAATCTGCTGAGCATATGTTAGGCGGGTGACCTTTCTTCTTTTTTGGTACAATTTCATTGATGGGCTGATGTGACTCGGTTCACAATGAGTTTTGGCCTTGTGGAGATCCGGACTCCCTTCAATCCAAAGAAGTTTTGGTGGGTTAATTTCTGGTCAATGTATCCATCCCACGATATTTTGTAATCTGGGGAAGCAATAAATTTGAGTCTGTTATCTCTTCGTTATCCGTCCCCTGAATTTCCGGAGTGTTGATCCGTTTCCATTTCTGATTCCAATTTCACACCTCCTATCTCCACGCTTTCCCGGGCTATATATACGAGCTACGGCTATAGATCGAAAACAACCCTCTTCATCTCAATCCTTCTTCGTCTTCAGTATATTTCCTGCCTTTCCATAGGTTCGAGGTTATGGAGAACAACAAGAGGTCTATTGAAGAAGCCCTCACCGGATCTACATCATCAGGCCAATGCCTTCGTCATCAAGGGGACGCATCTTGGGGTGCTCCCATCGCTTCAGATCAAAGGGCTGACTCCGCCCAGCCCTCGGGATTATCTTTGGCACCAATTTGCCTCTAGCTTCCTCATCACTCGAGGCGACAGATTAGTAAAGACGATCTGTTGGCCTCCATCGATCAAACTAATCAGCATCTACCCAAATGCCTCTCCCTAGCAGAATCGGCTTTGGCCATGATTAAAGACCGATCACCCCCAAGGTTGACCTGGTGAGGGAAAGGTTGGCCAGGGCTGAAGCTAGAATCATGGGTGAGATGTCTGTCATTGTTTCTCTGTTTTTCCTTGTTCTTACCCTCAAGATTTCTGATCACTCTTTCCTTGAATATTTTAGATCTAACTGCTCAGTTGGAGAGTCTTCAATCAGCTACGGATCATGTGACGGGATTTGTCAATGCTAGGGGCGCCGTTCCGGTGGTCCGCTTGCATGACATCCCAAATCGTGTCAGGGAGGTCGTCCATCATGGCGTTTGTCATGGCGCTACCATGGCATTGGCTGCTGCACAAGCCCGTTCGGGCCATAATCTTCGACTTCTTCCCCATAGTTTTCCAAACGCAATGTATCCTGTGGAGCATGAGCGCTTGGTTGAGGATTTCATGAGCGCCGCCAACTCTGTAGCTTTCAATACCCTGGCCGATGATATAGTAGACAAAGTGTTTTTCGGCCCGTAGCTTGTAATAGGTGACGTTTAGCAAATAACTTCCTCACCTTAAGTGATTTCCCTTTGTTTTGTGCTTCATACCCATCACTTCGTTTGTGTTTGCTTTGCTTCTATAGGCGATACACATCGTATCGGCTTTTACTCCTTTCGGTTCATTTTTTGCACTGGAGACGATATCTTTCCAATATCATCTATTAAACTATCATCTGAACAGATCGTTCATTAAGTATTGATCCAAACGATAGGATAATATTCCTTTAAATATTTCCCGTTGATTGCTCGGCCAAATTCTTCCTCTCCTTTTAGTGTTTCCAAGATATAAGCATTACCAGGCGCACAACGTTTGATCCGATAGGGTCCTTCCCAGTTAGGTGACCATTTACCGAATTTACTGTCCTTTGACCCGATCGGCAATTTCACTTTCCATACCAAGTCGCCTTCAGAGAATTGCTTAAACTTGACCTTTTTATTGTAATATTTTGCAACCCTCAGTTTATTGGCTTCGATATTTTCAAGAGCACGCAGCCGAAGGCAACTCAAGTCTTCCAAATTGTCTATCATAAGATTCTTGTAGACCTCAGCTAACAAATCATTCTGTAGCGTAACACGCCTTGATCCAGTTTGAACTTCCCAAGGAAGAACGGCATTATGGCCATACACAAGTTCGTAAGGTGACGTTTTAATTGATCCATGGCAAGCCATCCTATTTGCCCATAGCGCCTCATTTAGCATCAAATGCCACTGACTTGGCTGTTCTTCGATCTTTTTCTTGATCAGCTTAATCATAATCTGGTTGGACGCTTCTGCCTAGCCATTAGCCTAGGCATAGTAAGGGGAGGAATTCAATAGCTTGATTCCCATACTGGTAGCAAAATCCCCAAACTCTTCTGATGTGAACATTGTCCCTTGATTGGTAGTTATAGTTTGAGGAATCCTAAAATGATACACAATGTGTTCCTTGACAAAGTCAATCATGTTCTTTGAGGTTACCATCTTCAAAGGAATTGCCTCAACCCATTTAGTGAAGTAATCTGTTGCCCCCAATATGAATTTATGTCCTTTGCTTGAAGGCGGAAAAATCTAGCCAATTAAATCAATTCCTCAACCCCAAAATGGCCATGGTTTGATTATTGGATTCATGGCCGATGCAAGCGATCTCTGGACATTACCAAAACGTTGACAGTCCTGGCACCCCTTGTAATACTCAAAATAGACTTCCAATATCGTTGGCTAAAAATATCCAGTTCTACGGATAATCCATTTCATCTTATAAGCCGATTGATGAGCTCCACATATCCCTTCATGCACCTCACCCATCAACACCTTAGCTTCTTCTTGGTTTAAGCATTTAAGCAACACCCCATCGACTGTTTTATAATATAACTGGTCATCTAACAAAACATATTTAGTCGATTTATACCTTAGCTTTCTGGTAACTTTCTGAGACAGATCCCTAAGGTAGTCGGCTATTTCAACTCTCCAATCATCACTTGAGGTTTCACTACTCAAGACTTCTTGAAACACTCGATATCCTGATGCACTTTGAGCTAGACGGTTAGCTTCTTGGTTTTGTGCTCTCGGAATATGTTGGAAAGAGATATGAAGAAATTCATTGAGTAACTTTTGGCACTCATCATAGTATCCCTTTAAAGTCTCTTCTTTGCACTCATATAGGCCGATCAATTAATTAATAATTAACTGTGAATCTCCAAATACTTCAATTGCTTCGGCCTTTAATTCATGAAGAAGTTGAAGTCCCTTGAGAATAGCTTCGTACTCCGTTTGATTATTAGTAACCATTGGCTCAGTTGGAAGAGCAAACTCAAAACTTGCCCCCCGAGGTGAAATAATAACAATACCAATGCCACCACCCTACTTGCATGATGACCCATCAAAGAACAACGTCCAAGGCATCGGCTCTACATAACTAATGCTTGGCTCTTGATGCTGGGTGATAAAATCGGTCATTACTTGTCCTTTGACTGTTTTAGCCGATTTGTACTTCAAGTTGAATTCTGATAACGCAAGAATCCACTTTCCCACTCTTTCATTCAGTATGGGCATTGATACATGTGCTTAACCACATCAGCCTTGGAGACAACTGTACACTCGGCCGATAATAAGTAGTGTCGCAATTTAGTGCAAGAGAAATATAAGAACAAGCACAATTTTTCGGTAGGAGAATATCTCATCTCTGGATCCAGTAGTCTTCTACTCAGATAGAAAACAACTCACTCTTTTCCCTCAAATTCTTGCATCAGGGCCGATCCGATTGTCTTGTCATCAGCTGATATGTACAACTTAAATGGTTTGCCCTGCTGAGGAGGGACCAGCACAGGTGGACACTTCATATATTTCTTTATTTCCTTGATCGCCCTTTGTTGTATGTCACCCCACTTGAATTCTTGATCATTTTTCAACTTCAACAAGGGAGAAAACGACAGGATCCTTTTCGACAAATTTGAAATGAATCTTCTGATGAAATTAATCTTACCAAGTAGAGACTGCAACTCTATTTTGGTAGTCAGGGGAACTGCTTCATCAATCACCTTTACTCTTTTCTGACCAACTTTGATTCCTCTCTCGTGGACCATGAATCCTAAAAATTGTCTGGCTGATACTCCAAAAGCACACTTATTAGGATTCATCTTCAAACCATGCTTTCTCGTGCATTCCAGAGTTTCACGCAAGTCAGCCAGGTGTTCTTTGTATCCTTTGGATTTTATCATTACATCATCGAAGTAGATCTCAACAATCCTGCCGATCAACTTATGGAAAATGTAATTCATCGCCCTTTGATAAGTTGCACTGGCATTCTTCAGACCAAAGGTCATCACAACCCACTCGAATAGACTAATTGCGTCGGGGCACCTGAAAGCGGTCTTTGCTATGTCTTCCTCAGCCATGAAAATTTGGTTGTATCCTGCATAACCGTCCATGAAGCTAATAACCTTATGCCCGGCTGCTGCATCTACTAACATATCAGCTATCAGCATCGGATAACCGTCCATAGGTGTGGCTTTGTTCAGATCCCTGAAATCAATGCAAACCCTCAATTTCCCATTCTTCTTATATACAGGGACAACATTCAATATCCATTCTGCATATCGGCATGGTCGGATAAATTTTGCTTCTAGTAACCTTTTAGTCTCCTTTTTTATATCATCAAGCATGTTCGGGTTGAATCTCCTCTGAGCTTGTTTAAATGGCCGATATCCAGGTTTGACTGGCAACCGATGTTCAACAATTGACCGGTCTAAACCAGGCATCTCATAGTATTCTCAAGCAAAGCAGTCTTTAAATTCCTTTAATAAGTCAATCAATTCCCGCTTATACTCTGGATCCAACTTAGCACTTACGTACATCGGCCTTGGTCTATCTCCATGACCAATATCTACTTCTTCTAATTCATCAGCCGACGTGAAGCCATGTCCTAGTTTGCCATCTGTACCATCTATTGGATTATTCATTAATACAAATTTCTAAAGCCGACTGCTTGGATCGGCTGTTGGCTTTCACCGTTGACTCTGAATTTTGATGGCAACAGAAAAGCCATTTGGATATTAGTCGATGGTTGCTTTCTATCGACTATTTGCTTGGTATGCCACACTTGAGTTTTACCGGATGCCTGAGCCTGTTCCATTTGTTTATTCCTTAGGCGTTGCACCCTTCTCTTCTGACTTCTTGTTAAACCTCCTGGGCACCACTGGCCTTCCTGCCACATGTATCTTCTTTCAGTGCATCCCTCTTCATGATCAGCCCTAGTCTTGATCAACGACTCTTTTTCCAAGCCGATCATGAACACTTTTATTTTTTAAGCGCCAATCCATATTATGATGATATGCATCTTGAGCATGGATAGACCGGTGGTTGGTTTGAGACTACCTATACTCCCAATATTGATTGCTGCGTTCTGGACAGTTATGTCTGGTAGGCAACTTCAAACCTTCATTCCAGCAATGTCTGAAGAAAGGGCAATTCCAATGTAATTCGACTTGTTTCCTTTCATACCTCTCTTCTTTCAGTTGATGCTAGTACGCTTGTTCTTTCAACCAACGCTGATAATCCTTTTCCTTTTGCTGCTACCATTTATTTAACAGAATCCGAGATGTGACCTACGGCTTCGTTGTCTCTGCTTTTGATGTCTTCCCCTGCTCGTATCGGCTCTTTTGCTCGGCACGACGTCTTCTAATCTCTTTGTACTCGTCAGTCGATATTTGCATCTTGAGGTCGACTGTTCTAGCTTCTTTTGATTTGGTTGATGTTAGGACCTTAGTTTTTCCTTTGAATAGCCCAGCATCAACCATGTTCTGATCTCCTAGGAAAGGATTATCATCAACTTTCATTTTCCGAGGCATATCAAATTTGAGCCTCCCATGCTGAATAGCTCTCTGTATATGCTGCCTGAAGAATCTGCATTCATTAGTGGAATGAGAAATAGCATTATGGAACTTACAGAACTTCTTATTCTTCAACTGATCAGGGGGTAACATGACATGACCATCGAGCAACTTGATCTGCCCTTACTCTAGCAAGAAATCGAAGAGCTTATCTGATTTGGTGACATCAAAGTCATAGCTTTCCTCGACTCCTCTTCTCCAAGGATTGGGCACCATTACTATCTTCTTGCCCCAATTTCATTTAGCTGCAGCGACCTCTTCTTCTTCATCTTCATAGCCGTCATCGACTGAGTATGGATCATAAGCTTCGGCTACTGTGGTACTCTTCTAGAACCGGGTATCTCTGCGCATACTCTGGAATTGGCTATTGTGCGATGCTACTCGTTGAGCCAATTGACCTAAGTTGTCAAATTCTTGTCCCAGCAGCTTTTCTTTCCACATCGGTAGCATTCCTTGAACAGCTAGAGCAGCTAATTGATCATCGAACAAGTTTAAGGAAAAGCACAAGTTCCTGGTTTCTCAGAACCTCTGAAGAAATTCAGTGCTCGATTTACTAGTCTTCTGTCTTATAGTTGTCAGATCGGTAATCTTCTTTTCTCCAGTCCTAGTGTAAAAATATGTATGAAACTTCTTCTCCAGGTCAGCCCAATTGGCAATGAAATTGACTGGCAATGATGAAAACCAAGTGAAGGCTGGCCCTGATAAGGACAGAGAGAAGAAACAAACTCGATGGGCATCCTCAACTGATGCTTCGCCCAATTGTGTAAGATACCGACCGATATGTTCTATCGTGCTTGTACTGTCTTGGCCAGTGAACTTAGCGAATTCTGGGAGCCTATAATTTGTGGGAAGAGCAACCAAATCATATCATTCTGGATATGGACGTTTGTATGAAAAGGTCAGCACTTTTGGCTTCAGACCGAACTGATTCTTCATCATCTTGGTCACCCTCAGCAATAATTCATCAGCTTATGGATTTGGATTCCTCTGCACCTGCTGACCCATCTATGGATTGAAATCTCGTGTGCCTTGATATCCTGGATTTGGCATCATGTGGAGGGTATTATAATTTGTGCCATAGTGATACCCTTGTGGAATCTCAATCTGTTGGGCCCTTTGCTGGATTGTTGCTTGAAGTCTCTGATTATATATGTAAGGATCTATATCCCTACGGATCATTTGAATTGATGGTGCTATTTTTTGAGCCGACGACGATATGTGGCCTGATGTGCCAAAATTGATCACCTGGTTCTGACTTTGCCCCACCGGCTATTGCACATGTTGTACTGATGGTCCAGGATTGTACTATGTTTGATTTGCAGTAATTCCTTAAGTTTGTTCATATGAACCCTGAACTGCCTGGACATCACCGCTACCCGTCGGTGCTGCTTCTTGATGGCTGGTACCGACTTGATTGGTCCCTTGGGTCGACAGATCTAGAATGTTGTAATAAGCCGGTCCGCCTTGACCAACTGAAAATCCATGAATCGCCTCTTTCATGGCGTTGTGGAATACGTCCACGAAAGCTTTGTTATGGCTTGATATGGCATCACGAATAGATTTTTCCACAACTTCCTTAAAAACGCCTGTCTTTAGCTTCAGTTTTGTTTGCCTGCCCGTGTAACAGAACTCTTCGTAGTGGAAATTTCAGAACAATCGTGTTGTCACGTGTTTTGGTGTAGGACAACAAACATTTGTTCTGAAACTCCTCTGTAGCTTTGCTGATGATACCCTTATCCCCATCAGGTAGATCTTCATAATGCAGCATAAGGATTTCATTGTTGTTGTGAACCGCCATGACGATTGTGGGGTCCCACCGGGCGTGCCAGAAACGTGTGTCGACAATTTTTCGTCCCGTGCCGAGGACACACGCAGCAAGCCGGAAGGGTCTGCTCGATGGAGCTGTAGATCCGCCTAGCTTTAGCGTAGGGGTGGTCAATCCTGCGCACTCCTCCCGAGACGTGTCAGTCAATTTAACCCTATAATTGACAAGGAGAGAAAGTTCATCAGTAATTAAGGGCGGAACTTGCCGGTGTTGCCAGACAGTCCCGAATGTGCGGCTATGAGAGCCGATATGAAAGGAGATCGACTAAATAATCAATTCTAGCATATTCATGAGAATAAATTGATTAAAGCTCATTAGGGTCGTATAAGAAGAATCGGTTATCATTCAGGGTAAATGTCATTATTCGAACAAATATTAATCAATGGCAATAAGATGTCAACAATGATCGATTTGTGCTGAGCCAATGATTATAAGTAACCGAACCCCTTTTTATATAAAGAAACAAATCAACACCATTTAACCGTTTGATAAAGATAAATCTAATGAACATTTGATAAAGATAAATCTAATGAACATGTTAGATCTCATCTATCGCTATGACCAATGGGGCATGAGGTAGAATCATGCAGGCCGTAGAAATAACAATAGGCTCGACGACCCTAACTCATTACTAGTATCATTGGGGCATGAGGCAGAATCATGCAGGCTGTAATATAATAATAAGATTATGAGGCTAACATATCTTTCAACCTATCTTTACTTCAACGGTTTCGTGATGCGAGTTGTTCGTGAAAGCACTCGATATTGGCTAAAACAGCCGATTCAGGCATAGCGCACAGCTAAAGTCATGCCTTATCAGGAATAGATCTATCAAATAATGATCCCCACCCCACGGTGCTAACAGTGGGGTGTGAGGCAGAATCACACAGGCCATGATAACGGGCCATAGAACGGTTCTCACTAGCCAATAAATCTACTCAAGACACAACACGCCTTAACCGCACGCTATGCATGATCAGGATTGACATAAAACAGCCGATAAAACATAACTCATCGTTTAAGGTGTAGATTAGATCAATTTAGATTAGCAAACGATGGGCTAAACAAGATATAAGGCCGATCTAGATCAATCCCAATCGGGCAGAGTGATATTGCTGTAATTAGATAAATAATGAAAGCAATAAGCAATATCGGTAACTTAATGAATCTACCAAAGGCTACCATCCTAAGGTAGAGCCGATAACTTGACCTTGATCTAGTTCATGCAGTGGGGGTTGACCGGATCGATGCAGCCATACTTGAACTAGGCAAGAGTCGATAACTAACTTATACCAGAGTCGCAGTGGAGGTCGACCGGATCGATGCAGCCGTACGAATAGAGGTATAAGCCATGATGGTACTTACAACAAGCAGTGGAGGTCGACCAGATCGATGCAGCCGTACTTGCTGAAGAAATCGCCGAGATCTACTCTACTCCTACTCCTAAGGGGTGGCCGGAGCCGAAAAAGTAAATAACTTGTATATTGGATTGATTGTTGTTTTTACAATAGACGGGGCTTGATATTTATACCCAGAACCTGCGCATGACTCATGTCTAAGCACGACTCATCACAATTTTAACCCTAAAGAAAACATTCCTAATTTAAGATAACTTGGACTCTAATCTTTCGCTTTTTGTAGAGTCCAACATGTTTTGTCCTAGCGCCGAACGTAGCTTTTGTCGTTATCCGCCGACGCTATTTGAAGAAAGCCAATTCTAGTTTTTGCATCCAAATTAGCTGGTTCCGATCTGTACGCAATTGATTCCTTGATGACATGATCTTGGGAGCTTTCGAGTCCCTGCGACTCTTCTTCCAAATTTTGGTGTAAACACGAAGATTTAAGGGTAAAAGCAACGTAGCTGTTCGATGTTCCAGGCATTGATGAAGACTTTGCCATTGATGGTCCTGGGCTTGTTGGTGCCTGGTTGGAGCACCTCCGTGACGACGTATGGTCCCTCCCACGGTAGAGAGAGCTTGTGGCGGTTCTTGTTGCTTTGGACGAGGCGGAGCACCATGTCCCAGACGTTGAAGGTCCGACCCTGCACTCGATGGCTATGGTACCGGTGCAACACTTGCTGGTACTTGGTTGAGCAGAGGAGGGCAACGTCGCATGCTTCATCTAGCTGGTCCATGGCATCCTCAAGGGATGCCTCGGCTCCCTGATCGTCGTACACCTTGACCCTTGGTGCTCCATAGTCGAGGTCGGTCAGGAGGATAGCCTCGGAACCATAGACCATGAAGAATGGCGTGTAGCCGGTGGCCCAGATGGGGGTTGTCCTTAGGCTCCATAGCACCGCGGGAAGCTCTGTGACCCATCATCTGCCAAACTTGTTCAATTGGTTGAAGATCCTAGGTTTGAGGCCTTGTAGGACCATGTTGTTCGCGCGCTCAACCTGCCCATTCATGCGGGGGTGCACCACGGTGGCCCAATCGACGTGGATGTGGTATTCATCGTAGAATAGGAGGAACTTCTTTCCAGTGAACTATGTGCCATTGTCTGTGATAATGGAGTTCGGGACTTCAAAGCGATGGACGATGTCAAGGAAAAACAACACGGCTTGCTCGGACTTGATTGCGGAGATCGGTCGAGCCTCTATCCACTTTATAAACTTGTCTACAGTAACAAGCAAGTGCGTATAGCCCCCGGGCACCCACTTGAGAGGTCTGACCAGATCGAGCCCCTAGACCACAAATGGCCACGTGATGGGGATCGTTTGGAGTGCTTGGGCCGGTAGGTGGGTCTGTCGAGCATAGTATTGACACTCTTCATAGGTGCACACAATCTGTTCAGCATCGACTACTGCGGTCAGCCAGTAGAAACCTTGTCAGAACGTGTTTTCGACTAGGGTCCTTGGTGTGGCATGGTGCCCATAGACCCCACCGTGGATATCACTCAGCAACTGCTTCCCTCGTTCGATGGGGATGCAGTGTTGTAGGATCCTAGTGTGGCTTCGCCTATAGAGCTCACCCTCAATAAGGACAAAGGACTTGGTGCGACGCACGAGCCACCGAGCCTCCGTTTTGTCCATTGGTAGCACCTCACAGAGGAGGTAGTCGAGGTTAGGTGTCCTCCAATTGGCCAGAGGGTTGGGCTTTGTCGCTAGATCCTTGTCAAGCTCCATGACTTCAGGGTTAGATGGAGCCGCCAGCTGGTTAGCCCCCAAGCCCAGGGAAGGCAGTGCATCACCAGTCTGTTCTGGCTCCTCATAGCGGACCGAGGGCTTGTACTAATCGGTGGCGAAGATGCCCATCGGAACCAACTCTCAGCCAGACACCATTTTCGCCAGCGCGTCGGCTGCCTCATTAAGACACCTTGGGATGTGATTGAGCTCGAGACCATCAAACTTGTCCTCTAGCTGGCAAACTTCTTGGCAATATGCAGCCATCTTGGCATTGTGGTAGCTTGATTCTTTCATGACTTGGTCGATGACCAGCTGGGAGTCACCCTGAACGTCAAGCCATCGGATACCCAACTCGATGGCGATGCATAGGTCGTTGATGAGTGCCTTATACTTGGACACATTGTTGGAGGAGGGGAAATGGATGCAAACCATGTACCTCATGCGTACCCTGAGGGGTGAAATGAAGACCAGCCCCACGCTGGCGCCTTTCTTCATCAGCGATCCATCAAAGTACATCATCCAGTACTCTTGGTCGATGACTGCTGGTGGCATTTGGACCTCGGTCCACTCTGCAATGACATCAGCCAGCACCTAGGACTTGATGGTCGTCCGAGGGGCATATGAAATGCCTTGACCCATCAGCTCGAGTGCCCACTTCGTGATTCTTCCTGTGGCATCCCAGTTTTGGACAACCTCACCGAGAGGGAAGGACGTCACGACCATCACTGGATGTGACTCGAAGTAGTGACGCAACTTTCTCTTGGTGATAAGACCGGCGTATAGGAGATTCTGGATTTGGGGGTAGCGAGTCTTAGAATCGGACAAGACTTCACTAATGAAGTACATGGGACACTGCACTTTGAGGGCATGTCCCTCTTCTTTTTGCTCTACCACCAGGGTGGCGATGACCACTTGTGTGGTGGCCGCAATATAGAGCAGAAGCGGTTCCCGGTCAGTCGGAGGAACTAGGATTAGGGCCTTCGTCAGGAGCTGCATGACCTTGTCAAGTGCCTCCTAGGCCTCGAGCATCCATTCGAAACGATCAGCCTTCTTTAGAAGCTGGTAGAGGGGGAGACCTCATTCACCGAGGCACGAGATAAAGTGACTGAGCGCGGCGAGGCACCCCGTAACTCGCTATACCCCCTTTATGTTATGAATCGGGCCCATTCTCGTGATGGCTGAGATCTTCTCTGGGTTGGCTTCGATGCCACGCTTGGAGACAATAAAACCCAGCAGCATACCCCTTGGGACCTCGAAAACGCACTTCTCGGGGTTGAGCTTAATGTCGTTTGCTCGAAGTTTCATGAAGGCCTGCTCTAGGTTGGCTATGACCTGGTTAGCTCATTTGGATTTGACCATGATGTCATCCACGTAGGCCTCAACGGTTTGCCCGAAGAGATCCCTGAAACACTTGAGCATGCAGCGTTGGTACGTAGCCCCCACGTTTTTCAGACCGAACGGCATTGTGACGTATCAGAATGATCCGAATGGGGTGATGAAAGATGCCGCGAGCTGGTCGAACTATTTTATCATGATCTGATGGTACCTAGAGTAGGCATCAAGGAAGCAAAGGGTTTCACACCCTGAGGTCGAGTCTACTACTTGGTCTATGCGTGGCAAAGGAAATGGATCCTTTGGGCACGCTTTGTTGAGACACGTGTAGTCAACACACATTCTCCATTTCTCTCTCTTTTTTCATACAAGAACGGGATTGGCTAACCACTCGGGGTGGTATACTTCCTTGATGAACCCGGCTGCCAAAAGCTTTGCAATCTCCTCGTCGATGGCCCTGCGTTTCTCCTCGTCGAAGCGACACAGGTGCTGCTTCATTGACTTGGAGCTTGGCCTGATCTTCAAGGTGTGCTCGGTGACTTCTCTCAGAATACATGGCATGTCCGAGGGTCTCCATGCAAAGATGTCTCTGTTGGCGTGGAGGAAGTCGATGAGCGCGCTTTCCTATTTGGAGGAAAGTGTGGTGCCAATGCACACCACTTTGCCCTTGGAGCCGCTGGGGTCTATGAGGACCTTCTTGGAGCCCTCTATAGGCTTGAAAGACCCGTTCGACCGCTTGGGGTAGGGCGTTTCTTTGATGATCTCCTCCCTGATGGGCGCAAGCTCTTTAGAGGCGACAATTGCCATGGCGTGTTTGCAGCACTCGACCTCGCACTCATAGGCAGGCTAGAAGGAGGTGCCCATGGTGATGACCCCGCATGGACCCAGCATCTTCAACTTTAGATAGGTGTAGTTGGGGATGGCCATGAACTTCACATAGCATGGACGTCCCAGGATGGCGTGGTAGGTTCCGTGGAACCCGACTACCTCGAAGGTAAGGGTTTCCATCCTATAATTGGTCAGATCCTTGAAGGTGACGGGTAGATCGAACTGCCCAAGTGGCATGGCCTGCTTTCCTATCACGATGCCATGGAAAGGCACCCTGGTTGGCCGGATGCGCGCTCGGTCGATGCCCATGGCGTCGAGCATTTCAGCTGTACATGATGTTGAGGCCGCTCCCTCCATCCATCAACACTTTGGTGAGCCGCTTCATGCCGATGATCAGGTCGACCACGAGTGGATATCTTCCTGGCTGTGGGATGCTTTCCGGGTGGTCGGTCCGATCAAAGGTTGTGGCGGACTCCGACCATCGGAGGAAGGCAGGCGTGGCCATATAAACCTCACGGCACGCAAGCTTCTGGTGGCGCTTGGAGTCGTAGGCCGCTGATCCTCCAAAGATCATGAGGTAGCCATCCAGCATTAGAAATCTGCCATCCTTCCCCTCGGCATCGTCTACGGCCGGCTTGGGCTCCTTTCTATGCTCCCCTTGTTGGAGCCTCCTGACAAGAACCCCTTCATGAGGATGCAGTCCTTGTATAGGTGCTTGATGGGGAAAGCATGGTTCGGGCATAGCCCTTCGGGTAGCTTCTCGAAGTGGTTTGGGGTACCCTAGGTAGGCTTCCAACCCCCCTTGTAGTCGGCGGTGGCCATGAGTGAGCCCTCACGCTGCTGCTTGTTCTTCTTCTTGTTGGGATGGTTGGAGGCACCTTCGTCGACGTCCTCGTCCCGCTTTACCTTGCCTTTGAGGCGGTCAAAAATCGCCCCGACCGCCTCTTCACCCGAGGTGTGGTTGGTGGTGATGTCGAGGAGCTCCTTGGTGGTTCGCAGGCCCTTACATCCTAGCTTGTGAACTAGGGACTCATAGGTGGTCCTAGACAGGAAAGCTCCTATGATGTCGACGTCGGCGACGTTGGGCAACTCATTGCACTACCGAGAGAAGCGCCAGATGTACCCATGAAGAGTTTCCTCGGACTTCTGTCGGCAGTTTTTGAGATCCCATGGGTTCCTAGGATGCGCGTATGTGCCCTGGAAGTTTCCCACGAAGATCTCTTTTAGGTCCGCCCAGCTTTGGATTCGGTTGGGTGGAAGGTGTTCCAACCACGTTCGTGCCGAATCGGCCAGGAACAATGGAAGGTTGTGAATAATGAAATCATCATTATCCACTCCACCGGCTTGGCAAGCAATCCGATAATACTCGAGCCACGGTCTGGGGTTCATTTCCCTAGAGTATTTCAGGATGTTGGTCGACGGTCAGTACCGCGGTGGGAAGACGACGTTGAGGATGTGTCGGCCAAAGGCCTGAGGTCCCGGCAAGTCGGGGCTCAAGCTTTGGTCCTCGCCACTGTCATAGCATCCACCATGATGAGGGTGGTAGCCATAGCTAGCCTCCTCCCTTGCATCGCCGTGGGTATGCCTGCGGGTGTCGAGGGTGTCGCACGCGTCACGATGGTGGCCGAGACACTCATGCACCGGGACCATGGCGCGTGGCCTGCTGCCTTGCTACGCCTGGTGGACTAACACATCCCTATTGGGTTGCTCTAAGGGCGCACACTGGTTGGCGTCGAGCTCGCATCGTCGGGACAGCGAGCTCTCGGCCTGTTGTGCTGCCACACGCTCAAGTAGTGTGCGAATCTCACGATGGACCCAATGATCCTTGGGTGTCATGGGCCCTGAAAGCCCCCAGAGCAAGGCCACCATAGCAGTGATGTTCTGGCTTGCCCGGGCGAAGTGTGGGAGGGCTTTATCATCCTCAATGATCCTCCGGTTCACATTGCGGGCCATGGCACGCGCATGCCCACCGTCTCCGTGGCGCTCGATCTCTCACTTGAGCTCCCCACGTTCTTGCTCGAGCTGAAGTTGTGCTTCCTCGAGCTCTTAGTGTCGGGCCTTCAGCTACTCTACCCGCAAGTGAGGTGGGGCCCCTGTATCCCCCTTGACCTTGTTGTTGACGCTGTTCATTGGGGTAGCCTCTCCCTCGTGGATGCTTTTGATGTATCCCTTGAGGGTACCTACCATGAAACATTCATCAGAGGGGTGATGGCTCCCTCTGCTAGAGTCAAAGTTGGAGGGCGACTCCGATTCTCCTATGACGAGGTTGTGGAAAGTTTCCATGACATATTCAGTCATCCCCTTGACCTCATCATTCGTGGGGGATGGGGGCGTGCGTTGCGCCATAAGGTGGCCAACAGTCTCTGCGGCGTTGCGCAGACCGAACGGGAGCGCTGTCAGGGCACTCCGGATGAGGTATTCTAGGGAGTGCGGCTCTTCTCCAGCAAGCTATGTCATGACGTTGGCAAACAAGAAGGTGAGGCGGCCCAGGTCCTCCTAGGATGGCCGGGGTCCTAGGAAGGCACCGAGCTAGCTCTCTAGCCTCCTGTAATCGAAGTCAAGGAGCTGGTCACCTCTAGGGGCGTGGGCCTCTGGTGCATGCAGCTACCGCTCCTCGAGCGCCACGGTGATCACGTCGAGGCCGGTGGAGTGGAGAGGGTGGGCGGTGGCGGGGACTCGCGCCAACTCTCCCTCCGTTGAAATGATGAAGTCCAGGTTCCCAAAGCGCACGTGCGAGCCCGAGACCTAGCTGATGTCGTGATTAGCCATCCGAGGCCTGATGTGGACGTCAAGACGCGCAAAAATCCCCTACCTGGCGCGCCAACTGTTGGTGTTTTTAGACCACCGACGAGTAAATTTGTATTTGCGCATCTGGCTCGGATGGTGTGCTCGGAGGACACAAGGGTTTATACTAGTTTGGGCGGAATGTCCCTATGTCCAGTTCACTGCTGCTCATGTTACCGGCACTTGGTTTGCGGTAGGAGTTATAAACAGGCGAGAGATGGAAAGGATCCCAAGTCTCTAGTGGAAGAAGTGAACGGGTGCTGAGAGCTCGATTGCTGCTCAGTCGTGTGCTCGTGTCATGCTCATATTTTATCTCATGATCTGGCCTCCTGTCTCGGATCTAGATCCCCCATCATGGGGCACACTGCCTCCCCTTTTATAGGCGAAGAGAAAGCGCGGGTTACAGCAGAGGAAAAGGAAAAGAACGAGAGAGAGAAGAAGGCTTCTAGGATCGTCGGGTCCTTCTTCTCCTTCATGGGGGTCCTACCAATCCTGTATATGTCAATAGGGATGGCTCCATGTCGTGGCCTTGTTCATCACTACCACCATGCGTAGGCGTCATTTGTCGGTCATGGCGTTCCATTCCGTCTCGGCGGATGTCGTGGTGAACTGACGTGCCTATCAGCGTTCGTACAAGGGTTAGGCAGAACAGCACCGGCACGCCCGATGCTGTTCTTGATGTGAATCCTCAGGTATGGCCCATCATAGCCATGCGTTACATCGAGTCATGCTAGTCTCTTCCCTGGTGTTAGAGTTTTGACCTAAGCCCATACGCTTGGACTTGCAGTGGTTGGCGGTGGTATGGGTCCCCGTCGGGCGAGATGGAGCCCGCGGCCTTAGGGTCAGGCAAGACAGAGCATGAACCCAAGGGATCGAGCGAGACGGAGCTCGCACCCAAGGGTTTGGGCAAGACGGAGCTTTTGCCCTTGGGCGAGATGGAAATCACGCCCTTGGGGTCGGGCGAGATGGAGCCCACAGCCAAGGGGTCGGGCGAGATGGAGCCCGCAGCCTTGGGTGAGACCCCCATGGCCTTAGGGTTGGACGAGACCTTTTAATACGTCTTGCTCCATCCGGGGAAGTCAACGTGGGTGCTAACTTCCTTGCTTTGGGTATCCCTAATATCGATACCCGACAGGACGTCACGACCATCACCGGGTGTGACTCAAAGTAGTGACGCAGCTTCCTCTTGACGATCAAGATGGCGTACAAGAGCTTCTGGATTTGAGGGTAGTGAGTCTTGGAGTCGGACAAGACTTCATTGACAAAGTATACGGGATGCTGCACCTTAAGGGTGTGTCCCTCTTCCTCCCGTTCTACCACCAGGGCAGCGTTGACCGCCTGCGTGGTGGCCGCAATGTAAAGCAGGAGTGGTTCCCCATCGGTTAGCGGGACCAGAATTAGGGCTCTCATCAAGGTTTCTTTGATCTTGTCAAGTGCCTCCTGAGCCTCAGGCGTCCATGCAAATCGGTCGGTTTTCTTCAAAAGCCAGTACAGGGGAGGCCTCATTCACCGAGGCACGAGATAAAAAGGCTAAGTGCAGCGAGGCACCCCGTAACTCGCTACACTCTCTTTAGATTCTAGATCGGGTCCATCCTCATGATGGCTGAGATCTTCTCTAGGTTGGCTTCAATGCCGTGCTCGGAGATGATGAACCCAAGCAACATACCCCTCGGGACCCTGAAAACACATTTATTACGGTTGAGTTTGATGTCATTTCCTAGAGTTTCATGAAGGTTTGCTCTAGGTCTGCTATAAGCTGGTCAGCCTATTTAGACTTGCCCCTCAGGACCCCAAAAATGCATTTCTCATGGTTGAGTTTAATGCCGTTTGCCCAGAGTTTCACAAAGGTTTGCTCTAGGTCTGTTGAGCTAGTTAGCCTATTTAGACTTGACTATGATGTCATCTATGTAAGCCTCAACGGTTCACCCGATGAGGTCCCCAAAACACTTGAGCATACAACACTGGTATGTAGCCCCCATGTTCTTTAGACCGAACGGCATCGTGACGCAGCAGAACGATCTAAGTAGGGTGATAAAAGAAGTCATGAGCTGGTCAGAGTCTTTCATCGTGATCTGATGGTACCCAGAGTATGCATCAAGGAAGCAGAGGGTTTTGCACCCTGAGGTTAAGTTGACTACTTGATCTATATGTGGTAAAGGAAATGGATCCTTTGGACATGCCTTGTTGAGACCCGTGTAGTCAACACACATTCTCTATTTCCCGTTCTTTTTTCAAACAAGGATAGGATTAGCTAACCACTCGGGGTGATACACTTTCTTGATGAATCTGACCGCCAAAAGCTTCGCGATCTCCTCACCGATGGCCCTGCTCTTCTCCTCGTCGAAGCGACATAGGCGCTGCTTTATCGGCTTGGAGCCTGGCCTAATCTTTAAGGCATGCTCGATGACTTCTCTTGAAATGTCTGGCATGTCTGAGGGCTTCCACACGAAGATATCTCAGTTGGCGCGGAGGAAGTCAACGAGCGCGCTTTCCTATTTGGAGGAAAGCGTGGGGCCAACGTGCACCACTTTGCCCTCGGAGCTGCTGGGGTCTATGAGGACCTCCTTGACGCCCTCTACGGGCTCAAAGGATCCAGCCGACCGCTTGTAGTCGGGTGCTTCCTCGGTGGTCCCCTCCTTGATGACCGCGAGCTCCTCGGAGGCGATAATCGCCGAGGCGTGCTCACAGCACTCAACTTTGCACTTGTAAGCGCGCTGGAAAGAGGTGCTAATGGTGATGACTCCACACGGGCCTGGCATCTTAAGCTTCAAGTAGGTGTAGTTGGGGATGGCCATAAACTTCACGTAGCATGGTCGTCCTAGGACGGCATGGGAGGTTTCATGGAACCTAACCACCTCAAAGGTGAGGGTCTCCATCCTATAGTTGGTCGGATCCCCGAAGGTGATGGGCAGGTCGATCTGCCCGACTATCATGGCCTGTTTCTCTAGCACGATGCCATGGAAAGGTGCCTCGATCGATCGGATGTGCAACCGGTCGATGCCCATGGCATCAAGCGTCTCCGCATACATGATGTTGAGGTTGTTGCCTCCATCCATCAGTATCTTGGTGAACCACTTCGTGTCGATGATCGGGTCGACCATGAGCAGATACCTTCCCGGCTACGGGACGCTTTCTGGGTGGTTGGATCAATCGAAGGTGATGGCGGACTCCGACCATCGAAGAAAAGATGGCGCGGCTAGCTCAGCAGCATAGACCTCACGACGCGTGATCTTCTGGCGATGTTTGGAGTCGTAGGCCATTGTCCCACCGAAGATCATGAGGTAGCCATCTAGGGTCAGAAAGCCGCCATCCTTCCCCTTGACGTCGTTCACCACCTGCTCAGGCTTCTTTCTTTGGTTCCCCTTGTCGGAGCCAGCGGGCAGGAACCGCTTCATGAGAGCGCAGTCCTTGTATAGATGCTTAATGGGGAAGGCGTGGTTTGGGCATGGCCCCTCGAGCAGCTTCTCGAAGTGGTCGGGAGCATTCTTGGCAGGCGCCCGGCCACCTTTTCGCTCGATAGTGGCCATGAGTGAGCCCCCATGCCGCTGCTTGTTCTTCTTTTTGCTAGGGCAGTTGGAGGTGCCTTCGCTGGTGTCCTCGTCCCCGCCTTGCTTTGCCCTTGGAGCGGTCAAAAATCGCTCCGACCACCTCCTCGCCTGAGACATGGCTGGTCGAGATGTCGAGGAGCTCCTTGGTGGTCCGGGGGCCCTTGTGTCCTAGTTTGTGGACTAGAGACTCGCAGGTGGTCCCGGATAGGAAGGCTCTGAAGACATCGGCGTCGGCGACATCAGGCAACTCATTGCATTGCCTGGAGAAGCATCGGATATACTCGCGAAGAGTCTCTCCAGACTTCTGTTAGCAATTTTTTAGATCCTAGGGGTTCCCAGGGCATGTGTAGGTGCCCTGGAAGTTTCCCACAAAGATCACCCTTAAGTCCGCCTAACTTTGAATTCGGTTGGGTCGAAGGTGCTCCAGCCATGTTCGCGCCGAATTGGCTAGGAACAAGGGGAGGTTATGGATAATGAAGTAATCACTATCCGCGCCGCCGGCTTGATAAGCAAGCCGGTAGTCCTCGAGCCACAGGCTAGGTTTTGTTTCCTCGGAGTACTTCAGGACATTGGTCGGCGGTCGATACCGCAGTGGGAAAGCCGCGTTGAGGATGTGCCCGCCGAAAGCCTAGGGCCCCAGCAGGTCGGGGCTCGAGCTCTAGTCTTCACTGCTATCATAGCATTCGTCACGATGAGGATGGTAGCCGCGGCCAGCCCCCTCTCTCTTGTCCCCCCGTCCGCGCCTACGGGCGTCCAGGGAGTTACGTGTGTCACGGTTGGGGCCGAGACGCTCATGCACCAGGACCTTGGCGAGCCCCCACCGTCGCGTGGCGCCTGGTGGACGGATACGTCCTGGCCATGTCGTCCTAAAGACACGCGCTAACTGGCATCGAGCTCGCATCGCCGAGACAGCGAGCTTTCCGCCTGCTGCACCGCTGCGCACTCGAGTAGCGTGTGGATCTCGCGATGGGCCCAACGGTCTTCAGGTGTCGTGGGCTCTAGGTGCCCTCGGAGCAAGGCTACCGTGGCAGCTATGTTCTGGCTTGCCCAGGTGAAGTGCAGGAGGCCTCCGTCGTCTTGGATGATCCTCCGATTTGTGTCGCGAGCGATGGCGTGTGCACAGCCACCGTCTCCATGGCGTTCGATCTCATGCTCGAGCTTCTCACGCTCCTACTCTAGCTGGAGTCATGCATCCTCGATCTCCTTGTGTCGCGCCCTCAGCTGCTCTACTCGCAGGCGAGGCGGGGCCCCTACATCTCCCTCAACATCGTTGTCGGGGTCATTCACAGGAGCAGCCCCTCCCTCGTGGACGCTTTCAACATGCCCCTCGGGGGTGTCAGCCATGAAGCATTCTCACAAGGGTTGATGGCTTCCCCTGCTGGAGTCAGAGTCAGAGGTCGACTCTGAGTCTCCCACGAGAAGGTCGTGGAAAGATTCCACGACGTAGTCCGTCATACCCATGAATTCATTATCCATGGGAAACGGGTGCGTGCACTGTGCCGTGAGGTGACTAATGGTCCTTGCGGCGTTGCGCAGACCGAACGAGAACGCTGTCGGGACATCCTAGGTGAGATATTCCGAGGAGAGTGGTTCTCCTCTAGTAAGCTGTGTCATGACGTTGGTGAACTAGAAGGTGAGGCGGCGTAGGTCCTCCCAGGACGGTTGGGGTCCCAGGAAGGCACCGAGCTGGCGCTCCAGCCTCTCGTAGTCGAAGCCGAGGAGCTGGTCGCTCCCGGGGACATGGGCCTCGAGACATGTAGCTGCAGCTCCTCGAGGGCCTCGATGGTTGTGTCGAGGCCAGTGGAGCAAAGAGGTTGGATGAGGGCGAGAGCCCACGCCAGCTCTCCCTCCGTGGTGACGAAGAAATCCAGGCTCCTGAAGCGCACGTGCGCGCCCGGGACCCAACTCACGCTGTGGCTAGCCATCCATGGCCTGTTGTGGACGATGAGATGTACAAAAGGCCCCTACCTGGTGTGCCAACTATCGGTGTTTCGGATCATCGGCTAGTAAATTTTGTGATTTGCGCGTGTGACCCTTATGGCTGTGCTTGGAGGACACAAGGGTTTATACTGGTTCGGACGAAATATTCCTACGTCCAGTTTGAGGCTGCTCATGTTACCAGCATTGTTTGTAGTAGAGGTTACAAACGGGCGAGAGATGGAGAAGGTCTCAAGTCTCTGATGGAAGGATCGAATGGAGTTGAGTCTAGTTGAACTCAGTTCCTTTCAGCGTTGAGCCGTTGTGTGCAGGAGTGTAGGCGTCTGAGTGTCTTAGCGTGTTTTTTGCTCTGCCCTTCATGGGACGTCCAGCTTCCCCTTTTATAGATGAAGGGGAAGGCGCAAGTTACACGAGAGAAAGAGAGAGTGAGAGAGAGAGAGAAAAGCGAGGAGGAAGAAGGCCTCCGGGGTCGTGGCGCCCATCATCCCCTTTACGTGGGTCCCGTCAGTCCTGTAGATGATGACGGGGATGGCTTCACGTCGTGGCCCTGTTCATCACTGGCGCTGTACATGGGCGTCGTCAGCTGGTCATGGCACTCCATTCTGTCCTGGCAAGCAGCATGGTGAGCAGATATCCTCGTCGAAAGCCATACAGGGATTAGGTAGCATAGCATCGGCACGCCCGACACTGTTGGTGACGTGAGTCTTCAGGTACGGCCCGTCGTGGCCACGGGTCACGTCAAGACACGTCCGCTCCCATTCTGGCGTCAGAAGTTTGACCCTGGATTCGTACTCTTAGACTTGTAGTGGTTGGGGGCGGTGCGGACTCCCGTCGGGCGAGGCGGAATCCCCTCTCGAGGGGTCGGGCGAGGAGAAGCCCACGTCCTCGGGGTCGGACGAGGCGGAGCCCTCGCACGAGGGGTCGAGCGAGGCGGAGCCCGCGCTCTCGGGATCGGGCAAGGCGGATCCCGCGCCTTCGGGGTCGAGCGAGGCGGAGCCCTCGCCCGAGGGGTCGAGCGAGGCGGATCCCGCGCCCTCAGTGGTCGAACGTGACGGGGCTCTCGCTCGAGGGGTCGGGTGAGACGGAGCCCGCGCCCTCGAGGTCGGGTGACCCAGATCCCGCGCCCTCGAGGTCGGACGAGACAGAACCCGTCCCCTCGGGGCCGGGCGAGGCCAAGACACGCTCTTGACCATCCAAGGGAGTTAGCGTTCGCGGCCATCAGCTTCCTTCTTCCGGATATCCCGAATCCTGATACCCGACACTGCTGCACCAATAGGGTTGCGCGAAAGGTAGCATTGCCAAGCAGGCAGCCATCGTGGGTTTGACAACAACGCTGGCAGGCATGCTGGCTTAGGCTATCTCCAACAGGAGACCCATTGCGGAATCCAACCCAAAATAGGTTTCCAACATAATACCTATAGCCTCCAACAGAGTATTTATATGAAAGACCAATTTTAGGTGATAGGAGAGGCATACTCTCTCCTGGAGACCCATTTGCTGAAAGGGTTGTCTTTTGGATCTTGGAGAATACCAAAAATAGATATTAAACCCTTTGCATTTAGCGCTATCAAAGGACGGATGCGTCTTGTATTTTGGGTCACGGTTATTGAAGACAGTCGTAGCACAACAGTGCGTTTTTGTCATGCCAAGCTCCGGAGAGCAGTCAAAGGAGTTAGTTTTTTTTTGTTCCGCAAAAAAAAAGAGTTAGTTTTTTTAAGATGGGTTAAAAATAAAATACTATTTAAAAAAGATTAAAAAAAATCTCCCTAGCGGTGCATTTATGCAAAAAGAACCTGGATACATAAGCAGCACCCACTTCTGCCAACCAGTAGTTTACACAATTACACTTCACACTCCGCGGAGTACAGCCATACAGTTGGTCACAGAAGCAAGTGATCACCCCTTTCCCCCATCATACAAGGGGTCATGTGCACTTGGCGCTTCACCATCACAGCCATTAAGGGTGTGTCTAGTTTGAGAAATCACTCCACCCTAGATCATGAATCCATTTCTCAAATTTAGCAGAACAACTCCATTTGTCATATTAGTACTAATTATTACTAGCTTGTGAAGAATGAGGTGATAATACATCAACCTATTATATTCCACAAACCAAACAAAAAAAAAAGAGAAATGAGTAGGACTACACATTCCTCAAATCAATCAGACCATGTTTTTCTCAATGGTACGTGGGAATTACAACCTAAAGATACAGCGCTAATCACCTAATCACACCTGTTTTGTACAAAGAAATAGTGTAATAGTGCTCAGTGCAGCACAGGCGTCAGATGGGATGAATTGCAAATCATTCTGAAGGTAGGTGCAACCCACGAGCTGTACACAGGTCCAGGGCTCTCCCAGCTGCTGTAAGTTGGGGCACTAGCAGGAAATCCTTTCACCATCAGATCAACCGCCTACAAAATGTATGGCATCCCACTAGTATTCTAAACTACAAATTGGGAACTTGCGGTTTGTGATTTCTGTTGTCATTGCATCATCAATGGTGATGCCATTTGCGGGATCTTGCAATTTGTGATCACTGATGTCTTTGTGTCAACAATGGCAATACTTGTTCTCGTCCAATTTAGAGCTCCACGTGCCAGATATGTTTTTTGAGAGATGAGTAGCTTGCATGCATTGGAGATTTGAGATTGACAGGCTGGACACACTTGGATGTAGGTAGTTTTGAGCTGACTGATTGTGTGGATCAGCTGACAACCTCGAGTGTATCCTTGAAGACCGCATGGCTATGGCTGACAGTATCCTTTTGGGGTGAAATGTCTGTGACACCCTTCAATAATCTGATTACTTCGCTGCAGCCATCGACATAGTAGTTTGCTTTGCTGGCCTTCGGGCCAACGGAACAGGCAAATACTTCTGGAATGGCAGGCTCAGAAAGAGAGGTAGCTTTATTGATGCTCTCAAACATGTCCTCATCCGATCGATCGTTTCCGATGCACATCAAAAGATCCGGTACATCCCCTTTACTGACCAAGGTCCGAATGATCTTGTCCACAGAAATCCCCTTGTTAACTCCCTGTGTCCATGAATACATACATTTGAAGCCTCAACAAACATCTAGATGATAAAATGCAACAAAAAGTAGTGAAATATCAGATACTGTACAAACCTGAGGTTTAACTTCTACAATCTGATGGCCACGCCTCACGACAACAGGTTCATTTGATAGGACTCGCTCCAGATGACCCACTAGCTCCTTTGCCTGGCACGAGCCAAAGTCATGATCTGTATTCTGATAGTGCCATACCAGAGCGCTCTCTTTTTGCTCTATGAAAGACCCATCAGTTGTTTCCATATATAAATGCATGATAGGCTCCGCAATGAGTTTCCATTCAGAATGAAGACCTGACAAACTTGTCTCCCATTCAGCTGCTTTGTTCCATCTGCGAGAAAAAACATGGTTAATCAAACATGGGTGAAAGGAAATCACATAATTGTGTATCAACAAAAGATTCTTTACCTGATAAAGTAACCATGTTCAGCAGCAATACCAAGGTTCTCGCATGAAACAAACCACTCACTTAGGGAATCTCTTCCTCGTCCGCTGACTATAAATACAGTGTTCTTCATATCATTGCACAGGCTGTTAAGGATAGAAATAAGTTCGGCACTTGGAGATTTGTTGTGCGATGTCTGCGGCACAAGGGTCCCATCATAGTCCAGAAATATCATCCTCCTGTTAGCCTTCTTATAAGACGAGGTTAGGTGTTCTAGAGACAGTCTTCTAAACCCAGGTGAAAGAGCAATAACTCTAAAATTTAAACCAAACCCAGTTGTCCAACATCTTTGGCTATATTGCTCTCTGCATGCTCTCTCCAGATCCTGGTCAAAGCTGCGTGCCCAGTAAGCAACATCGTGAGACCTGACATAGCGATAGTGCTTTTCATGGCGCAGATTCTTCTCATACTGTGTCAGATCTGTTGCACTGTATAATGCATCAGCCACATCTTCCATACTCCAAGGATTTACCCTGAAAGCTCCACTAAGAGATGGAGAGCAACCCACAAATTCAGACACAATAAGTGTGCTTGTGTGAGATGAGCTCTTATTAACACCTCTGAGCTTATCAATCTCCTCATTTCCCTGCCTGCATACAGTGTACTCATACGGTATCAAATTCATGCCATCCCTCACAGCATTTACGATACAACAGTCAGATGCAGCATAAAATGCAATCTTTTCATAGAAAGGTATTGAATAGTCAATGAGGACAACAGGCTTGTAATTAGCAGAACCATATTTATCATTTATCCTTTGGGCTACGGATACAGCTTCGTATTTCGCTTCCTCGACGTCTTTTCTGATGCTTCTTGCAGGATTAACAATCTGTACAAGGACAACCTTCCCTCGAAGCTTAGGTGTTCTTTCCAGAAGAAGCTCCAAGCCAAGCAATTTTAGACTGATACCTTTAAAGATGTCCATGTCATCTACACCTAAGATTACCATCTTGCCACTATATCTACTCTCAATTTCTTGAACTTTGTTAATTGTAGCAGGCAACTTCAATGTGGACTCAAGCCGGCCAACATGTACACCTGCAGCAAGAATCTTGAGGCTCACTGTTCGGCCGAAGTACTCTATACCTATGTGGCCACGTTTTGACTCATAATTAAGGCCTAACAGCCTGCTGCAACATGAAAGGAAGTGGCGGGCATAGTTGAAAGTTTGAAAGCCAATGAGGTCAGCATTAAGAAGTGATTTTAGAATTTCATCCCGCACTGGCAGTGTCCTATAGATCTCAGACGAGGGAAATGGGCTGTGGAGGAAGAAACCAACTTTGATCCGGTGCAGTTTCTTTCTTAAAAAGGTTGGGATAAGCATGAGGTGATAATCATGTACCCACACACAATCATCATCCGAATTGACTGCCTCCACAACTTTGTCAGCAAAAATTTTGTTGGCCCGCACATAGGCTTGAAAAAGGGAGCGATCAAAGAGCTCACCTTTGTCATGACAAACAGGAAGCATATAATGGAAAAGTGGCCATAGGTGCTGTTTGCAGAATATGTGATAGAATTGCTGCTGGAGGTCAGCTGGGAGAAAGGTAGGTATGCATCTGTGTTCCTTGAAGAGCTTCTGAGAAACTCGATCTTGCTCACTAGGATCAACTTGAACATTCAAGCTACCCACATAAATAACTTCATTATCAATTGGAAAACCATCTTTAAGTTGAACAAGAAGTTGATTATCATCCATGGCAAAGGACCATTCTCCGGTAGCTTCGTTTTTTGCACAGATCATAGGAAGGAAATTTGCAACAATAATTTTTCTCTTAGAAAAAATAGGCGTAGAACCAACCGAGTTGCCATCATTACTACTTTCCCAATCAGGGTCAGATATGATGCCAGGAGAGGTCACCACACGAGGAAGAGATCTTAAAGGTTGTTGGAACACATCTTCACAACACATATCTAGCAGATTTGTGTACGACTTTAGAACCATGATTTCTGCAAAGAGACACCAAAAATACTAATAGTTAGACCTTTACAGCCAACAAAATACTGCCTACATATAAACAAAAAACTCGACCCATGGGGATAGAAAAATATCACCTACATATGTGTGTGCATTACATGGGCACAAACTCTGATAAGAACATACGAACATTCTAGCACACACTTTTGTTTCCTTAAACATAAAAATATTGTCACTCAATTGATGGACCATCATGACAACAAAAATACACCATTTGAATATTTTGAAACCATCTGAAAAATAAAAATTGCTTGCCAAGATACACTCAAGGACAAAACTGATGTTAGCTACATTCAAGTGTTCACAGCACAGAGGCAATCTCAAAGACTGCCTATAACAATAAATCCAAAGGAAACATCGATAAAATGATTCAATCTGACTCTATCAGTATTCTGGGTCGAGTAGAAAAGGGATATATGAAGTTCAAGACCTTGCTAAACCTGGCATGGCCCTATTATCTATGGAGCTTTAGAGCATCTCCACCAGTTCCCCAATAATCTATCCCCAATATATATGTATTGGGGTAGCCCAATATTATTTTTGTGAATATTGGGGGAGTTGCTGCAGCAGTTCCCCAATATATCTCCCCCAATACCCATATGAAAGGTGAGTCCCACAGGAGTGTAGAAGAAAAGATGGTTGAAAAGTGGTAGTTGGGGTCGTCCCCGTGCTATTGGGGGAGATATAACTCCCCCTTTATTTGAGGGGAGATGAAAGAAATATTGGTGACCACCAAAAAAAGGGAGAGGTCTTGGGGAACTGCTAGAGCAAGAAAAAGCACAGTTATCCCTAATATGACAGTTTTATGGGGATAGGGGGAGGTATTGGGGACAATAGTAAATAACAAACTCTTTCCTGCTCCCTCAACCTAAATTCACTCCCGTCATGCTAGGCCTCAGCTGCCAGTACATTGTATCTAAACACACTGGCAAATTGATCCAAGTAGCTAAAGATCTTTCATCCGACATCTCCGGGCGAACGGTTAGGAAACACTACAGAGCCTGGGTCAAAATCCCATTTAACAAACAAGGTGTCAAGAGGTGAACTCTTTAACTCCCTTCCTGCAAAATGATAGCGGATGTGGCATCCAAATGAAGGAGGATAAAGTCAAATTTGCTTTGTGGGAGGCACGGAATGTAGCATAATCCTCGCCAAGCAGTTATCCAGGTCAATTGATAAAGTTGAAGGAAAAAATTTTGTAACTAACTACTACTTATTTGCAGCTATCATGACCTGGCCTGAGCTGATACACAATATTCGCTCTTGATTTGCTTTAACTAACTGTGGATGAATAATTAACACGCAAGAATTAATTATAATAGAGCACCCACAATAAAGATCTATTTCGAAAAACAAACAAGAGCACAGCAGGACAAAAGCTTCGTTGGGTATGCAGTTGCTACAGTATAATATTTTGCTAAAGGCAAAACATGAACGACCTAGAGGCATGTAAACATAATATTTTGCTCCAGGGCGTACAGACAAAGCACACAAAGATAGAAAATTTAATACTAATGTTACACCCTAGATCCATGATGAGCTCCCCAAAGTTCCATGATGAACCACATCTACCTTGAGGACCACAACATCCAATCCAACCATCATTTAAGAAAATGGACCACACTCTCTTATCAATATAACACAAAAGGACAGATTGGAGGACCACAGCATGATGCAAACAATACTTGAACAAATCATTTCCCTCTCACCAGTCACGGATATTAGCATACAACTACATCGTCATACCACCTTCGCTAATGTAATGTATCTACCTGCAATGCCTGACATGCCAATCAGGACATGTCATCATGCCAGCTGACCTGGCTCATACTGAAACTTGAACGCCTGTTTGGTGAGATATGTCCTACTACAAGTCTACAACATAGTGATACAGATAAGGCAAGTTAATCAGAACAAGAGGAACCATGAACTATGCATGATCATCCTATTTGGCAATAGCATGTCAAATGCAACTAACATTACCTTTAATACAAGTAATATATACATTTTTTGAAACGTACAACTAATATATTCTATACATCCAAAATCCAATCTACTGTAAGTTCTCTTATAATCTCCTACAGAAGAACGACTGTTGCCCAAGATAATACCATCATGCATGGATATCAGGATATGGTGACAAAACTCATACAGCAAGAAGGCAATGAAATTATTGGGGGAAAAAAATTCTCCCATGTGTTATAGCTTGAAGATTAATTTGCTGAGGGGACAGGACCTGATGCTGCCTAAAAATGGTGAGACCACGATTTAAACATAACAGGCATCATGTGAGGCATCGGTTAGATCAGCAAGCAGGCATGCACCGCTTTATTGGGAATTTTGAGGTCTAGAGGAAAGACAATAACTATATGGTCTTGCTACGACACTAATCTTTGTGGCTTTAGAGCATAACTGTGTCTACAAACGAAGTCTGCAGTTTCATTTGCCTTCTTGTCCATAATTCATAGGCTCCCCAATTTCCTCCAAGAACAATAGATCGCGTAAGACCTCCAAATCAATCAGAATCTAGCCCCAAATATCGCTCTTTCCTAATTCGAGAACAAAACTAGCCTTTTTCGAACCTACGAAGTCAAGAACCGACGGCCAAGAGCACTGTCGAACGGGTCAATGAACATACGGATCAAGGAGGAGTGGAAGCATTTCTTACCACAGCGACGAATTGAGCCGCTCCCCAAATCGAAATGTCAGTTTCTTGGCACCAAGCCCCTTCTCCTCTGTACCCAGCACAGGCAAACCTAAAGCGGGAGAAAGAGAGAGCGAGAGGCAACAAGAAGAGGACTGCTGGAGAGTGGAGACGGCTGGGAGTGGGCAAAGGGATGAACGGAAATGTGTGTGGAGGTTTGCGGATTCGGAGGAGGTTCCCTTTTGGAAGATCGCAACGGGTCCTCTCGGACTATTCTGCCGGATCTAGGCGAACGCCACTGCGGTCTGCGGATAAGATCGCGCTTTTCTCCTATTGCTGAGATTATTATATTTTTCACGTCTTCGTTTTCGCTTTGTGCATACTATTCTAGACAAGTTTTAGGTCACATTCTTGGAGCTTGCAGGTGTTTTGGCTAGTAATCTCCGTGCTAATGCTAATTATAAAATGATGTATTTGCTTTCAAATTGAAGGGCCAGTCTTGGTCATGGATTCGATCGACGCCAGCCTGACTTTTTTAGGATTATGTTTCATTTTCAATGTTTTATGTGAAGACTGGGCACGGAGCTAGTTTTTGTGTTTATCTGATGAATTCTCTATGCTGGGTTGCTCTCCTGGGAGATACAGGAGATTTGTTGCAGATGAGGCAATTTGTTTATGATGCGCTAGCCTACGCTAATTGACCTTGTATTTGTTCTTTTAAAAAAATGTTGGTTGGATGGAGAAATTTTACAAGCTTTGTATCACTGGTTTCTTTTTGTCTGTAGTGGGAAGATAAGATTCTTGACAAGAAGAACAAGCATTCCCTACTAGCTAGTAGCCCCCACCGTCCCTAAAAAGTGGAATGGAGGGAGTATATATATTTTTCTTTTCTAATAGTATTACTTATATCCCAAAATAATCAATCCCTACAGTCACTCTAAGTCAAAAAAAAACATATTAAGCTTGTTATAAAAAAAATATCTATGGAAATATGGTCCCGTTCGCTTGGAGGAATCTGGATGAATTTGAATGAATCTAGAGGAATTTGTGAGAGAAAAACATTATTTGGAGGAATCTGGATGAATTTGAATGAATCTAGAGGAATTTGTGAGAGAAAAACATTATTCCGGATGAAAAAAGAAGCGGATCAAGCCGGATTTAAGGACACGCGAACGGAGCCTATATTTGATGATGTCTCTAGTTTTCAAATAGTTTAAGATAGAAACTCTAGAAATTGATTTATTTTTGGAATAAGAGAATAGTTTCTTCTTAGATAGATTATTATCAAGAAGAAAGAAAACACCTCTGAACTTTGATTTGCAACATGGCCACTACAGCTACACGCCTAAATGTGACATGGATCATGGGTGCTGGTATCTTTTTTTTCTTCTTTTTTTTTAACGTAACGGGTGCTGGTGTCTGATTCAGGTGTTGGAGTAATTAGCAATCGCTGGACCTAGTGAGTGTTTTTTTAAGTACTGTAGATAGGTAGAACAGCCTTTGGGCGCCCTTCTCACATGATTCTTTCGTTTTCATACGGGATATGTGCGAGACCTTGAAGTCGATCATGCGTTTCCGGCCGGTCAAGGAGGATTATATATATCTCCTCCTGCAACCATGCATCATCTGAACTTCTGAATTTCTGAATGTAGGGGCTACCATATGTGTCGATCATTTCAAGCTATCTTATTGGGAGCATTCCTGCTTGTTTATCTTATCCTCAAGTGCCAAAGATGGTTGTCTAGTTGGACACTACAACTGGAATGGAAAAAAAATATCAAAAGATCACCATCACCGGCACTTAACAGCGACATCGATCTAGCTTTTGGAAGACGGCAAAGCGACATCTAACGTTGTGCGTCACCGGCATTTAGTAGAAAAATACGGTATATGCAGATATGCTCTTCTATATTATATATTATATATTATTCCATGGTGCGGTTTTCGACACGTATGCGAGATTTGGGCCACGTTTGGATCTTTATATGGTAACTTTGCCTAACAAAACTACATACATCATGTACTGTACTACTTCTATGTATGTTTCTATACTTCTCTTTCCAATTAGCTTTACTTTTCACAAGGTGAGTAAGCACTTGGTTGTTTTGGAGGTTGGCTTTGCCACACTGGCAAGCTAAATTTTGTCTTACTTGCGCAAGTGTATTAATTAAAGGAACTAGTAAGATTGGGCAGGCAGATGAAACATGACCTTAAGTTAGAATTATCTGGATCCATGGACTCTTTGTCTCTAGGTTAACGGATCCATAGGCTCTGCAGAGCACAAATCCTTCTGTGCTTCCCTTGTAGCCTTGTTAAAACACACAAAAGACAGCTCTCCTTTTGCTTGCAAATTTTGAGTAGTTTACTTGGCCTTGGTGAATCAGAGGATGAATTTGGATGTTAGTCGTCATTGTTGAAACCTGTTCAAGATATTAAACATAGCATCCATTGTATCGAGGATTATTCTGCATTGAGATACTAGCTAAACACAAGCTGTTAGCGTATACTCTAATGGATATTTTGTCTCGAACAAACAAAGGCCCTGTTCGGCTTGCTGAAACTTGGCTGAATTGGCTGAAAAACACTGTTCTGGCTGAATTGTTGTGAGAGAAAAACGTTGTTTCGGCTGAAAAAACAAGGTGAATAGTGTGGATTATAAGGTAAGTCGTAAACTTCTAATCACATCCAGCTTGTCTGTAGTGATGCTGGCATTTGTCTCTTCCAAGTCGCCACTTAACGGATTTAGATAACTGCGGTTTATCAAATAAATTTACAGTAACAACATGGTGAAACCTTTGAAACATTGTGTAAGCTGGCACTACTGGCAGTGGGGATGAATCATTCGGATAACTATATCTCGGGTACTGACTGCTATGGATATGGAATCTTGCTTCCAATCAGATAAATTATGCAGTCGGATATTCTGATGCGTCAATACAAGATGCCTGAAGATGTACTAGTTTTCATAGATCCATTGTAAATGGAGAGCATCGAAACAATCTTAGCTCTTAAAAGTAAAGAATGCGTAGCGAGACCAACCTCGGCCCCCGGCTCGACTGTACTCCCAATTCAGTGTCGGATAATTGGGCACGTAGCACTGTGTGATTGCTGTCACCGGGGACAGCATTATTAGAAAGAGTCCCAGCACAACACTCAATCAAACCTTAAACAGCATGACATGATGGCAGAAAATTCCGCTGAAAATAACACCTGAACTGAAATGGCCAGACCGTTCCCAGTTCTCTCTGTTCTTCAGAGTTCAGAAAATCATACTCCATGATGGTACATGGAGCATGCATTCAAGAAATGGAGGTAGACAAGCCATAGTCATCTGGTGCGTCATGTCGTGGATTTCTTGGCCACAACCACAATACGTGACCTCTACCTTCTTCTACTAAGTTCCATGTACAGTGTCTATCTCCTCGGAGAAGCAAAGGTGCATTGTCTTCTCCAGATTGCTAGGGCCTAAACCCAGAAGTCAACTGCACCTCTACGTTTATGTGTATTTCATGGTGACTATGTACATGATTAAACTAAACTATCTGATCTTATTGTTTGGCAACTATAAACTATCTGATCTTATTGTTTGACAAATATGCTGTTCTTTGAAACATTTCTGTTTCTACTCCTATAGCAACATTCTGATAATTCAGAGGCACGTGACAAAATTTGAGTAGTACTAACTTCTAAGTATGAGGCTGTCTAGGATGGATAATTGGCTTCATGAACAGCTGCACAAAGCGTAAATGCAGCCTGAGAGGCACATGACCTGATCTAAAACTACCTAGAACTCTAAGGAGTGCTGCTGCCATCAATCATTGGGACATTCTTCTGATAGCAAAATAAAGCTCATGTAACCTGAAAACCTCAAAGGATAATGCTCGACAGAGGCAGATCCACATCGGCTGTTAAACTTTGGTGCCGTGCGTCCACCGTCAATCATTATCAGACTTTGTTATCCGGTTCTAACATGGAATAGCAGGGGCAATCATATATCACAAAACATTGGACCTGGCACAAGTGTTTTTCCACACTTATTAAGCTCCATCCTATCAACTTGAGTGTTGATAGCGAACCAATGCAACTAGTACGCTATTCTCCGTTCAGAGCCACAAACCACACATCCCATGACAGGCAACTCTCAAGCTCATCCTTTCATGTACTGGAAGACAGCATGCTCACTAGAACATCTTTTAGCAGCATAATATAATCTCAATAATATGCCGTGCTTCTTATAATCACAAGTAATACATAAAAATGAAGTAGACAAAGAATTATGTACAACTTAGCATGTGGGGGAGCCAGGCCCGATATTTGGCATTTGCCCCCACTGCATTATTTGAAGGGGCAACAAATGCAAGGAGCATTTGCATACATACCTGTTCATACAGATACAGTTTCCACAGATATCATACAAACAACTGAAGGCATGCCCATCAAAGGGCGAAATGAATGACAAATCGAACACATACAGCCATTTCTGTGACTAAAATTCCAAGCAGATGGCCAGAGGCAGCAATGAATTTAATCAGTACCGCAGTACAATCCCTAAACTACTAGCTGGTGCAGCACCCCATACAAGATTCGTGGTTCAGTCTTGTGACGTAACTGTAGCAGAGTCCCAATCAAACCATGTACGTCATACCAACACGCATGATGTTCGAATGGGGGACCTTCAGGGTTGCAGTGCCAGCCCTGCAGTTCCTCCTGAGGAATGCATAGAAATAGTTAATGACAAACTTCTTCGTGAAGACCGACTCCTTCCTTGCCCTCACATCTCCGTGTGCTAGGAGATACGTAAACCCAGATGCCATGGCTTCTCTCAGAGCTGCCAGCTCATACTCTAAACCAGGATCTTCTTCTGCAGACATGGAGCTGGAGGGAAGCACAGGATCGCTACCATCTGTGGTGACCATTCTGTTGTTATCACCTGATCTCTGATCAGAAAGCAGTGGAGTTTGCAGATCCCCATCACAAGCAGGAGACTGAGGCACCTCAGATACAACAGATATGTCATCACGCTCTGCCTCCATTGTGCTTGCCTCGAACGCAATTTCCTGGGCTTCCCTCCTAAGAAATTTTTCAAGGCTCTCTGCCAAAAGTTGCTCAAAGAAGCCATGATCTTCTTTCCTAATATCCTTATAACCATAGCGTGCAACACAGCGGAACATGTGATAGTCCTTCTGGCCAACCCTTCGGAACAAGAACCTTTCTTCAAGAGCGACATACGGGACAGGAACATACTTGATGCAAACAAAGACAAGCGTAGAGTGCATCGCTGGAAGTGTGACTAATAGTTGGCCAAAGATCGATGGGATTCCCTGGACCAGCTCATTGTACACAAGTCCAATGCCTGGAACTCTTACAGTGCCAAGTGTGGCTCCCAGATCAAGAATGAAGTCCAGGGATATCTTGCCACGCATCTCACTCTGGTACTTCAGCACACTTCCGTAGTTCCATGTGTACATTATGCAGAGAAACAGTGATGAGAAAGCTAGCGGTAACCACCCTCCTTCTTGTATCTTTGACAGAACGGCAGTTAAGTAAACAAACTCTACTGCACCAAAAAGAATAGGGAAGCATAACACAAGGAACAAGTTGGTTTGCCATATAAGAAGCATCACCAAAGTCACCAGTGCAGTGCTAACCATCATGACGCCAACTTCAGCAATGCCTGCAAGTTCAAAGAATAAAAACGGTATTAGATGCAAATGAGACGTTTGTTTCCTGAAATAAAATAGAAAACTACAGGATTCTTTCAACACATACACAAATCTCTGTAGCAGAATATAGCTGAATTTTTTTCTCTCAAAACGCAGGAGAGCTGCGCATCATTATATTAAGAAGATGAAAAAAGGGACAAGAGCCCAAACAACACAACAACACAAAACTCAAAAACCACAAACAGGCCTGCCTAACCATAAACTGATTATAATGAAATATAGTAAATGTAATGGGCAGTTCCTGTGGGGATTAATATTTTTTTTTAACGCAATGGCAAGAGCTCTGCCTTTCAATTAAGATGTGGAAAAGAAAGTTTATGTACAAGACAAGGGCACTCGAGGTTAGGGATTCAAACTCCCAGAAGCATGCCAAATAGGGAAACGCACGGCCCAAAATGGTTGGGGGCAAACACTACACATAATCGAGTGCTCTCTTCCTTTGCTCTATGTCTTCTTTTATCCTTGCAGCCATCTACGGTACCGTCTCTATCTTGTTGTCGAAGATTCTCCTATTTCTCTCTTTCCAGATGTTCCAGAAGGTGTAGATCACCACCCCGTTAAGCCGCCTACGCTCGGATCTTGGTACTTTCGTTGCCACCTCTTCCCACCATGATTTCATATCGGTGGGGTTCACCTGGGGTTGCTGCTGAAGCTGAGTGAAGTTCTCCCACGAGAGGATCTGATCCCAAACCGCCTTTGCGAAGGGGCAACATAGGCATAGGTGGAGGCTGGTCTCTAAAGGGCCATTGCATAGCATGCATTGCTGATGGTGTGGCCACCCTCTCCTCTGTAGGTTTTGCGCCGTTAGAATTTTATCCTGCACTAAGATCCAGGCAAAGATCTTGCATCTATTTTCCACTTGCGCTTTCCAGATGCACTATGTACGAAAGGGGACGATCGAGCCTCTGAACTGTATTCTGTAGGCCGAATGGGTGGAGTAGTTCCCATCACTGGTCCACCGCCAGATGACGGTGTCCTGGACGCCCTGCTGTAGGTGCACATCCTGTATCCGTATCCAAAGGGACAGAAACTCCTCCATGTGGACAGCCGAGGTGATTTTCCTTCCTAGCTTGTGCATCCAATTGTTGTTCCGGAGCTCCTGTTGCACCGTTCGGTTTTTCCTTGAAACTAGGCGAAACAAGTTCAGTGCGAGGTACCTAGGAGCTTGTCCATCGAGCCAATTGTGGTGCCAAAACCTAGTCTTTGCACCGTCCCCCAAAGTTATAATGATTGAGGAGTTGAAGAGTAGACGATCATCGTCAGAACAAGGAAGCTCAAAGCCGTTCCAAGACTTGGAGTCGTCCACCCATTCCTGCCAAAGCCATCGTAACCGGAGGGCTCTCCCGAATCTATCAAGGTCGGGGACGCCTAGACCACCCAGTTCTTTTGGCCTGGTAACTGTTGGCCAGTTGACAAGACAGTGTCCGTCATTGGCGTTCTCCTCCCCCTTCCACAGGAACGATCTCCTGATTTTGTCAATCTTTTTCTTGGCCCATGCAGCTAGAGGAAACACCGTGAGGTGGTAGGTTGGCATGGCGGAGAGGACCGATGTTACTAGGGTGAGGCGTCCCGCTCTGTTAAGCCATCTTCCTTTCCACTTGGGTAACCTCTGGCCGATACGATCTATGAGAGGTTGCACGTGGATCTTTTGCAGTGATCTGATGTGTAGTTGCAGCCCCAAGTACTTGAATGGGAAGCTCCCTCTAGAACCGGTGAAAGGAGAGAGGACTTGGTCTAGATCAATGTCTGCGCAGCTGATTGGGTGCACCGAGCTCTTTTGAAGGTTGATGTGTAGTCCCGAGAAAGAGCCAAAAGCGTGTAGGATGGTTTTAACGGCCTCGACGTCGTCTTTTGTGGGGCTGATGAAAATGGCAGCATCATCCGCATACATGGAGGTTCTCCATTTTGCAGCCGTGATTGGTAAGGGGGTGAGTATCCCATGGTCGGTTGCCCGGTCAAGCAAACGTTGAAGCGGGTCCATAGCAAGGATGTACGTAGAAGGATAGAGATCCATTCACGCCATCGCTGTCCGAAGCCCAGAGCTTGCAGAGTCTCAGGTACCCCCAATGAACCGTATCAAAGGCTTTGTGGATGTCTAGTTTCATGAATAAAGCCGGTATCTTCTGCTTGTGCAACCTTTGTACCGCGCCCTGGACGTAGAGGAAGTTATCATGGATGCTTCTCTTTTTTATAAATGCGCTCTGGCAGTTGGACACGAGGGAGTTCAGTCGAGGGGCAAGTCTGTTAGCTAACACCTTGGAGAAGATCTTTGCAATGCTGTGGACGAGGCTGTGGGGATTAATATATCAAACACCACTCGAAGAAGCCTATGTATAGATGAAGTTGTATGTTCCTTGAAGATCAAAATACTCACCATATGCGTTGGCAATATCATTGGTACTCCTAAAAGTGGCCACAATGATGATGCACATGACCATTAGAAACCAATTCATCACAGGTATGTAAATCTGGCCCATGACTTTCTTGGAAGTATGGATTATCTTAATCCTAGGGAAGCAGCCAAGAGCCATGGCCTGCTTTATGCAAGAGAATGTTGCAGATATCATAGCTTGGCTGGCAATCATAGCTGCAAGTGTAGCAATCACAAATACTGGCCAGAATAAAACCCCTGCATTGCATATCAAAATTTAGACTTAGAAAGTGAATACAAAAAACATTTTAGAGTGACTATGACCTTATATTAACCTGATACAGTTTTTGCCAGCTGAAAAACTTTACCTGGTACAGAATCATAAAATATTCTTTCTACAACAAGTGGGTTTTTCATCAAAAAAGCAGCTTGCCCCATGTAAGCAATTAGCAGGCAGGGGAATACCACGGTGGTAAATGCTACCTGGAACCCAAAAGCACGCAGGGGAACACAAAAACTTAGCGCACGTGGTATTCTACGGACAAATATTGAAGAACAGAGGGAGTGCTCAGTAATCGGAAAAAGGGACTCAAATGACTAGTAATGTGTTAACCTGTATTGATTTGACAGAGAAATGGCCCAAATCAGCAAACATTGCTTCAGCTCCTACAGTTGTAAAATATAGTTAGCGCACTTAATGGTATACATAGAATCTTAGTGTCAGGGTTTCATGAATGACTAACCAGAAAAGTGGCAGAAATGGCTTAGTTCAGGATGCATTGATGCAAGTTAGAAAAAAAAATGTATGGCAGAGGAAAGGGCATTTTCGTCACTCATGATATTCTTTTGTTCTGATAAAAGCATTCCTGGTAGTGTTAAATATAAGAGTTCACAAATACTACTTGTTAAGAAGAAGTAACTATTTCAGTATAAGATTGGCAGAAATGGCTTAGTTCAGGATGCATTGATGCAAGTTAAAAAAAAAAATGTATGGCAGAGGAAAGGGCATTTTCATCACTCATGATATTCTTTTGTTCTGATAAAAGCATTCCTGGTAGTGTTAAATATAAGAGTTCACAAGTACTACTTGTTAAGAAGAAGTAACTATTTCAGTATAAGATTGGCCCTTGCTTCAAAAGGCATTAAAAAAAAATGATCGCCTAACAGGCTGCGGAGGGGGCCTAGGGGGTGAGGCGGACATCTAGGCCCGAAGAGGACTGGTCGCGGGGGCAGCGCTCGGGAGACGATGGGGAAGAGCTTCTGAGGCAAGCGGTGGCCGGTGGGTGAAGAAGGCGGCGTCGAGCCCAAAACAAGCAGAGGAATGTTGCAGACGTCGGCGTTGGGTGAGGAGGTAAAGGAGGAGGCACCTGTGATGGGGAAGAGGCACAACCACCAAGGAGGGTGAGAGGCGGGCTGGGAGGGAGGGAGGGATAAGACTTGGGCGTGGGATACTTGGGCCGTTATTGCCGTTCTTTCTCCCCATTCTATGAAAATCTGCAAACGATTTATGCATATATTAGCTACGCCTAGAAAAACGGATTGAAACGCCTAATCCCGCCTTAGGCGCGCTTAGGCTCTCACAACAGAGCGCATGTCAAAAACATTGAAAAAAATATATATATATACGGCCCCGGGTTTTCTTACTAAGAAGAAGATCCCATCGAGAAAACCCCAAAACCAGAGGAATGCCAAACCTGTGATGCACAAGACACAACCACCAAGTGCTGACCACGCCTTAATGCCGTTTGTCTCGAAAAACAAATATATATACACTGGATTGAATGCTCTCACAACAGACATGTCATACTTAACAATATTATATATACCGATGGAGCCCAAGTTAATAAACCATAATGCCAAAATAGGAGCAAACATGAATCCAACTTTGCCTGTTCCAAACCTCTGCACACTAAACAATAGCAGAAGAACAACGATGGAGACAATTACAACAGCATCTGCAAAAGAAAAGGGAAGAAATAATGAAAATAAGCCACTTATATTCCTTCTACCAAATAAACAAGGAATGTTAACGTTAATGTTAGGTCAGTAAGCCAATGTAGACAAAATGCAAATTCTTGTAGTAATAATAATGGGATTGAGCAAGGAGTACGAACTTGTGTCAAATCCTGGAACTTGACCCTGGAGACCACTAACAGCAGACATGACTAAACACAAATAAACAAAAGGAGGCTCAGGTGTTACTAGCAGTTACATAACATCTGTTGAAGGAACAAACTAGGACCAAAGAGCATATAGAACACCTGACATTGACGGAGTGAGAATGCCATCACCAATCACCATGGACGTACCCATCAGAACTAAAAACAGGAGAATGTTCTTGAAGAGCGGCTTCTTTTCGAGGCAGTCTTTGACAGAGATAGCACGCTCAAGTTCAGGAGTTGGCAACTTAAGCCTAAAACTAGATATATCTTCATCCACACGCTGCTGATTGGGAAGCATGCTAACTTTTGCATACCTGCAAATCAATGAATACAGCGCAAAAGTGCCCCCTGCAACCATGAGACGATAGTTTCAGTACGTCAATCAACTTAGAGATCCAGAAAACCACCTAGATGATAGTCTACAATCATGAGATAGTGTTGAAACCAAAATTGCAAATTGTGCATCATACCTTCACCATTGTCATTGGCTTTGAGGACTATGAAGACGTATTTAGCGAATGGGATCATTGCAATAGTGTACATGACCAGCGAAAGTGCTCCCAGTATCTCAACCTCTGACTTTATGGGCACTTTACTGAACACGTCACTGAAGACATAGAGAGGACTTGTACCCATGTCGCCGTACACCACACCAAGGGTTTGGAAGGCCATTGCGAGAGTGGTCAACATCGATATTTCCTGGCGCAAAGTGCAGCTCAGAGTTTTCAGTCATAGGGATCATGGTTCTTGAGTAGAATATTAGAATCTGAAAAGCACATGTTTCCTCATTCCAGACACGAATAAGGAATCTACGGATAGTTGGACGCAAAGCTGAGCCGATCGTACCATCCTAACACATATCCAAAATTGCTCCAAAGTTACACGTCTAGGAAGCCTCCAGTGATCAGGCAAGAGGCTCCATTCATCCTACCATCATTGGCTATAACAAACGAAATGGTCAAAGCTTGCATTATTTTAGGTTTCTCTCACACCAGAGACAGGCGAGCGTGATCGGCTGGACACTGTTTATATAACCAGCCAGCAGTTCTCTCGCATAAACGAACCAGCGACCATACGTCGAGCCAAGAACAGACTGTCGCGGACGCTACGGAACGTTTCGATCCACGGACGCCCTCGGGAACCGGGGGAGAACGAACGCACCTTGCTGCTGTGGCCGTGCGCGCCGCGCACGTTCATGGACTCGACGTCGAGCGAGTCCACCCGGCGGGGCCGCTTCCCGAGCCGCCGCCGGAATGCGCCGGACGACACCCGAGACGCCGCGGCGGCGCCCCCGTTGGAGGAGACGGCCCCCGCCGAGCGCTCGTCCTCGAGCGACCACGACGGCGCGGACTCGGACGAGTCGACCTCGCTGCCGTCCACCCAGCGTGTGCCCCCCGAGCGCGTCGGCGTCAGGAACCGCGCCGACGGCGGCGGCTCCTCCTGGATCACACCGTCGTCCATCGCGCCGCCCTCCTCGTCCTCCCCCGGCGACGGCGGCCACTGACGGGTTCGCGGGTGGCGGGGCGCGGATCCGATAGAGGCGGGGCTGGTCGGAGGGGTGAGCGAGCGATTCGTGTCTGACGCTTTTGGTGTTTGTTTGGACTTATTCGGCGCCGTGGCAATAATGCGCTGCTTCTGATTGGAGCTCACTGTACGGCTGTGATCTTTGATCGGTCTTTCCGGATTTTTTTTATTTCTTATTATTATCGTGCCATCGGATAGCGGGTTGGGAATATTTTAAGTCATTATTGTCGTTAGAAAATTTAATTCTTTTCCCCAAGGGAAGGGAGGGGCAGTTACATTACATTTATATATTTACATCTATAAGTTTCTGCATAACAAAAAAAAACACTAGAGTAAATTCAAAGCACCCCTAATGAGTAATGACATTGTCACTTCCAATCTATGGCTTTGGCGATTGCCTAGTTCTAATACATCAAAATTTAGCGACACCAATGACCACAGACACCAATCACCACCGTCGGAGCATACACTCCAATCATCTATAACGACGGCCCCCAAATTTCGGGAATGCCACATAATACAAAATCACAGGAGCTTCTCATGATGCATCTATCACATCAAAAGAGTACCTTCCACCTCGTCGTCAAAGATGATCACCAATCTGGCAACATCAACACTAGCTATGATGACACAAGAAGTCCGGCTAACACAAAAAAAAACTTCACGGCAATTGCAAGATGGGAATCTAACAAGTTGGTAACACAAAAATGCAAACGAGGAATGCAAATATCCCCATAATCGCATCAGCCCTGCAAAAACAAAAACCACATGAAGAATGTCATCCTAGATGTCTAGATAGACATTTGCAATCGGAATCCTCCACAAGAAACAAGATCCGATGAGGGATCAATAAAAATGATGCCATACAGTAGCCCATGATGTACAAGTTATTATTCAATATAAATCCTAACTACCACGACTAGTCTGACTATAGAGGGTCTCCACTCCTCTCAACACCAGCGAGGTCGCCACATGGAGACAAGGAGGGGGACCCACATTAAAGGAGCAAAAAGAGCCTAGGGTAGCAAACAGGAGGAGAAGCGGCGACCATTGCCACTAGAAAAAAAATGATCGAATTTATATAGAGAGATGCTACTTGTTGCTCTCAATGTCCTAGTTTATAAGGCGCATATGCATATTAAGATTTAAAGTTTATAATTTTTTACCAATATTTTGGTCAACATTTTTTAAATATTACAATACAAACTTAATAAATTTGCAATTAAATGTATAATGTTGTAACTGTAAACTTATAACCATAAATAATATAGTGTAAAATTAGTGAATGGTCAAAGTGTGTCTATTGATTAGTTGATGTTTTAATTGCTACAGTTTAATTACGTATGTAATAGTTTGGTTGTCTCATGGTTAAATGAGAAAAATACTTGTTAAAATATTTGGGGCATGGATTTTTTGCATTACTTAGAATTAGGCGAGGTCATTTATATGAAGAATTTTTTTTTCTTTTAGGAGAGCAATATGCAATTATATATTATAAGAAATAGTCTATTATTTTACAGTGACGCGCTATGATGACGAGTTTACTGGCCACCAGGTCCACAGAGGTTTGTAACGTTGGATGTCATATTCATTTTTTCTTGTTTTTTTTAAAAAAACAGATGTCATATTTGCTTTTAAGGTTCCATGCTTATCTAGTTCCTAGGATGGATAGATGAAAAGGAGAGAGGACTCCATGGTTCCGCTGCAGCTTTAATCAGAAGCGAACACCCCCATTATTTTTGTCCATAAAACCTAACATTTGCATCCTCTGTTATATGTTTGGGCTAAACTTACAATGACGCTACCGCAAGTATCTTCATTTTGTCAACATATTCTGTAGGCGGCGAAACCAAAAATTGAAATCTTTGAGATATCAAAAGAACCTGTTCATTTGAGCTGGTTTGGCTTATAAGCCATGGCTGAAAGTACTGTTAGCTGATTTGGTGTGAGAGAAAAATACTATTCGTTGGCTGATAAGCCATGACTTATAAGTCAAATACGACCAAACGAACATGCTGCTGATTATTATGTAATAGGTGTACATTGTCCACCATGGTGTCTGTTTTGATATAAGGGGTATTTAGACTAAGGGAGTATTTGGTTTTTAGTCGCTCATAAAATTCATGTCACATCGAATGTTTAGATAATTACAAAACCAATTACATAGATGGAGACTAATTTCTAAGGCGAATTTTTAAGTCTAATTAACCTATCATTAGCACGTGTTTACTGTAGCACCACGTTGTCAAATCATGGACTAATTAGGCTTAAAAGATTCGTCTCGCAAATTAGTTGCAAGTTGTGCAATTAGTTTCGTAATTAATTTATATTTAATATTTCATGCATGTGTTAAACATTCGACGTGATAGAAATTTTAGGAGGTCGTGAAGAACCAATCAGGCTCTAAAGTTAGCTTATCTCCTTCTGATTATAGGTTAGTAAGAACTGACGATGGATGGGAACGAGCGAGTCGCACGTTTGGTCAGACTCACGAGTCGTGAGCTCGGCCACCTGGGCTAGCATGTATTTCCGTTCGTTCAAAAGGACCCGCTTGCGCTTGGGGACGGCATCTTCTGCTCTGCTCCGCCGTGGTGCAGCGACGGGTGCCTGGCCTGAACGTGGCAATGGCAATGGCAATGGACCAACCGATGGATGAACGGATGCTGGAGCTGGACTCGCCGTGGGCCGTTTGCGGGAAGCGGGATCTTTTTTTTTAGGGAGACGGCCCAGTTACAAGAGCACCCGGTGAGCCGGTGTCGGTGGCCCAGTTGACGACTGGACTGTCCGACTGGACCAGCCACGAATAGAACAAAAGGGAGTTACCATTAGGGATGAAAACGGATCGGATACGAACGGATATCACTCATATTATATTTGTTTTCATATTTCTGTTCGGATTCGGATTCGGACACGGATAGCGTTCGGATACATATACGAATACGGATTGACTTCGATTCTGGGATCACGAATAAAAAGGTATGAGTTGGAGAAGGTCCACAAATATCGCTGGATATTGAGTAAAAGCATATATATACCGCCCGTTGCAAACCATTACACCACTCTATGAGTCCATAATCCATCTAGATTAAGCCGAAAGACTAAAGAGCTGGAACAAATAAGATAAAGATTGGTATCATCATACATCAAACATCATACAAGGCCAATCTTGCGGCATGAGTAGAAATAGCCAAGCTCATAGCTTCATGGGTCTCATGGAGTCATGGTCATGGATTCAAGATCTACAATTCTTATATAGGCCATTTTTTCATTTGAGAAAGTTTGAATAAAATGTAGTTCAAATTTCACAAGTGTGTGACATAGTTTTAGAAAGTCTGTATCAGATTCAAGAATTTGTAACTTGTGTTTGATAAAACTTTCTCAAATGGAAAAATGAGCTATGTAACAATTGTAGATCTTGCTGAGATGATCAAACTTGGTATTCAGAGTTTTTTCATCTGAGGTCATTTAATGTCTCATTTGAGCAAGTTTGACCAAGTCAAATTTGGTCAAATGAGAAAACAACACTTTGACTCTAGTATTATGAACTCTAAATGACTTCAAATTGAAAAGTTTTGAATACCAAGTTTGTTCAACTCATCAAGATCTACAATTCTTGTTTTGGTCAACTTTCCATTTGAGATAATTTGGACGGTTCAAATTTGTGATTTTAAAATTTTGATGCTTACAAACTAGGCCTAGATTATCTCAAATTGAAAAGTTTTGAATATCAAGTTTGTTCACCTCATCAAGATCCTTATATAGGCTATTTTTTCATTTGAGAAAGTCTGAACAAAATGTAGTTGTTGCTGTGTGACATAGTTTGAGAAAATCAATATGAGATTCAAGAATTTGTGACTAGTATTTGATAAAACTTTCTCAAATGGGAAAATGAGCTATGTAACAATTGTAGATCTTGCTGAGATGATCAAACTTGGTATTCAGAGTTTTTCATCTGAGGTCATTTAGTGTCTCATTTGAGCAAGTTTGACCAAGTCAAATTTGGTCAAATGAAAAAAACAACACTTTGACTCTAGTATTATGAACACTAAATGACTTCAAATTGAAAAGTTTTGAATACCAAGTTTGTTCAACTCATCAAGATCTACAATTCTTGTTTTGGTCAACTTTCCATTTGAGATAGTTTGGATGGTTCAAATTTGTGATTTTTAAATTTCTACGTTTACAAACTAGTTTTCGGAACCCTAGATTGTCTCAAATTGAAAAGTTTTGAATACCAAATTTGTTCATCTCATCAAGATCTACAATCCTTATATAGGCCATTTTTTCATTTGAGAAAGTTTGAACAAAATATAGTTCGCCGAAGTGTGTGACATAGTTCGGAAAATCTATATGAGATTCAAGAATTTGTGACTAGTGTTTGATAAAACTTTCTCAAATGGAAAAATGAGCTATGTAACAATTATAGATCTTGCTGAGATGATCAAACTTGGTATTTAGAGTTTTTTCATCTGAGGTCATTTAGTGTCTCATTTGAACAAGTTTGACCAAGTCAAATTTGGTCAAATGAAAAAAACAACACTTTGACTCTAGTATTATGAACTCTAAATGACTTCAAATTGAAAATTTTTGAATACCAAGTTTGTTCAACTCATCAAGATCTACAATTGTTGTTTTGGTCAACTTTCCATTTAAGATAGTTTGGATGGTTGAAATTTATGATTTTTAAATTTTGACGCCTATAAACTAGTTTTCCATTTGAGAAAGTTTGGACGGTTTAAATTTTGAAGCACTAAATGATTTCAAACGAAAAAGTTGTAAACAATAAAGTTTCATAACTTTTTGAGATCTACAATTTTTATTTTGATCATTTCTCCATCCAAGGTTGTTTGAATAATATCCGGATAATATCCGTTTTTAAATATCCGGATATATCCGATACTTAACCGGATTATCCGATATCCGCCGGATATCGATGATATTACATCCGTATTTGATATCCGCCTAAGATATCCGTTTTAGTATCCGTATCCGAAAAAAATTACGGATATCCGAGTAACTATCCAGATAAGTGTTCATATTTGTTCGGTCGAACGGACGGTCGATTAAATATCCGTACCGTTTTCATCCATAGTTACCATGCACGCATCCGCATCGACTTCACCGCCGTTGCACCGTCCTTCGCTGGTTGGCCGTTTCGCGTCGGCTGGATCGCTGTTGCTTGGTTCGTGCCTTGGCCCGTTGCCAGTGCGGATCCAAATGACCTATGGCGAACTTTGGACCGCTAGTTTTTATCATGAAGCGATTTTATTGAATATAAAGATAATAGCATGGAAAAATAACGATATACTTATATATATATCCATATAAACCATGTCACAATCTCATAATTCTTGTTTTTAAACTCTAAAAGATGAAACCAAATTTCATATTCTAGTGATGGTGAATGAACATACCAATTGAAGTTTGAACACTAATTATGTCGTGTAGGACGTGGCAATACCAATTGAAAATTATCAATTAAAGATTCCAGTAAAGCAATGGCTGAACTACAGGACAATCAAATTCGCAATAGGTTGAATCAATTTCACTTACCTTTTCTCTTTTTTCCCCTTTGTGTTGCTGCTGCATCCGAACTTTCCATCGCTGAACTTTCCGGTAGGCAGAAGCAGCAGTGCAACATAGCAGGCTAGCAGCGGCCAGGCGGCCAGCACCCAGCAGTGCAGTCGCCCGTCGGCACAACAACAGAGCAGGAGGCATGAACTGAACGGAGATCAGATTGAAAATGGAAACTGAAACGACGCCCACGGCCACGGAGGTAGACGCACGGCGGCACAGAGGCTTTTCACCTTCTACATGGGCTTCATGCGGACGAGTAGCCCAAGTAACAGGCCCAGGCGCCGACGTGCGGTCCAAGACTCGAGTGAATAACGCTTCGACAGTTCGACCTTCGTCTTCCTCGGTTAGTCTCCATGCGAGGAGCTTTTTGAATTCGACAAAAGTGGGCTTCGGTCCCGCAAGGGGGGCTTGTTGGCCTTGGGGCTACCTGCTGTTCCCCATGGCCGGCTATGGGGGCGTCGCTATCGTGCTGTACTCCATGGCTGACGTGGGGGAGGGTGGCGGGGAGGCGGCCGAGGCGCTGCAGTCGCGCGGCCGAGGCGAGCAGGGGCCGGACATGGCGTGCGGGGCAGGCGGGCGACGCTGGGCGTGGGGAGGCGGGCGGGTGTGGGGAGCTGCCGTGCTCGGAGAAGATGAGCGCTCGGAGAAGAAGAGCGCTCGTTCCATTTTGCGTTGCCTCCGTTCCGTCCGAGCAGCATCCTGTGAAACAAAAATGAAAGGGGCAGGGGCAGAAGAGGAAGAAAAGAATCCCTGAGCTCTCGAATGGCATTTTGGCCTGGTGGCCATGTTTCCAGGTGGCGATCCAGCGAAGCCCGCTATTTTGGCGAAGCCCACCTCTCGGTCGAATTCCAAAAGGCTCCCGTGCGAGTTCTTCTGGTGCCGCCGGCCGTGGCTGAGCGAGGGCGGGGGGAGGAGGTACTCTCGCCGGCGGGGAGGTCTGGCGGCCGCCAGGGCTCGTCAGATTGGTGGATCCGCCTATGCCCGTTGCCCTTTCGGGTCTCCACTCCTGCTGTTGCCTCCCCGTGGTTCCCCAACGATTTTGCTGCTAGGACAGTATGGCTGAAGGTACAAATGCACTTCTTTCTTTCTTTTTCTCCTACCAAATTTCTTTTTGCAGTGTTATGCGCTTTTTCTTTCAAAGATACAAACCATTTGCTTATTCGGCATCTATATGCTGCTGCGTTCTTATACCCTTCCCACTTTATGTTTAATATATTCAGCTCAGCATTTGAATCCATTCAATCTCGACCCTACAAATTGTTGCTACAACAAAGTAAAATTTCTTCCCTTTCCTTGACCAACATGTATCATAGGTTGCATTGGAAGACTTGGAAGAAGAAGGTGCTACTGCAGCTCTACAATAGGGTAAAGTTATGTTCTTTTCCTGATATATAGGTTCCTGCTTGTGCTAATCTTGACATATAGATTTCAGCATTGTCGCCTCTCCACCTGTGTGGTAGGCCCTGTTAGTCCAACCTTACTTGCCTATTAACTGCCTCGGGTAACAGGTGATTTGTCTTCCATTAGTAATAGATGAAGCTTTCTAACTGGTGATAGATTACTGCATTTTGATCAATGCACTGCAATTTGTTCAAATGGTACTGCACAGATTCGTCGATTAATAGAAATAGGTAATTTCTCCATCGGCTATATATTTCATGTTCGCAGAATAAATTGATGCTATTTCATACTACTACTTAATTTCAACAGGTAAGTGCCCATCTTCAGGCCTGCCTTCCAAAATCTACACTAATTCACTCCAGGCATGTAAGTTCATGTTTCCCGAATTTCCCACCATTTATATGCCTCAAATAGCCTATGTGTTCTCTTTTGTAAGGATTATATCATCTTCCTCTCATAAAAAAGAAATGCTAATTTTTTTCGTGCATGCTTAATGCTTCTTGAGATTAATACAGGATCAGGATCAATTTCTATAGGTTTTGTAGGAGGTTAGGATCAACACAACAATTCCTTTCTCCGATCTCAAAACCTGCTACATTGGTGCTTGTATTACATGATCTTTTTTTTTTCTTTCATAGATCTATGCTCAAAATAGGCAGCCATCAGCGTCGTAGCTATTTTTCCTTTTAGTTATATAAGCTAAACCTTCGTGCGTGCAGAAATCCCTCGGCCTGACAGCCTCTACCGTTGTTTAGGTTCCTGTTCTGCTTTTGTTTGTTTCTAAGGCTACCTCTTGCTTCCCTTCTTTTCCAGATTCTTTTTTCTATTGTCGTAGCTCCTAATTGATTATGAAACAGAAGGAACAACCTCTGCTTCTTCCTGCTTCCCATAGATTTTTATGATCTGTTCATGGTTGACATGACAACCTTCAGGTTGCTAATTGTTCTGGTTTAATGCTTAGTGCAGTGAGTTCTATCAAATGCAATTTCCTTCAGGCCTTCCACTAGAACCCTCTTCTATCTATTCCTTTCTGTATGTGCCTTCCATATTTGCAAAGGATGTTGTTTGTCCATTGCATGCTGTGGTTACCTGACTGCAGGTAGATCAGATGATGCCATTTTGTTTATTTCTGGCCCCTCTCTTACATATCTTCTTTTTACATATTTTTATTGTCCTAACTCCTAAATGATAATGGAATGTAAAGGACATCCTCTCATGCTTCTTTCTACTTCTCACATATTTATGTGATTTATTAATGACTGAGATAGTGTCTTACATGTTGCTAGCTGTTCATAGTTTAGTGCTTTATGTAGCCCAGCTAAAATTTTGCCACCTACAATGAGCTCTCAGCCTTGGAATGAAACGATAGGCCATGACGTTTGGTGAAAGTACCAAAAATGTGCTTCGGTTGTGTGCTCTTTAACTCAGATACACATAGATAGGCCATTCTTTGTTGGTATTAAAGGACATACTACTCTCAGTGATGTTAGTAAGGGTTAGGTTGCTAATCATTTTTCTTTGCTCTGTTGTGCTCTTCTGAGGTTTTTGGGTTAAAAGGACATCCTTCCACGTGTTGATCCTTGATAGGCCGCACATCTATGCCTTTCAGTAAAAAAAAAACTACACATCTATGTGACTATGTGTCTCTGAGGAGAAAACAAAGGTAAAAAGTAAAAACAGTGAACTTCAGTTACAAAATTACCTTTCTTGGTGATTGGTTCTTTGATGTTGGATCAATAGAATTACTCTTGTGGTACAACTTGCCTCCTTATCCTATACTGCGGTTTCCCATACCTTTATTTTATTGACTAAAAACAATGGCCTCAACAATTGCCAAAATTGTGTGTAGTTAGTGAAAAGCATATGTGAGGCTCTTTCATGTATCTCAGGTTGCTGCCACTCCTTTCTACATGTACTAACTGTAAGGTGTTTTTCCCTTTTGCATTAGGATCTTTAGGACATTATAGAGATTCTACACTGTCGTTGTGCCAATCGTACTTCAGAAACCTCTCCTAAGAAAAGGTAAAGAAGAATTCCAGCACCATCCGAAGATTCCATGAAACCAGTTGACTTAACAGTCATTTTTACTACATTTGTTCTGGCTCAGCCATTGGACAAGGCAATGAAATCAACCTTCATAGGCATGAGTGCATGTATCTTGGTCCGGTAAACCACCACCAATACCGTATATAGAAGATCCATGTCAGAGTGTAGCGTATAATTTTGCCTTTTTTCTAGAAAGAACGAGTATTTTTAGTTTATTGCTATATCATGTATGTAGTTTCACACCATATTTTAGTTTAATGTGATCCAATCAAGAATTTTTCACCATAGACTTAATACTGCTTAATTGCTTATTGGTATATTTTTTTGTTCGCTAATTGATATACTTACCGCTGAAATGAATACTTAGTCTTCGATGATGTCAGATAAGCATTGTAAGACGGTTCGATACAGCAGCGCCTCTAAAACATTTCTCTTACCTTATCTAATGGGCCATACAGCCACCTATTAATTATTAACGTGCAAAGCCGAATCCGGCGCAGCGGAGCGCGCCCTCCGTGCTAGTAGAACTAGCTCATCAAAGAAAATGGAACTATTTCAGGGGTTGTTCGGATCATGGTAAGCCATTTTTTAATAAAAAATGGCGTTTCGATTATTGTTTCCATGCCAAATGGTCTCCGAAAGGAGGTTGCTTAGGAAACTGATATCGATGGAGGATGATTTTATCACCATCAGCCTTATTTTTGCACAAAGGATATTGAATAGCAACAGTCTGAGATGTTTTTTTTAGAAGTGTTGGTGCTCGGATGTCCAGACGGACGCCCGAGTCCAGACGCCCAGGTTGCACTCCGTCTCCTGCACGCCACATGCCCTCGCACCAGCACATCTCCGCCAGTGTGCCCCCGGACGTCTTCCGCGCTGCCCGCACGTTGCCCTTACCACCAGACTGCACGCGGGGACCGCTCGTGCCCCCTCCCGCTTCCCACGCACGTCCCCATATGCAACACCCAATCTATTTTTGAAACATCAAGATACAATATTTGCAACATACATTTGAGGACAAATGAAACACTTGAAACATGCTTCTGAAACACTTGCAAAAGCACCCGAAAAACACTTGAAAACATTGCAAAGCATATGCAACATTCAGATAAAACACTTGCAGCATATGTGTGAAACGTATGCAACATCCAGATAAACACACTTGCAACATACGCTTGGAAAAACAAATGAAATATAGGGAACAAAAGCTTACAACATACATGTAAAACTATTGCAACATCTTGATATGCTTTTGCAGCATCCGCATGATACAATTGCACCATACCTCTGAAACATCTAAAATATTTGAAATGTACGTGTGCAACATGTGCTTTCAGCGTAACAACTCTTTGCTATCTGGGACAAATGGAGGCTTGTCGGCATTTGAAGTTCATTGGTGTAGAGCTCGCTAGTGGCGCGGAGCGACCGACTAGGGGGGCGCGATGCCGTCGAGCGCATCACAATCATGCTCCGCGCCCCGCCATAGACCCCTTGAGGAGCCATGAGAACTGGATCTAGATCCGCGCAGAGGGAGGGTGTCCGCCGCCGCCACCTGGAGAGGGGAGGCGGTTTGCTTCCACCGCCACCATTGAGGAGGCAGAAAGGGAACCGCGGCAGAATTCATAGGTGAAAAGGAAGCGCCGCCGGAGGGGAAGGAGAAGGAGCGTTGCTGTCGGGAGAGGAATGGCCACCACGGCCGCCCTCGGAATGGGGCAGGGCGCCGCGACCGCCATCGGGATGGGGAATGGCATATCGGCACTGCCATGACGGGTTGCGGCCCCTCGGCCTCGATCGCGTGCGGTGGAGAGGACCTTATCCTTCTGTTTGGATAATGGGGGCAACAGAATAAGGTTAGAGATGCTGTTGAGCCGTTGGGCTGTTGCTGAGGCCCACGAACACGACTGTCCGGACGATCGGACGCCTTGACCAGAGAAATTCCGGGTTTTTTTTGTTGTAGTCTATTGTCATTAGGACATGTGAAAAGACAAGCGAGTGTGCTTGGACATGCTCGAGAGGGGAGGAAGAGAAAAATCGCACTGCTGGGCTAGCTCGGCGCAAAGTATGTCTATTGGGCCCGAGTTAGTCCAACAACTATTAAGTCCCCCATCCGGCCATTGAGTCCAACTAGCCAACCTTAGCCACTGATCCAATCCAATCCAATCCTTTGCTTAAAAAAAATCCAATCCAATCCGTGCAACAGTATTTCTCGAAAAAAATCATGCAACAGTAGGCTGCACGGTCAACGACCAGGAACACTATTTATGTCATGATCTCCCCTAAAAAAAAAAAAGTCATGATCTTCAATGGATATCAGCTACGCATGCAAGCTATTGTCACATATGTTATTCATATGCAAACCGACTGCAAGGTTCAAGTGAAGATTATTCCTTCTAATAACTTGTCTTTATATAATGTTGTACTCAGTTTTCCCTATATGTATTTTTTCCATAAAAAGTATAATCAAAGTTTCAATCAAGCAATATTCATATAATTTTTATTAAGCTTAAGCAGTAATTTACAAAAGAGTTTAGAAATTTTATCGGGGTCGTTGGACCCCGACAAACCCTGGTGGATTCGCCCCTGTATTCAAGATATGTTATGTCATATCTTTTGTTTTCCTCAAGTTTTTCTTTAGAATGAATTAGAGGCACCACTCTTCCTCGTACTCCAATTATGATCTGTTGCGATCTAAACTCACTTTTGTGTTTTTTTCCAATAAAGAAGTTCTCATATGAATTTACAAACGATATACAGTAATCTATATATGATTCATTATTTTATTTTTTTGTTCATCAATTAACCATTGGTCACACAAAACATCTGTTCCTTATTATATTTTCCCACAAGGTTTTTGGAGGACTTAATCTGATCTCAAGATTTGATGCAATCAACACTGAGAGTTAATAACATTATATCCTCACCAATGATCTTCTCCAACCGTCCAACAAATCGATGCAGGAGGGGACGGGTGTCTCCATTCCCGACATTGACGTCACCATCGACCTTGCAGGAACATTCAGGGATGATGCCACGTTGAAGTTACGTGGTGCATTGTACTAGGGTCAATTTGATTTTTTTGGGGTATTCAACAGCCTCATTTTCATCATATGTTTCAACAAAATTGTGTACGGTGCTTAAACAGTGCACCCCAAGTTGATTTGCTTGTAGCTTTGCCCTTGGAAACATTCAACATGTAGAACATCTTTAAAAGTATTTCTAAAATTTACTCTCTAGATTATCATTTGGAGAGTCATTTGAGTAAGAATCTTTATACCCTTTAAAAGATTTTCTATATCTTGTGCACACTCTAGATGCTCGTCCTCGTTCTCCATCTTTAACTAGCGAGAAATTTGAAATAGATGATGTATATATTTAGATATCCAATTAAAGAGGTTGTTGGAGGATATTTTTTCACCAAAATTTCTATTCCCATAAGGTAGAAAGGATATAAAAAAAGTCACTTGGAGCTGCTCTAACTATATACAAAATCCTCAATCAATAATAAAAAGCAATTTATTTCTCATTATTGTCTCTCAAGTTAGATCCCAAGATAGATCCCATCACAATCAACTTGGGAGAAATCCCACCGATTATTAGAGAGAACCAGGAATCGGGCAATATATAATGTGGACAATTTCCGCAGCACAGAGATATTTTGTCCATGACCATGAGTTGCAAGGAAACTAAATAATATTTTGTACGGTAAACAAAAGAAAAAAAGCAAGCATTTATGGGTAAAGAAATTAATACGCATATACATTTTTAAAATATGGTTTGGGTGTATGCAGTGGCGGAGCCAAGGGGGGCTGGCAGGGGCATGCGCCCCCACTAACATATCAGTATATCACATTGGTTACCTTAGATGGCGCGCCCTAAGATTTCTAGTGGTGAACTCAAATTTGCAATAATGTGGCCTCATATTGTTCTTGATTCTTGTGTATATTCCCTCCAACTACTCGAGGCTAATTTTGAGCGTCAACAGTATTTGGATGAGGCGAGTCGGTGTCTGGCTCAGGACGTCGCCGGTTGCCAGCGGTGATCAGCAGCAGCAGAAGAGCGACGACGTACTGACCGTAGTGGTGGTGCTGCTGCTGTTGCGGCTACGAGAGACCTGAGATGATCGGTGTGTGTACACAGACAATTAATTATAAACCATTTGTATTCTAACTACTGGATTATATATTACAATCAAGAATCAATTAGTATGTTTAGATACCTTTTTTCAGATTAGAGTATATATCATCTGATTCATATTACAGTACAAGTTGATACTTGTTTTAGCTAGATCTCAGTACAAGAAATGCCTACAAAAGCTAAGGCATGCATCAAGGTTTTCCTGTATATATGACACATACACGTCCTAAATTTTCTTGGACGTCTATCTGACATTTTTTCTGATTGGGTTTGGAATCATGATGTTCAGGAAGCTAAGGGCTCGATTATATGAGCTAGGGATGATGACTATTGCACAATATAATGAAGTAGCAAGTTCAGAGTTGTCCCTTAGAACCAATGGCGGAGCCCGGAATTATACATAGGGGGCAGCTAAAAAGATCCAACTTATGAAACTCAACCGCAGCTTAAGTGGTTATGTTACTCATGGTGTCCGTCTAGGTTAACTCATCAACTTGATACATGTGCTCGCATTTTCTTATATACTAGATATATGCCCGTGCGTTGCACGGAGGACAATGAATTTTTTTGCCCATGCCTACACACATGGCCCTGGTGCAACGCTGTCCGTGCGTTGCAATGGGATTATAAAAAAAATGTATGAGATGTTTGGTAGCTAAGTTAAAATCATGCCGTATTAATTAACTTTCGCACGCATGATGTACAATGACAATAACAAAATATTACCGTGTTAGCTAGCGCCTCATGTTCCTTCTCCTTCGTTCTAGGCTGTGTAGTAGTTTCAATTCGTGCATGATAGGCTATATTGGAACGGCCGACTCACTATGAACGTCCGTGTTTGCAGTTATGCATCAAGTGTTATGGATGTTTTGCCATTTACGTGGGGCGTGGGCTCTTCAGTTGAAAATATGCAATACAGACTGAAACTTGAGTTCAAAAATCATTACTTGCAGTATGAATCCTAGAGGTTGTTGGCGGCCGCCTTGGGCCTGCCATCTCCGCAGTTGCGCTCAACACATAGCACAGCACGTCGGCACTAAAAACACATTCTTGAAATCCCATGAATACTGAAGCTAATTAATTCCTTCCACAATCATGAACACAAGTTTTCTATCAACCAAACTAATGTCTCCTCTCAGTTTCCACCGGGAAGCAAAAGCTGTCCCGCCACCGCCCTTGCCCAGGTTACCAACGCTGTGCCGTTGCCACGGGCCAAGGGTCATTGCCATACACTGACAGCTATATATTCACGTGCGGTACGCCCCGGGTGAAGCAGCTTGCCACGGCGTTCACTTCCTCATCTTGATTTGAAGCTAGCGTTCAGTTCTGGATGGTCACGGCGGTGGACTTGTCGGTGACATGGATGCCATCCGTGTTGTTGCTTCCCTCCGGTGCCTCGCAATACACAGCCCGGCCACACGCATGCAGCGCGACCGGGACACCATCACATGCATATGCATCGATCTGGATGACAATCCTGGGTGGCGCCGACGACCTAGTAGCGGCGGCCATCGGGCACCAGGAACGCCGCGTTGTCCAGCGAACACGCCGTCTTCCACGCGAACGTCTGATGTGCAGCAGTGGGTCTCGGCGTGAGCGCTTATGCGCGAGATGCCGGGGACGAACGTATTGGGCCTGATCTTGACTTCCGGTGTGAGTGCCAGCAGCTTTATATGGGCAGGACGACAGGAGGCATCAAGCAAAACAGATCAGGGATACGTACGTATTGGGCCTGATCTCTTGACTTCTTTTTAGCTTCTTCCTCTTCTCGATCTGGACACTTCCTTATACATATCCAAATCCAAATTTGTTTAGTATTCAAAAAATCATTTGAGGCAGCATCGGGGATCTTTCTTTGGCAGGCGCGCGCACCAACACCGGTTGGACGAAACATGTAGAGGCTTTTTAGGCCCAAAATTTCAATTCAATGAGCGTTTACTGGTTTTGAAACGAGCGAACAACTCTCCCCACCGCACGCATCCGACCAACTCCTTTCTTTCCGACCAACGCGCTTTCCTGAGGCACGCCCATGGGCACCGTCGCACCAGAACGGATCAAATTCCAAATCAGCCAGGCAGCCGATGCATGCATCACGGACTGCTGGTGTACGTACGTACACTCCTACGTACATGGCTCGGCTTTTGTAGTCTGCAGAATATTTAGTTTTTGTTTTATGCGATTTATTAGTATTTTTTTATTTTTTATCCTTCTTTTATTTATTTTTTTGGAAGCATTGACAAGTTGTATAAAATAACTTAGGTAACAAGTTGTATAGAATAACATATGTACGGAAGTTGTGTTTCATAACTTTTGTTTTCAAGTTTTGGTATAAGTTAAAAGTTAACTCGTTCCTTTGTGTGTTTGATAACTTTTGTACTTAAATTGTGTTTCATAACTTTTGTATTTTTAAGTTTTGATATAAGTTATAAGTTAATTCTTTCCTTTTGAGTTTAATATTTTTTGTGTTTTTAAGTTTTATCATAAGTTATAAGTTAACTCATTTCTTTATAGTTAATAACTTACGTAGGTAAGTTATGTTTCATAACTTTTGTGTTTTCAAATTTTGCCATAAGTTATAAGCTATATGCTATAAGTTATATGTTATAAGTTAAAGTTAGTACGTATAAATTGTTACTAGAAAAAAAATATTCGAAACATATGTAATTAAGGTTTAGTTTTGTTCGTCTCGTCGCGTAGAACATATCGATGTAGACGGAATTGAAAATGGGTACATCGTTTAAAAGTTATAACAATTTGAATTAAATGTTTTAGGTTTTTTTCTTAGGTGACGTCACATTAGGAAAACAGAGCGGGGAGGAGGGTGGGCGGCACGCATCAGACCATCCGAAAAGAGAAACCTGCAAGAATAGTTTTTTTTGCCGAATATGAATGTCTGGGATTGGTTGGATCGTTCGCTCGATTTAAATCGATTGAGCGCTCGCCAATTAGCACTGCTGCGTTTTAGGTGGTACTACACTACGCTAGATTTGGACATTATTGTCGGCATCATCACTGCTGGATTTATGAGAACCGACAGTGATGTACCTTCACTGTCGGTTATGAGTTTGAAAATGAGAAAATGATTAGGGCTAGGCTAAAACCGGCGGTGAAGCACCACATCACTGTCCAGTTTGTGGCTTGAACCGGCAATGTTTTTGCGGCCACTTATCACTGCCGGTTCAAGCCACAAACCGGCAATGATTTGGCTCTATCGCTGTCGGTTCTAGCCAAGAACCGACGGTGATAAGCCTACAGCACAAAAAAGGCTGCAGCCGTCCTCTTCTTCCTCCTCTCTTCCATCTCGAGAACAGAGGCGCGCGTTTGGACCCTTCCCTTTATTGTTGTGGCTGCTCTTCACCATGAAGCTAGCGCTTGAATTTTGAAGAATGGCTTGATCTTTTTCTTTAAGGTTAGTAACAAACATCTACTCCTTTGATTTTGTTGTTTAATTAGCTTCGTTTTGATGGTTATATTGCTTGATTCTCATTCTAGTTCTTTCTTCATTCTAGAGAACACTTTTTCAATTGGATATTTGTGTAAGGCTCAAATTATGGTGAATTCATTATTCAAACGGTTGGTGTCTATAAACACATTTAAATTCTTAGCTAATTATTCCATGGTGGTCAAGATCATCATTGTTAGAATGTGATGCTATAATTAGTTCTTATAAGTAGAGTAGAATAGTTGTTCTTCAATATTGTGCAATAATTGTTTTTACTACTATTTTTAATTTACAGGGCAGAGGCTATAAATTTTAATTTTTCAATAATTAGTTTACAATAATATTTTCTAAAAATGGTACTTTCGAGCTACAATTGTTGTTCATGAAGCTCGATTTCTTATTAATTTTTTATAATTACTGTCTCAGTATTTTTTTGTGCAGAGATGGATCGAAAGTGGATGCATCTGTCCCGAACGGACAAGCGGTACATGCATGGCGTCAGCCAGTTTATCACCGATGTCAAAGCCCATGCTGGGAATGGGAACCCTGTCTTCTGCCCATGCAAAGATTGCAAGAATCAAACGAACTTTCGTCAAATTGAGTCTATCCGATCGCACTTGATTACCAGGTGATTCATGCCAAACTATACGATATGGACTATGCATGACGAGGTTGGTGTGAATGTTCTGCAGGGAAACGATGATGATGTGGACATGCCTGACGCAGCCATCCATGATGCTAACGAGGAACCCGGTGTCAACACGAAACCTATGGCCACAGTTAATAATATGTTTAGGAACACGCTAGCTGACGACATCGAGGATAACGATGACATTTCTCAGCTGCTACGTAATGTAGAGATCGGATGTCTTAGTGAAAGACAGCTGAGAAAGCTAGAGAAAATAAGACAAGATGGCAAAACACCATTGTATAGGGATTGTCCAATGAGCAAACTGGAAGCCGACATCATGCTGTTAGAGTTCAAATTGACAAACGGATTGAGCGATAAAGGCTTCGATCAGTTGTTAGATATAATAAGGAAAATGCCCCTAGAAAAAATGAGTTACCAGAAAAGACATACTTGGCTAAGCAAATGATCTGCCCCATCGGCCTCAAGGTTGAAAAAATTCACGTGTGTTCCAATGATTACATATTGTACCGTGGAGAAAAATACAAAGACTTGGACAAGTGCCCTAAGTGTGAAGCTCCACGGTACAAGGAAGAGCCGTCAGATGAGGGTACCAAGACCAGAGGAGGTCCCATAAAGGTCGTTTGGTATTTCCCTATAGCTCCCCGGGTGCATAGGTTGTTTGCATGTGCAAAGTCAGCCAAGCTGTTGCGCTGGCATGGCGAAGAGCGTAAGAAAGATACAATGATGAGGCACCCCGTCGATGGGCATGACTGGAGGACTGTCAATACTATGTTCTATAAGAACATCGGTGGAGAGGTAAGGCATCTTTGGTTTGATTTGAGCACAGATGGGATGAATCCTTTCGACCAGGTTAGAATCAATCATAGCACCTGGCCAGTGACGTTCTGTATATACAACCTTCCACCTTGGGTCTGTATGAAGCGGTCGTACATCTAGATGCCACTACTGATCCAAGGGCCAAGACAACCTGGGAATGACATTGATGTGTTTCTGGAACCAGTGATCGATGAACTAGTGGAGATGTTTGAAAAGGGTGTGCCCGATATTTGGGACGAGTACAAAAAGGAACATGTAATGACCAAGGGAGTACTTTTCGCTACAATCACCGACCTGCTAGGTCGAGGTTCGTTGTCCGGAGAGAAGACAAAAGGCTATACTGGATGTGTCGAGTGCTTGGACGACACCGATGCGGTAAATCTGCCAAATAACTCAAAGATAGTTTATATGGGACACCGTAGGTTCCTACCTAAGGATCACCCTTACCGTAGGAAAAGAAAAGATTTCAACAGTACTATTGAGAAACGCTTAGCTCCAAAATATCGAGACGGGCCTGTGATACTTCGAGAACTCAACAAACTGGAGGTTGTCCTTGGGAAGGGGGACAATGCAGTAGCAGCGCCTGATGGAAGCTGTAACACCCTAAGTGTTTGGCTTCTACTAATTGCATTTCGTTTCATAAACATGTGCATCATCTATCCCATCATGCCATGGTCCCTGAAACATACATATGAAACATTCACATATTCTGTTTGTTTCGTACTGGATTGCTTGTGAATGGTAGTAGTGCAACATATGAATGCAACATGAATTTCTCATATCTTGAAGCATGGCAACATGGTAGTAATGTGACAAGTATAGGATAACAACAAGGTCATGCAACATGTGAAACATTGTATTGAAACATATGTATGAATTGTTTGTTTTAATTTCTGTATCACATGTGATCATTAGAAGTGGTATAACAATTTTGTAAAATGGTTGATCATGGTCTATTACACCTTAACTACACTTAGGTTAATTGTTTGGACATTGTTCATGTAGGTCAAAATGACAAAATTTCCCTTGAATGGAGGTTTGACTTGAAATGAACCCTAGAGTGCCACTGTTTGACTGATTCAAAAGTCCAACTTAGAGACTTTGCATGGCTGTGCACTCTTTACAAAAGTTGTAGCAAATTTATCAAGGAATAAAAGTTGTTTATGACCAACTCATGAAAATGGCTAGAACATGCTCAAACATGGTCCACAAGTCAGAAATACATGCTGATTTCAACACTGAAAAATACGCTAAGTCTTAACTGCATTTCAGTTGGATCGAGCTCACTTTGGCTTCATGTAACTTCGGATCCATGGCGTTTTAGGTGTTGGTCATTAAAAAGAATTTGTAGAGGGAAGATAGGTCTCTGACTTTGATGTTCAAATCTTCCACTACTTTCGTCATAGATTAGGAGCTAATCACCGTCAATCTGCTCTGTCGGTCATCGTCGGTGATTCAGAGGAAAGCGGTCGATCGCCATGGCCGATCGGCTCGAGAGGCTTGACGCAGCGTGTCCGCCACTCGTCGCTGGCCTTCTATCGCGCAGGCCATGCGCCGTGGACGTCCTGGCGTCGCAGCCGCGTCTTGAAGCCACCCGGCGCACGCCCACCGAAGTCGCCGCTTCATTTGCATTTCCCCGCGCCATGTCGAGTCGCATGTACCGTCGCCATTGCTCCGCCTTCGCCCGCTTCCTCGCCATGCCATTGCGCGTTGCCCAGTTCACCCAGAGCTGTGCCGTGGTCGTCTCTACCCTCTCCACCTCACCGTCGGGTCAATCGAGCCTCGGTAAGGGCGTTTTCGCCGTTTTCCCCATCGCCGCCATCACGGGACCTCGCCGGAGCTGGCGTTCCACGCGGCCAGCTGCCACCGTGGTCCTTCCTTATCTTTCTACCCCTTGCGCTTGCTTTTGTGTGCGACGCTGAAGCTCGAAGAGCCGGCCATTAGGGCCGAGAACCGTCGGTCATTAAGCGTGTCGTGCACCGCCATGGCTGTCGCCATTACCCTTACCGGTGACAATAGTTTCGATTGAGGGTTCCACTAGGTGTGCGCAAGTATGACAAACACAGTAGATCCGTTGGTCTCACCGGAGGAGCCACCGGCGGTGAACTACGCCGCCATCCGCTCATTTTCATTTCCCTCTTTGCGACGCGCTGCCCTCTTGTCACCGCCGAGGCTCAAAGGGAGTCCAGCTCATTCATCTTGTTGCCGCCCAACTGAGTTTTGTTTCCTTATTTGTTTTGTTTTATTATTTCAGTGATTTGTATTGATATTCAAAATCTGTATTTCTTAGTATATAGATCCAAATGCTATGGTTCTAATTTTGTTGAGTTCCTAGTATTGTCTAGTATTTAATAAAAATATTATATGAGCACATGTTTTAGAAATTCTAGATGAATTAAATAGGACTTTGAAATGTGTTTTTGGATACATGCAAACTTGTTTGAATTTTACCTTGAGTTTCTGTGGTCCAAAAATTATGAAATTTTGTGGGTAGTCTATTATTGCTTATTAGAAGCTCTGGTTAAAATTTCAGAGCTAGTGCATGTGTAGTTTTTAAGTTATAGAATTTCCTTTTATTAATGGGTGGATCTTGTGTGAATTTTCATAATTTTTCTATAGATCCAGTAAAGGTAAAATTTGATGAGTGCTATTCTTATACTATAAGGATGCTAGGAAAAATGGGAAATCTGTTGTTTGACACTTTTTAATAAGGTTTCCTAATTATGCTAGAAATAGACATGTCATCTGTTATTTTAGATACAACAAGTTTTACTTGCCCAATGGCTTTAAAATTTTTATGGTAGTCTATGTGCAGCATGAGATAGCTACTGTAATTTTTGTAGATTTTTATGAATAGTTTTACTATATATTGCTTAAATCACCTAATTAACTAAATAAATTAGAAAAGGGTATTAAATAAATTATTTAGAAGTTGGCACTATACTTTCTGATGTTTCTTAGGTATGAAAAACAAGTTGGTAAACTTGGATTGATCAAATTATGCTTTTGCATCATCATTAAATAATTAAGTTAGCAACCCTGTCATTGCGGGACAGATTTTAGGTCTACTGGAATTTGATTTGGTTAACTTAAGAATCATGCTTTGATATTTACAAATGAATTGTAGAGAATTTCATAATCTTTCCAGAATGTCCTCATGCAGGTCATTTGGATTTATAGAACTCTGGTTATGATTGAATTAAGTAACTACTTGTTTGTATATTAAGCTTTAACTGTTATTTTAAGTATGTCTTTACTATTTCTAAGTTTGTGGTAATGTTCCTAGGTGTTAGGCCTTTAACTGAAGATGAACATCTTTATCTTAGGTTATGCAAGTTAGGTAAGTTGCTCTTGTTCTTTAAGTTAAGTTGGATACATGCTTAAAGTGATTTGAATAGAGCTAATTACTCGGTAAACGAGTGTCCAGTGATGTTTTCGGTAAACACTTACTGTGATTCATTCATCATGAGCATCATGTCATTCCTTATGCATCCATGATATTTATCTTTTGCATCGGCATGCAATAGGTGTACGGAAGGTGTAACCTATTTGGAATTCGAGGAACCGGCGAAGCATTTCGGCCGGAGATTCGGGAGGAGCGACCTTCCGGGAGAAACAGGTCGCCGTTGAGTGCCGGACCACCGTCCTTGCAACTTTGTGAAAGGCAAGCCCCGAGCATATTAAGCCTCCTAATTTCAAAATCTGCTTATAGTATTATTGTTTATATATATATTATTGCATTAAGTTTAGGTGTTGGATGCAAACCTTTGCATTGGTTACCCAATCCTTGTCCAGATATTGCAATCCTATGTAGCTCGAGGCTCGAGTAGTGCTTATAAACGCGGTAGAAGTCGGGTGATTTTGTCACTGCGAGATATAGGAAGATACATGTGGCACGGTTGGCTATAATTGCTATCGTGGAAAAGAACCGGTCTTAATTTGAAATGAAGACCGGACGGAGGCTTGCGGTTTGCAGTGACTCGTCCGTGTCGCTTAAGGACTGATTCTTAGAGCCTTTCTGTTCATGTTGAACGCATGCCTCTCTCTTAGTTGGCGGGTTTGGAGACCGACCACGAAGCCAGTAGCTCACCTCGGCCGGGAGTCGATAAGTATAAAGTGCGCCTCGGAAGGAGCCGTGAGGCATGAGTCCAAAGGCAGGTGATTTAAAAGTCCTGATCGTCTGGCGGAAGGGTAATCCCGAGAGTCTTTGTGTTGATCGAACCCGTGAATTTGGTTCTGAGTTGTCCTAAAGGTGACCCACGGCTGCCCTTGCTAAGTATGCTGGGTGAGAGTTAGGAATACCCCTCGCCTGAGTTGTAATTCGATTGAATCGCCGTCTCTCCGGTTAGTGAGAACTTGACGGGCTTATCTCCAATGTAGATACACTTAATAACTTAATGGTTCGGAAATGATGATATGATGATGACAGCCTTATTATATACCGCTATGGTTAATATTGTTTGCTCCTAATAAGTGAGTGCTCTAATACAGGTGCTAATCTAGTGGACAGTAACTAATGATAAGCTTGATGCTAAGTTTAAATTGGTTACTATAATCATAAGCTCTTTTATGCAATGTGTCAAGCTAGCCCACCTCATAAGCCTTGCATGATCCTTGGTGTCGTTTATTTACATTTCTTGTCGGGTAAGTCTACCTGAGTACCTTTCGTACTGGGGTTTATTTTCCACATTGCAGATGACAGTTCTACTTTTGTTCTTAAGCAAATCACCCTTCTCCTGCTTTGGGGATGAAGACTAGACCGTTGGGTGCGGTCTCTACTAGTTCTTACACGATAATGCTTTTTGCGGGACATGAGACTTGGCAATGTATTTGAAAACTATGATGTTTTGTACTAAACTATGTTAAGCTTTTACTCAAACTTGGTTTGTAATATTTTATTTGAACTCTGATGGATGTAATCTGAATGCTACTTGTGAAATATTGTAACGGATGATGTGTTGTGTTGAATCACTACGATCTTGGTTTGTATGTCGAGAGTTGGTTGAAATCCTTCGTGATTTCGGACTACCGGGATTATGGGAGCTTAAGTACAGGAATTTGATCAACCGGTGATTGTTTTTGTACTTACGTTCTTATGATTTGGTCGGATTACATTCTGAAGCGTTTGGAAGAAAAAAATCGGTTTCGAAACTACCTTCTTGCGGCCATTTCGAGTGTACGCCCACTGTCTTGATCCCATGCACATCACTAAAAATATGTGCTAACACTTTTAACACCTTGATGGACACCGGGGACATGAAGGATTCACTAGCCACACGTCTGGACATGCAACACTTGGGAATCGGGAAGGAGCTGCATCTCGTGGAGCTAGAGAATGGCGATTCGACATGCGTCATAGACATTGAAGAAGGAAGAAAAGCGTGTGCTTATTTCTTTCTTCAATGAACTCAAAGTCCCGACAGACTCTTGTTGTGTGAACTGAAGAGGCTAGTGAACATGAGAGAACTCAAGTTCAACTATGGTCCTATGAAGGCCCATGAGTATCATGTCATTATGACTCAAATTGCTCCTTGTTATTAGTGTGGTATCCTCCCCTCAAAGGTCCGCGCTCTAATCATAAAGCTTTTTCGTTCTTCAATGCGATCTCAAAAAGGTCATTGATGTGTCCACGCTAATTTTAATGGGACATAGCCAAAACTCTCATTAGGCTTGAGATGCATTTCCTGCTGACTTACTTTGATATCTCATTGCATCTGCTCATTCATCTTGTTGACCAAATTAGAGCCCTTGGCCCAATATACCTGCATCAGATGTTCCCTTTTGAAAGATTGATGAAAGTTTTTAGAAGGTATGTTAGGAACAGATTTAGGCCAGAAGGGGGCATGGTTGAAGGATGGTCAACGAAGGAGGCCATTGAGTTCTGCACATATTATCTGGACATCAAAAGGGTCGGAGTTCTAGAATCTCATCACGAGGGAAGACTACGTGGTAAAGGAATGATTGGGGAGAAATCTGTTAGAGTAGATGACTCTATTTCTTTCAGACAAGCACAGTTCGCTGTTCTCCAGCAAGCCAAGGGTGTGATGCCATACATTAACGAGCACAGGCAATCGCTGCAAACTCTGTATTCGAGCAGGTCATAGGCTTGGCTGGATAAAAAAACATAAGGAGGAATTTATCAACTGGTTGCGACATCGCTTGCTTAGAATAAAGTTGGGTAATCAACTAGATGCCTTAGCCAAGGGACCTTCGAGTACATATCTTAAGTACCAAGGGTATGAGATCAATGGATTCACATTTTACGCAAAAAAAAAAACAAGATGGAAAGAGCACATACCAAAATTGTGGTGTTCGTTTTGATGCTCACGATGAAAACGGCAATGTGCAGGCGATATACTATGGTTTCATAGAGGAGATATGGGAGCTAGCCTACGGTCCGTTGAAGGCAGCTCTTTTTTGCTGCCAGTGGGTCCGGCTCAAGGAAATCAACACTGATAGCGAAGGGTTCACTACCGTTGATCTCACTAAGACTACATACAGAGACGACCCCTTCGTCCTTGCAAGAGATGTTATGCAAGTCTTCTATGCAAGGGACAACAAGACAAAAGAAAGGCTAAAAGTAGTCCTAGAAGAGAAAAGGAAGATTGTCGATGTCGATGGAGTGACGGACAAAGAAGACTACAGAGGCTATCAAGAAATGCCTCCATTCGGGGCGAACGTACCCCTACCTATCCTTCAAGAGGGTGACGAACCTGCTTATGTACGGCTTGATCACAATGAGGCCCTCATTGTTGATGCACGTAAAGATAGTTAGATTATTATAAAAGGAGCAACTCGAGTATGATTGGGACTTCTACAATGGTAACCTCGGCCAGCTCACTATAGAAGGACGCCAGTACTGCATAAGGATTACTAACAGGGGTAGTGGTCGTTCAGTAGATTACATCTATGGCCGACTATTCTTTCGGTACTGTGAGACACGAGAGAGTGCACTTATACGGGCATTGGACTTCATCGATACAAGCAGATACATAATCCATGACATCAATTACCATATATGGCTATAGAGGCATGTTAGTGTGCGTGGCCCGATCGAACCCGATAGTGATTCTGATGGTAATTAATGTTTATTAGGTTGTTTTCAAGGTCGTAGTTTAATTGGGTTCTAATTTTAATTTGTACGGCTTTGTGTGTTTAATTATTGTCATGCATGTAATTCGTGTAACATTTGTTGAGCAACTAGAAATATACATTCCGGTGTCGTATTCGTCTCAAACTTTTTCTTAGACTTGCACATGCCACGTGTGAAGGAAACACCAAGTTTGTGATTTTTCGGAGATGGTTTGCTACTTTCTGAGGTTTAATTGAATTTTCGCGCGACGACACCATTTAATTATAGGTTGGACTGAGTCTACCCACAAAAAGATCTAGAATGGTGCCAAACTTTTACACAGGCTCTAATGTGCCCTAGAGATAAGAATTTTATGGAGGTCGATGACAAAATCTATTGGGTCCAAGATGAAATTCACCCTCTTTTGTTTCATTCGGCACAGAGAAAAATATAAATAAATAAAAAATGATTAGAAAAACTCAGATCCTGTGTGGGGTCTTAATTTGGGTGTATATCTTGTCAAAAAAAAATTCAAACCATTTTGACATAGGCGGAGTACACATGCTTCATAGAGGTACATGTGCATTTTCATCGAACCATGACTATATACATAGGTTATCAAGATTTCTATGGTTCATAGGCATTCTAGTGTCGATATTCGTCTTAAACTTTTTCTTAGGCTTGCATGAGCCACGTGTGAAGGAAACACCAAGTTTGGGATTTTTTGGAGATGGTTTGCTACTTTCTGAGGTTTAATTGAATTTTTGCGCGACGACACCGTTTAATTATAGGTTAAACTGAGTCTACCCATGAAAAGATCCAGAATGATGCCAAACTTTTACATAGGCTCTAATGTGCCCTAGGGATAATAATTTTGTGGAGGTGGATGACAAAATCTATTGGGTCCAAGATGAAATTCACCCTCTTTTGTCTCATTCGGCACAAGAAAAAATATAATAAATAAAAAATGATCAGAAAAACCTCAGATCCTGTGTGGGGTCTTAATTTGGGTGTACATGCTTGCCAAAAAATTTTAAGCCATTTCAACATAGATGGAGTATACATGCTTCATAGAGGTACATGTGCCTTTTCATCGAACCATGACTATACACATAGGTTATCAAAGTTTCTGTGGTTCATAGCCATTCCAGTGTCGTATTCGTCTCAAACTTTTTCTTAGGCTTGCACGTGCCACGTGTGAAGGAAACACCAAGTTTGGGATTTTTCGGAGATGGTCTGCTACTTTCTGAGGTTTAATTGAATTTCATGCACAAAAAATTTTAAGCAACATAGATGGAGTATACATGCTTCACGAGAGGTACATGTGCCTTTTCATCCAACCATGAATTAATTATTAATTTCGGAGTCTACCAAGTTTGGGATTTTTCGGAGATGGTTTGCTTTTCGAGGTTTAATTGAAACCCATGTTTAATTATAGGTTGAACTGAGTCTACCCATGAAAAGATCTGGAATAGGGCCAAACTTTGACACAGGCTCTAATGTGCCCTAGGGATAACAATTTTATGGAGGTGGATGGCAAAATCTATTGGGTCCAAGATGAAATTCACCGTCTTTTGTCTCATTCGACACAGAGAAAATATAATAAATAAAAAAATGATTAGAAAAACCTTGGATCCTATGTGGGGTCTTAATTTGGGTGTACAAACTTGCCAAAAAAATATCAAACCATTTCGACATAGGAATACATATGCTTCTATTTATTCAATATATAAAAAAACACAGTACAATGCTACATTTAAAAAAAACTACACAACATCACTGCTGGTTTGGGGAATGAACCGACAGTGATGTACCCTCATCACTGTTGGTTTATAATGCGAACCAGCAGTGATGAGCTATTTCCTGAATTAATTAAATAATTTATAAAATTGAACAAAAAAAATATGGGCTCTGGGACTCGAACACAAGTCTCGAGGGCTAGGTTGAGGGGTGTTAACCGTTGAGCCAGTCGGAGGAGTTCGAAAAAAAATGAAAAGTTGTCCTACTTAACACCTAATTGCTACATTTTTAAAAAAAAAACTGCTACATCACATCACTGCCGGTTTGGGGAATGACCGGCAGTGATGTACCATCATCACTGTTGGTTTATAATGCGAACCGACAGTGATGAGCTATTTTCAATTAATTAAATAATTTATAAAATTGAACAAAAACATATGGGCCGCCTAGGAATCGAATACGGGTCTCGGGGGCTAGGTTGAGGGGTGTTAACCGTTGAGCTAGTCGAAGAAGTTTGAAAAAAATGAAAAGTTATTCTACTTAACACCTAATTGCTAAACCACATCACTGTCGGTTTGGGGAATGAGCCGGCAGTGATGTACACCCATCACTATCGGTTTGGGGAGTGACCCAATAGTGATGTACCCCCATCACTATTGGTTTTGACTTACAACCAGGAGTGATGAGATACTGGTATAAAAGAGGTGCGGGTTCAAATTATTCAAATTCATTTTAACCCCGCGCCAACCCCTCCCCCGCGCCGCCGGAGCACCACCCTGCGTCGGAGCACCGCCCCACGCCATCCACCGCCCCACGTTGGAGCACCACCCCACGTCGGAGCACCGCCCCAAGCCAGAGCACCGTGCCGTCCGTGCCCTCGTTCATCATCCACAACGCCGGCCGTGCCCCTCCTCCTTCTCGATGAGTACGTTCAGGAGCACTCCCACCGCCAAGGCCTTCAGGAGCGTGCAGACAGCTGCTTTCCCTCCCTCATGGTGAGTGCGTGGCTGACTGCCCGCTGTGTGTTTGATGAAATGCCCCACGGTGTTAGCGCCTCATAGTAGCGCTTCTCTCTCCTGGTTCCTACCTTCATAGTAGCGCCTCATTGTAGCTTGCAGAAGAAGTCAGCGCCTCACCTGACAAATCGCAGAAACACATATGGAGCTATACGTTGTGGCTTAGCATGCATTTTCTCGAGAACACAGGATGAGTAAAGTGATTGAGTCACAAGATGGCATAACATGGAGTGGTTGGGACAAGAAGAAAGTGACAAATATACACTGTGTTAGGAAAAAATAGTTCTAATACATCCACTCCTATGTGTATTATAGTTTTTTAAGACAGTTGATAGTGTATGCCCACATTGATGATGTTGTTAGGGTATGTTTGTTTGTTCAGGCAAGAATCCTAGGCATCCGATTTTAAATGTCTAGGACTAGATTAAGCTATCTGGCCAGGGCTCGGACACCTTGTGACTTTGGAGAGCATTTGCTGGGTTTTTATGAGCTTTCTAGCATCCTTACTAAGATAGTCTTTTCTAGCAGATTTTAGATGATTACTGATGATGATGTATTGTGTGATCTTGATACAATCACTGTAGCTACGTATTTGATGTTCAAGTACAAATTTGTGTGCTCTTGCCTCTCTGTCAGTCAGGAGAAGAAATGATACATTTCAATGGCACGGACATGCACTGACATCCCAAAAATGCAACTAGTTGATTTTTTAATTTCTGAAAGATGTGGTTTTCTATTATTTGTTCATCAACCCTTTTACAGCAAAAGCCCCATTGACATACCTACAAATATTGTTCATTAGAGCAGTGGTATCCATAGCCTCATGTTTTATGTAGATTTCAATATAACAGTGTGTGGATTACCAATGCATCAATGAGAGGTTTTTTAGATACTAATGGCAAAGTAAAACATGACATAGATAGGTGACACCTGAATAAGTGGATTTTATTAAGATATGACTATATAAGTCAATTTTAGCTTCCTCCAAAATTCATAAACCAATCGGTATAATATGACTATTGGGAGCAATGAAGAATTTGGTTATTCATCTTGCACATGAGCAATACTGACAATGTATTGCCGAACAATGTTCTTACTCTTAAGCTTCCCTAGTTCAGTGAGTTACTATTACCACTTACCACATGCCTAATTTACTTAAATGTATAGGCAACCATGACATGGTATGTAGTGCATGTTGGTCACATGCCTGGGATTTATCGAACCTGGGAAGATTGCTATGCTCAAGTCAATCGCTACTCTAGTAATTTGCACAAAAAGTACAACACAGAAGCTGAAGCTTTGAGGGCCTACTATAGTCATCCGGCCTACCTTGCAAACCATGGGCAACCGGCCTACATGGTCCAATGAATGCAAACCATGACCATCCGCTGGCACTAGAGATTGAAGAGAAGCCACCCGCCGGAGATGTGAAGATTAGGAGAATTGCTCATTGGTTTTGGAAAGATGTCATGCTTTTATTTATAGCTATGGTCATTGCTTTTCTTATTTGGAAGTTGATGTAGGCTTAGTTTCGTAGAACAGTAGGTGGACTTTGTTGTATCTGGTCAATCAAACAATGAATTTGTTATAGGTGAACATATGCTATTATTTGACTTTGTTGTATGTGGACTTATTATTAGACTTTGCATTAAACATATTATATATATATATATATATATATGAACATATGCTATTAGTAGTTGTCCACAGCCAAAACTAACCACGATCGTGTCATAGCCATGACTCATCGTCGCCTGTTAACCCATCGTCGAAGAACAGATTGGCAACAAGAAGCGGCTGATATCGCTGGGACATGAGAGCCGCATGATCCAACAAACGGTGATGGTGTCAATCAGGACGGTGAGAACGAGCAGCCATGGACCCCGTCTGGCCTGCTCGATCTAGGTCAAAATGCCCAGGTAACTTTGGTATCATGTGACTATGTAGCCACACACGTTAATCAATTAGGAGGGTCATAGCTTACTTGGTGTCTCTAGCAGGAGCCTCCGCCAGTCGAGGAGCCAGAGGGTTCGGATAGCAAGAAGGCCAGATCCAAGCAAGGCATGTCAAAGATTCCTGTTGATAGGAATGCACACTAGCATATTACTGAGTTCGATGAATTCAGGGATCCACTCTCACCGCCTATAGCTTTGACCAAATACAAGACTATCCTCGGGTTACTTGTTAGGGACTTCATCCCGATTAGGTATAGGAAGTGGATTAGGAAAGATGATGACCCATTGAGGGTTCCCGAAAGTGAGAAGGACTACATATGGGATGTCAAGATCCTAGAGTATTTCACTTTCCCAACGGAGTATGACAGGGAGTTAGTCAAGAAAAAAGCAAAAGAAATCATGGGGACATGCTTCAAAAATTTCAAGGGGACATTGTACAATAATTTTGTCCTCCAAAATAAAGAGCCAGATTTCGATGGTGGACAGTTTAGAAAGCAGAAGGACTTCTGACAGGATTTCAAGGAATACAGGTTATCCAAGGAGTACTTAGAACTGAGCAGGAAGAATAAGGAGAACTCGTAGAAAGCGACAAATCCTCATCATCTCGACTCTCATGGCTACACAAAAAAGATGCTAGAATTTGAAGTAGAACTTCAAAAGATAGATCACCTTGCTAAGGAAGGCGTTCAGGTTGAGACCGCCGATTGGGAGCCCAGATCGATAATATACTGTATGGGGAGGAATGTACGACACGCCGAGGATGGAAGCTTTAGCTCCATAAATCAACCCATGAGCGAACTCATCCAGAGGATCTCCTAGGTAACTGAGGAGGTGAGGCAAGGGACTCGCACTTCTAATAGGGAGAAAGACGTGCTCACCCAAGCACTTGGAACCAAGGAGCACCCTGGTCGCACTAGAGGAACCGGTGTTGTTCCTTGGAAACTAGCATTCTCCCAGGAATCTAACACTTACCAAAGCCGCTCGAGGGGTAGAGCGGAACATGAGGCAGAGTATTTGAGGCGACTAAAAGAGATGAAAGACAGTATGGAAGCATGGATTGAGGCGACCGTTGAAGCACGAGTCGAGCAAATTTTGTTGTCCAAGGGCTCAGGAGTACCATAAAACCCTACTCCTACTTCCTTTAGCCCACAGTTTAGGGGTCGCAGCAGCTACGGATCGACCCCGCTCGACGAAGAAGAGATGAATGCGCCTCATCTGGTGGACGACATCACTGAACCCGTCAATGTCAAGTTGTACATCCATCGGGAATGGACAAAGAACAAGGTGGCGCTTGGCCAGGCCTGGCCTATAGGAGATGGGACAATTAATGGCCGCCCAATTCCACAGGGGTACGCTCACGTCACTATTGATAGAATACTTGATAAGAAGTATAACAAGATACTCATTGAGTACCCCGTAGCGGAAGACAGGGCGAAACTTGGTGAAAACAAGGGCTCTCAAGTGGCTTGGCACAAGCGCTTCATTAAGCTTGACCATCAATTGTCCTCTAATGATGAGGACGACTGCGAGTCTTCGCCCACCCGCGATGATCACTCACCATCTCCCAACAGAGATCACTTCCCTCCTCATCCAGAGCCATCCCCTTAGAAGATAGAGGTCTCCTTCTATTCCTCTTCATCCTACTCCATCTTCATCAACCCCAAGAAAAGAGTCTCCTTCTCCTCCTCCATCTTCATCAGCGCCGGGAAAATAGAATTCTCATCGTCATCCTCCTCCTCCTCCACCTCAGCCCAAAACAAGATTAAGGACATCCTTGCAGTCGCAGAAAAGGTCCTTGGATTCGGTCGCTAATGCTCTCAAAGTGGACCAACAAAAAAGAAAAGGCCATTCAGTGGCAGTGTTACCACCTTGATGAAAGAAAAATTTACAGCACACATCTTGAAGGAAGATTGTGTTAGTTTCTTTAATCTCTGTGCCTCACTACCTTCGTTTTTGTTGAAGTCCGAATTCGAAAGGCAAACACAGAATAAATACGCTACAACAAGAGACGAAGAAATACACAATAAAGATTTAAGGAACATACAGAAGTACATCGAAGACAACCCAAGATTAACCATGGAAGAGGCCGTGAACATCTATTATGATGTACAAGGGACGAGAACACCGGCAATAAAGTATGAAAGGGGCAATCTTTTGGTTCCCGATCATGAGTATAAAAATCTGACAACATATATGCGCCAGTTACATAAATATTACATAGCTCAAGCAACAGAGACGGACGACTTTAGTTTTGAGGTTATTATCCGTTCGCCACATGTTTTCCATTATCCTGAAGAAGAGAAGTTCGATGTCGAGTGGGAGTGCTTGTTCCAGCTATACCAAAAATGCTCTCTCGATGTTCAAATGTTGACGCTGTGGACTATGTAAGTATCCTACACGCACGATATTATAATTAACTACTCTCTCGAGACACAAATTGTTAACTTTTGAGCACTTCCCATGTTTTTATGTAGGTGTATAGCAAAATTTTGCATTCTAAAAAGCAAATGGGATTACATAGGCTTCTTGAACCCCTTGCGAGTCAATGAGAGGACATGTCTAGGCCTCCATGGATGTGACGTGGAAGACCTGAAATAGAGATTGATTGCTGTTTTCGACGAATTCACGATGAAGAATAAAACCCACATATTTCTAGCCTACAACTGTGAGTATGTGTTCTCGGCTTTTAATTTTATGCTTCTTTTTTGTTAAGATTATTCGATAATTAGAATTATGTGATTGCAACAATCATTTCATCTTCATTTGTGTTAATCTTGCCAAAAATCTGATCTAGGTGTGGGACTCGAAGAAAAAACCATTTTATCATCTGGATGCACTGGTGGCAATGCTGAATTAGTAAGCGATCCTAATAACATATTATTTTCTAATCACACATACCGCTTTCTAATGTTTCTCCCGTTAATGTTGCTCGGTATCCGAAGGAGACATATCGGTGGGACACAGGTCCTATTCAAGGTTGTCGAAATGGAGAGAAAGTACCTAAAACAGCCAGCGGGAAGCAATGAATACGGGTTTTATGTAATGTGGGCAATGCTTCGCTACATCGGTGGAAAATCGGAAGAAGATGATAAGTTGGTGTGTATAATCCCCATTTCATTTATGTCTGTTAATAATTCAACAAAATAATTTACTGTTCCTCTTTGGATATCATCTTTTTTGAACGACGGCGCAAGAATTATAACTACAAAAGGCTGTTAGACATAGAGATCGTCGCACTTCAATCGGAGCTGGCAAAATTCATGTTAGCTGAGGTATTGAAAAAAGATAGAGTATTTTCTAATGCACAATCCGTGAAGTACAAGGACCAGTATGGCCCAGAGCGGCTCTCCAGATTATTGTAAAAAGTCCAAGAAGCATTGCACAATCTGTGAAGTCCGAGAACATTTCTTTTTTATTTTGAGGGATCAAGATCTGGATAAGGACATTTGAATTGTAACTGTAACATTTGTAATGTTTAATATTGATAGACCTGTCGTCTGCGTAGCGTATATAAAATGAAACTCAATTCTATGAAAAAATATAAATTAAAATAAATTATAAAATAATAAAATACGAACGTGACATCACTGCCGGTTATCAGAAAACCGGCAGTGTTGTCGTAAACATCACTGTCGGTTAGCAACAAAACCGACAGTGATGGCACTGCCGGCTCGATCCATAAATCGACAGCGTTGGCTTAGCCATCACTGCCGGTTCTTGTCATAAACCGACAGTGATTCTTACTACAACATTGTCGGTTGAAACACAAACCGACAGTGTTGTTGGAACTAAACTCTACCGGGTGGTCTTATAAACCGACAGTGTTGGTGGAAATGAACATTGCCGGTTGTGTAAAGAACCGGCAGTGAAGTTGAAGAATACTGCCGGTTTGTAGGAACCGACAGTGATAGCTTACCTCCTCATCACTGCTAGTATAGTTGTTCAGTTCAAAATCCAATAATGATAGGGTATTTTGAACCGGTAGGGAAGTGCTATTTTGACGTTAGATACTGCCAGCCCTCCCCCGGCCCCTCCGATTCTGCCACTGGTGCATGCAACTATGTACGGTTGGTGAGTACAACGACGCGGCGATGAGCGTATAAGTGCTACACCTACATTTTCTTAATTCCCGCCCTTCGATCTAATTCAACCTGTTCATGCGCGCTTGTACCAGAAAAGCATTGCAGGCAACAGGTGCATGGATGACGACGGGCAGCTCGAGAACTCGTACGTAACTTTACGTGTGTGGTGTAAATCGATTCCTTGCGGCTGTGGTGCCCGATCGCCTGCTGGTCGGTCATGGTGCTGATAGATGTCAACCTCCGATATTCTGTGTACCACCGCTAGCTGTACCACGTTACTACTATTTCGTTTCTCCAACGCGCTCAGGCTCAGTAGTTTCATTATATATCCATCAACAGATCGATACGGATGGGAGATGTGTCCAGTTCTTGCTTCATGTTGCGTCGCGTTAGTTGCTGGTGACGACGATGCCTGATTGATTCACGCGTCTTCTCTTGCCCGTCGTCATGTGTGTAGAATCGAATCGAGCGGCTGTGATAAGCTTTCGCCCGGGACACGACGGCGGCGGCATCTTGTGGAGTGGAGCCATGGATCGTCAATCACCCAATCCGGCCGGGTAGTACTAGCTAATCAAGGCGCATGCACGTATGCCACTGGAAAGCAACGATTATTATGTGTATTTATAAGCTGAGTAGCAATCATGGCAGCACCGGCCTACTCAGCAACGCACAGCAAGCAACTGCAATATTTGGAACACGTACGTAAAGCGATGACGCGCGAAGGACGAAACGAAGGTGCACCGCGCGTGCACGCCTTTGCTTGCATGCGCAATTTTGCACACACATGCTTTACATAGCCACCGCGTTGATGTTAATACAGAAGAAGGCGTGCACTTGCACGCAGCGCAATATATATATATATATATATATATATATATATATATATATATATATATATATATATATATATATATATATATATATATATATATAGGTGTATATATATATCTACGTAGGTAGGTAGGTAGGTAGGTAGCCAGCCAGCCCACATATATCGTTTTCCCCTAAACTATAGTCGCTGCCGCAGCAGTATATACCAGTGAGAAAATAACAAATCAATTTTGCTTATGAAACGACAAACATCCTCCACCGTACCACTTTCCCCGCACTTTGTTGCCGTTCTTCGCAAAGGGAGAATTTGGTGGGTGGATCGTGTTGACGACGACGACGACGACGATGATATGCCCGAGAAGCAATCATACGTGCTACGGTTTAGATTACATGAAGCAAAATATAACATGGATCCACAATAGAGTTGAAACTAACTTATTAGAGGGTTTATATATATGAGCTAGGAGGCGTGGCCAGAGACCAATCAGAATCTGCAGCTTATCCTAGTGTTTAGCGTTCAATGTTTAGTATGAGCTTTTTTCATATCAAATTACTTCTAGTGAAGATTCTCATGTGCTATCATCGGTGGTGATGATAGTGTTCTTATTACTATTTAGGTCACTAGAAGAACTCCACCATTTTGGTAGAGCCTTTCCATATCCTATACACTTCCACCTCATCTTTTTCCCTAGTCACACACGCAGTGCTAGCACGTTGTCGCACGATGTTCTATCCCGCATGTGCATGTGTGGATACTATGTACGGAGACACCACGATTGTTGTTTAATTTGATTTCTACACCAAAATTCAGCGCACCCCACGGGACACGAGCGTGTTTTTACTTTTCTTGAAATATCTGGATCATGTGCACCGTCGAAAAAAAATCTAATTGCAGCGGTAAATCATTGAGTGATATATGAAAGGTGGCAGGCGGCGATTAGTGTAAATGGATCTCAACGACGACGTTACCCCGTCGGGCGGCTAGAATCGAGACTATAATGATAATAACAAACTGGTGCGAAAAAATGCGTAAAACGATCTATATGTTGCGCGCGGCGCCTGCTCATATATATGAAGGCTCAGGCAAAGCAGCTAAAATAGCCATTCCGTGAAAAAGACCCGTTCGATCAATCGGCCCATTTAAGATGAAAAGAAAATTTTTTGAACAATCGAGTATTTAACATGGACGTTGTTATGAACTCATCGACTTAACCTAATTATCTCTAATTAAAGGTTAAAAGATTGATCCCGTGGAAAAAACGACAAATCAAAACCTTTAAAATACATTTTATTTTTATTTACATTTAACGCCTACGACGTGTATGGAGACACCATGATTGTTGTTTAATTTGATTTCTACACCAAAATTCAGCGCACCCCACGGGACACGAGCGTGTTTTTACTTTTCTTGAAATATCTCCACAGCGGCGTCGAAAAGGCTCCGCCGTGCAGCCGTTTGCAACCGCCCGCTACGCCCGAGGTGGCGTCTCGATTCGCACCCTGTCAACGTTCGCCCGTCGGGCGGTTTAGAATGGCGGACTCGAGAGCGACTGGTGCATGCGTACGACCGCGCGCGGGCGCCTGCTCAAAGACAGGCAGCAATGGCTAATTTTTTTTAATAAAAGATTAATATTCGTCTTTCTTTACGATCGTCGTGTAATTAATTTTTTTTTTATTTATATTTAATCGCCTAATAATATTTTCAAACGATTAAATCGTGACTAAAAATTTAAAAAATTTTGATGACTTATCATCAACGGGCCACTTAAGTCCGCCGGGCCGGCTTGACGGACGAGACGAACGAGACAACTCCAATCATCCTGCCGTGTGGGGCCGCGGCCCCGTTGATTGCCTCCGGTCGGCGGGTGGGGGCCGCGAATCCCCGCGCGCCGCATATCTTTCCCTCCTCCTTTTTGTCATGGCTACGTTCTCCTCCAACAGACTTCGCGCTTCTACGGCTGATCGCGTCAAGCGGAGGGAGAGAAGCAACCAAGCGCGGTGACGTGCAGGAAACGCCGGCTGCTGCCGCGCGACGCACGAGCCGACGTGGCGGCCGGGGCAGACGGGTCGCGCCGGTGTTTGCTGCGCGGGGACGTGCAGCGCGGCGGCAGGGATGTCGGCCGGGGCGCGCGGGATGGGCCCTCCGCCTCGTCTCGCGCGACATGTCCGCCGCCACGTGTGCCGTACTTACGTGGTGGGCCACGGCCTCCAGACTTGTCTTCGCTTGGGCGCTTGGCTTGGCTAATGGCTGCCGTCCGCTCCGGATCACCCATGACGACGCCGTCGTGTCGTGCGACCATACGGGATACGGCGGCCCTCGGAGCTTTGTTTGGATTTTTATTTTTATTTTTTGATGACAAGGAAGAAAGAAGGAAGCTTTGTTTGGACTGGCCGCGTCATTCATTCGTGTGGACTGACAGGCAGTCCAACGCGATAGCACGGCCACCGACCGAAGAAACAACACGGGACGACAATGCATCCGGACTCTCTTTCGGGGAGAAAAAGGGTTTAATTGCCACAAAGCTCAAGGGATTCATGCATGCATTGACAGTGAAGCAAGTAAATAAAGCGTGTAAAAAGCACACGGTGAATGCAAAAGCATGCACTTCGATGTCCAGCGAATAGCCGCCGCCGCAGCCGCACATTCGTTCTCCGCGCCCGTCCTCCTGGTTAAGCGCTGTCATCGACGATCCCACTCCTGGATCCGCAAAAGATGCTTAGCAAGCCTTTCCGATTATTTTTTATATAATTAGTACAATTTATTAAAAAGAGTTTTGGCTCCCCAGGAAGCAAGATGTCCGTTTATTTTCAGACCAAGGGAGTAGTTTTGATGTTTGAGATTTGTGATGAGTAGAGATGCAACCGGGTTTGTCCATGAACTGGTTAAATAGACTTAATTTTTTGTGGGTTTATAGAAACTTGTAAAAATTAAGTCTATTTGACGGGTTCGTGAACAAACCCGCTTACATTCATGTAAGAGATTTATGATTCTATTTTTGTGTCACATGATTTTCCCTTGATGGATTGTTATGCTTTCTATAAAAGCAATATTTTTCTACATTAAGAAATTCCTTATGATGGTATAAGGTTGAAGAAAGAAAGGTCTATGATTAGCTGTCAGTGGAGGTCTAACGATAAGAAATTTTAAGTTTATTTTATTGGATAAATGTATAGAACCACACTATTAATTATAGTGAAAAGCATAAATTAATAATAAAAGATTTAGGAATGCAAGGTACCTGCTGGCCAAAAGGGACGGCTTGACCCGTGTCTTGCCTTAAGAGGGTAGGATGGCAAATTTAGAGGGGCATCACTCCACTCCCTTTGCACCTCTAGGGAAGTGGGATTTCGAATCAACAAGAAGAGTACAAACTATTACTCTACTAGCATTTGGTCTAGCTCTCTCTTCGGTTCTCTAAAACAAATCGTTTTGTACATGAACATTGACTAAATGACTTTAATTGCTATTTTTTTTACTATAAAATATTTATAAAATATAGTTAATATATATACTTTTATGAACTACATTTCGAGGTGAATCTACTTACATTACTTTCATATATTCAAACTCACCCCAAAAGAATTTATTGTAGTTAAAGTTTAAAATGTTTGACTTAAAACAACCTCAAAATGACTTGCTTTAGAGAACCAGAGGGAGTACAATTTGTCACAACTAACTTTAGGTAGTGTGACAAGCTATAGAAAGTATGGCTAGAAATTTTTAGTCACAGTTTGTCATGCTTAAAAGAATTTTGCCGTATTTTTTACTTTATATATGACATGTGGAGAAAAATCTTGTCTAAGTTTTGTCTAAACAGTTGCCAACTTAGTCAAACATGCTTAAGTTGAAATGTGGCAAAAAAGACAAAAGTATGAACACTCCCTATTGCTATACACTGTGATCCATGTTCTTCATTAAAGCTAGCAAATTTATGATGTATTACCTCAAAGTTTTCTTTTTCTCGAATACGCAAAAGGTTTACGCATCTTTATATTAACTAGGAGATTGTTTTACACAGCGTGTTATGAAGACGTGCTACAGAGTACACGTGATTTTACATTTCGGAGTACACGTGATTTTACATTTTGGCATAGCCTCTCCTAGCGAGGTACTCAGAAGCCGATTACCTCAAAGTTGAAGTTCAGAGTATACAAAAGGACCAACTGTTTATCAAATCTCCATGAAATTTCGAAGCTTGATGAACCAAGTATTGTGTGTTGAAGTTAACATAGAATCTAGGAGTAGTACTCTAGTCTAGTCTATCTAGATATACGTAAAATACGAAACTTGGCTGTTGGCTATGCCCTTGTTTAGTTCCATGGAGTAGTATTCGTTTTTATTTGGCAATTATTATTAGTCTAGCAATTTCTATCTACATTTAATACGTATGAAATATCGATGTGAAAATACGAAACTTGGCTGTTGGCTATATGCAGGAGCGGTTGGTGCGGTTCCGTCCTTATCCTGTACGGAGTACTATGCCACCAGCTTCCGCCGCCATCGCAGAAACCGCCCGACCATCGCCTAACACGTGTCGGCACATCCACGTGGCATGATCCCAACCCTATGCCTCCTCCCTCGCAACACGTGTTCCGCCTCCTCTATAAATATCAGCACTCGCGCTGCGAACTACGGCTACCTCCAAACTTCTCTCTTCACTTAACCGTTTTATGTGCCCCCTCCCCTTATTCCTCGGTTACAATGCCGCCGCCTCCGCCAACGGGCGAGCCGAAGCGCCGCCGCCTGCTATCCCTCATGGCAGTCTACCCAAGCGAGAGCATCGCGCCGGCGCCTCTGTTCAGCTCGCTTCTCGCGCTTGCGGCCGACTTGGCCAGCCAAGGGATCGGCGCCTTCCCTGTTCTCCGGCGCGGCTTACGGCAGGCAGTGCGGATTGTAGGCCTCCTCCTCGCGTTTCTGGAGGAGATCCAAGACGTGACGGTGACGAAGACAGCAGCACTGCCGTCATCGGCGGTGCTGGGGCTCACGGAGCTGCACGTGGCCATGCAGAAGCTGCGGTTCCTCCTCTCCGACTGCGCGCGACGGGGCGCGCGGCTGTGGGTGCTCGTGAACGCCGGATTGGCCGCGTCTGAGCTCCGGGTGATTCTCGGGTCCGTCGCTGCGGCCGTGGACGCGCTGCCGAAAGACGTAGTGGATGCGTCCGTGGAGGCCGGGGAGCTCGCGCGGCTGATGTCGGAGCATGCGTGGCGCGCGGCGGTGCGTCCGGACGCCGGCGACGAGCGCGCGGCGAGGAGCGTGCGGTCGATACTGGAGCAGTTCAAGAGCGGCGTCTCGCCGGACGCCGAGGACGCGAGGCGGGTGCTGGAGCACATCGGGGTCAGAAGCTGGTCCGACTGCTCTGAGGAGATTGCCTTCTTGGAGGACGAGCTGCGCACGCGATTGGACGGTTCAGGCGGCGACAGCATCAGCAGCAGCAGCGACGCAGTGCTCATCAACAGCTTAATGGCATTCATGGTGTACTGCCGTGTGGTGTTGTTCGATCAGATCGACGCGAATCCAAAAGCGGACGCGGCGTCACGGCCGGCGAGGTGCCCGGACTGGCTCAGACCGGAGACGTTGCGGTGCCCGATCACTCTGGACCTGATGACGGACCCGGTGACCGTGTCTACTGGCCAGACGTACGACCGCGAGTCCATCACCCGGTGGATCAAGGCTGGATGCCCCACGTGCCCGGTCACCGGCGAGCGGCTCCGCACCGCCGACGTCGTGCCGAACTCCGCGCTCCGCGGGATCATCGAGCGGATGCTGCTCAGCAACGGCGTCTCGCTTCCGGACCGAAGCAGCTCAGGGCACCGTCACGGCGCGCTCGGCGACACAGCCGTGGCATTCGGGCCGGCCGCCGCTGGCGCTGCCCGTCTCGCCGTCGCCTACATCGTTGCCCAGATCTCGACGGGTTCGACGGCGGGGCGCAGGAAGGCGACGTGCGAGGCCCGCAAGCTGTGCAAGCACAGCGTGTTCTACTGCGTGTGCCTCGTGGAGGCCAACGCCTTGCCGTGGCTGCTGTGCCTGCTGTCCTCGACGGACGCGTCCGTGCAGGGCAATGCGGTGGCGTCCCTCCTGAACCTGTCGAAGCACCCGCGGGGGCGGGCGGCGCTGTTCGAGGCCGGCGGCGTGGGCCTCGTGGTGGACGTGATCAACGTGGGCGCCAGGTTGGAGGCGCGGCAGAACGCTGCGGCCGTCCTGTTCTACCTGTCGTCGAACGCCGAGCACGCCGAGGAGATCGGGCGCATCCCGGAGGCGATCCCGACGCTGGTGCAGCTGATCCGCGACGGCGCGCACCGCGGGGGCAAGAACGCCATGGTCAGCCTCTACGGTCTCCTCCAGTGCGCGAGCAACCACGACAAGGCCGTCGCGGCCGGCGCCCTGTCGGCTCTCGCGGGCCTCCTGTCCCTGTCCGTCGTCGTCGACCGGGACAACGACCTCGCCAGCGACGCTGTGACGCTGCTGGCGAGGCTCGCGGAGCAGCCGGCGGGCGCGCAGGCCGTGCTGGCGCGGGCGGGCCTCGTGGCCCGCGTCGTCGAGGCGCTCGCCACGTCGTTGTCCCGGTCGGGGAAGGACCACTGCGTGGCCCTGCTGGTCTCGCTGTGCCGGCACGGCGGTGACAAGGCGGTGGCCCTGCTGGGGAGGATGCCGGGCCTGATGTCGTCGCTGTACACGCTGGTGGCCGACGGCAGCCCGCAGACGTGCAAGCGCGCCAGGGTGCTGCTCAACCTGATCCACCGCCATTACGAGATGGACGGGCAGCCGGCGTCGGAGGCCGGCGAGCGTGTCGTCCGCGTGCTATAGCCGCAGGATCTCGGGACCAGCCGTAAGTACAGTAAATAGTAGGTGTAGATCTTTACAGTGTGCCCATTTGAGACCGTTTCTTGTTTCTGTTGTCAGCTCGTGTTTTAGAAGAGCTGGGAACGAATTTTGCTGCTTCCTCCTTTTTGAAGACTGCTGTAGACACAGATACACACACAAACACGAAAGTATAGATAAGTCTGTTTGCGAGCTTGAGTTTGATAGCAGTAGTAGATGAAAGTGACAGTATGAAATTACTGTTTGGAAGTTATTAGTGTACATATATCAGTGGAAAGTTTGGTTTTGTGTTAAAACTGAGGGATTTGGTTTCAGTTGTACAAAAATAGCAGCTCACCGACGAAGAGAGCTCTGAGACGAATGGGTTACTGATTACTGATGTTCTAGTACATTTTACAGTATGTTGTGGATGGATGTGTGTTGACATCGCAAGTGGCCGACGTGATTGGAACAGCTCCATGTTCTTGCGTTTTCAGCACAGTCTGCCCTGGTAGTAGAGATGCTCGGTAATTGCCTTGTCTGTGGGGCCGCTGTGTGCTCCTGTGCGTAAAGGGAACTTGTATGCTTTCACTTTTACCGCAGTCACAAAGCCCGTCTAGCTCAGTCGGTAGAGCGCAAGGCTCTTAACCTTGTGGTCGTGGGTTCGAGCCCCACGGTGGGCGCTTGATTTTTTTTGAAAATGTAGCTTTTGTTACTGATTTGTTTATTCGTGTAATTTTTTTGGTTTGTCCCCGCAAGGACAGCAGATGTGCAATGGAGTTGGCAACTCATGCACAGCAGAGCTGCAGTGGAATCAGGCCCCTGTACGCGTCACATAACCGATTTCTATCACATCTCGTGCCGCTGTTGCGCCCCAGCAGCATCAACGCCGACGCGTCCGGGGGCGACGTACGTGCTACGATGAGTAATTGGCGCTGCTCCGTAGTCGGCAAGGCAACGAATCCAACGCTGACAACGTCAAGTGCGTTGCCTCCGGACCTGACGCCCTCCCAGCTCTTTAATTAGTTGCAGTACTTACACTCTCTAATCCCAGTCACCAGCGCACGTAACGTCAGAGAGCTTCTCGTGCTGGCTAGTCAGCTAGATCACTCTCTAATCCCAGTCACCAGCGCACGTAACGTCAGAGAGCTTCTCGTGCTGGCTAGTCAGCTAGATCCACATCCACCGATAAACAAACAAACAAACAAACCGTGTCAGTTTGTCAGCAACAGCAATCCATCTCCATCCATCTGCTCTGCACGCCGCGCCGACGTGCCCGCTCGCTCTCGTGCAACAGCAGGCGCGGTCACGTGAACGCGCTCCACTTGTTTGGCTGTAAAACTTTTATAATACAAACACATATTGTACGGTAAGATAACGATACTGTAAAAATTAAATATCAACATTAAAGTAACATTTGTTTATTGTTTTCTCACTTTAGAATAAAAAAATATCTCTGTGTGCAACTTCATGATAGAACTGTGCAAACTCAATCACTGCAATTTGCATGCCCAAGCAAATGACAAGATATGGAATTCTCGCGCATATTTTACAGCAAGAATTTTCCCTTGGACTTCTCTATCTCCAAAACCTCTTGGCACCATCTGCACCCTGAGGTGCAAAAATAAGTTCAGATTTCTATACTGTGGGCTAGTGGCATGTCACGAGAGGGCATTCTACGCTTACCTTTAGCGACTCCCATGCTTTTTCATAGGTAGCATTAGGAGTCTGCAAATGCGACGGTATCCCAATTAGTCAGTTAATTCTCTAAGATATAGAAAAGAAGAATTGATAAGGCATAAATAAAACTGACCTCTTTTGCTGTAGAATCTTCAAGATCACAGGAAGGAACCCAGTCCACCACAAGTTTCCTGTCCAAAGCAATCGACGCATGCAAAAGAGCTTGACAGAAGATGAAGAAACAGATAAGACCCACTAGTTTGGTTCAAAAATGTATCTGCGTTATGAGATATAAAATAGTAATGTCACCTTGATAACAGATAGGTAGGAATATGACAGGCCAGTATACTTTCCAACCATAGCAATCCTAACCTGAAAAGGATTTTCATGCCACAATATCAAGCACTGGTTGTTATATATAAGCTAAGAGAGTCGATTCGGTATTGAAAACAGTAGTTAAAATGATCAACAAACCAACTGGAGATTTCAATCTATCACATCTGCTGGCTTTTTTAGTCCATTGGGACAATTGGGGTTCTTGAGCAACTTTAACCACATTGCACGCATGAAGAAATAATACATGCAAGTATTCCTAGAAATGAAGCCAACTGGAAGAGCTTATAATACTTTCGTCCAGTGGCATGCCACTGAAGGTCTAACACTCTCAAAATAGCTTCATGGGCCTTCTGGTCCTATAAAGAGAGAAAATATTTCAGGTTAACCATGTCAAATGAGAATTTGGCAATCATGCATACAAATAATTTCATATGACATACTCTGAGCAACAAAGGGATGTGCCAAATGTTCTGACATCATAGAGATTAATGATATTTGGTATCTACCAAATAAAATCAAAGTCAGCATTGCTGTTGCATGATACAGACTTAATTTATTTTAAAAAACACTTGAGCAGGCAACATTTTTACCGGAACATGACAAAATTGTGCGTGCTTCACTTTCACATGTTCTTCAAGTGGCTGCCAAAAAGCACAAGAGCAAACATCTATACAGCCACCATCAGCATTGAAAGGTTCAGAGGAGGCACGGAATGAAAATACAGATACAAGTTATGTAGTATACCTGTGTACTATGACACATGCCAAAATATCAGGCATGAGTCTAAGTGCCCAGCATAGGTGAGGAATACAAAGATTTGTGCCACAACAAAATTAAGGACAATACTCTCTGTACTGTATATGTCTATACTCTAAAAAAATTTATAGGGAACAAAATTAATCAAATGAGCCATGCAAGATAATTGAATCACGCAAGATAACTCACTGAAAATAGCTAATTGAGAATTAATATGAGAATTATTAAACCGAGAGCTAATTGAGAAGTACTAAACACAAGCAAAATAACTCACTGAAAATAGCTCTAGCTAGAAGCCTAACCAAACCACTAATTACCAAGCATGGATTCAAAGCCTAGAAGTTGCTGAGAACAAATACCACGCACCCTGCACTGACAACTACTGAATGAACAATTGCTGCAGCGAGAACTGCTGTTCCTGGGCTAGCTGCTGCTGCTACTTGATCTGCAGATCAGGGACATGAGATGGCTGCTGCTGTTGGCACAAAGTGAAAGAACAGAGAGAGAGGTTTGGTGCTGCACTGCTGCCTAAAAACAGTAAAAATGCAAAGAGGTACTGCATAAATGCAAAGAGAACGGTGGGTGATTGATTTCAATGTTTTCCTCTAGGTCAGTACTATATGTTTTTCATTCCTATATTATCAACTCATTTTCCCATACATGTGCAACTTAGCAACCTATTCTATCTTGCCATCTCGGTGCCTAATATGAACCTGCTTCATCCATCACTATTGCATAGATCAATGTGAAGTAAAAAAAAAGGCCTTGCTTTATAATCTGAACCATGTGTGCAATGTCTTTTGTCTGCTTCCACATTTCTAAATCCATTTGTTTCTCAAAAAGGAATTAAATTAGGGGATAAGATATATGTGAATTTGAATTTGAAACCAGAGATCACCTTCGGAGTCACAAGAATGATCTGTCGATGTTGTAGCTCCTTCCTGTTGGTGTTCGATTCGAAGGAGCTATAGCACAGTTAAAATAGATTATTATTTTTAGAACCATTTCAGGCTAAGGCTATTCAGTGGGACAATTCAACCATGTAGCCTAGAAACATTTCCGTGGGTGCGAAAAGCAGCTCCAGACACTAAGATAATTTCCATATGGAAGACGATTTTTCTTTCCCCCAAAACAGTTTCAGAATAATTTCCTAGTAGATAAATATACCTGCATGACACACTAAGATAGTTTGATAGATCACTAATCTACTCCTTATATACCTGCAACATGTTGGAAAGCAAAAGAGATAATATTTTCTTATTTTAGCTACAGAATCCAACAACCGACGAAAACAGCCCCGCTTCACCCCGATAAAACAGCAGCAGCGCTCTTCGTGTTTTTTGTATACTTAAAACCGTAATAGTGATAATAACAAATACTCCCCAAGCATCTACACTGAATGAGCTACAGCTTTGGCATTCAAACCAAGGTCAAACATCACCACATTCCATTTTTATAACAACCTATCGAAGGACAAAAAAATCATATCTCTCAACCCATCCAACCAAAAATAGAGTTAAAATACTCGATAGAAAGATCATACAAAGTACTACAAAAACATCCATAGCACACTGGACCAATTCAGCCTTGACGAACTTCTAAATTGACACCCAAAATTGATGGTCGAAACTAAATGTGTACTCTGTCAGAGACAATAATATTCAGAACGTGATATCTCTCATAGTATTCAACGAAAAAATGCGTCTAAATACTCGTTGGAAAGGTAATGAAAAGTTATGTAACTTTTGTTACTATGGGAGATTCCAATTCGACAGCTAAAGTCCTCAAAATAGACTTCAATCTGTTACAGTGCTGCTTATTCTGCCATACAGTATATGGACAGGGCTAAACGAACAGCAAAGATGGAAAAGTGCTTCGATTCAATACCTAAAGCAGATAAAAAACAATCCGATGCCCCTTCCTGCCTTCTCCCTTCGCAAAACTAGCAGCAATGCATCAACACCAAGAGGGCAATGATCTGCAGCCAGCAGAAGAGGTTTCACCAAGCACCGTTACTATCCTTTGTGCTACCGCAATAGAGGATTGAGGATCAATCGATGGATGCTCACCTGCTAAGACAAGAGGGAAACAGAGCGGCCCTGCCTTCAGTGGTATGAGCGTCCTGGAGGTAGGCGGCCGGACGGCGCTCCGGCCGGCAGCGGCCGGGCGGATGGGCGGCCGCCGCACGCCAGCCACCACGACTGAGCGGCCGAGCGACGGATGTCGCCGCACGTTCGAAGCCCTGGGAGGAACGCAGGACGGGAGAAGGCAGCGCCGCGGCGCAGCGAGCACGGCCGCACGCCGGGCACCATACTCGAGCGGCCAAGCGCCGCACGCCATCGGACGCTTGAAACCCCCAAGCCACGCCCCCACGCTGCGCCTCCGAGCGGTCCCAGAGCCACACCCCCACGCTGCTCACGAGGGTGATGTGATCGTGTGAGGGCACTGGTGGTGGGATTGATTGCGTTGATGAGGGTAGTAGGCGGAGGCGTAGGTCGCGGCGCCGTACTTGGTCGCGGACGGCGGCGAGGTCTCACGGCGCGCGTAATCTCATGGCTCACAGACGGCGGGTTCGCTGTTTTGGTTGCGGAGGCCGATCGCTCGATGGTGATTGTGCGTGATTGCCTCGCCGGTGATTGTGATCCCACCTTCCTTATCTTCGCACGGAACCGCGGAGGCGCAAGGAAGGGAACGACGACCCACGATCCCACCTTCCTTCTCGGCGTATGACGGAGCCGCGGTATCGCACGGGGAGAGGCAGACCCAAAATAAATGTCGCACAAAAAAGTGTCCACGCTTTGTTCTTTTTAGTTGTAGGAGAATCCGGTCGGGGTTAGCGCCGTTGGTTACATGAACCGGCATTGGTTGAGCAGCGTGACAACGTGAGGTCTCTCGCCTCGGAGCAGGAGAGGGTCTCGTCTCGTGATCGGATAGAAAATGCCTGGGCGGTGGCTTCTTCCTGAATCGAGTCGAATGGGACCGGAATTGAACCGGCACATCCGACGGCTTTGACTCATATAATCTGTTGCTTGATCCGAGGCTGCTACCTGCCTACCTGTATATGCGTTTCAAAACCACGCAAGTGGATGCGTCTTCCGACCTGAGTGGCAGCTACTGTGACCTGTTTTTTTAGTTTCCACACTCGATAGCAAACAGTATGCTGTGTGCTCGCCGCAGATTCTTGTAGCTGCAGCCGTGGCTGCACCACTTTCAAAGGTTGCCTCGGTTCCTACATGAATGCAATGTTGCATAAGGAAACATGACGCTGATGATGCACAATGTTGATGCATGAGTGAGTGTTGGTATTTTTTAACGCAAATAGAAATAAATCACAAGCACACAGAAGTACCGTTGTATCACTTCACCTGAAAGTATTCAGGGTATCGTATTTTTCATAGGAAACGGAGGTATTCTTCTAACTAATTCGTCCAAAGACAACACAAGGATAGAGTTGGAAACGGTAGAGAAGGATTCATATGGTAACAGGGTCTAAAGACAGATAAGCTCTACTTCTACTTTCTCACTTTGGGCACCGCTTAACACCTGGACTGCCATGCATTGACGGCCTGTAGCTCTACGTCGTACCCGGACGTGGAGGATTACGAGGGACAGACATGACTGTCACCACCTGCCGCCTACCCCTCAACCGTTGAGTACGAGGCAAACGAAGGTAGTCTCTAGCATAGACACCACGTCTACGCTATCTACTACTACTCTAGTACGTTAACAAGGATTATCCGTCTTTATCAGGGCCCTTCTACTAGAGCATTCGCCGCAAGGGCGAACGACGATCCCACAAACAAGTAAGGATAAAGATTAACTAATCAATAGACTTTATACCAAAGGAATCAGGAACACTCACTTAGCGGAAAGCTCCGTTGAGGCATAGATGTCCGTCAAGGTACAAACTCGGGGAGATCCCGACAAGTCCGGCTCTTCCCCATATTCTTCCTCACATCTCTCCCGATTAACTCTACTAGCTATCTGGGGCCTAAGCCCTTGGAATGAAGCTCAAGGGTGGAGTGCTCTTGCTCTTGAGTGTTGTCTTGTAGAGGGGGATACCCCTCTATTTATACAAAGCTCAAGGCGGTGCTGAAAGCTATTCCTGGCGTGAGAACCAGCTACCACCGCCTCAGCATGGAGAAATGCCACCGCCTGTCGAAGGGGTGGCTGAGGCGCGCCGGCAGGGGGTCGACCGCCCCTAGTGGTCGGCCGCCCCTTGACCACGCCGTCTGGCCACCGCCTTTGCGCGGTGGGCTGTGGGCTGGACGTGGATCACTCCTCTGAGGTATTTTGCCCCTGTTAAGTTGAGTTGCTGGACGTCTCCCTTGTTTCTTTGCGCGAATCAGCGTCGGAAAGCTCCTTTCAGTGAATTCTTCCATGTACTTGTGTTTGTGACCTGTAAAATAATATTCTCCAAATACATATGGAACTAGGTCAATAGTAAATGCATATATGTTTAAGGTTGCCAATTTCTCCTCTTTTTGTGTCTTAATTGACGGTCGGATTTGATCGTTAAGGACCGCCAACACGCTCCCCCATACTTACTCCTTTGCTCGTCCTCGAGCAAAATTTAGAGATAAAAGTAATCATGAGCATAACATCCTAAGACATATGGCTTACATAAAAGTTATTCTAACACATTCCTTACCCAAGTGGGATATGTGGCTTTAGCTAGCATGTTTCCTTGAGTTGTTGAAAAGCGGAACAGTTCTTCAAACAAAGTCCTCTTCCTAATTTCACATCTTAGCAACTTGGAGTTTTGGAAGTTTTTCTTAAGAAAAAGCATAGTTCACTTTATACTCCTCAAATGGCACTCTTAAATCACTTAATGGTGTATAAATCCTTACCAAGGCGTAGTAATGTTTTGCCTTCTTTTATTTTCTCCTATCTCTAAAAAGGGTTATGTGGGGCTTTAGGTAGAGATAAACAATATAGCATACTTGTATTGCATATGTTGTAAAGTCAAATCGAGGATCCAAGAAGAGAAGTGCCATACTCTTAGATCAAGATATGCATGTGTGTGGAAAAAGGGAAACTAAAACTATATTTCTTTTGTAGATATGATCTTTCTCTATAACTTATTATTTTAAATCATGGCTCTCTCTCTTCCTTCCTTCTTCTTTTTCAATACATGAGCCTTCATGTGCTCATCATTTTTTTTGTACTTGGACCTTCATATGTTCATATTTTTTTCTCAAAGCTTTTTGCATAGCCCATGTTTCTTCTTCTAAACCACATATTTAGAGAGAGATATGTATCTTTTAGAACATGGAGTATTTATTTAACAAATATTTTATTTTTTTACTCCTAGTGTAGGAGCAGAGTTTTTGGTGGATGTAAATGGTAGCATGTTTTTACGTACTCCCAGTGTAGGAGCAACATATATATGTGGGTGCATGATAAATCTCTCAACAAGGGTCAACAAGACTTGACCAAACTCAATACAATAACATGTAGCGTATGTGGAAGGTTTGCAAGATGTTATATTTGGCTTTGGTAGGAATTGCTCACTAATTGAGGAGTATGTGATACTATGGTTTTATAACACTTTTATCAAAATAAATTCTCCAAGTACTTTGAATAGAAACGGTATGATCTCTAAGTCAGAACTATCCCACACTTTACAACAACTTAGTCAACATGATTGTCCTATTAGAATAGTTTTCCACAAGCATAAGTGTATATATGTAACAAACTTTATGCAAGCTTCTATCTTAAAGATGTTATGAATATGTCACTTTTCAAAATTTAAAGTGTGGTGCAAAAGGGGCATTATTCATCAGGAGGAGATAGCAGGGATAAATTGGGTTTAATTTCAGTGATCAAGACATATTTGTTCAAACTCAAAATTGGAGGGAGTTGAGGGTAGTGTTGCGCAAACCATCGTTGGAGAAGAAGGAGCTACGAGGAGTCAGAGATGGTTTGGCTAAACCAGAGATTCAGCCAATCCTCTCTGGGGCCATCTATCCTGTCCTTCTGCATGTTTGTATTGTCCGATGTTTTGTGCAACGTGTTAGTGGGAGATCTTGATTGTGTGTTCGTCATGCTTGAGAGACCTCCCCACACTTATTGTCGTATCTGCTTTTTATTTAACAAAGAAAAACAAAAATAAACAGACAAGAGCTCTACCAGTTGAAACATTAGGGAGCCTTAATTCTATTATAATTATTATTACTTTTATTTTATTTATTTATTATTACTATTACTACTATTATTATTATTTTATTTTATTTTATGAGTTCACCCAACTTTTTATCATTTAGCATAAACAAGGCTAAGTAAAGTTTGCAAAAATAAACATAGCCTTAATTTATCTCCATAGCAAATTACTTCTATTGTTTATGAAAGTAATACTCAAAGTTCATTAATCAAATTTTGATACCATGTCAAATTTTGATTGAAGAAGGCTATTTTAACCTAAGCACCATGTTTAATTTAAAAATCCTATAGATGTACATTAAGAATACACCCAAACCAGAGTATATGTCATGAACAAAGGAAGTATGAACTGGTATGAGCAAGTTTATATTTTCATGGAGACTAACATGAGTAAAATGTGTTGGTGAACATTTTATTTACCCTTGCATACCTGAATGTTCTTACTAGCAGCATCTGTGGATGGAAGCTTTGAGACTGATGCGATGGTGGCTTGGTCATGGTAGTAAGCAAAGGCTTTAGGAGAAGAGAATCTTCTTTCATATATATATGGCAGAATCGCCCGAAATAACGTACTTACGGAGGCGCTCGTCTTCCACCAGACACTAAGCACCCCGAAAGCAAGCTACAACGGGCAGGTTTCGTCGGGCACACCCCAAGGGAGAGCTCGAAAGGTACACATTTTCCTCCAAGGATCAAATAATGAGAATGAGTTACAATACTTAATTCATTTCATACATCTAGAGTCCTTAAAAATATATTATTACAGTACCAAAGTCAGAGTGCGGAATATTAAACAGTGGAATGATAATAAACATCTATCGATAATGAACACGGATCCGTCTGTGCCCACCAGAAGAATCCTTCACACAACGGGAACGTCTCAAGCAGTACCTGCACTGCAACAGGGGCAAATAAACCCTAAGTACACAATGTACTCGCAAGATTTATCTGACTAGTGGGAATACTTTCCTGATTCCAATGGATATGATAAGCTTTATGGTTTGCTGGGTTTCTTTTTGTAGAAAGTAATACTAATAGTGAATCCTTATTTAAGTTATTATTAGCAGTCATGATTAATTCATCATCTAGCCATTCTATGTAAGCACCTGTTCTACTTTCAAGCAAGGGTTGACCAATCAGTTCCATTTCTTCACCTTTCATCTTTCAGTTCTTACTACGGTGCTAGACCGTAGACAAGCCATACCGGATCATCCGGCGATTCGTGAATCAATGTACCCCAAAAACACACACCCCAGGTACAAGCAGGACCAACCCATCACTCTCCTGTCATAGGGTCCAGGTCGCCGTTCAAACTTGGACTCCAAGGCCCCGCTCCTAAGTCCCAGACTTAGTGCGGTACAAGGACCTTCACCATCCATGCCTCCAATCAGTTGGTCCAGAAAGAGCCAAAACCCGTGACTAAGAGAGTAACAAGTCTTCCTTGCACCCATACCCAAGTATGTGCTCGGGATAATAAATCTGTGATTTGCCTAGAGTCCAATGCAATGGTCGGTTCATAACCGACACGGATAGGGAAAAAGTGTAACCAAGCTTGCCTTGTTGGCCGTAGGACACAACCTCTTACACCCACCAATACCCAAACCATATCCCTGACCAGTCACCATTTTTCCTTTCCACCATTTTATCATGAGTGATCATAATTATCACCTATTTGTGAGTAACGGCAGGTTACTCACGCTACCGAAATCCTGAGCATAGCAGCTACTCGACCTATACTAGTAGGACTCATAGGTAGATATATTTATGCATGTAGTTTTCATAAAATGCCTGTAACATAAATGCACATTATATATATATATTCACTGATCATTCAAAAAATAGGGGTCATGCACCGGGGCTTGCCTTGGGCAGGCGGTGGGTCAACAAAGTCAGCAACGAACGGCTCCTGGGCTCCCTCCTGTACGAGAACCTCCTCCTCGTACTCCTCAATAATCTCCTCATAGTCCTGTTCATCCACAGGCACGAACTCTACCAACTCGTGATCTACATGCATGAAATGATGATGCAACACTTAGTAATACGGCAACACCAACTCTTAAAATAAAAATACATCTATCAAGCTACTAAGAGAGTTCTACCAACTAAGGTGCTAAGTTACCTACTGTTACTACTAACAAGTATGAAACATGGCATGTACTACCTTAGCAACTAAAAGCATTCTTACTTTTAATACCGATTTACTCTACATATGATAAAACAAGGAGTACTAGCTATTCTATTTATCAACCTACTCTAGGGCTACAAAAATTACAGTAAGCACATAATAATCTAATGAGCATACTGTAAAAATTTCATGGCTAAAGCTATCACCAATTTGCCCCAAAAATTCCTACAAATATTAAGCTAGATAATGCTAAGCTTTCTAAAGTGATTTTATGAGTCTATCATTACCATAGCTAACTGTAAACTAACTACACCAACAGATAGATAACATTTTTTTGAACCTAACAAATTTTGTTTCACTATTTTTGGACATCTATAGAATTTACTATAGTTTTTCAAAGTTCAGCTCAAAACTAAATTGAATAAACATTTATTATCTTACTGGAAAATAGAAAACCTAATTCTACCGCGCAACCCAAAGCGCGAGCGACTCGGCCCACTCCGGCGCAGCGCGCGCGTGCACGCGACGCACCGGGATGGCCCAACGCGGCTCGGCCCACAAAGGGAAGACCCCCTGCGTGCCGACGTTTATGCAAAAGAGCCCTCAGCTTTTAATCAAATGGACCCGTAGTCCTTTCTACTATTTCCCTCTCTCACTGACGCTCTCAATAACCCCCTTAGCTTGCTTCAAATTCATGTTTCAAAGTCCCTGGCCAGAACTTAACAGAGGCCGCGGCCCCTCTGGCCTAACGCCAGCGAGCACGGACCTCCTAGGCCTCAACCATCACCTCCCTAGCACTCTACGAGCGAAGCGCAATTGATCGAGGTATCAAACACTAAAAATGGTGCAGTGCATAGATGTGGCCATACGTCGTGGCGGGGTCTAGCCACGACAACACCGGCGCTGGTGAAATCACCTAGCCCAATGCCTCTACCGCTACCCTTTATCCATCTACAGACTACAGGCAACAAGATAGAAGCCCTATTTGAACCTCTACTACACCCAACCGTGCTAGCCACGGGAACGACATCCAATCCAGTTCACCGGCGGCAGCAAACGCATCCTGGGTGACCAAGACCCCAACCGGTTCAACCACCTACCCTAGGAGCAAGAGGACCTCACCAAAGATGTGCAGGGTAGACTGGACGCGGTCGTGAGGCTCGGCAAGGTGGTTGACCATGTGCGCGGGAGTGCTCCGGTTCACGACAAGCGCAGCGACGGCATCCCCGACGACCTGCTGCTCTGCCGGTGAAACCGCTACACGGGCGAGGCAACCAAGTCAACACGACGCAAAAGCACCGCTCAATTGAAACAACGGAGCATGGAGTGATGCCCTGGCCGAGCACCCCCCTCGACGGCCATGGCGGACCGCCGCGAGGAAAATGCCCCGTATTACGTCACTGGAGGATGGAAGCTCGCCGGGACGACTCCAATCGTGGGCTAACTAATAGGGCTAGTTGGGTGCATGGTTAATTGGAAGGAGGTGGACTATGCAAGGCCAATTAGATGGACGGCTCAGCTCGGTCCTATGGTGACCGGCGGTAGGGGAAAACTCAATTTGAAGACAGACGCCAAACGACAGCAGCAGTGGCAAGCTTGGCGCGAAGCTAGACTCCAAATCAACCTCCAGACATGCATAATTACAAGGATGGGGCTAGCTCTATGGTTTGGCCTTGGCGCGGCTTGGCCGGCCGGCGCGACGCCATTTAAGGCGACGGGACGGGGAGCATGGCGTGGCGCAGTCACTAAATGGGGAAGGACGGCAACGCGACAGGTGATGGCTCCACGTGCGCATTCGAGACCGGCACGATGACGTGCAACCACAATGGCTTGACTCGCAAGACGATGGCCGCTCGGCCCTACGTGCCTAGGTGGCTAGCGCCGGTCTAGGGAGGCAGCGGCGGCGTCGCATCGGGCGCGGATGTGATGGCGAAGGAAGGCGGGGCAAACCCACACGCGTGTAGCCATGAAGGGTCAGCAGCAGCAGTGACCGTGCGAGCGGCGGTCAGAGCGTAGCACGACTGGGGATGCAGCTCAACGCAACGGCAATGGCGAGAAGAGTGGCTTAGGCGGATGCGACGGCGGGCAGAACGGCTAGGCTCGCTGGACCCCAGCGTGCGCGTGTGCCCGCGAGTCGCGTGCCAGGGCGTGGCAATGTTGGTGTGGCCTGGGCCACGGTGCGCGTTTGCTTGCGGCAACGGCGGCCAAGTCACGGTGACCGTGGCCAGACGCTGCAACCGTTCGAAAACGTGTCTTGCACGCTTTTTAAAGCGTCCCAAAAACCCATCTCAATGCTTCAATTGCTAAACCAACTATTTAACACTCGAGATGGCATGTTAGGCCACTAAAACAAGCCCTAAGACCATACCACTACCGAACCCGATTCTCCTATAAAAATTCCCAAACTTAGCCTCGTCACACCGTTTTCTAACTTAGGAAATTTAACTAAGCCTTGGTCGGTTTCGCGTCGAATTTGATTTCCAAGCTATTCGATACACTAGCTAGCGAATCCCGTTCTTGACCACAAGTATTTCATCCTCACCCATGAAGTTTGTACTACAAACTTTACTAAAGTTTCGTATAGGCATTCTATAGCATTCTCGTTCAATAAAAATTCATTTGGAACCATAAGTGACATAACGCGACATGAAATATAACATTCGTTTCGCGTTTCCGATGAACGTTTTAAGTTACGTATATTGCTTTACACCCTATATTACACACATTTACACATAAGTATGATGCTCATGCAGTGTTTTAGCAAAAGACTATACAGTGCAACACCAAGGGTGTTACAAATCTACCCCCCTAATACAAAATCTCGACCCAAGATTTCATGTGCCTAGTGTGGGAAGGAGATAGGAAATACATTTCAACGTAACAACTACCTATCAGAACTAGAGAGAAGGTGGGGGTAATGCTTCAATATATAGCTCTCTTGTTCCCATGTGGCTTCATCCTCTAAGTGGTTCTACCACTGCACCTTGTAGAACTTCACCACATTGTTCCTTGTCACTCTTTCCTTTTCGTCCAGGATTTTGATAGGGTGCTCAATATAAGTCAAATTAGGCTAGAGGGGAAGCCCTTCAATTTCCATAGCTTCATCAGGGACCCGCAAACATTTCTTCAACTGCGATACATGAAACACATTGTGTACCGTAGATAAAATATCGAGAAACTAGAGACGATAAGCAACTGGGCCACACTGCTCCAAAACCTTGTAAGGACCCACATATCGAGGGGCTGGCTTGCCATGGACACCAAACTGATGCACCCCTCTCATAGGAGACACCTTGAGGTACACATAATCCCCAACTGCAAACTGCAAGGGCCTTCTTCGCTTGTCCGTATAAGCTTTCTGTCGGCTCTGAGCTACTTTCAAGTGACTTTGAATAATGCTTACTTGCTCTCGAGCCTCTTTTATGAAATCTGACCCAAAATACCCACGGTCTCCCACTTCAACCAAGTTAAGTGGCGTCCTACATTTCTTTCCATATAGAGCTTCAAATGGTGCCATACGAATGCTCTCTTGGTAGCTATTATTGTAAAAAAAATCAGCTAACTTCAGGCATGCATCCCACTTCTCAGGAAAAGAAATGGCACAAACTCTCAACATGTCCTCGAGCACCTGGTTCACCCTTTCAGTTTGGCCATCAGTTTGTGGATGATATGCTAAGCTTATGAGGAGATGAGTACCAAGACACTCCTGGAGTTGCTCCCAGCAGCGAAAGATAAAAACTGACCCTCTATCAGAAATAATAGTAAGGGGAACTCCATGCAAGGTCACAATCTGGTTAGAATATATCTGGGCATACTTCCTAGCTGTATATCTAGTGTCCACTAGGATAAAATGAGCAGATTTAGTTAGACAGTCCACAATGACCCAAATAGAATTATAGCCCTTGGATGTGCGGGGCAAACCCACCACAAAGTCCATGGAGATATCTTCCCATTTCCAAACAGGAATGGGCAAGGGCTGTAAATATCTTGGGGTACGCATATGATCTGCTTTAACTCTCCCACAAGTGTCACACTCCATGACATACTAAGTGATGTCCTGTTTTATGTTGGACCACCAATACAAGTGGCGCAAATCATGGTACATCTTGTTGCTGCCAGGATGGATAGACAATTTTGAATGATGAGCTTCATTCAAAATCTTCCTTTTCAACTCCTCATTTGATGGAAACACCAATCTATCCTTGTACCTCACTACACCTTGCCCATCAATGCTAAACTGAGGGCCACACCCTTCGGCAATCAATTTCTTGATGTGAGGAATTTCCAAAGTGTCTTGCCTTTGCTCTAGAATAATCTGTTCCAGCAATTCTAAGGTCAAGGCAATGTGAGCCAACACCTCTGCATGGTTGAGAGACAAAGGTGTTTCTTCAACCTGATATGACTTTCAGCTCAAGGCATCAGCTACCACATGCGCCTTTCCTGGGTGGTAATGTACCTCCAAGTTATAATCCTTGATCAATTCCAACCATCTCCTTTGCCGCATATTTAACTCAGACTGAGTAAAAATATATTTGAGGCTCTTATGGTCTATAAAGATGTGTACTTTGTTGCCCAACAAATAATGCGTCCAAAATTTTAGAGCGTGGACCACAACAGCCCGCTCTAAATCATGGGTGGTATAATTCACTTCGTGCTTTTTCAGTTGGCGCGAAGCATAAGCTATCACATGCCCATCCTACATAAGCACAAATCCCATCCCCATCTTCGAGGCATCACAATATACATCAAAAGGTCTATCAATATCTGGCTGGGCCAAGACAGGAGCAGCGGTAAGAAATGTCTTCAAAGCTTGGAAGGCTTCTTCACAGGCTGGACTCCAATCAAACTTGGCTTCTGTTTGGAGCAGCTTGGTCATCGGCTGAGCTATCTTGGAGAAATCTGGAATGAAACACCGATAATATCCAACAAGACTAAGGAACTGATGAATCTGGTGCACTGACTTGGGAGACTTCCAATTTAGCACATCTTACACCTTGTTGGGGTCAACCGAGATACCGTTAGGTGTCAAAACATGCCCCAAAAACTATACTCGATCTAACCAAAATTCACACTTGCTGAATTTAGCATACAGCTTGTGTTCCCTCAATCGAGCCATACTATCCGAAGGTGTTGGGCATGCTCTTCATTGTTCTTGGAATATATCAGGATATCATCAATGAATACCACAACAAACTTGTCTAGCTCCGGCATAAAGACTAAATTCATCAGATACATGAAGAATGCAGGAGCGTTGGTGAGACCAAAAGACATGACTAGGTATTCATACAGCCCATACCTAGTAGAAAAAGCTGTCTTTGGTATATCTTGTGGTCTAATCTTGATTTGATAATAGCCTGAAAGGAGGTCAATCTTAGAGAACACCTTGGCAGCAGCTAGCTGATCGAACAAAGTATCTATGCGGGGCAAAAGATACTTGTTCTTAATGGTTACCGCATTAAGAGGGCGGTAATCCACACACATCCGAAGAGTGCCATCCTTCTTCTTCACAAAAATGGCTAGACAACCCCAAGGTGAAGAGCTAGGACGGATGAAGCCCTTTTCCAGCAACTCTTCCAGCTGCTTCTTCATTTCAGCCAATTCCTTCGGAGCCATGCGGTATGGGCATCGGGAGATAGGAGCAGTACCATGCTCTAACTCAATGGAGAATTCAACATCTCTATCCGGTGGCAACCTAGGTAGATCTTCAGGAAAAACATCCAGAAACTCACATACCACAGGAATAGAGGTAAGATCAGGAGAGGTTTCAACATGAGTAGCAACAGGTAAGGCTAGATTTGAGGGTATCAAAAGAGACATCCTATCCTCAAAAGAAGAAATCCGTAACTCCACAATTCTTTGCTTCAAATCTAAAACTACCCCATATACACGCAACCAGTTCATTCCTAGAATAGCATCAATGCCTTGTCCAGGCAGTATCATGAACTGGAGACGGTAAGTGTGAGTGGCTAATACCAAGCTCACCGTATCCGTTCGAGTATTAACGCACATCTGCGCACCCAGAGTACTGATTCTATATGTAAACGGTATAGCCATAAGAGGTATATTTTGCTGGTGTGCAAATCCTATGCTCATGAAAGAATGTGATGCACCAGAATCAAATAACACATAAGCTAGATGGGAATCAATGGTGAACATACCAGCCATCACTGGTTCATTTTGCAATATCTGCTCAGCCTCCATAAAATTAACCTGTCTAGATTGGCTGACTGACACTTTCTTCTTGATCACTGTCCGCTTGACTAGCCTGAAGTTAGCCGATGACTAAGCAGACTGGGCTGGCTGGTTTTGTGGACACTCCCGGGCATAGTGGCCTTCCTTGCCACATTTGAAACAAGCGCCAGGCTTGTTCCCCAGTCCTTGGCGAGGTGGGACCTACTATCCCTAAGGCTGCTAAGGTTGCACCTGTTGAGTGGGTGTACGATACTGAGTGGAAGGAGCCTAAAAAGTCTGCTGAGGCTGTCGAAATGAATGCCTGCCTGAAGATTGATAGGGCACCTGCCTGACAACCTATACTTTTTGAGCATGGCGGTGACTAGAAGACCCCGTAGTCACCCACTTGCGCTTCCATTCTGCCTGGGAATCCTGCTGCAAGCCCTCCATGGCGATAGCACCATTCATCATCACCCAAAAGGTCTGATAGTTCCTAGTATATAACTCCTTCTGTAGGCTGCAAGAGAGGCCACGTGAGAAGCGGTCCCTCTTCTTCTCATGTGTATCCACATGAGTCCTAGCATACTACGACAAGTGATTGAATTTGTTGACGTAGTCCATCACGGATATACTCCCTTGCCGCAGGTCTAGGAACTCAGTCAGCTTCCTATTAAGAACACCGGCAGGAATATAAAACTCTCTGAAGGCAGCTGTGAACTCCTGCCGGGTCACCGTTGATCCACCGACTGCATGGCATTGAATGTATCCCACCATGCACTCGTCGACCCCAACAACTATTGCACCACAAAGCGCACTTTCTGCTCATCGGTCACGGTGAGCAACAGAAACTTTTGCTCCAGAATGCGAAGCCAATGCTCCGCATCTAGATGCTCAGCCATCGGTGTGAACGTGGGTGGGTGCATCTTTAGGAAATCCTGATAAGAGCAGGGTCCCTCTGGACCACGGGCACCACCCCTGTTCCCACCATTGCCCTCGTGACCACCACGAGCGAAGCCACCGACAGCCTATGCCAGTAGCTCCATGTCACGGGCTGACTCAAGACGAGCAGCCAATAGCTCTGCCATCATCTCTGCATGAGTCATCAGAGGTGGTGGTGGCGGAGGAGGAGGAGCCAAAAGTGGAGCCTCATGGCTCTCCCCGTTGCCGTGCTCATTGGCCCGACCACTTTCACCTTGGCCTTCGCCAAGACCGTGGCCCGCCCTAGCACTGGTGCTCCCGCGACCGGACCTCAGGTTCATCTGTAAGAGATAGAAACCATCCATTTAGAACAACCCTCTAGATCAGAAACAAGGGATTAGAGAAATGACAAGACATTTATTAAAGCATTCTTTTAATTTATCCTATCAATTTACTAATCTAAATTATACATGTAGGGGGGGATTTAGTTTTAGCAAAATTCTATTATCATGATGCATGCATCGGCCTGTACGTTCATCCAAGCCAGAATATAGCGGCATTCGCAAAATTTTTGGCACATCGCACACTCACTTTCCGTATGCTTAGCTATTTCTTACGCAACGTAAGTCAGTGTACCTACAGAAAACTGATTAGATAGACCAGTGTCGCTATCCTAGATAGACCATATTGTTAGGGCTTATACTTATTTAGATAATTTTATCGCATCCTACTTTTCGTAAAACTTTTGTTGGTCAAATTTTTAAGTTTTAGAAAAGAGTGATGAAACTCATAAACTCATTATTGGCTCTAGTACCAACTGTGGCAGAATCGCCCGAAATAACATACTTACAGAGGCGCTTGTCTTCCACCAGACACTAAGCACCCCGAAAGCAAGCAACAACGGGCGGGTTCCGTCGGGCACACCCTAAGGGAGAGCCCGAAAGGTCCACATTTTTTCCCAAGGATCCAATAATGAGAACGAGTTACAATACTTAATTCATTTCATACATCCAGAGTCCTCAAAAATATATTATTATAGTACCAAAGTCGGAGTGCGGAATATTAAACAGCGGAATGATAATAAACATCTATCGATAATGAACAAGGATCCATCTGTGCCCACCAGAAGTATCCTTCACACAATGGGTACGTCTCAAGCAGTACCTGCAACAGGGGTAAATAAACCCTGAGTACACAATGTATTCACAAGACTTATCCGACTAGTGGGAATACTTTCCCAACTCCAATGGATATGATAAGCTTTATGGTTTGCTAGGTTTCTTTTTGCAGAAAGCAATACTAATAGTGAATCCTTATTTAAGTTATTATTAGCAGTCATGATTAATTCATCATCTAGCCATTCTATGTAAGCACCTGTTCTACTTTCAAGAAAGGGTTCAACAACCAGTTCCATTTCTTCACCTTTCATCGTTCAGTTCTTACTACGGTGCTAGAACATAGACAAGCCGTACCGGATCGCTCGGTGATTCACGAATCAATGCCCCTAGCTGGGTACCCTAAAAACACATGCCTCGCTTGTACCCCAAGCACAAGTAGGACCAACCCATCACTCTCCTGTCATGGGGTCCAGGTCCCCGTCCAAACTTGCACTCCAAGCCCATGCTCCTAAGTCCCGAACTTAGTGCGGTGTAAGGACCTCCACCATCCCCGCCTCCAATCAGTCGGTCCGAAAAGAGCTAGAACCCATGACAAGAGAGCAACAAGTCTTCCCTGTGCCCATACCCAAGTATGTGCTTGGGATAATAAATCTGTGACTTGCCTAGAGCCCAATGCAACGACCGGTCCTGAACCGACACTTATACGGAAAAAGTGTAACCAAGCTATACCCTGTTGGCCGCAGGACACAACCTCTTACATCCACCAATACCCAAACCATATCCTTGCCCAGTCACCATTTTTCCTTTCCACCATTTTACCATAAGTGATCATAATTATCACCTATTTATGAGTAACGGCAGGTTACTCACGCTACCGAAATCCTGAGCATAGCAGCTACTCGACCTATACTAGTAGGTCTCATAGGTAGATATATTTATGCATGTAGTTTTCATAAAATGCCTATAACGTAAATGCACATCATATATATATTCACTGATCATTCAAAAAATAGGGGTTATGCACCGGGGCTTGCCTTGGGCAGGCGGTGGGTCAACAAAGAAAGCAACGAATGGCTCTGGGGCTCCCTCCTATACAAGAACCTCCTCCTCATACTCCTCAATAATCTCCTCGTAGTCCTGTTCGTCCGTAGGCACGAACTCTACCAACTCATGATCTACATGCATGAAATGATGATGCAACACTTAGTAATATGGCAACAAGAACTCTTAAAATAAAAATACATCTATCAAGCTACTAAGAGAGTTCTACCGACTAAGGTGCTAAGTTACCTACTGTTACTACTAACAAGTATGAAACATGGCATGTACTACCTTAGCAACTAAAGGCATTCTTACTCTTAATACTGATTTACTCTACATATGATAAAACATGGAGTACTAGCTATTCTATTTATCAACCTACTCTAGGGCTACAAAAATTACAGTAAGCACATAATAATCTAATGAGCCTACTGTAAAAATTTCATGGCTAAAGCTATCACCAATTTGCCCCAAAAAATCCTACAAATGTTAAGCTAGATAATACTAATCTTTCAAAGTTCAGCTCAAAACTAAATTGAATAAACATTTATTACCTTACTGGAAAATAGAAAACCTAATTCTACCACGCGGCACAAAGCGCGAGCGGCTCGGCCCACTCCGGCGCAGCGCGTGCGTGCACGCGACGCAGCGGCGCAGCCCAACACGGCTCTGCCCACGAAGGCAAGACCCACGCACGTGCCGACATTTATGCAAAAGAGCCCTCGGCTTTCAATCAAATGGGCCCGCAGTCCTTTCTACTATTTCCTTCTCTCACTGACGCTGTCAATAACCCACTAGCTTGCTTCGAATTCACGTTTCAAAGACCCTGGATAGAACATAACAGAGGCCATGGCCCCTCTGGCCTAATGCTGGCGAGCACGGACCTCCTCGGCCTCAACCATCGCCTCCTTAGCACTCTACGAGCAAAGCGCAATCGATCGAGGTATCAAACACTAAAAACGGCGCAGCGCATAGATGTGGCCATGCGCCGCGGCGGGGTCTGGCCGCGGCAACACCGGCGCCGGCGAAATCACCTAGCCCAATGCCTCTACCACTACCCTTTATCCATCTATAGACTATGGGCAACAAGATAGAAGCCCTATTTGAACTGCTACTACACCCAACCGTGCTGGCCACAGGAACGACATCCAATCCAGTTCGCCGGCGGCAGCGAACGCGTCCCGGGTGACCTAGACCCCAATTGGTTCAACCACCTACCCTAGGAGCAAGAGGACCTCACCAAAGACATGCAGGGCAGACTGGACGCGGTCGTGAGGCTCGGCAAGGTGGTTGACCACATGCGTAGGAGTGCTCTGGTTCACGGCAAGCGTGGCGACAGCGTCCCCGGCGACCTGCTGCTCTGGCGGCAAAACTGCTACACGGGCGAGGCAACCAAGTCAACACGACGCAAAAGCACCGCTCAATTGAAACAATAGAGCATGGAGCGATGCCCTGGCCGAGCACCCGCCTCGACGGCCATGGTGGACCGCCACGAGGAAAATGCCCCGCATTACCTCACTGGAGGATGGAAGCTCGCTGGGAGGACTCCAATCGAGGGCTAACTAACAGGGCTAGTTGGGTGCACGGTTAATTGGAAGGAGGTGGACTATGCTAGGCCAATTAGATGAATGGCTCATCTTGGTCCTATGGTGACCGACGGTGGGGGAAAACTCAATTTGAAGCCAGACGCCATATGGCAGCAGCAGTGGCAAGCTTGGCACGAAGCTAGACTCCAAATCAACCTCCAGACATGCGCAATTACAAGGATGGGGCCAGCTCTGTGGTTTGGACTTGGCGCGACTCGGCCGGCCGGTGCGACGCCATTCAAGGCAACGGGACGGGGAGCTTGGCGTGGCACAGTCACTAAATGGGGAAGGACGGCAGCACAATGGGTCATGGCTCCACGTGCACGTACGAGACTAGCACGATGACATGCAACCATAGCGGCTTGACTCGCAAGACGACGGAGGCTTGGCCCTATGTGCTTAGGTGGCTGGCGCCGGTCTAGGGAAGCAGCAGCGGCGTCGCATCCGGCGCGGATGTGATTGCAAAGGCAGGCGGGGCAAACCCACGCGTGTGCAGCCGTGAAGGGTCAGCAACAGCAGTGACCGTGCGAGCTCGATGCGACGGTGATGGCGAGTAGAGTGCCTCAGGTGGACGCGACGACGGGTAGAGCGGTCAGGCTCGCTGGACCCCAGCGTGCGCGTGTGTGCGCGAGTCACGTGCCAGGGCGCGGCAACGGTGGTGCGACCTGGACGGCGGTGCGCGTTTGCTTGCGGTGACGTCGGCCAAGTCACAGTGACCGTGGCCAGATGCTGCAACCGTTCAGAAATGTGTTTTGCACGCATTTTAAAGCGTCCCAAAAACCCATCTCAATGCTTCAATTGCTAAACCAACTATTTAACACTCGAGATGGCATGTTAGGCCACTAAAACAAGCCCTAAGACCATACCACTACCGAACCTGATTCTCCTATAAAAATTCACAAACTTAGCCTCATCACACCGTTTTCTAACTTAAGAAATTTGACTAAGGCTTGATCGGTTTCGTGTCGAATTTGATTTCCATGCTATTCGATACACTAGCTAGCGAATCCTGTTCTTGACCGCTAGTATTTCATCGTCACCTACGAAGTTTGTACTACAAACTTTACTAAAGTTTCGTATAGGCATTCTATAGCATTCTCATTCAATAAAAACTCATTTGGAACCCTAAGTGACATAACGCGACATGAAATATAACATTCGTTTCGTGTTCCCGATGAACGTTTCAAGTTACGTATATTGCTTTACACCCTATATTACACACATTTACACATAAGTATGATGCTCATGCAGTGTTTTAGCAAAAGTTTGTACAGTGTAACACCGAGGGTGTTACAATATATCTCTTTTATTATTGTTATATATATTTTTTCTTTTTTTAGTAAGATAGAGCTAGCATCATCATCATTAAATTTTTAACCTGGTTAGCCTTTGGTATGAATGGAACGTGTAGTGATGCCTTCACCGTCCTCCCCACACTTGGACTTTTGTGTAAAAGTAAAGTGTGTATGGTCAGAATCTCCTTTTAAGAACATCCATCACCAAAGAGCATCATGAAGTACAATTGATGTAGCTCTCATGTTCTCGAGCATCATATGTCTCTTGCTCTTCTTGATCTTAACCTGAAATGGTTAGTGAGAAGGATACCCGAAGGCACATACTAACTTGATAATATGTCCTTGCTTTTATTATTAAAGAAGAAATTGGTTTTTTAATGATAATCCGGGGTATCTCCCTACAGTGCTTAATTTATGGTCTCAAGCTTGATCATGAAAACTTCATCTTATAGTTAACAATGGCGGTTTAGTTCCTAGCTTCATCACCAGGCATTTAGCATTATCATTCAAGCTGCAAGGTTAGTACCTCAACATATTCACGAGACTTGCAATATTTGTGATAAACATGTGCATCCAGGTCCATTCTTCTAAAAAGTTTGTAAATGAGGACTAAGAGATGGTTGTGGTCCTTGTAGGAGCGTGTGGCACTACGCGTGATCAACTCTAGAGACTCCAAGAGTGAGCATGAAACGTGAGGGGTCTCAAAAGAGAAACATTCATGGTTGTTAGTGGAATTATTCTTTTTGAACTCTAGGGTTGGTGCTCTGAGATTGTCCATGGCATAACAATTTTTGTTCTTAGGAAATACATCGAGTAAGATTAACGTTGAATTTTTACCATCATTGAGAACAGCGTTTGGATGGCCAGAGGGACACAGTTTGGGTTCGAGCGAGGGTGATGGTGAAACGAACGGGGTTACGAACTTCACCTCCTTGAATGGGTCATTGTTGGGATGATGCTTCGTTATTGGAGTATCTAAGTGCGTGGCGGAAGCAATTTTCCCAAACTCTTCACTAAGGCTCCCATGGGGAGTTTTTTCGTGAAAAAGAATTTTGAAAGGGCAACCTATGAGAAGATCAAAATCGAGGATGGCATAGACGTGGATAGGTGAACCTCGGTTTCATTAATTTTAATTGGCACGCCCCTGGCAATCCCACAACATTCGAAGATGAGTCCTGATGGACTTTTGAAAAGTTTGTTGTTCGGGACTAGCGGCATATTGCCTAAAAGATTTTTTTGCAAGGAATTATGATATGATACTAGTCCCGACTGTGGGGTTGTGCAGGGCTTCCACAACTGTTCCCCTTAACAAAAAAAGGTATGGTCTTGGAAGGTGAAAGAATCCAAATTTCTTCGGATGAACGTTTCACTTCCATTAACCATTCTTTCGATGGTTCTGCTTTGGGGAAAGTCTCCTTTTTGTGTTTCTCATGCCAAGATTGTTTTGAGGTATTGCCATGATCCTCAAATTTGGTAGGGAGTGGGTGGAGGCGAAGCTGGCGGTGCAACTAATTGAACTTGAGCAGCACAGGAATGGAGACTTTGCCGTCGACGCGCGCCATGACGGTCTTAACGACTCGGCGAGAGGAAAACTCCAAATTGGAGCACGATGCAGCGAGGCTCGCTGCAAGGTGGGGTCGGGTGGCTGGCTGGCTACTCAGTGGAGCCAAGGACGGGGTTAATTGGATTGGGGTGGCTCCACTGCGGCGAATTTAAAGAAGCGGGTACGGCGCCAGAGAACAGGGGAGACAGGCATGGCGTGGCTCATCGCTGCCATGGCAGGACGTGGTTGTCACTTCGGTGCTCAATAATGTACGGCTACTGGCGAGGGGAAAATGGTCAACGCGTTCAGGATGGTGGGCCACACGGCCCCAATTCACAAACCGATGATGGTTGGCCGGCTATGCGCGCCGCCGTGGCATGGCGGCGGTCAGAGGAGACATTAGCATAGTGTCATCGAGTGCCGACGTGACGGTAAGGCAGACAAGGCAAAGCGACGTGCGGGCCATGCCAAATGTGGTCCCGCGCTCACGGCACCACACAGATGAGCACGAGGCGGTAGGGTGGCAGGCAGACACGATGGCGTGGCAGAGCGCACGCGGTGACTTCATGCAAACAGCCAAGGCCAGTAGCAACACAGTGGCACGATGCGTGGGGTCAGTGACATGGCGAAGCGGCTACAGCGGTTGGCTAGAGCAGCGAACCCATGGCAACGGTGGTGGTGGCCGAGCGGCCAGTGCGTGGCAATGGCGGTGCGAGTCCACGCGGCTGGGCGCGTGCGTGTGCGAGCGTGAGCGCGAGCCAGGGCGTGGCAACGGGTGATAGTGGCCCACAGCGTGGAGCCAACGGTAGGCCCGGCCAGCGCGGTGGCGCGCGTACGGCGTGCGAGCGCGTGCGCATCGGTGGCTGGCGTGGCAGTGCCGAGGGACGAGCACGGTGACCATGCCCAGATGTAGAAACCGTGTCGTGCATGCTTTTTAAAGCATCCCAAAAACTCACCTCAAGGCTTCGATCGCTAAACCAACTATTTTACGCTCAAGATGGCATGTCAAGCTACTAGAACAAACCCTAAACCCATGCCTCCAGTTAACCCGATCCTCCTATAAAAATTCCCAAACTTCGCTTCGTCGATCCCTTTTCCGACTTAAGAAAATGACTGAGTTTTCGTTCGGATTCGCGTCGAATTCGATTTCTAGGCTATCAAGTATGCTAGCTAGCGAATCCCCTTGTCGACCGCAAGTATTTCATCGTCACCTATGAAGCTAGTACTACTAACTTTATTAAAGTGCCGCATACGCGTTCTATAGCATTTTCGTTCAATAAAAATTCATTTAGAATCCTAAGTGATACAACGTGACATGAAACATAGCATTCGTTTCGCGTTTCCAATGAACGTTTCGAGCCACAAAATTTGATTTACACTCTATAATTCATACACTATCATATAAACATGATGTATATGCAATGTTTTAGAAAAAATTGTACAGTGTAACACCGAGGGTGTTACAAATCTACCCCCCTAAAACAGAAATCTTGACCCGAGATTTCATGTGCCTAGTGTGGGAAAGAAGATATGAAGTACATTTCAACATAACAACTACTCATCAGAACCAGAGAGAAGGTGGGGGTAATGCTTCAATATGTAGCTCTCTTGTTCCCACGTGGCTTCATCCTCCGAATGGTTTTGCCACTGCACTTTATAGAATTTCACCACCTTATTTCTGGTAACTCTTTCTTTCTCGTCCAGGATTTTGACAGGGTGCTCAACATAAGTCAAATCTGGCTGGAGGGGAAGCCCTTCAATTTCCACAGCTTCATCAGGAACCCACAAACATTTCTTCAATTGCGATACATGAAACACATTGTGTACCACAGATAAAATATAAGGAAGCTGGAGACGATAAGCAACTGGGCCACACTGCTCCAACACCTTGTAAGGACCCACATATCAAGGGGCTAGCTTGCCATGGATACCAAACCGATGCACCCCTCTCATAGGAGACACCTTGAGATACACAAAATCCCTAGCTGCAAACTGCAAGGGCCTTCTTCACTTGTCTGTATAAGCTTTCTATCGGCTTTGAGCTGCGTTCAAGTGACTTCGAATAATGCTCACTTGCTCTTGAGCCTCCTTGATGAATTATGGCCCAAAGTATCCACGGTCTCCCACTTCAACCCAGTTAAGTGGTGTCCTACACTTTCTTCCGTATAGAGCTTCAAATGGTGCCATGCGGATGCTTTCTTGGTAGCTATTATTGTAAGAAAATTTAGCTAAATTTAGGCATTCATTCCACTTCTCAGGAAAAGAAATGGCACAAGCTCTCAACATATCCTCGAGCACCTAGTTCACCCTTTTAGTTTGGCCATCAGTTTGTGGATGATATGCTGAGCTTCTGAGAAGACGAGTACCAAGATATTCCTGGAGTTGCTCCTAGAAACGAGAGACAAAAACTGACCCTCTGTCAGAGATGATAGTAAGGGAACTCCGTGTAGGGTCACAATCCGATCAAAATATTTCTCAGCATACTTCCTGGCTGTATATCTAGTGTCCACCGGAATAAAATGAGCCGATTTAGTGAGACGGTCTACAATGACCCAAATAGAATCATAGCCCTTGGATGTGCAGGGCAAACCCACTACAAAGTCCATGGAGATATCTTCCCATTTCCAAACAGGAATGGGCAAGGGCTACAAATATCCCAGAGTACGCATATGATCTGCTTTGACTCTCCCACAAGTGTCGCACTCCACGATGTACTAGGTGATGTCCTACTTTATATTGGAGCACCAGTACAAGTGGCGCAAATCATGGTACATCTTGTTGCTGCCAGGATGGATAGACAACTTTGAATGATGGGCTTCATTCAAAATCTTTCTTCTTAGCTCCTCATTGGATGGAACCACCAATCTATCCTTGTACCTCACTACATCTTGCTCATCAATACTAAAGTGAGGGCCATTGTGGCAGAACCTCCTAAATTATAGGGCCCACATGCAGCTGTCACTGTCCAACGACCTTTGACATCTATGCATATGTTCTCGGTAACTTAAGAAGACTGTCAGGGTGTCCTCGGGGAACCTCGAATCATCCATGATTTCCGAGCAGGATCACATTACAGAGTCATTGCAGTATTACAATAGTTTATTCAAATAGATACATTAGAGTCAAAACAACAGAGGTCTTACAATAACATAGTTTACAAACCATTTGTTTCAAACCATACAACTAAGTTTGATATTAATGCAAACCAAAGTAGTGGAGTGGCATTATAATATATTACAAAACACACAACTTAAGCTGCCCTGCCCAAGGGCCACACATTTAATTATCGACATCGCACTGAACAACAGTCATGCAGCACGATCCAAAACAGATCTGCTCACGAGCCTCACCTACAACAAGGGTCAACGAACCCTGAGTACAAAAGTACTCAACAAGACTTAACAGAAATAAGAATTTAAAAGAACGTAGGAATGCAGGCTCATGGGATTCAAGGTATGGCTTTAGCAATAATCAAGGTTCTTTTGCGTAAAAGCATTTTAACAAAATTCTTTATATCAATGTTTAAAACTTCATAAAGATCATATACAAAGCTGACACGATCCGTATTGAGATCATGAAACTTCGTATCCATCACTTTCTCATATCATCCTCAGGTTCTAGTTATTAATTACTACGATGATGAATAGTGAGTTGAGTTTCCATAACCGAGGAGCAACGACGATTCGAACCGATTATAACCCAGCTGGAAATTCCAGACCACACGACATATGCAGGTCCCCGACCTACATATACCAACCTACCCTCGGATCCTCTAAAACAAGAACGGGTCCGCGCCACCCGAGAATACAGTACTCCACCAATCCAGCCCATTGCCACGTGGGTACACGCTATTCCGCCATCTCTCCACTCCCAGTGCGCGAGTAGCCATTGTCGTAATAGAATAGCCAAGTTAACGCTTACCGAAGTATGTGGTTAGTACTATAAAGTCTCACCTCATGCAATTCAACAACGGACGGACCTTAATCGACACAGGCGGAAAGAACCTGCTCACAAGACCTCCATGTCTTGTGGCTCACACACACCGAGTCCGCCCGGTCTAGATTTATTACTCCACATTCCCATATCACATGTTAACATAATTAACCAAAGCTCCATTTAAAACTTGTAGATGACAGGTAATCACCCGACTTTCACCGTTCTAAGCATAGCTAAGCAAAACTGGCATATACGAATTTAAAACTGGTGATATGGTAAATATAGAATAACAAGGTTGGTAAGGTACCAATTTGGTTTTCACTTGACTCCTAATCACTTAATGCAGTAAAAAGAAGCAAAAGCAAAATCAATTTGTAAAATACAAGGTAGGGTTGTATGCATCCGGGGCTTGCCTTCGTTGACGGAAAAGTCCGGGTCCGGAGTCGTTCCACCAATATCAACACCAACTTCCACAGACGGATCAACCTCCTCAACTACTTGATTAACTACCACGTGTTCACCTTCGTTCACTACACGTAGTAACAATGCCATGTTTAACATGATGCGGATACAAAATATGATGCTCGATGATGGATGCAAAACTTAACAACTTGAATACAACTTTCCTTCGCGGTACAGTTACAAGTCAAACTAACTAAACCATTTTTGCAACACTCACAACAATTGCCAAGGATCATTACCAACTAATGACCCAAGGACATCACTTAATCAAAAACTCAAACAAAACCTAAATCACTAAAGGTTACTATTTGCTTTTATGAATGAATTAATTAATTAATAATTATGAAATAAATCAACTTGTTCCAATTGACCTCAAAATTTTTGTATATGTTCATCACATGATAACTAAGTGACAAAACAATTTTCATAATTTTTGGATACATAAATAAGTCTAGAAAAATCCTGGAAACTCATTTATTAATTAATTGAGCAATTTTTATTACATTCAAAAAGTACTGAAAAACAACATTTCATATTTTTCCTAAATAGTACACATCACAAAGAAGTCACACAAAAAAATTCATAATTTTTGGAGCTCTAAATAAATCTACACAAAAATAACAAAAACAGACACTATTCATTTAAATCTAAAAAATAGAAAATTCATTTTGAACGCTGAGTCACTGACAACCGGGTCCCACTTGTCATCTTCTACCTCGCGCTTTGACCACGGCGACACGCGCGCTGACCGGCGAAAACTCACCGACGGCGAGCTCAACGGCGACGACCAAGGTACTAAAATGACCCTTACACCCCTACGCGTCGATTGGTGGCACAATCGGGACCAATTACAGCGGCGCATGAGCATGACGACGGCCATGGCGGACATGGCAGCGCGGCTGCGCTGCGCCGGCGATAGGAGCTCGGTAACGATGAAACAAACAACTCGGGTAGAACCAGGAGCTCACCCTGAACACACTAGAGTCGCTGGCCGAGCCTGAGAAGCAACGGAGACACGGTTCGACGGTCACAGCGGTCACGGCGGAGCAAATTTCGACGACGACGATGCTCCGGCGACTGCGGTGGAGGAAATGGTCAATCAACCAGGCACAAAGCACCATGGCATCGAGGCGAAGCTGAAGCAAGAGTTAGAAATAGCAGAGGCTCACCGTAACGCGCTGGCCACGGCGACGCGCACACCACGGTGGTGCTGCCGGCCGCGAGGAAGAAGGGCGGCAAGCGATGTTCCACGGCGAAATCTAGTGTCAAGGATGGTTCGGCTGAGCGCGCAAGGAAGAGGCGAAGCTGTTGAGCGCTTTGCTACGACGGCACTGGCACTGGTTCGACGGCGAGGGCTCAACGAAGAATGGCGGTGGCGGCGGGAGAAAACAGAGGAGAGGAAAGAACGACGACGACGGCGCCTCGGTCCAAATAACACGGCTCAGAAGCTCAAGGAAGCCACACAGCGGCCTTTACCGCGCCAACGCAATGCCAAAGATGGCCACGCGCGCGACTGGAATGCCGAAGAAGGTCGCCGGCGGTGTAGCTCAAGCGGTGAACACTGTTCATCGAAATTACAGAATTGCCATCCGCCAAATTTCACAAATTACTCCCAAATTTTCATAACAACTCAAAAATCTCCAAAAACAAAAGTTGTTCCAAATCAAAAGTTCTACAACTTTGCTTTTGAAACCATATCCAAATTCGGCCTACATTTTGAAATGAACTTTTGAATTTAAAGCGGGGATATTTAAGGAATTTCGCCTTTTTAAATAACTTCAAATTTTACTAAACAACTTGAAAAACTCTGAAAACAAACTTTGTACAACTCGACAAGCTCTAGAACTTTGCTTTAAGACTCAACCCCAAAATGTGCTTCGATTTTGAAATGTGTTTTTAGGGTCGGATTTAAATATTAAAAATCAGGGTTTTCAGAATTTCAAATCAGTACTAAGATTTAAAACTTGATTCAAACAATACCAAGCAATGCTTATAACATAAATGTAAACTTGTTTTAGTGAATGCATAACAAAATTTGCAATATGACCAATGCCTTGCAATGCATATGATGATATGTCTGGTTTTTAATATTTAAACACCGAGGTGTTACAGCCATGCCCTTCGGCAATCAATTTCCTGATGTGGGGAATTTCTTCATGGTCCTGCCTTTGCTCTAGAATAATCTGCTCAACCAACTTTGAGGTCAAGGCAATGTGAGCCAGCACTTCTGCATGGTTGAGAGAAAAAAGTGTTTCCTCAACCTAATATAACTTTCAGCTCAAAGCATCAGCCACTACATTGGCCTTTCCTAGGTGGTAATGTACCTCCAAGTTATAATCCTTAATCAATTCCAACCATCTCCCTTGCCTCATATTCAACTCAGACTAGGTAAAAATATACTTGAGGCTCTTATGATCTGTAAAAACATGCACTTTGTTGCCCAACAGATAGTGCCTCCAAATCTTTAGAGCATGGACCACAACAGCCAGCTCTAAATCATAGGTGGGGTAATTTACTTCGTGCTTTTACCATTGGCGCGAAGCATAAGCTATCACACGCCCATCTTGCATAAGCACACATCCCAACCCCATCTTCGAGGCATCATAATACACATCAAGTGGTCTGTCAATATCTAGTTGGGCCAACACAGGAGCAATGGTCAGAAATGTCTTCAAAGCTTGGAAGGCTTCTTCACAGGCTTGGCTCCAATCAAACTTGGCTTCTTTTTGGAGCAGCTTGGTCATCGGCTGCGCTATCTTGGAGAAATCTAGAATGAAACGCCGATAGTACCCAGCTAGACCAAGAAACTAACGAATCTGGTGCACAGACTTAGGAGACTTCCAATTCAACACATCTTGCACCTTGCTAGGGTTAACAGAGATACCATTAGGTGTCAAAACATGCCCCAAAAACTACACTTGATCTAACCAGAATTCACACTTGTTGAATTTAGCATACAACTTGTGTTCCCTCAACTGAGCCAGTACTATCCGAAGGTATTGGGCATGCTCTTCATCATTCTTCAAATATATTAGGATATCATCAATGAATACCACAACAAACTTGTCTAGCTCTGGCATAAAGACTAAATTCATCAGGTACATGAAGAATGCAGGAGCATTGGTGAGACCAAAAGATATTACTAGGTACTCATACAGCCCATACCTAGTAGAAAAAACTATCTTTGGTATATCATGTGGTCTGATCTTGATCTGATGATAGCCTGAACGGAGGTCAATCTTGGAGAACACTTTGGCACCAGCTAGCTGATCGAACAAAGTATCTATACGGGGCAAAGGATACTTGTTCTTAATTGTTACCGCATTAAGAGGGCAGTAATCAACACACATCCACAAAGTGCCATCCTTCTTCTTCACAAAAATGGCTGGACAACCCCATGGTGAAGAGCTAGGACGGATGAAGCCTTTTTCCATCAATTCTTCCAACTGCTTCTTCATTTCAGCCAACTCCTTTGGAGCCATGCGGTATGGGCATCGGGAGATAGGAGTAGTACCAGCCTCTAGCTCAATAGAGAATTCCACCTCTCTATCCGGTGGCAACCCAGGTAGACCTTCAGAAAATACATCCAGGAACTCACATACTACCGGAATAGAGGCAAGATCAGGAGAGGCTTCAGCATGAGCAGCAATAGGTAAGACTGGGTCTGAGGGTACCAAAAGAGACATCCTATCCTCAGAAGAAGGAAGTCGTAACTCGACAATTCTCCGCTTTAGATCCAATACGACCCCATACACCCGCAACCAATTCATCCCAATAATAGCATCAATGCCTTGCCCAGGCAGCACCATGAACTGGAGGCGGTAAGTATGAGTGGCTAATACCAAGCTTACTGTGTCCGTTCGAGTATTGATGCACATCTGTGCACCCAGAGTACGGATTCTATAGGCATACGGTATAGCCATAAGCGGTATATTGTGCAGGTCTACAAATCCCATGCTCATGAATGAATGTGATGCACTAGAATCAAATAACACATAAGCTGGATGGGAATCAATGGTGGACATACCAGCCATCACCGGTTCCTGCTGTAATATCTGCTTAGCATCCGTGAAATTCACCTGTCCAGATCGGTTGGCTGGTACTTTCCTCTTGATCACTGTCCGCTTGACTAGCCTAGAGTTAGCCGATGGTTGAGCCGACTGGGCTGGCTAGTTCTGAGGACACTCTTGGGCATAGTGGCCATCCCTGCCACATTTGAAGCAAGCACCAGGCTTGTTTCCCTACCCCAGACGAGGTGGGACCTGCTGTCCCTGAGGTTGCTGGGGTTGCACCTACTTAGTGGGTGCATGGTACTGTGTGGAAGAAGTCGGAGAAGTATGATGGGGCTGCCGAAACAAATGCCCGCCTGATGATTGATAGGGCACCCATTGAACAACCTGTACCTTCTGAGTATGAGGGTGGCTAGAAGACCCCATGGCCACCCGCTTTCTCTTCCACTCTGCCTAGGAATCCTACTGGAAGCCCTCCATGGCGATGGCAGCATTCATCATTGCCCTGAAAGTCTGAGAGTTCCCAGTATACAGTTTCTCCTGAAGGCTGCAAGAGAGGCTACGATAGAAGCGGTCCCTCTTCTTCTCGTCGGTGACCACATGAGTTCCTGCATACTGGGACAAGTGATTGAACTTATTAATGTAGTCCATAACTGTCGTACTCCCTTGCCGCAGGTCTAGGAACTCAGTCAGCTTCCTGTTGAGGACGCCAATAGGAATATAGAACTCTCTGAATGCTGCGGTGAACTCCTGCTAGGTCACCCGGTGATTTGGCTGCTGCATGGCGTTGAAGGTATCCCACCATGCACTCGTGGACCCCAACTACTACTGCGCTGCAAAGCGCACTTTCTGCTCATCAGCCACGTTGAGCAACAGAAACTTCTACTCCAGAATGCGAAGCCAGTGCTCTGCATCCAAGGGCTCAGCTATCGGTGTGAAAGTGGGTGGGTGGGTCTTGAGGAAATCCTAGTAAGAGAAGGGTCCCTCAGGACCGCGGGTGCCACCCCTGTTCCCGCCATTGCCCCCATGGCCTCCGCGGGCGAAACCAACGATAGCCTATGCCAGTAGTTCCATGGTGTAAGGAAAATGGACCCTAGGCCCATTTACTTTGGATTTTGGTGTTTGATGACCAACACAACCAAATTGGACTAATGAATTTGCAAGTGATTGTTTTGTAGTTCAATAGGGTACAAGATGTGACTTGGACAAAGGCAACGTGTTGATTCGATGATCAACACCATAAGCAAGACCTTAGAAGCACAAGAGAAGACCCAAGATATCAAGCAAAGTCCAAGCATGAAGATAGGAACCAAGCCATACACAAGATCACGAAGAAATGAGCTCATAGAAGTGATCGGACGCTGGATCGGACGCTGGTAGCATAGTGACCGGATGCCCCGATCAAGAGCCTCGACAACAGCAGTGATCGGACGCTGGACTAGACATTGGCGGCCGATCGATCGGACGCAGGACAACAGAGTCCGGTCAAGTATAGAGAGGTTCCAAAGCGACGAAAATGCGACCGGACGCGTCCGGTGGCATGTGACCGGACACTGGCTGCGTCTGATCAGTGGATCGCGGCTCCAATGGTTGGGACAACCGGACGCGTCCGGTCAGGACATGATCAGCGTCCGGTCAGTAGCAGAAAAGCGGGATTTCGACCCCAACGGCTACTTTCTCAGTGGGGCTTATAAATACAACCCGCAACCGCCCATTTGAAAGTGGTGGAGCTGAGGAAACATACCAAGGGTGTTGATACACCTTTTTAGTGATCTCCACTTGCATAGTGCTTAGTGTTTTATTAGGTGATTAGCGTAGGTGCTTTGAGAAGTGCTTAGGTTGATTAGACCACCGCATATGCGCTTGCTCTAGGTTTAGGCCTTGTGTTTAGTGAGGTTTGCATACCTCTTACCACTCGGCGCTTGCGCACACCATTGTTGTACATCGGAGGGGCTTGTAGTCTTGTGAGATCACACCAACCGCATTTGTGGTGTGGCCGCCACCGTGTACCAGAGGGAACAAGGCCCGCGGCATTTCGACCAGAAGCTTAATAGTGAAGATGGCGGGGAGCATTCGGGAGAGGCTTGCCAGAAGGTACGTCGGAGACCCACTTGCGCGTGGGGAAGGCCCGAGGCTATCCATGGAGTTACCCGACCAGAAGCTTGGCCCTTGTGAGGGATTCCTTACGAGGGGCTCCAACAAGGACTAGGGGGAAGTTTGCGTGCTTCTCGATACCACGGTAAAAATACCAGAGTCGTGGATAGGAGTTTGCATATCTCTACCTTGCTCTTTAGCTTCCGCACTTACATTGATTGTATTACTCCTTTTGTGGTAGAGATAGCAACACATTAGCAAAACCGTAGTTGCACATTTAGATAGTTTATCTTTTGCGTAGGTTTTGCTAAGGTTAGAAAAAGAGGCCATAGTTTAGAGCTAGAATTTTAAGTTGCCTAATTCAACCCCCCCTCTTAGGCGTCATGGTCCCCTTCACATGGCACGGGCAGACTCGCGACGCGTAGCCATCGTTTCTGCCATCATCTCTGCGTGAGTCATCGGCGGTGGCGGAGGCGGAAAAGGAGGAGCCAATAGTGGAGCCTGATGGCTCTCCCTGTTGCCATGCTCATTGTCCCAGCCACTTTCACCTTGGCCCTCGCCAAGACCGTGGCCCACTCCGGCACTGGTGCTCCCGCGTCTGGACCTCAGATTCATCTATAAGAGATAGGAACCAACCACTTAGGACAACCTTCTAGATCAAAACAAGGAACGGCGACACATTTATTAAAGCATTCTTTTAGTTGTCCTATCACTTTACTAATCCAATTATACGTGTAGGGGGACTTTAGTTTAAATAAGATTCTATTATCATGATGCATGTATCGGCCTGTACACTCGCTCAAGCCGGAATATAGCGGCATTCATAAAATTTTGGCACATCGCACACTCTCTTTCCGTATGCTAAGCGATTTCTTACGCAACATAAGTCAGTGTACCTGCAGAAAACTGATTAGATAAAACCAGTGCCGCTATCCTAGATTGACCATATTGCTAGGGCTTATACTTATTTAAATAATTTTATCGCATCCTACTTTTCGCAAAACTTTTGTTGGTCAAATCTTTAAGTTTGGAAAACAGTGATGAACTCGTAACCCATTATTGGCTCTAGTACCAACTGTGGCAGAACCACCCAAAATAATGCACTTACGGAGGTGCTCGTCTTCCACCAGACACTAAGCACTCCGAAAGCAAGCTACAACGGTGGTATCCGTCGGGCACACCCCCAAGGAAGAACCCGAAAGATCCACATTTTCCCCCAAGGATCCAATAATGAGAACGAGTTACAATACTTAATACATTTCATACATCCAGAGTTCTTAGAAATTCATTATTACATTGCCAAATGTTAGAGTGCGGAATATTAAACAACGGAATTAAAAATAAACATCTAGCGATAAAGAACAAGGATCCGTCTGTGCCCACCAGAAGAATCCTCCACACAAAGGTACTCTTCAAGCATTACCTGCAACAGGGGTAAATAAACCCTAGTACACAATGTACTCGCAAGACTTATCCGACTAGTGGGAATAGCTTTCCGACTCCAAGGGATATGCAAAGCTTTATGGTTTGCTGGTTTCCTTTTTGCAGAAAGCAATACTAATAATAAGTCCTTATTTATGTTATTATTAATAGCCGTATTAATTTATTATCTAGCCATTCTATGTAAGCACCTATTCTACTTTCAAGCAAGAGTTGAGCAATCAGTTCTATTTCATCACCTTTCATCTTTCGGTTCTTACTACGATGCTAAATCGTAGACAAGCCATACCGGATCACCCGGCGATTCATGAATCAATGCCCCCAGCTGGGTACCCTGAAAACACACACCCCGCTTGTACCCCAGGCACAAGCAGGACCAACCCATCACCCTCCTGTCCTAGGATCTAGGTCCCCGTCTAAACTTGGACTCCAAGCCCCCGCTTCTAAGTCCTAGACTTAGTGCGGTGCAAGGACCTCCAATTAGTCGGTCCAAAAAGAGCTGGAACCAATGACAAGAGAGCAACAAGTCTTCCCTGCGCCCATACCTAAGTATGTGCTCGGGATAATAAGTCTATAACTTGCCTAGAGCCTTATGCAACGGCTGGTCCTTAACCGACACAGACAGGGAAAAAGTGTAACCAAGCTATGCCCTGTTGGCCGCAGGACACAACCTCTTACACCCACTAGTAACCAAACCACATCCCTACCCGGTCACCACTTTTCCTTTCCACCATTTTATCATGAATGATCATAATTATCACCTATTGTGAGTAACGGCAGGTTACTCACGCTACTAAAATCCTAAGCATAGCAGCTACTCTACCTGTACTAGTAGGACTCATAGGTAGATATATTTATGCATGTAGTTTCCATAAATACCTGAAACATAAATGCACATCACATATATATTCAATGATTAGTAAAAATATGGGTTATGCACTGGGGCTTGCCTTGGGCAGGCGGTGGGTTAGCAAAGTTAGCACCAAAAGGTTCTAGGGCTCCCTCCTGCATTAGGGTCTCCACCTTGTACTCCTCAATGACCTCTTCGTAATCCTATTCGTCCATGGGCGGTTACGCCGGCCAGGCCGGTCCCTCCCCGCCCCCAAATGCGAGCCGATGCTCACCTAGGCGTAAACCCGAAGCGATGGGCGGCGACGCGGTGAACGCAGATGCTGTCCTGAGCTCCCTCCATGACAGCAGACTCCTCCCTACAACGACAGCCATGTCCCCGTGAGCCAAGGCACAAACAACATGAACGAGCTCAAGGGAGGGCATCAACGACTCACCCTGAACCTACCAGACATGGTGGATTGACCGGAGACTGGCCGAGCCAAGCTGGCCGCGTGCGCACGGACGGCGTGGTGGTGCACGGTAGTGGCAAGGCTGCATCAGGGGAGACTAGGCGGCTGTAGCGATTTGGCAAAGGTGCGTAGGGTGATGAGTGGGTGGAGGCGAAGCTGGTGGTGCAACTAATTGAAGTTGAGCAGCACAGGAATGGAGACTTTGCCATCGACGTGCGCCATGACGGTCTTAACGACCCAGCGAGAGGAATACTCTAGATTGGAGCATGGTGTGGTGAGGCTCGCTGCAAGGTGGGGTTGGGTGGGTGGCTGGCTACTCAGTGGAGCCGAGGACGGGGTTAATTGGATTGGGGTGGCTCCACTGCGGCAAATTTAGAGAAGCGGGTACGATGACCACGGCACCAGAGAACATGGGAGACAGGCATGGCGTGGCTCATCACTGCCATGGCAGGACGTGGCTATCACTTCAGTGCACAATCATGTATGGCTATAGGCAAGGGGAAAACGGTCAACGTGTCCAGGACGGTGGGCCGCACGGCCACAATTCACAAACCAACGACGGTTGCCTGGCTATGCGTGCCGCAGTGGCATGGCGCTTGTCAGAGGAGACATTAGCGTAGTGTCATCGAGTGCCGATGTTATGGCATGGCAGACAAGGCAAAGCGACGTGCGGGCCATGCCAAATGTGGCCATGCGCTCACGGCACCGCACAGACGAGCGCGAGGCGGTGGGCGGTAGGCGAACACGATGGTGTGGCAGAGCACACACGGTGACTTCATGCAAACGGCCAAGGCCAGTAGCAGCGTAGTGGCGCGATGCACAGGGTCAGTGACATGGCGAAGAGGCTACAGCGGCTGGCCAGAGCAGTGGACCCGTGGCAACGATGGTGGTGGCCGAGCGGCCAGTGCGTGGCAATGGCGGTGCGGGTCCACGCGGCTGGGCACGTGCGTGTGAGAGCATGAGATCGAGCCAGGGCGTGGCAATGGGTGACAGTGGCCCACAGCGCGGAGCCAACGGTAGGCCCGGCCAGAGCGGTGGCGCGCGTACGGCGTGTGAGCACGTGCGCGTCGGCGGCCGACATGGCAGCGCCGAGGGACGAGCACGATGACCACGCCTAGATGTAGAAACTGTGTCGTGCACGCTTTTTAAAGCATCCCAAAAACTCACCTCAAGGCTTCGATCGCTAAACCAACTATTTTATGCTCAAGATGGCATGTCAAGCTACTAGAACAAATGCTAAACCCATGCCGCCACTTAACCCGATCCTCCTATAAAAATTCCCAAACTTCGCTTCGTCGATCCCTTTTCTAACTTAAGAAAATGACTAAGTTTTCGTTCAGATTCGCGTCGAATTCGATTTCCAAGCTATCAAGTATGCTAGTTAGCAAATCCCATTCTCGACCGCAAGTATTTCATCGTCGCCTATGAAGCTAGTACTACTAACTTTATTAAAGTGCTGCATACGCGTTCTATAGCATTTCTGTTCAATAAAAAAATCATTTAGAATCCTAAGTGATACAACGTGACATGAAACATAACATTCGTTTCGCGTTTCCATTGAACGTTTCGAGCCACAGAAATTGATTTACACTCTATAATTCATACACTATCATATAAACATGATGCATATGCAATGTTTTAGCAAAAATTGTACAGTGTAACACCAAGAGAGGGGATCATGGTCCCGCTAACCCGACATATGGTGAGAAGAGGCAACTAAGGAATCTAGAGGACGTCAGACCAAGAACACAGGCAGCAGACTCTGTGCAACAAGCAACTTGTGCCATAGTATGGGGGGAGGCAAGGAGGGCCCTTGAAAGCTCTAGTTTGGTTTTGGTGAATTGATAAAACCCTAAGTGCTAACCCTTAGCTCTAAGTGAATTTTAGATAGGGTAGCACATTCCATGTGATGGAGCAAATGGTGAAGATCGTGATGATGGTGGAAGGCCATGGTGATGATCAAGTGCTTGGGCTTGAAAAGAAGAAAGAGAAAAATAAAATGGGCTCAAGGCAAAGGTATAACTCCTAAGGCTATTTTGTTTTACCGGTCAAGATGCAATAGAGTGCGTGATCGGGTTTAGGATAGATAACCGTACTATAAAGAGGAGAAATCTTTAATTGTAATGGTTATCTAGCGTCACTAAGTGTGAGTCTCATTTGCATATATATTACGCTTATTGATGTGGTGAGATGCATGAGAAAAGCTCAGGAAAATTCTTTGTAAAAAGCTATCTCTAGTGCTAAAATTGGTTTGGTGCTTTTTAGGAAGAGATAGCACTTGTTTTGGGCATGTTGAGAAGTCTGGACAAGAATTTTCAGGACAACTTGGTTAAAATTCCAGGCAGGGGCTCTCTGTTTGGTTGGTGTATTTAACTGGAATTTCTCGCTCAGTTGTGCTGAATTTTCAGGAAGACCCCCTCTTGTTGTGTTGCGCTTATTTAACTAGAAATTCATTGCGCCCAAACTGAAATTTCTAGTGCGGAAGGCCAATGGTCGGGAAGAGCGTCCACCCTAGAATTTCTAGGCCGCGCCAGCTGGAATTTCCAGTGCGGGAGTCCTCCGCACCAACGGTCGAGAGGAGCGTCCGCCCTAGAATTTCTAGGCCGCGCCGGCTGGAATTTCCAGTGCGGGAATGGAGCACCTGCACAGCAACGGTCGAGAGGTTGGCTGGATAGGGATAAGGCTGGTTGCCTCCCCTTCCCTTCTTCCCTCTCCCAACCATTCCCCATTCTTGCTCCTTTTGAAACCCTAAGGAAGAAGCTCTCTCCTCTCTCAACTATCTCACTCCCAAGGATTTGTGCTCCATTCAAGTGAGAGATCGAGCTCTAGTGTTGATCTTGAGAGCTTCAAGAGCATATCTTCCCTTTCCTCTCCTCTCCAAGCTTAGTGCTCATTCATGAGAGGATTTGGGAGAAACCCTAGTGTGTGCATTTAAGGTTGCATATTTGGTGGCACTAGGTGGGGATGTGATTGTGGATTTCTTATTTCTCTTGGTGATTGCCGTCACCTAGATGGTTGGTGATTTGTTGATTGGTAAGGGGATTTGGTGATTGTGTCCGCCCCCATTTAAGGTGCTTGTGAGGGGTTCTTGTGCCTTCCCCGTGGGAGATCACTAAAGGTAACTCTAGTGGATTGCGCATAGCTTGTGGATCCCCATCTTGTGTTGGTTGTGCGGCACCCGGTTGTGGGTTAGGCGTATGATGCCTATTAGCGCGTGAATCTCCAAGTGGGTGAATCGCTACAACGGGGACTAGCTTGAAGGCAAGCAAGTGAACCTTGGTGAAAAATCATTATGTCATCTTGTCTCCGAGGATTTCATTGATATTGATTGATTATCACTTGCCATGGCGGTATATCTATCTCACTCTCTCTTGTATTTACATTCCTAGTATAGCTAAGCTCTTTAGTCTAACTAGTTTTGAGAGCTAGCTTGTGTCTTGTTAGTTTGGTCAGTGAGGCTCTTTAGTTAGTCTTTGAGAGCTCACTAACTTAGAGAGTAGTGACTTAGTAATTGTGTGAAATAGAGATCATACCTACTAGAATTGTGGATAGGTGGCTTGCATTTTTAGTAGGCTAGCGCAACACTCGCATCTTCACTTAATTGTCTAACCTCTTGGCTTAAGTGTTATTGTAGAAATTTTTATAGGCTATTCGCTCCCTCTCTAGCCATTTAGGACCTTTCAGCATTGCAGGGGGGGGGGGGGGGCGTGGTTTGCGGTCAGAATGATAAAACTAGATCTGCCTGCAAGGAGTGCAAAGGATGATCAGACTACAAACACAGGAGTAGATTAAATTTAATAAAAGGATAAAAAGTCTCGAATGATTCTACTAAGGGTTAGTAGCGCCAATGTACTGAGCACAGCCATATATTTTCTATGATTGTGCGCTCTGCTTGCTGAACACACTGAAGAGCTCCTCCATGGCTCTCCACAATGACTCAGCCTCGGCCACGGCCTCCCATGCCTTCGCCGCCAACACAGCCATTTTTCACGTGACCTCAGCGCCCGTGTCCTCGATCATCAGGTCGCTAGTCACCCTAGCAATATGTTTGCTTCGGACCATCCCACTGGCTGCATCACTTTCCATTGGCACCCTGATCCCAACTCCTAGCTCGTCGACAACTAGCTTTGCGTTGAGCGGCTGCTCGGCACCCATTGGCCACACCGCCGTGGCTGAGGAATCCCTTGATGCACTCGTGCGCAAGGATCGCGCGCTGGTCCACCCACTCGCGCCCCACCTGGCCCCTTCCCTAGATGCGCTCCTAGAAGCCCGCTCTGAGGTCAGCGTCAACGGGTCTCACAACCCATATTAAGTCCAACCCTGCTCGGTCTAGCCCGTCCGCCAACTCCCTTAGCTCTGAGCCCGGTACGACCACCGTCGTGCCAAGCGCGACATGGAGGATGGCACGGCCAGCAGTGGCCTTCTCGTTGAGCCCCCGCATCCATGTAGGTTTGTGTCAGCAGCCATGTTCCCTTATGAGCTTCTACAACTAAAGATGCCCCTACTGATGCCGATGACCAAGAAACCGTGGCTCAGTCAGCTGCTACATGGCCTAAGAGGAACAGGAAGCCCAAACCGGTGATGTTTGGCCCTGAGTGGCGTGCGTGAGCGATATATATGTAAAGAGAGAGAGAGAGGAGACAACAAGAAAATTGTAAACTCTAAACTTTAATCAAGTACCCATCTAAGATTCTTTCCCCTACTGTTCATCTTCCTCCCCAAGTTGCTACTCCTTCTACTCTCTTGCTATCATTTGGTATCAGACTACCCGGTCCTAGATCACGATTTGCCCCACGTGCACTTCACTTGCCTCCAAAGTGCTCGCAGGGCCATGGATCCGAACCTCAAGCTCGTGCTCGACGAGATCAACTACCGGTTTGATGCCCAAGACCAGAAGTGGGAGTCGTGCTTCTCCAACCTCGAGCGGGCTCACTCCGCTCACGCCACGGAGGTCGATCAGTGCGTCTCCGCCCTTGAATTGACTGCCGCCATCCCTGAATCGAACTGCACCGAGCTCGCCAAGGCGGACGTCCCCGCGCGCCTCACCAACCTAGAGGTTGTCTATGGCGGCTAGTCCGACGACATCCACATGCGCCTCTCCGCCCTCGAATCCATCCGTGTTGATGACATGTTAGCTGAGACTGCGGATCGTGTGATGATGCTGGAGACAGTAGCTATGGATCTGGGCACCTAGCGCCCGATGGTCGAAGCTCTCATTGATGGTCTCAAGCAGGAGGTCCAGAAGATCTCGAAGACTTGGGATCACGCATCTCTGGCCTCATCGACTCACCATCCTGGGTTCCTGCTTCACCCCGTTGTGGCCGAAGCTCGGTATACTGTCATTGGCGATCGGGCGTGCCTCTGCTAGAGCACTTGCCGATGGGCCCAGTGGGCACAATGTTCCAACCTTGCCATGGGATCTTGGGGCTGGGTCGCATGCGACCCCGTCCCATGTCCCGGCCAATAGTATGAACACCGCTCCTCACCCTGTTTCGTTTCCTCAATTGGCGCTGATTCCTCGCCCACCACCACTGCCACCACCAGCCCCAAATCCACCACCACCGGCCCCAAATCCTCACCTAGGTTGGTTACCTAAGCTCACCTTTCCCCGATTCAATGGTGAAAACCCCCGTTCCTAGCATACCCTAGCAGAAGATTATTTTGCTATGTACGGTGTCGAGTCTCCCATGTGGATTAGAGTGTCACGCCAGCATTTGGATGGTTCAGCCAAGAGCTGGATTCATTCCATTGAAGCTACCATTCCTCGCTGCACATGGATTGAATTTTGCAAACTTCTCCATGACCTCTTTGACCATGACCAACATGAGATTCTCATCCACCAACTCTTCTCTGTTAACCAAACCACAACTGTGTCCGCCTATGTGTGGCAGAACCGCCCGAAATAACACGCTTTCGGAGGCGCTCGTCTTCCACTAGACACTAAGCACCCCGAAAGTTAGCTACATCGGACAGTTCCGTCGAGCCCACCCCAAGGAAGAATTCAAAACAATCCACGTTTTACCGCCAGGATCTAATAATGAGTACGAGCTTACAACACTTAGTCCATTTCATACAACAAGAGTTCTTGGAAATTATTTATTATAATACCAGAGTCCAGAGTGCGATAATTAAACAACGGAATGAAAATAAACATCCAGCGGAAGTGATACAAGGATCGGTCTGTGCCCACTAGAAGAATCCTCCACACAAGAGCTACTCCTCAAGCTGCACCTACAATAGGGGTAAAATAAACGCTGAGTACACAATGTACTCGCAAGACTTACCCAACTAGTGGAAATAGTTTCCTGACTCTCAAGGATATGATAGGCAATATGGGTTTGTTGTTTTCTTTTTGTTTGCGAAAAAGCATTACTAGAAGTATGTCCTTAAGATCAAGTTTAATTAGCAGTCATGATTACTTCATTAGCTAACCATTCTAAGTAAGCACCTGTTCTACTTTCAAGTAAGGGTAAAGCAATCAGAACCATTGCACCATCTTTCATCTTCCAGTTCTTACTATGGTGCAAGACCATAGCCAAGTCATACCATCTCACGGAACCGTGATTCGTGAACCAATGTATCCTAGCTGGGTACCCTGAAACACACGCCCCATTTATACCCCAGGCACAGACAAGACCAACCCATTCCACTCCTATCACGGGGTCCAGGTCCCCGTTCAAACTTGGACTCCAAGCCCCCACACTTGAGACCTGGTCTCAGTATGGTGCTTAGACCTCCACCTTTTCTTGCCTCCAATTAGTCGATCCAGAAAGAGCCGAAACCTACGACAAGAGCGTAACGAGCATTCCCGCTCCCATAAGCAAGTATGTGCTTAGGATAATAAGTTTGTGACCTGACTACCATCCATAGCAATGGACGGTCCTTAATCGACACGAATAGGGAAAACAGTGTAACCAAGCTAAGCCCCGTTGGTCATGGGACACAACCTATTACACCCACCAATACCCATACCATATCCCTGCCCTGTCTTCATTTTTCCTTTCATTATTTTATTATGAGAGTAATAATAATCCCCTATTGTGAGCAACAGCAGGTTACTCACGCTACCGATGACCTAAGCATAGCATCTACTCGAACATGCACTAGTAAGACTCTTAGGACAGGTATATCTATGCATGTGGTTTCCATAAAATTCCTGTAATGTAAATGCACAACACATATATATATGGTGAATTATAAAATAGAGGTTATGCACCAGGGCTTGCCTTGGGCAGGCGCGGTGTCAGCTGAGTCAGTCAGTGGCGGCTTCGGGACCTCCTCCTGCACTAGAATCTCCACCTCGTACTCCTCGAACTTATGATCGCCGGTGGTCATGATCTTCGCCAACTCGTTCTCTACATGCATGCGATGATGATGCAACACTTAGCATTTAGGCAACAACAACTCTTAAACTAAGAATACGCATACTAAGCTACTAAGCTAGCTCTAATGACTAAGGTACTAAGCTAACTATCATCTTTACCAAGCAAAGTGTTGGGTTCAACTAACAAACACCTAGCTTTACAAATGAAGGATATATCTTTATTTCTACTAATGATTTAATATATATTGAAACAAAGATCATTTAACTACCCTAATGCTTAGTATATTCTAAAGCTACACAAATTACAGTGAGCACATAATAATACAATAAAGCTACCATAAAAATTTCAGGACAAAAGCTATCACCAATTTACCATGAAAATCCCTACAATGTTTCATTTTAATAATATGAAACACTTTCAAATGATTTAATAGCTCCTGGTATCAACATGTATATATATGAACTAAATATACTAATAGATAGATCACAATTTTAGAAACTTAACAAAATTTGTTTCAAAATTTTTGGACACCTACATGATTTTATATTAATTACCAAAGATTAGTTTAGAAATTAAATTAGAAAACCATTCACATATTCCTAGAAAAAAAGAAAAACCAATCTCCCGCGTGGCCCACACGCGCGGTCCACGCGACGCACAGCGGCCCCCTCCCACGGCCAACACGAGGCCGGCCAACGGCGGAGAAGCCCCGCGCACACTAGCACTTTTGCAGAAACACCCCCGCACTATCCTCTATTAACACGACGACTATGCGCACTATTTCTACAGATAGTATTTATGCAGGAAAGCCCTCGTATTAACCCGTCTTCGCATCGGGGAGGTCCCCGACGCCTCCGCGCTCGTCGCCGCGGCATTGACCGGTACTAGGCCGCTACGTCGGCCAACTGGGGAATCACTCGACCCATCAAGAGCACCGATGCTCACCTATGGGCCAACGCGCAACAATGGGCAGCGATTTGGAGACAGGAGACGAAGGAGGGTGACTTCTCCATGTCAGCGGGCAACCTGCGGTGGCGACGACAACGTTCCGGTGAGCCACGGCACTAAGGGAGCAGTAGAGGTAGCGAGTGAGCATCAGCGACTCACCAAGGACCTAGCCGAGGCGATGGTTTGACCGGAGACACCTTGAGCAAGGCTGGCCGCGTACGCGCGGCGAGCTCGGCGACAAGCCACGGCGGACACGACCACATCAACAGCATTGGAACAGTGGTAGGGGTACGGCTCAGGTGCGCATGGTGAGGAGGGACTCGAGACGAGTTTAGTGGTGTAGCCAATTTGGCTCGAGGTGGTCAGATGGAAGCTGCCCTCGATGATGGGCGGACTCGGCCTTATCAGCATGGTGGCGGGGAAAAGCTCCAAAATTGAAGCTCGATCGGGCACCATTCAAGGCGGGGGGGGGGGGGGTAGCTAGGCAGCTGGGTGACGGAGCCAGCGACGCGACGAATCGGGCGATGGTGACTTCTCCCTACTTGTTTTAATGGCGCGGCTCTATCAACCGTGGCTGTAGCGAATAGAGAGGGGAGGGGGTAGGTCAGAGCTCAGCTCGTCCTCGCCTTGGCGGGATGCGAGCAGCGCGATCAGGACGCACACACGCAGGCGCTACGGACAAGGCGTGTGCGCGTCCGTGACCGACACAGCATGAGCGACTGCCACACCTTTATGGGCGAGGCGACAGCAGGTACGGCCATGTGCCGATGCCGCGGATACGCCAAGTGAGCGCGTAGCAGCGGTAGGGCCACCGGTAGGGCGAACAGCGGTGTAGAGCCGCAGGGGATGCGGATGCGACAACGAGGCGATGGCAGCGCAGCGCGGCCGTGGCGGCATCAATGGCTGTAGCGTGAGGCGAGGCAAAGCAGGCGCTGGGCGATGGCTCATTGCTGCGCCGGCTTCGCCAAGCCCAAAGGGCTCGACCGACCCAACAGTGTGGTGATCGCGAGCAGACGTGCCTTGTTTTTGTGCGCGGCAGGGTGGCGCGTGGTGACCATGTGCACGGCACCAACCTTCCCGATGCTGTGTCGTGCACGAATTTTAAAGCGTCGATAGCTACTAAATTGTTGATGTTGACACTAAACCGCCTTCACTATGCTAAAGAGGGTCTATTAGGCTACCAATTTGAGCTAAAACACGATACCACCTCTTAACTCAATTTCGCAAAATAAATCCCTAAACATGACGTTGTCTTGCTGTCAATAAATTTAAAGAATCTTCTAAGTCTTAAGCTGGATTTAATTTTAAGTTCCATTTCTAGGACATTAGAAGCATTAGCTAGCGAAGTTATTTTTCAACCGCAAGGATTTTATTGCCATCTACAAAGTTTGTACTTCAAACTTTATTTAGGTGTCGCACACATATTCTATAATATTTTTGCTCAATAAAAATTGGTTTTTAACCCTACTTAACATAACATGAGCTATTGAATCAATTTTTTTATTTAACATTTTTATTGGTCATTCTAGGTTACAAGAAATTTATCTACACATTCTATCAAATACATGATCACATAAACATGATGCTCATGACAGGGTTTAGTAGTTTGTTTAGGGCGTAACACCACTATGTTACCCTTTTTGCTATGCTGGTGGATCAACTTTCATCCTATTCCATCTCCACTGACCCTCTGTATTACACTATGCGCTTTATTGGCGGTCTTAAGCCTGAAATTCGTTCTGGCAACGCCCAAAAGACCTCGACAGTGCTTGTACGCTCGCCTTGTTGCAGGAGGAGGTGGCCGTCCCTATGTCGTCCCGGCCATCGTGTGCTGGTGATTGGTCGTCTTCTTCACGGACATCTCCACCGTCCAAGTATAATGTTCACGTGCCTCCTCGTCAAGACCAGATTCCAGTCACTGCTGTCGTGGGTGACTCTGCTGGTGCCCCCACTCCTGATTCCAAGCTGGCAGTGGTGAAATCCTATCGGCGAGCAATACGCTTGTGCTACCGGTGTGCTGGCAAGTGGAGTAAAGATCACAAATGTCTGCCCGAGATTCTACTCGCAGTGGCTGATCTCTGGGATTTCGAAGACCTGACAGAGTCACCACCACTGTCTCCGGACGATGGCTCTCCTCCAGAGCACCTTTTCCTAGCTCTTTCTAAGGCTGCTGCTGGGTCGTCTTCGTCTTCTGTCCGCACAATGTAGTTTGAGGGCTCTATGTGTGGTCACCCGGTGCTGATTTTGCTTGATTCTGGCAGTTCCGCGTCCTTTATCAGCAAGGCAGTAGCAGCTAAATTATCTGATGTTCAGCATAAGGCTGTGGCAAGTACAGTGAAGGTGGTTGGGGGTGGTGTCCTGCACAGTTCTGGTCTCCTGTGTCAATTGCCTTGGTCCATCGGTCACCGCTCTTTCACCTCTGATTTCAGGATCTTGGATTTGCAGTCATTTGATGTTATTGTGGGCATGGACTGGTTGTCAGCCTTCAGCCCGATGCACATTCACTGGGAACAGAAATGGCTTGCCCTTCCATACAATGGGCAGCTCACGGTTCTGGAAGGAATGACTTCTCAGCGGCCGGCCTCCTTGTATCTACAAGTTTGTCAGCTGTCTCAAATGCCATTGCCTCCTGAGATTGATGCTTTGGTCATGCAGTTCAAACACCTGTTCGAGACACCAACATCACTGCCTCCGTCCCGGGCATGCAACCATACTATTCCTCTGATCCCTGGAGCCCGGCCGGTTTTCATTCGGCCGTATCCATATCCCCTGGGTCTGTAGGATGAGATAGAGCGACAGGTGTCTGACATGTTGAAGCAAGGCCTCATCCAGCCAAGTTCCAGCAGCTTCTCTTCTCTTGTATTGTTGGTGAAGAAGAAAGATGATTCCTATCGGTTCTACGTGGACTTCCGACATCTCAATGCTTTGACTGCTAAGTCCAAATTTCCGGTGCCAGTATTTGATTAGTTGATGGATGAGTTGTCTCAAGCCAGTTGGTTCTTTAACATGGATCTGCGTGCCGGATTTCATCAGATCTTATTGGAACCAGGTGAGGAATTCAAGACGGCGTTTCAAATGCATCTGGGCCAATATGAGTTTCGGGTGATGGCCTTCGGCTTGACTGGTGCTCCCGGAACATTTCAAGGAGGGATGAATGCCACTTTAGCACCTGGGCTACGCCAGTTTGTGATTGTGTTCTTTGACGATATTCTGGTGTACAACAGAACATATGAGGAGCACCTATCACACCTGTCCCAGGTGTTCCAGTGGTTGTCGGCTGACCAGTGGAAGATCAAGTTATCCAAATGTTAGTTCGCTCAACGCTCAGTATCTTATTTGGGGCACGTCATCAGTGAGAAGGGGTTGTCTACAGACCCAGCAAAGATACAAGCTATTGTCACCTTGCCAACACCATCAAATGTCCCGAAATTGCGTGGGTTTCTCGGTTTGGCAGGATACTACCGTAAGTTTGTTCAACACTTTGGCATCATTGCTCGACCGTTGACAAACTGTGGGGGTACGACCCCGGATACCCACGGCAGACCACATGGGCTGCGCCTCCAGGGGCGGCCCAGCTCATCAAGATGAAGCCTTGCGGGGCACGATGCTGCTCGGCGCCTTCCGCAAGATACCAGGAAGATATCCTGAAGATACTACGAGATCTGTTAGGATACCTATGATCCCATAATTCCTGTAATCTGTTATTACTTTCCAGTTATCTCTCAGATCTAACCGACTTATAACCCTGTCCCCCAGACTATATAAGGCGGGTAGGGACCCCCTCCAAACACACGCAATATCATACGATAGCCAATACAATCCAACATATCACATGAGTAGGATATTACGTCATACTGACAACCTGAACTTGTCTAACTCGTGTGTCTCTGTTGCCTTCTTGTTCTTGATTATGCGTCTCTCTGTCGATCAATCTACCTTCGTAGGATACCCCTCGGAGGACTGTCGATGATATTCTGTCGACAGTTGGCGCGTCAGGTAGGGATGTGCGTGCTGTTTCTATATCGAACAAGATGGTACTTTCCACAGGCTCTTCGTCCCTCCCGCAGCCCGGCCAGATCTTCTAGGTCAGATCGATCTCGTGGATCATCAATGCTGACGGAGATGGAGAGCTCATCGAGCCAGTGCAGATCGATTCTGCACCGATCACCCTAACACCTGCGACTGCAGATTCGATCTCGGAACCGCCTCCGAGGTCGCCTTCATCAACAATTCGCTGCCCGCTTCCTCGCTACCAGAAGAGGCAGATCAACAATGACGATCTGATCGCATCCATCGATCAGGTTGGTCAGAAGTTCACCGATTGCCTCTTCATCGCCAAATTGGCTCTGGACACTCTCGTTCAGCGTCGACCACCCTCCTATCCAGATCTATCGAAGGCTGCTCGAGAAACTCCGAGGGTTACGGCCCTACCCTTCGGGCTCAGCAACGTCGCTGCCACCTACCAAGATGCCCTAAGGGGCAAATTCGTCGACCAGGTTGGAGACGTCCATCCTCCCGCCGACCAGATCGCCGACCAGCCTCCGCCGGCCGTCAACATGCTGCACGTCGGCCGACACCCCAGAGCATCCCTCCAAACCATCCTGGAGGAGAATCCGGGCTCCGAGTCCCAGGGCTCTACGGAGACCGTCGCCGAAACCACCACCGAGCTACTTCCTCTCCCTCCTTTCCATGGGGGTGCAATCTTCAACGTCAGCGTCGACAGCCCTCTGTGAGAAGGGGAAACCGAGCAGGACCGCGCCGCCCGCATCAACAAGAATGGCAACCGTGCGCAGCGCCGAGCAAACAAGGCTGCCCTTGCGATGACCGAGGCTCAGCTTGACTCGCAAGGAAGGCCACTCCAACGCAACCTCAACGACGAGTTTGTCTGTGTCGACGGCCACGACGTCTACAAGACTTCGAGCGCCAATCTGGCAGTGGCCGCCAACGAGCTCGCCCGGCTCCCGCAAACACCAGAGGTCGCCAAGGTCACCACCATGCTTAAAGCGGCGCACTATCAGGTCAACGAGATCCGCCAGGATCAGAGACCTTCATACTCCAGGACCTCGATTCGTCGATCAGCCGCGCCAAGATCCGATCGCCGCCCAAGTCGCTTCACCGACCAGCACCGCGATGATAGCTAGCCCCTTTAGGGGGGAGCTAGGGACAACTAAGTCGAGCACCTTTGCCAACACGACCAGGGGTCGACCAGGACGTTCGAGTGCACCTCAACAATCTCCAGGATGCGCGACGATGTATCAACGAACGCCACTTCGGTCGCCATGAAGAAGAAGTACGCCACCGCCAGGAGTACGAGCAAGAGTACAGTAACCCAGACTCAGCTCTAGAGCCGCTCAACACCGCTAACGCTGCAGATCACGGCGCCGACAACCCCGAAGGGCCCTCAGCGTTCACGAGGGCGCTTTGAACACTTCAGTGGCCCTGTGGTTTCAAAATCACCAGGGTCAAGCCCTACGAGGGAAGGACAAACCCAACACAGTGGCTATAGGCTTACGCCACTGCTATCTGTGCTGCTGGAGGAGACACCAGAGTCATGGCGAACTATCCTCCTGTCATGCTCACACCAACCGCCATGAACTGGTTCACAAGCCTTGCCCCAAATTCCATCGGATCCTGGGAAGAGCTGAAGAAGGTCTTCACCGACAATTATATGGCTACATCCACTCGGCCGGGCACCAAGCATGATCTGAACCGCATCTACCAGAAGCCGTCCGAGCTCCTCCGTAGCTACATCAGAAGCTTTTCCAAGATGAGGAATTCTATTCCCAACATCACGGAAGCTGAGGTCATCACCGCCTTCATTCGAGGACTCCATCACCATGAGATTCGCTCCAAGTTCAACCATAAGCCGCCCACAGGGATTGGCGAGATGATCACGACTGCCAACCAGTACGCTGACGCCAAGGAAGCCGAGTTGCGCTTCAACGAGGATGCGGGCACTCATCGCCCAACTCGCCGCAGCGACGATTGCCTCGACGACCAGCGCCACAACGACCGCCGCTACGACAACCGCAGTCATTATCAGGACAGTGGTCGTGATCGGCCAGAAGGCTCCAATTCTAGTCAATATCGCCGCCGTCGACAAGACCATATCATCGCCGCTGTTAACGAGCCTCGAGCCAAGCGCAACTACGACGAGCAGTACAAGAAGCTCCTCGACGGCCCGTGCCCTCTCTACAAGAATGTCAAGCATAAGATGAAGGATTGCCTCGGCTTGGCTAAGGAATTCCAGGACAAAAAGTCGGACGACGAAAACAACGACGGCGCCGAAGGCCACCGACCACCTGGGGTCAACAATAATGCCTTCTAGGATCACGACAAGGTGGTCACCACCATCTTCGGGGGCCTCGCCTCCATCGAGAGCGGAAGGGAATGGAAGCTCGCCGCCCGCCGGGTGCTCGCCGTCACTACAGAAGACGCCGCCGCCAACCCCAGCTATCGCCCTTGGTCCAAGGTCCCCATCACCTTCAGCAGGGCCGACCAGTGGGTGGATATCCCTTACATGGGGCGTTTCCCTCTTGTCCTCGTCGCAACCATCTAGAAAGTGCTTTTCAGAAAAGTGCCCGTCGACGGTGGGAGCGCTCTGAATCTCCTCTTCGCCGGAGCCCTAAAGGAGTTGGGCCTCGGGATAATAGATCTCACACCCTCAGACTCCTCCTTCTGGGGTGTGGTACCTAGCAGGGCATCCAAATCGCTTGGAGAGATCACCCTACCAGTACAGTTTGGCACAGCAAGCAACAACTGCGTCGAGCACATCAACTTCTACGTCGCCAACTTCAACACCGCCTACCACTCCATACTTGGTTGGCCATCTCTGGCCAAGTTCATGGCCGTACCGTACTACGCTTATCTGGTGCTGAAGATGCCTTCGCCTGCAGGAGTCCTGACCCTGCGGGTCAACCTCTCCATCGCCTACGCCTGCGAGACAGAGAGTCTCACCCTCGCCGAAGCCATCGACCTCTCCATCCAGATGGCTAGTGTGGTCACTGACACCAAGACGGTGCACACCGACGACCTGGAGATCCCATCACTGGAACCTCCTCGCGCCTCCGCCAAGTCCAAAGAAACCAAGGAAGTCAGCCTCGGCCTCGATGACCCCTCTAAGACCGTGAAGATTGGGGCTCACCTCGACCCCAAATAGGAAAGCACGCTCATCTCCTTCCTACGTGCCAACGCCAACGTGTTTGCTTGAAACCTGCAGCCATGCCGGGGGTACCATGGGAGAAGATTGAGCACTCCTTGAATGTCTCGCCGACCACCAAACCGATCAAGCAGAAACTCTGATGATTCGTGCCAGACAAGAAGGAGGCTATTAGGGTAGAAATAAAATGGATCCTAGCTGCCGGATTCACAAAAGAAGTGTATCATCCTAAGTGGTTAGCAAACCCTATTCTCATTCAAAAAAATAAAGAATGGAGAATGTGTGTTGATTACACTGATCTTAACAAACACTGCCCTAAAGACCCCTTCGGTTTGCCTTAGATAGATGAGGTTGTAGACTCCACCACCGGCTGCGAACTGCTCTCCTTCCTCGACTGTTACTCTGGCTATCACTAGATCTCCCTCAAGGAAGAAGACCAGATCAAGACATCGTTCATCACGCCCTTCGGTGCATACTGCTACACCACCATGTCCTTCGGTCTCAAGAATGCCAGGGCGACCTATCAAAGGGCCATCCAGATGTGCCTCGATCAACAGATCAGGCGCAACGTCGAAGCTTACATCGACAATGTGGTCGTCAAGTTTAAGACCACCGACAATCTTATCGCCGACCTCGAGGAATCATTCGCCAACCTAAAAAGGTACCGATGGAAGCTAAACCCTTCAAAGTGCATCTTTGGAGTTTCATTCGGTATACTCCTGGGCTACAACATCAGCGCACATGGCATCAAACCCAACCCCGTCAAGGTCTCCGCCATCACCAACATGAAATGGCCAACATGCGTCAAGGATATACAGAAGCTTACAGGCTGTATGGCTGCTTTAAGCCGCTTCATATCGCGCCTCGGCGAAAAGGGACTACCGTTCTTCAAACTCCTCAAGGCCTCCGAGCACTTTTCCTGGTTGGAGGAGGCAGACACAGCTTTCGAGCAGCTCAAGTTGTTCCTAACAAAGCCTCCAATCATGATGATGCCACGGCCAGACAAAACTCTCTTGATCTACATCGCCGCCACTTCCCGCGTCGTTAGCACAACTATCGTCATCGAACGTGAGGAGGCCAGGCACGCCTATAAGGTGCAACGTCCGGTCTACTTTATCAACGAGGTCCTTAATGAGCCCAAAACTCGTTATCCTCAGGTCCAAAAGCTGCTATACGCCATTCTGATTACGTCACGCAGGCTCCGCCACTACTTCGAGTATTACAAGATCGCCATGGTCACCGAGTTCCCTTTGGGGGACATTCTCCGCAATAAAGAGGCCAACGGCCACATCATCAAGTGGGCTATCGAGCTTGGCACTTACTCCATCGAATTTAGAAGCAGGCCTACCATCAAGTCTCAGGCGCTCGCTGATTTCGTTGCTGAGTGGACTAAGATTCAAGAGCCCATCGCCACTACTTGCCCCGACCATTAGGTGATGTACTTCGACGGCGCTCTCAACATCAACGGTGCTGGTGCGGGCATTCTGTTCATCATGCCGACCGAGGATAAGTTTTGATATGTTCTCCGAATACATTTTTCAGCCTCCAACAACGCCACCAAATATGAAGCGTATCTCTATGGACTCCGTATAGCTGTTGAGCTCGGTGTCAAACGCCTCATGATATACGGAGACTCCGCGCTGGTCATCAACCAGCTCAACAAAGACTGGTCCTACTCTAGTGACAAGATGGATGCATATTGCGCTGAAATCAGGAAGCTTGAAGGGAAATTCTACGGTATCGAGTACCACCACGTGGTACGAGATCAAAATTAGCTCATCGACCACCTATCCAAGTTGGGCTCCTCTCGCGCCGCGATTCCACTGGGGGTCTTCGTTCAAGATCTTTTGGCGCCATCCATTAAGGAAGAAAAGGAAGTTCACGAGATCCCCCCCGCCGAGCAGCTAGTACTTACAGTACCTTCGCCGATTGTTGATTGGAGGGAACAGTTCATCAAGTTCCTCACCAGTGCCGAAGTACCCGCCGACAAGACTGAAACCGAATGCCTAATCTGTCGAAGCAAGCATTACGTGCTGGTGGACAACAACTTGATGAGGAAAAGTGCCAAGGAAGGGACACTGAAGAAATGCATCACCCAAGAAGAAGGAGTGAAGCTACTTCTCGAAATTTAGTCTGGTTCCTGCGACAATCACGTGGCCTTGAGAAACCTGGTCGGCAAAGCTTTCTGAGCTGATTTTTCTTGGCCCACGGCCATCTCCAATGCAGAAGACCTCGTCTGACATTGTGAAGGATGCCAATTTTTCGCTAAGCAAATACATGTGCCGGCACAAGAACTGCAGACCATCCTAGCTTTCTAGCCCTTCGCATGCTAGGTACTGGATATGATCGAGCCTTTCTAGCTAGCGCTAGGTGGTTTCCGGTACGTATACATTGCCATCGACAAGTTCTCCAAGTGGATCGAGTATAAACCGCTCGTCTCGGCTACGTTTATTGGCCATCATTTTTGGGACTTCTACGAAGATATCATCCACAAATTCGGTCTCCCGAATAGCATTATCACCGACCTCGGAACTACGTTTACTGGCCATCATTTTTGGGACTTCTACGAAGACCGATGCATCTCCGTCAAATACGTCTCCGTTGCCCATCCTAGAGCCAACGGCCAGGTCGAACGGGCGAACGGCATGATCCTTGATGCCCTAAAAAAGAGGCTATATCAGAAAGAAGAAAAGCATCCGGGCAGATGGCTCAAAGAGTTACCAGCTGTGGTCTGGGGACTGCGCACTCAAGCTAGTCGCAACACCGGTGTGTCTCCATATTTCTTGGTCTACGGCTCAGAAGCCATACTACTAGCGGGCATTGCCTTCTGAGCACCTAGGGTGGAAAATTATGATGAAGAGCAAGCTGCAGTTGTTTGGACAGAGAACGTCGACAGGGCCGAGGAGGAACGCCTGATCACCTGCATCCGCATAGCCAAATACCTAGAAGGCTTGTGGAGGTACTACAATCGCAACATCAAAGGTCGTTCATTTGCTGTCGGCGACCTCATTCTCCACAGAAAGCAAAAACCGAAGAGATGCACAAGCTCTCCTCACCCTAGGAAGGGCCTTACGTCGTCAAAGAAGTTACCGACCAAGGTCTTATTGGCTATGTGACTTGGACGGAATCGATATCCCCAATTCATGGCACATTGAGCACCTTATACGTTTCTATCCTTGAAACGCTCTAGATATGTATTCTCCACTCCATGATGAATAAAGTTTTAGTCGCCATAATTTGTCTCTATTTTTTCTCCATTATGATTTAATCTCCACTTGCGGTCGCCGAGCTCTAAGCTACTCCTTAATGAACTCCAATACGAGATCGCCATAACTGCTCCACCACATTTCTCCATATCTCCAATATGTGATCGTCATAAATACTCCGCCGTGTTTCTCCATATCTCCGAAATGTTTGGCCGACCACCGAGCAACAAACATTCTGTTCTGTGCTCTATGGAGAAGACCCAGTCTTCGATCTCTCCCTACATGTGCTATGGGCTCCGCGCTCTGTGTTATGGGTGGTCGGCTATGGTCCCTTAGTCACGCCTATTCCTCCTACATGTGCACGGGCTATGCACTCGACGTTATGGACTATGGGCTAGCCAAGGCCGAGAGCTCAGTGAAGAACTAATTGCTCGGATGCCACTTATACTACGTTTATCTCCAAGTTATTTTGCCAACCACCGAGCAGCACACGTTCCGCTCTGTTCTCCATGGAGAAGACCCAGTCTCCGATCTCTCCCTACACGTGCTACGGGCTCCGCACTCTGCGTTATGGGTGGTCGGCTATGGTTCCTTGGTCACGTCTGTTCCTCCTACACGTGCACGGGCTCCATGCTCGGCGTTATGGACTATGGGCTAGCTAAGGCCAAAGATTTTCAGTAACGAACTAACTACTCGGACGCTACTTATACTGCGTATAATTGTGTTAGGCTTAATACTACAACGTTTTCTTCACCGCAACACTACAAACTGCATAAACATGCACATGTCAACATTTATACATATACATAAATGTCTGTTTGTGCCCTTGTGCATTCTAACTACTCTCTCCAGTTAATACAGCATAACTCTCCGAGCAGATCACCGAGCTTCGCCATCGCCATCCATCTCGTCGAACAGGTCGATGTCGCCGGCCAGCTTCTTCACCGTGTCCTCCACCTCATCCTCCAGCTGCTGGTGCTCCGCCTCGCCCATCCCTCCGGTGAATCCAGCCCCTATCGCCTGAAGATCAATGGCTAGGTAGTGGGACTAGACCACCGCAAGGGCGTGAGTAATGGCGGTAACAATGGTGTCGCGGTTGAAGCTCTTGAAGTTCTCCCACGCCGCCTTACATCTCTCAATGACGGTGTCCAAACGCGGTGACTGCCGTCGGGCTGAGGAGCCACCTCCAGGTCAACGTAGTCGAGCACCGGTTTGACCTCGGCGACTACGGCGTTGAACTTATCCCTTTGGGTCCTGGCCTCCTGCACCAGCACATCAAACTGTGCCTTGACCCTCCGACAGTGACAAGGTTCCATCAAGCAAGGAAACTACTTCAACAGTAGCTCCGACCAGGAAGTACTCATCCTTCAGCTCCTCGGCCAGTTTGTCCACTCGCCGATTCCTTCGCCTTCTCCTCTTGGAGTTGCTCGACGGTTTGGTGCAGCTGGCCGAGCTTCACTTCTTGCTCTACAAGCACAGCGGTCGTCAGCACCGATAATAATTCAGCAATGCAAAGCAAGTTCGCCGATATGCCATACCTTTTCTCTGCTCGGAGACACTTTGACCTGCTCGGACTTCCGTTCCAACTGCTCAGACACACTTGTCAGCCGCTCGGAGACGGTGGCCAGCTGCTCGGACTTGCCCGCAACTGCTCGGACGTCGTCGCCAGTTGCTCGGATAGGACGCCCTTCTAGTATTCCAAGTCCCGCGAGTTGGACTCAGCAAGGTCTCGCTCACGCTAGGCCCTCTGGATGTTCTTCTCCATAGGGTTCATCGCCTCCTTGAGCTTTACATTCTCCTCGGTGAGGGGCTCCATCCTTTTGATCAGCTGGCGGTGCTGCTCGATAGTCCAAGTTATCCCCTGCAAACGCACAATGACAATGATGAACTCCGATCTCCAATGTCAAAGACGAGCACTCCAGATGCAGTACCAACCTTGATTTGTTTCAGCAATCCAGCAAGGGCAGACTCCAGTCTCCTCAGCTCCCTGGTGGTGTCCTCCTCCTCAACAACCACCACCTCATCGTCGCGTTTGTGGAGGATTCAGACAGCTTGGGGTCTAGATTCCTCATGTTCGATCTCTTCCACCTTGTCCTCCTCCGCCACAGCTGGAGGCACCACAGGGGAGCTCCATGGTCGGAGAGCGTGTCCAACCACGCCCTGCGACACCTCAGGAGGCGCCGTTTGCTCCTCGAGCGGCACCGACTTCGCCGCCCTAGACTCAGGTGCGGCACCGGCATCTCCTGCATTCGCCGCTGAAGACCCAGCGGTTCCCATTGTTGCCCCGGGCATCGTCGCCGACCCATCCACCATCGGTGCCAACTGTTCACCGCCACCAAGTTCATCAGCAGCGGCGGTTGACTCCTCCGCTAGCTGCCGAGCACCCGGGGATTCCGGGACAGGAGCCGCCGACATTGCCTCCGCCCTGGGACTAGCCCTCGGCTGCTCGTCAGTTTGGATGGGCGGGGTCAGATCCTTAGCACGCCTCACGCTACATCAGACCAGCTTGTCAGTTGCCAAAAGAGATAAGGATACGACAACGAAATAAGTCTAAGACAAGGGTACTTACGTATCGGCTTTCCGGTAGATTTTTTTGAACTGGCGCTGCCTACCCGAGCCCCCAGCCGCGGCCTTGGGGTCGATTCCTACGTCTCGGGGTGAAGGTCTCATGGTTTCCGCCATCGGCCCATCCTCCGCCCGCCGTGCCGGGACTCCCCTCGCCTGCTGCCCGGGGACTCCCTTCGCTTGCTGCTCGGGGACTCCCATTGCCTGCTGTTGGTGGACTCCCTCCTTTTCCTTCAATTGTTCCTCCGCGCGCGTGCTGCGCGAAGGCGCCTTCGTGCTCGGTGGAGGAGCCACCGGAACTTTGTCGTCATCCATCCACTCGGACATCGCGGTACTCCGGGTCCGAGTGGTCTGGTCACCGCCAAGCAAGATGCTGCCCGGCTTGAGGGGAGCGGCACCCGCTGTCTTTCTCTTCTTCGAGGCCGGCTCGTCTACCGCTGCCCTCTTTCCCCGGACTTTCTCCGACACCGGGGATGGACTCTCCGATGAGATGCTAACGGCTCCCTCCTCAAGCTACGTTGGTGGCCGGACGTCTACTGCATGCGGCCAATTGCCCCTCGGCACGCCCGAGAAGTACACCGATCTTTCCTGCAAATGGATCTTCGCACAAGTGAATTAGTCCACTGCTTGGCAATGACAAAAAATAAAAAATAAAAAGCATCAGGAACACACAATTGAGATATTTACCTGAGGAGGTAGATTCTTGCAGTGAAAGGGTCTCGTCTGCCCTGGCAAGTTGAACGAGGCAAGTGGAGCGAATAGCTCTGCGGCCTGCTCCTGCACAATGTCCCTCGATAGCATCTCCGTCCTCTCTCGGGTACCATCGGTCTCCCCTTTGAAATCAAAGACTGCGTGGGCCCTCTCCTTGTAGGGCTGGACGCGGCACACTATGAAGCTCGCCGCCACCAGTCCATCGTTGGTCTTCACGCCCTTTATTAAGCCAAGGAGCTCCCTCACTTGCTCCATGTCAGCACTGTTTGGTTTCTCCGACCAGCTCTTTTGGCTCTCCAGGAAGTGGTCAACGTCGCAGCGGATTGCAATGTGGCTTTGCTTCATGTAGAACCACCTGGCGTTCCACCCCTTCAGCGAAGTATTCAGCGGTACAGTGATGTACTCGCTCGCCAGCCTGTCCCGGAGTTGCAAATATACCCTGTCGACCACCTTGGAACCGCCGCCGCCTTTCTTCTTCAACCAGAACATGTGTCTAAAGAGGTTGAAGTGCGGAAGAATCCCCAGATACGCTTCGCAAAAGTGGATAAAGATTGAGATGTGCAAGATGGTGTTTGGGTGGAGATTGCATAGACTAAGTGCCCAGAACTCCAATAGATCCCTCAAAAAAGGATGAATAGGAAATCCCAACCCTCGCCAGAAATAATCCTCAAACACCACTACTTCATCAGTATGAGGCATTGGGAAGGGCTCACCGCTGGCTGGCCGCCATCCGGCGGTGACGCGGTTAGGAAGAATGCCCACCTCTACCAATTTGTTGAGCTCCGCCTCTCCCGTGCGCGACGGCACCCACTCTTCATCACGGCTGGCTCTAACGCTCGCCTTCTTTGGGCTTGCTTTCTTTGGGTTCGCAGCTCCCCTTTTAGACGCCATCTCTCGGATCCGGATGGTGACTGGCGTGGAAGCGCGCGTGGATGTGGATCTAGAAATGCAAGGGCTGAGGAGGAAGATGAAATGGCAAAGTGGCAAAGGTGGGAGCGCGGGGTGCGGCGGCGCAGTTATAAAGCACTCCCCCCCACCCTTTCGCATTCGAGGGATTTTGGGAAACCACTCCCACGATTTGCGCCTCTCCGAATTCTCCGCAACAGCAAGGTGGGCCATTACCTGGGCTTTCGCGCAACCGCGGCCCGTATCGCCGATTTATCTCTGTAATTTGTTACGGCTCGCCGAATATTCACCGATTTCTTCGCCAACCGTTACGGCTTAGTAATTACTAATGTACAACCATTGCTCCGGTACTTTCTCCGATTTATTTTTTCCAAGATTTCCTCTTGTAGCTCAGGGACTGCGTTAGCATTACGTCTCGGTTCCTCACCGTATTGGGGATTTTTCTTCAGTTGACTATTGTTTCTGACCCTGGCACCACGTGACCACGCCACCTACTGTCAGGCTTGGGGACTAAGTGGGTAAACTTTACCTTGTGGTGAATGTGTTTTTTCTCACCTCGGGGCTACGCCCGGGGACTGGCTGCCTGCTCGACTGGTCTTTTACTATTCTTCTACTTTGGACCCTGGCACCACATGACTACGTCATCTACTGCCAGGTTCGGAGACTAAGTGGGCACACTTCACCTTGCGGTGAGTGTGTTTGCTTTAATCTAGAAGACTCCGCGCCTCTTGAAGCTAAAGAAGACTATCTCCCTTTCTCGTGGTCAGACTCTAAGTGGGCACACTTGGTCCACTGCGAAGAATTTTTTTATTCTGAACTTGAGCTCCTTACACCCTTATGGCAAGCCGTACTTGGGTTACACTACTCGGCGACGGTTCACGATGCTCGGCGACGGTTCACACTGCTCGGCGATGGTTCACGCTACTCGACAACTGCTCACAACTGCTCGGCAACTTATCACGGTGGTCGGACCATGAGTTTGACTGCTCGGCTTTATTCGCACCTGCTCGGACAAGCTCAAGACGGCGTTGCACAACAGGTACAAGGCGCTCGGGGACTAACTGTGGGGGTACGACCTCGGATACCCACGACAGACCACATGGGCTGCGCCCCCAGGGCCGGCCTAGCTCACAAAACGAAGCCTGTGCGGGGCACGATGCTGCTCGGTGCCTTCCGCAAGGCACCGAGAAGATATCCTGAAGATACTACGAGATATGTTATGATACGTATAATTTCATGATTCCTGTAATCTGTTATTATTTTCTGGTTATCTATCAAATCTAACCGACTTGTAACCCTGCCCTCCAGACTATATAAGGCGGTGGAGACCCCCTCCAAACACACGTAATATCATACGATAGCCAATACAATCCAACAGACCACAAGAGTAGGGTATTACGTCATACTGACGGTCTGAACCTGTCTAACTCGTATGTCTCTATTGCCTTTTTATTCTTACACATCTCTCTGCCGATCAATCTATCTTCGTGGGATATCTCTCGGAGAACTGCCAACCATATTATGCGACACAAACCTTTCGAAGGATTCGTTGTTCGTGTGGTTGCCGGACCATGAAACAACTTTTGCTACCCCATGACTCGTCGATCAGTGGCGGCATTACCTCCTGCAAAATGAGTTCTTCGTCAGCCTCATCCATCTCAATGAGCACCCCATGGCAATAGCGAGTCTTTATCAAGCTTTTGGGCCTCCATTATCGCATTGTTTATCGCCGTGGTGCAGAGAATGGTGGCTGACGCCCTGTTTCGTCGCCGTCACTCAGAGGATCTCATGGCCCTATCGGCGCCTTCACATGACTGGCTTTCTCAGTTATCAGAGTGGTACCCAACAGACCCTTAGGCATCTAGGTTACTGACTCAGCTGGCTCTGGACCCTGTGTCTCGTCCGCCTTTTTCTCTTCACAGGGGCTCATCCGTTTCAAGAACAGGATCTGGTTGGGATCTAATCGGGCGCTGCACGCTACGGTCCTGTCTGCCTTTCATGATAGCCCAGTGGGAGGACATTCTGGAGCACCAGCTACTTACCAGCGGCTGAAACATCTGTTTTATTGGCCCTCTGTGAAGTCAGATGTTCTTAAACATGTGCAATCCTGCTCTACTTACATTCAGGCCAAGCCGGACCGGTCTAGCTATCCCGGGTTGTTGCAACCACTTCCAGTGTCTACTGCCACTTGGGATGTCACCTCAATGGATTTTATCGGGGGATTGCCGCAATCGGGGTCCTCCAATGCAATTTTGGTGGTTGTTGACAAGTACTCCAAGTACGCGCATTTCATGCCGCTTCGCCATCCATTCCAGGCAGCGGGAGTAGCCAAGCTTTTCATGGACAACGTATATAAGCTTCACGGCCTGCCGTCAGTATTCATCTCGGATCGTGACAGAATCTTCACAAGTAAGTTCTGGCAATCCTTGTTCAAGTTGGCTGGTACATCACTGCATATGACTTCAGCTTATCAGCCGCAAACTAATGGTCAAACCGAGCGTGTCAATCAATGTTTGGAGACATTCCTCCACCGTTTTGTCAATGCTTGCCCTGCGAGGTGGACTCACTGGCTTTCTTTGGCGGAGTACTGGTATAACACCAATAGTCATTCTACGCTTGGGCGATCCCCGTTCGAGGTCCTCTACGGCTTTCCTCCGCGCCACCTGGATGTGCCTTCAGCTGCCTCCTCTTTGCCGGAGCTGTCTAAGTGGCTGGAACCTGGAAGAACGTGAGTGGATGGTGCAGCTGGTCCGCCAACATCTGCTACGCGCCCAGGCCCGCATGAAGCGACAAGCCGATAAGCGCCGTTCGGAGCGTTCATTCGAAGTGGGTGATATGGTCTTCGTCAAGCTTCAGCCATATATTCAATCATCGGTGGCCCGGCGTGCCCACCAGAAACTGTCATTCCGTTTCTTCGGACCATACCGTGTGCTAGCAAAAATTGGCGCGGTGGCCTATCGGCTAGAACTCCCTCCATCAGCGGCGGTGCACCCCGTATTCCACGTTTCGCAACTGAAGGCTTCGGCAGGAAATCAGGTGGTCTCGTCTGCACTTCCTAATGACTTGGTTGAGTTTCAGGTCCCGGATCGTATCCTTCAGAATCGCTGGACCGCTGGCTCCCACCCGGTTCAGCAGGTGCTGGCCCAGTGGTCACAAATGCCGGCGTCGCTTGCAACCTGGGAATCTCTGGAAGAACTTCGTCGCCCCAGGGCCCCTGCCTGGGGACATGCAGGTTCCAAAGCTTTAGGGGATGTCAGCAGCCCTGTTCCCTTACCAGCTTCTACAACTGAAGATGCCCCTGCTGATGCCGATGACCAAGAAACCGTGGCTCAGTCAGCTGCTACACGGCCCAAGAGGAACAGGAGGCCCAACCCGGTGATGTTGGGCCCTGAGTGGCGTGCATGAGCGATATATATATATGTAAGGAGAGAGAGGAGACAACAACAAAATTGTAAACTCTAAACTCTAATCAAGGACTCGTCTGACATTCTTCCCCTACTGTTCATCTTCTTCCCAAGTTGCTACTCCCCCTACTCTCCTGCTATCAGCTTGGCGACGACGTCGCCATGCCAGTGCGCCTCGGGCGCCGTCCGAGCGAGGCAGAGCGGGCCGACGGGCCAGGCCCTCGGACCGACGGGCCGGTTCCAGTGCTGGATGTAGTGGCCCTCCATGGCGTCGAAGGTGTTCACGATCAGGGCGGGGCTGTTGGCTATGGCGTACCCGACCTTGGCGTCTATCTCGCGGATCGACCCCGTCGTCGCCGGGTCGTTGAAGGGGAACGGGATGTCGGCGAGGGTGAGCTGGACGTGGGGGAACTCCGGCACGGTGAACACTGCGTCGTCCGGAGTGGTGGCGCGGGGAGCAAGACCACGACGGCGCGTCGGCAGGGGGCCGCAGGGCGGCGAGTGCCTCCTCGAACCGCGGCCGCAGCTACGGACTCGACGAAGGCCGGCAAGGAGGACAGCGAGTCGAGGGCCTCGATGCACTCCGCGCGCGGTGGGGCGCCTGAGTAGGTCAGGTTGTCGGTGAAGGGGAGCTCCACGATGGCCACGCCGTCGGCGCCGGCCAGCGCGGCGCGGACGAACGCCGCGTTGCCCGGGGTGGCGAGGAAGGTGACGGTGGCCAGCTGCCGGCGTCGGAGCAGGTGGGTGAGGTCCGTGAGCGGGATGGTGTGGCCCTTGGCCATGAACGAGAAGATGACGATGTGGGGGAGCTGAGCCTGTGCGTCATGGGCTCCGCCGCAAGATAACGTAGGGGCAGGTGCAGGAGCTGAAGACGCCATGAGACTCCGCAGTTTCCGCGGGGAGCTGGTCGCTGTGAGGCTGTGAGTGTGAGGTACCTTTTCTGGTGCGGAGCTGTTTCAGCAAATGGTGCAGTTTTTCAATGGATCAGATCATTCATCTCCACCTCAGTGGAACATTAAACCATTTACTCAAAATTTCCTGAATTGCTCATCAATCAGGAATTGGAAGATGTCGAAAATTAACAGGAGACTGAATAAAACAGCACACTCACTAGCTACGCAAGCTTTCAGATCAATCAGTGATGAAAGCAATCATGTAAACATTATGTGTTCCAACTGTAACCATGTTTCCGGCTGCCCTACTAAAGAGGCACTGCAATCTGTAATCTGGGAACCTTTTATTCCTCTTGCAGCTTCATGCTGCTAATAATAAAATTTCTGCCTTTTATCAAAAAAAATGGCGAAGCAAATTATCGTGCTGATCATCTTAACACATGAACGGGATCCGCATAGCGCGGCATATTTCTTATATTTTTTTTTGACTGGGCATCAGACCATATACCATTTATATTAATCAAAGTCAAAGAGAATATTACAAGCGGCCTGAGAGCCACAAACAGACAAGAATCAAAACAAGGAAAAACTGTACAGAGCCCGAACTAGGAAATAAGAGCTAGGAAGAAGAGTCGCCAAGGATTTTGCGCCTACAGCTGCAAGGCATCAGGTTCTTGCCTCATCTTTAATTTGTTCGAATGTAGTTCAGCATTAGATTCTCTTTTTTCAGTCAAAAGTGCCGACATTTCTTTCCTTTTAAGTCCCCTTTCGAACGTGCTCTAGGAAACCTCTCTGTTTCTGTCTTTTCTTTGAAAATGAACCGATCCTGTAAATTTCTGTACAATTTGTACGAAATTCCTGCGTTGCAAGGGGTCCTAAATCTTCATACGACGAGGAGGAAGTGAAGCACTCTTGTTCAGCGTTCCGACAGCTGATCCAATTGATATCTTCCGCTCTTTTTATCGAATTCGACTGCGACCATGATCAGGGTTGTAATTTTGTAACCGTATAAAGAGCGAGCGAGGAGGCCAAGCACCCCCCAAATCCACCTCAAGTATCGGCAATCAACGAGAAGACGGTCGACGCTTGTCGGCAGAGCACGCGGATTGCCGCGGAACTGTATAGTTTATATCAGAGGTTCAGACTCCAAACCTGGTTTCAGATTAATAGCTTTATTTATAGGATGTACCCCCAGGTGTCTTTGGATCGTTGCTAGAGGAAGCTAGGCCTAATTTTGGCTGGGCTGCACTGGTTTGCTGCTAGCTTGCAGCCCAGGGCGTAAAAGTCAGCAAGGAAAGGGCAGGCTAGACGACGCCCTCAAGGCGTTCGGCGAATCGCCGAACCAGTGCTGCCGTGCGTTCGCGCTTGTGCGCGACGTCGCCGGCAAGGATCACTTCATCACGAGCAACACCAGGTCAGGTGTGCGGGGGTTCCAGACGAGTTGGCAAGGCGAGGCGCTCGGCCGCCAGCCGCTGCGGTGTGTGCGCGAGCATCGCGCGTTTGCTGGTCTGCGCACCTTGCGTGCGTGGGCTCGCGCCCCGGTCTATGTGCTTGCGAGTGGACAGCAAGACAGACACCGTGCTGCGGTAGTGTGCCGTGCACGGGGTCACGTGGAAGAACATGTTGGCGCAAGGCGGCGATACATTTGGAAGGGCGGTCCGCGGTATGCAGTTTCAAGCTTTTGGCAGGGGCAATCTGCTGCTCATCAATTGGCCTGGAAACACGAGGTCACGAAAAGAGGCGCCGCGACGTGACCGCTCCTCGCTCCGCTGCCGCTGCTGTCGAACCTAGGGTCCCTCTTCGGTCCGTCTGCCGGAGAAAAGGGGAGGAAACCCATCTTCACTACGCCGATTCCCTCTGCAGGAACGGGGGCATTTTTTATCGTAGGGGTAGCTAGGGTTGGGGCCGCGCCTACAGTGGATATCCTCGGGCTCCAGCAGCCCAGCCGCCCTTACAGATGGCACTGTAGGGGCGGCTGGTAACTTGAGCCGCCCCTACAGTTGGGACTGATCTGTAGGGGCGGCTCAATCATCAGCCGCCCCTGCTGTGCCCATTTGTCGTTTTTTAAAATTTCAAATTTAAAAGGTTCAAATTTTGTCAAATGACAAGATGACTAAAATAAAAGTTGTAGATATTAATGAGTTGAACAACTTTGGTATTCATCACTTTTTATGTTGAAATCATTTTGGATCTCAAATTTTGGTTCGAACTTATCATTTTTTAAAATTTTAAATTTGAAAGGTTCAAATTTAGTCAAATGGCAAGATAACCAAAATAAAAGTTGTAGATCTTGATGAGTTGAACAACTTTTATATTCATCACTTTTACATCAGAAATCATTTAGGGTTTGAAAATTTAGTTTGAACTTGTCAAATTTTAAATTTCAAATTTTAAAATGTGTAAAATATTGTCACATCCAAGTTTGATCAAACTTAAATGCTGAAGCATGATTTTAGATATTTTTAGGAAGAAAAACCATCACATTTGAAGTTAGTATGAGGGAGAACAACTAGTTACAAAGTTTACCTACATATTAAAAAGAGAAATAACACTGTTCTAGATGATCCTTACATGATCATAGTGAACAGTGTGATTTCTTTTTTTAATATGTGGGTCAACTTTGTAACTAGTTTTTTTTTTCTCATACTAACTCCAAATCTGATAATTTTTTTTCTAAAATTTTCTAAAATCATTCTCTATCAATTTATTTTATTGTTTTGTCAATATATACATATGAAAAGTTTGAGCAATTTAAATTTTAAATTTCAAAAAAATGCAACTTCAAACAAGATTTTGGTACCCCAAATAATATCAGCTGAAAAAGTGATAAATACCAAAGTTGAATAACTTATCAAGATCTACAACTTTTGTATTGCTCATTTCTTCATATGACAAAGTGGTAATGACATTGTTCACAAATGTGACACATTCCTAGTAAGGTTTTAAAAACTATATGAGACATGTGTAAGATTAGTGAACAATGTGGGCTAAAAATTATCAAATGAAGAAATAACCAAACTAAAAGTTGCATATATTCATGAGTTGAACAACTTTGGTATTCATCACTTTTTATGTTGAAATCAATTTGGGTCTCAAATTTTGGTTCGAACTTGTCGTTTTTCAAAATTTCAAATTTGAAAGGTTCAAATTTTGTCAAATGACAAGATTACTAAAGTAAAGTTGTAGATATTAATGAGTTCAACAACTTTGGTATTTATCACTTTCTATGTGGAAATCATTTTGGATCTCAAATTTTAGTTCGAACTTGTCATTTTTCAAAATTTCAAATTTGAAAGGTTCAAATTTTGTCAAATGACAAGATAATCAAAATAAAAGTTGTAGATCTTGATGAGTTGAACAACTTTTGTATTCATCACTTTTATATCTGAAATCATTTAGGGTTTAAAAATTTTGTTTGAACTTGTCAAATTTCAAATTTTAAAATTTAAAATGTGTAAAACATTGTCACATCCAAGTTTGATCAAACTTAAATGCTGAAGCATGATTTTAGAAATTTTTAGGAAAAAAACCATCACATTGGGAGTTAGCACGAGGGAGAATAACTAGTTACAAAGTTTACCCACATATTAAAAAGATAAATCATACTGTTCTATATGATCCTTACACGATCATAGTGAACAGTGTGATTTCTTTGTTTAATCTGTGGATTAACTTTGTAACTAGTTTTTCTTCCTCATACTAACTCTAAATCAGATGATTTTTTTTCTAAAATTTTCTAAAATCATTCTATATCAATTTATTTTGTTGGTTTTGTCAATATATACATATGAAAAGTTTGAGCAATTTAAATTTTGAATTTAAAAAAAAATACAACTTCAGACAAGATTTTGGTACCCTAAATGATTTCAGCTGAAAAAGTGATAAATACCAAAGTTGAATAACTCATCAAGATCTACAACTTTTGTATTGGTCATTTCTTCATATGAAAAAGTGGTAATGACATGGTTCACAAATGTGGCACATCTCTAATAAGGTTTTATAAACTATATGAGACATGTTTAAGATTAGTGAATAATGTATGCTAAGAATTTGTTAAATGAAGAAATGACCAAAATAAAAGTTGCATATATTCATGAGTTGAACAACTTTTGTATTCATCACTTTTTATGTTGAAATCAATTTGGGTGTCAAATTTTGATTCAAACTTGTCGTTTTTCAAAATTTTAAATTTGAAAGGTTCAAATTTTGTCAAATGACAATATGACTAAAATAAAAGTTGTAGATATTAATGAGTTGAACAACTTTGGTATTCATCACTTTTTATGTTAAAATCATTTTGGTTCGAACTTGTCATTTTTTAAAATTTCAAATATAAAAGGTTCAAATTTTGTCAAATGACAAGATGACCAAAATAAAAGTTGTAGATCTTCATGACCTCTACAACTTTGATGTTTATCAAATTTTCATTTGAGATCATTTGGTGTCTCAAAATTATTTTTATAGTTTGATTTGATTTCATACAATGATCCACATCTAGCGCAAGGCTCATCATCTGGGCCGTCCACCTCGCGATCGGACGACGGGGATAGAGTCTATATCACACGACGAGGAGGGGGCCGCCTGGAAGGCGGTCACGGCATGGCGCGGCCTTGTGAGATACAATGAACCCCATCCTAGCCCTCTCCTTACGCCCATGCGCTCGCCTTTCTCCTCCTCCCCCCGTTCCGCCTCTCGCGCTCGCCATCCTCCCCAGGCGCACCACCAAACCCCCAGCGGCAGCACTAAGGTTTGCTTCTCCGCGCGTCGGCACCGCAACCTCCGCCTCGGGCGGCGGTGAGCGGGGCAGGAGTGTAGGACAATCGATCTGGAGGAGGGATGGGCGGTCATGCAGAAGGGCATCACCAAGCTGAAGAACATCCTCGAGGGCAAGCCAGAGCCGCAGTTCAGCTCCGAGGACTACATGATGCTTTACACGTACGTCTCCCTCTCCCTTCCCTCCTCCTCCTCGCCGTCATCGCCTTCGCGGCGGTGGCCGCTAGGGTTTCCCAACTCGATCCGCTTCGATCCGGTTCTGATCTAGGGTTTTGGTTCCCTTGTCGCAGGACGATATACAACATATGCACATAGAAGCCGCCACACGACTACTCGCAGCAGCTTTACGACAAGTATCGGGAGTCGTTCGAGGAGTACATCACCTCCATAGTGAGTCGCCTGTTCATATCCCTCTTGCTCATGTGAATGTCTACATCTTGACCTAGATTGTTTTGTATCTGCGGCATGGTATTAGGGTTAGATTTCCTACCCTGAGGGAAATAAGGCAGTTTGGATGGTTTTTTTAGTTTTGGTGGATTAGCGCTTGGTTGGTTGATAGGTTGGGACGAGAACGGCCTTGGTGTATATGGGGATGTTCTCGTTTCCTTTTGGTTTTCTTCTAAATAATACAATGCTTGCCGATGACTAGTCAGGTTCATTCACTCTGTAGATGGACATTCTTTTCTGGGAAAAAATGAGAGTTGTTTGTCATAGATGGTCGAACCCTTATACTATATAGAATTGGCCTGATCTGTTTGATTGTACTTTGTAAATGAACTAACCAAAACTTTTTATCTTTGCAAATATTGCAAAGTGGTAGCGCTCTTCCCCTTCTTTTGTCCATCTCTTGATTTGTACAGGATAATAAAATCTCTTTAAAATGATTGTAATCATCTTGATTAGGTGAAACAATTGGTCCAGCTACTTTATGTGCCTTTGTAACAATTCTGCATGCCCATTTACTTGTACACTTGGGCACGGTGTTACATTGGCTCCAGATAGATTCATTAGATGTCTTGTGATATCACGTGGCTGTTTCCATTTGCTTTTTGTTGGAACTTGTAGTTTACGTTTGATTGTAATTTCACTCAAGGGTAGACAGCAAACCAGGTAGCCTCTTAGCGTTTAGGGAAAATGCTGATAATATGCATTTTTAGTATTCAAATTTCTACAGTCTACATTATGGTTGCAGCCATTATATATTTTTGTATCTAACTCCAACAATCATGTGTTGCATGATGTACACATGTTAGGTTGGTTAAACACACTGATCTTCCCACTGGTAGCCTCATGCAGTGGTGAAAGGTTCTTGTTTGGTTTTGGTAATTGAGTGACAACCTAGGTGGACTAATTGTGTTTACGTGAGATACACAGGTGATTAGTCCACAGGTACATGTGTGTGAGCAACATATGCCATGAAGGTGACAATGGCTTGGAGATGTTGCAAAACTCACACATGTGATGATGAAGGAGCTTAAATGCACATGAGACATGACATTGAGTCATGTGATCAAGGTGGAGAAGATCAAGACAAGACTTTGCTTGATGGACCGGTTGCAAACGTGAAGGGCAAGTCGAAGGCTTTGGAGTGATGGACCGCGTGGCGGTGAAGCTTGAGCAAGACTTGGCGCCAATGAACGATGGCAACGGCGAAGAGCAAGTGAAGTCAAGATCGATGAACCAATATGATCACGTGATGATATGAAGTGGATCATATCATTGTTGATCATGTTGGTGCATGTGTTGCATCGACATTGGAGGAGATGGAATGGAATGCGCAAGGCAAAGGTATAACCTAGGGCATTTCATTTTACCGGTCATAGGTGTGTAGAGAAGTATATGACCGGGTTTAGGATAGATGGCCGTACTATCAAGAGGGGCAAACTTGTTTGCATATCGGTCATCTAGTGCCACTCGAGTGATCTAACTTTGCATCGTCGCTAGGATCGAGTGGCGTGGCAAGTTGAGTGGCTAACATCCTTTGAGAAATGATTGTGAAAAGCTAACACACATACACATAATGGTGATACACTTGGTGGTGTTGGCACATTTACAAAGGAGATGGTGTTTGCAGGGTTGAGATGGGTTTGGGTCCCTCTCTCCCTCCCACCGAGCAAGCTCGGCGGGATTCGACGCTTTCGAGAAAATTGAATGCCTATTTTCTATTGCGCCGAATGCAAATTCTTGTGGTTGGCACATTGGAGCAAGGGTGAAGAAGTTAGAAGTGAAAATGAGTTGATCGCGAAGATGCTGGCGTCTGTCTACTGACCGGACGCTGGGTCTGAAAGCACCAGACGCTGGTAGCATGCGTCTGGTCGAGCTGATCGGTCGGCATAGTACCGAGGGTATTGCACCGGACGCTGGTCTGTGTCCGGTCAAGGTGGACCGGACGTGTCCGGTCAAAGAAATACGCCTCGGGGAACTTACTGGAAACGACCGGACGCTGGGGCTTCAGCGTCCGATCAGTTGAAGCTGCTGCGTCCGGTCAGGTCAAGTGACCGTTGGAATAAGGACAGGTGGCCGTCTGCGGGCGACCGGACGCTGAGGTCCAGCGTCTGGTCAACACGACCGGAGCGTCCGATCGGCCCAATTTTTGCCCAGTGAAGGGGTAACGGCTAGTTTAGCCCTTAGGGCTATAAATAGAAGTGGCCTTCGGCCATGGCTGGAGCGGAGCACCTAAGGGGACTTAGTGTCCATGCTTGTGAGTGCTTGGGAGCCCTACATCACACATATACTTGATAGTGATCATTCGATTGTGTGAGTGAGCGATTCTAGTGCGATTGCATCGTGAGGCTGCATCAAGTGGCACTAGGTGGTCGTGTTGCAAGCCAGTGGTGCTTGTTACTCTTAGAGGTTGCCACCTCCTAGACGGCTTGGTGGTGGTCTCCGTCGATGCCCGCAAGAAGCTTGTGCGGCGCTCCGGAGAAGTGCTTGTGAGGGGTACTTGTGCTCGCCCCGCGGGAGTCACGAAGAGCAACTTTAGTAAAGCGTGTCATTGAGCTACCCTCACTCAAGGGGTAGGTTCTTGCGGTGCCCGACGTGCGGGCTTAGCGGGTGATGCTAATTAGCCACCGAACCACCAAGTGAGCGGTCGACACAACGGGGACTAGCGTGTTGGCAAACACGTGAACCTCGGGAGAAAAATCATCGTGTCAACCTTGTTCTTCTCGTTGGTTTGCATCCCCATTACACAAGCTTGCAATTACTTATATATATCTTAAGCTTGTGTAGTTGCTCTTGTAATTAGATAGCTTGTGATGAGCTAATTACCTTCTGCTGGACACACCAACGCCATGGTCTTCCCCCCAAGTTGCAATTCGTTCCCAACTCTTGTTGCCACGTCACCCTCGGATTCAGCAGAAGTACGTCGTCTCTGTTTCGGTCATAACTTTGGTTCATACGACGCCAAACGGGCGTTCTTGGATGCGTTTGCTAGGGAGCTTACGACGCTTTGTGTTTTGGATCTAGTCCCAGCTCCAGAAGATCCGTGGATCATTCTGTGTGACCAACGACAAGGTGCTACGTCACCTATTTGGGCCAACTCCTGGCCATGTATCGTGAGAGCCTTAAGCCCAAGTTGTAGGCGCCCAACCCTGGCCGTCCCCAACCCTAGGTCTAGTCTTAGACTATAAACACAGCCGCCACCGTCTTGCTACACAATTGGGTTTTGTTTAGAGTTTAGTTTTCCATCGAGGTTGAATCGTTCATTGTAACTATGGTGACAAATCCTTTTTAGGTGATCCTATTCCCCCCGTTCTTGATCTCTCCCTCCATGTAAATTAGTCCTTTGGAATGAGTTCTTGAACCCTCTATTGATATTCGCGTCATTCATAATTGCAATTTCAGATTGTGTGTTTTACCTTCTTGCTTGTGCTCTTCGATGTGCATTTAAAAGCCTTCTTGGCGAGGTCAATCAAGTTGTGCTTGGTTGATAAACCAACGGAGCGGTGGTGTAACGGTTGTAGGGTTCGAATCGTGTGCGATTTGAAGCCGGATCGCTAACGTCGAGATCTCCACAAATCGAAACTTTGGCTACCTCTCGGAAGATCGGGGCTGTATTCATCAATTGGTATCGAGATATTTCTTAGGTTTATCGCGAGGTATAATCTCCTTTGCCTTAGATTCATATTTGTTCATTACCTAGAGTCCACAAAAAGATATAAAAATATTTCAATTTCCGCTGATCCTATCGCCCTTTGTGCCTTTGCAATTTCCTTTTGATTCGTGTTGTTGAGTTTATGTCCGTGGTCGAGTCTTGTTGCTGGTTTAGAATTGTGTTCTTGGTCAAAGTTCAAAATGTTGTTAAGTTGTGATTTTGTTTTCAACCGCTATCCCATCCACTGTTTCAAACAACAAGTCGAAGCCACCACATTACTCGACTTGCCCCGCTTGCCGCCTTTGTGTCACTTCACTTGAAAAGGAAACCCTAGAGCAGATTGGGAATACCGCTCTTATTTTGAAACTATATAATCACCCCTCCTTACATCATCGCTTGTAATACTTCTGCTCTTATGTTACTCCCCCCCACAGGTGCGATTCAGCTCATGATGATTGTTAGAGTTTAGGGACGCTTTAATTGTTCAACTCATGATGTTTGCCTCCGGAAAACATACCTTGAGATACCTTCTGCTAAATGTATAACTTTTCTCGTTTATCCGAAAAATCTGAAATTTTTCAGCAGCTTCTTGACATACATTTGGGGCCGACCCAAACTGCTTTCCCTGTTTGGTTTAATCAAAATTGCCAAAAAATTCAGGAAAATCCTAAAAAAATTGTCAAAGTTTTTGCACGCTTTACAGAGAACGTGTTGAATTTTTAGACCACATCCCACCTCATGTCTTGTAGGTGCCGATTTTTGTGGTTGCATCTTTTGTGATCCTTGTTCAGAGAAAAGTATAAAAATTAGTGAAAAATAAAAAAAAGTTTGTGCCTTTTGGAAAAATCGGGAAAAAATTCAGGTTGAGAAATCCGGGCTATTTGCCTTGTTCTCCACGAGTTCTTTCGATCGTCCTTTGTTTTCACCTTGTTGCGCAATTTCTCGACATGTCTTAGCCAACACTGTGACTTGTACTTTGGATCCAGATTGAACAATCGCTTCTCTTGTACTCGTTAATTGCTAATCCTTGCTTTGTCATATTGTGTGCCTACCCATAGCTCCACATATTCTTCACCTACTCCACCGCCAAGAAAGTTCATCTTACAACTGATACTCCACGCTCCACACAAAGTATTGCTGCCACCACTTGGTTTTGGTCTGTGCATGCGTTGGTAAGAATATTGACTAAGTGCGGTAATGCCGCTTGTGATTTTGCATTCCACTTTCACCACCACCACCACTTGTTTCCTTTTAGTTAATAGGGATAATACTTTTGTGTTGTAGTTTTTTCTATCTTCTAACCATATGAACTCCGACGGACTTCAATGAGTGCGCGTGTCAAGGCAGGAGCTTGCAACGTTCATAGTGAACAACGCAATCGCAGTTCACCTTCCCTAGACGCGTCTTGTAATCTGGTCACCCGCATTGATCAGATTGAGTAAAGCCTTTTATCCCTTGATGATGAAGATGCGGATGCTTTTGGTGATGAAGATGCGATGAGCTCGGTGTTGGTGCCGTCGCCGCCTCAACTTCAATCGTCATGGCATGGGAGGTAATAATCATGGTAATAATGATCCTTTTGCTAAAATTAAATTTAGTCTACCTCCTTTTTTTTTGGTAATGTTGATCCAGAGGCATATTTAGATTGAGAGCTTGTTGTTCAACAAAAATTTGATTCTCATAATGTTCCTCCCGAGCATAGAGTTAGACTTGCTACTAGTGAGTTTACTAATTTTGCTTTGTTCGGTGGAGTGATCTTTGCAATGCTAATAATCTTCATTGTGCCTCAAACTTGGAATGTTTTAAAGCAACGTATGAAATCTCGTTTTGTTCCTCCTTATTACCAACGTGATTTACGTTTAAAACTACAAACTTTAAAACAAGGTGATAAAGGAGTGGAAGCATACTATCAAGAATTGATTATTGGTTTAGCACGTTGTGGTATAAATGAAGATGATGATGATGCTAGTGCTAGATTTTTTGGTGGTTTAAACCATGATACTCTGAGAACATACTTGATTACAAAGAATGGCTTAATTTTTCCTAATTGTATCATCTTGCTATTAAGGCGAACGAGAAGTACAGGACATAAACAACACCAGCCTTTCAGGTCTAACAATGGGAGGAATTTTCAGCAGCGTTCGAGCCGGAGACGCCTAAGCTTCCTGTTGCACCACAGCCATCTACACCTCCATTTTCTTCCGAGGTACGAATTGTCTAATGTGCAGTTTCCAATTTGAAGAAAGGTGGAACTCGGGTGCTTCTACTAGCTCCTCCTCGTCCGGCTCTAAAATCATTTGCCACCGATGCAAAGGCATGGGACATGTCATGAAGGATTGCCCCAGTCGTCGCGCTTTCATTGCTACCAAGGATGGATATGTAAGTGCTAGTGATGTTGAAGATGATTTAGCCCTTGTCTGCTAACATTGATGCAGATCCCACCGAGAGCGATCAAGACAAGGAGACCATCACCATTGACTCGTGTGCTGTTGCCGCGGACTACCCTAGCCTTCTTGTGCGGCGTGTGTTGAGTACACGTGTGGGACATGAAAAGAGATGAAGATCCAACGCCACAATTTGTTCCACATGTATCTCATTGTGCAGGGTTGTCGTGTTCTCACTATCATTGATGGCGGGAGTTGCAACAATTTGGTGAGTTCAGATTTGATTGACAAGCTTGGCTTGACCACACGACAACATTCGTATCCATATAAACTTCAATGGTTCAATAATAGTGGTAAGACTAAGGTAACTAAATCAGCACGCATTAGCTTTTTTCATGTGCTCTTATCATGATATCGCTGATTTTGATGTTGTCCCTATGCAAGCTTGTTCCATTTTGTTAGGTCGCCCATGGGAATTTGATAATGATGCTTTACACCATGGTAGAACTAATACATACACTATCATACATAAGGACAAGGAAATTACATTGTTGCCGTTGTCTCCTACGGATATTATTAAACATGCTAATGAGATCAAAATAAACCTCCAAATGACATTGCTAAAAATAATGGGATTAAGTTAAAAGGAGGTGTTTTTCTTGCTACAACTCCTGCTATCGCTTTGAGTTATGTGATAATCTGATGCACCATGTTATACTATATTTTGTCAACCTTTTATGTATCGGTGCATTGCTGCTGTCACTAATCTTTTGCGGGAGTTCACGATGATGGGATGGAGTCGAGGACGACTCCAATTCTACAAGGAGGGATGATGAGGACATCGCCAAGATGGAGTCGAGGACGACTCCAATTCGAGAAGGGAGGATGATGAGGACATCGCCGCCACGCTGGACACACCGACGCCATGGTCTTCCCCAAGTTGCAATTCGTTCCCAACTCAGCCGCCACGTCACCCTCGGATTCAGCGAGACACGTCGTCCTTTGTTTCGGTCATAACTTCCTCATACGACGCCGAAACGGGCCGTTCTTGGATGCGTTGGAAAGGGACGACGACGCCGTCGTTTTGGATCTGGTCCCAGCTCCAGAAGGTCCGTGGATCATTCTATGTGACCACGACAAGGTGCTGCGTCACCTATTTGGGCCAACTTGGCATATGTATCGTGTCAGGCCTTAAGCCCAAGTTGTGGGCGCCAACCCCTGGCCGTCCCCAACCCTAGGTCGAGTCTTAGACTATAAACACAGCCGCCACCGCTGCTACACAATTGGGTTTTGTTTAGAGTTTAGTTTTCCATCGAGAAACTGAATCGTTCATTGTAACCGTGGTGACAAATCCTTTTTACGGTGATCCGGGGCCCCATTCTTGATCTCCTCCATCGTGTCGATTAGTCCTTTGGAACCGAGTTCTTGAACCCTCTATTGATATTCGCGTCATTCATATTTGCAATTTCAGATTGCGTGTTTTACCTTCTTGCTTGTGCTCTTCGATTCGCTTGCAGGAAAAGCCTTCTTGGCGAGGTCAATCAAGTTGTGCTTGGTTGATAACCAACGGAGCGGTGGTGTAACGGTTGCAGGGTTCGAATCGTGTCTGATTTGAAGTCGGATCGCCAACGTCGAGATCTCCACAAATCGAACTTACCGGCTACCTCTCGAAAGATCAGGCCTGTATTCATCAGCTTGTGTAGCTAGCTAATTACCTTCTTGCTTGTGTAGCATAGAAGTAGCTCCCTTGCGTGGCTAATTTGGTTTTAGTAACCTTGTTAGTCACATTGCTTAGTTTGTGTAGCTAAGTATTTGCGCTCTCTAATTAGGCATTGGTTGCCTTGTTATTGAGCATTGCTAGTGAGCTTAGTTAGCTTTGTGCTTTTGCTTACTAGCATGTGTAGGAGCTCCCTTGTTACTTAAAGTACTAGTGGCATAGGTTTGTGTGACCTTGCTCCTAAAATTGTTTAGGAGAGCTCTAGCTAGCCCGGCACCTTAGTTGCTTTATTAGTATCTTTACAAGGTGCTAGTGAACATATATAGAGGGGTGTAGTCTTGGCTAGACCGATTGTTTTAATTCCGCATTTATATCGGTTAGCCGACGCGATTAATTTTAGAAAAGACTATTCAACCCCCCCCTCTAGTCCGCCATCTCGACCCTTCAAGTGGGGATGATCCTCTTTCTATAGTAATCGGCCAACTGGCTTGCTGATTCTAGTAGGATTTTACTGTTGTTCCAGACATAATGTGCATTTAACAAACTCTTACATACAAATTAAAAATAAACAAGTGCTTTTGAAAAGTCGTCATGTTGCCAAATGAATCCAAACACTATATTCGAGTAATTATCTGTATTTTCAGGAAACTTTGGCGAAGTTGTGAATGTGGAGCTATCAATGGACCGAATGGTAAGTGAATGTGTTGCTCTCTTATTCTCTTATTCTGGGATCTATGCCTTGTGCTCTCCTTAACACCTACTATTTGTTTTTTTAGGTTAACCTTCCTCGTGGCTATGGATATATTGAATTCAAGAAGAGAGATGATGCTCAGAAGGCTTTTCTTTACATGGATGGTGTATGCATTCTACCCTATGCTTATTCTGTCTTTTTTTGTTGAAAAGTAAATGACCAACAAGTTCTTCTAAAAATCTGTCCAGGGTCAAATTGACGGAAATGTTGTTAAGTTGAGATTCACTCTTCAACCACGCCAAAGGGCTGCATCACCTATGAAAGCTCCGCCCCCTCCTCCAAAAAGAGACGCTCCCCAGATTGAAAAAGGTGTTAGCAGTGCTGAAAAGGATGCCCAGCAGCATCCTAGGGAATGTAAGCTTCTGAAGCTTTGAAACTATATAATCACTATTCCTTTTTCTTCGCTTGTTACTTCTGCTCGTATCAAAGAACTCCCCCCCTGTAGGTGCATGTTCAGCTCATGATGATTTAATTGTTTAGCTCATGATGATTTAATTGTTCAACTCATGATGATTTTATATTCCATAGCTGTGGACTACACGTGCCTATCCCTGCTAAATGTATCAAGTATTCTCTATTTTATATTTCATAGCTGTGGATTAGATGTACCTTTTTTAGATAATACAAGTGGATTAGATATATGTATTCCATGTTTATAATTAATTGCTGTTCTACGCATGATCCTATGATTGGTTTCTAAGATTTGTACTCATTACACTTCTAGTATTTGGATACTTGTTTTGCCCCTTTTATTTTTCATGTCTTAGGTTCGTATTAAAGTTTTGTTGACTTTTTTAGTCCTCTGCCTTATTATGCTTGCTTAACTGCTGTGCTCATTCCTTCTTTTCCCCCCTCTAGCTCGCCACCTCCAAGGCGGTTGAGGAGCCCACCAAGAAGGCCACCACCTCCACGTCGCTCTCCTCCTCGCCGACCCCTTCGCTCCCACTCCTGATCAATTTCTCCAAGAAGGTAGTGGATCTGTCGAAATCTACCAGCTGATGCTGTTCCTCTTTTGCACCCTGACAATTCTGATTCTCTTGTATAACGCAGGGGACGAGGGCCTCCGTTGAGGCGTGGTAGGTCAGACTCATCATATTCTCGATCACCTACTCCACCGCCAAGAAAGGTGAGTGCTACAACTGATATGGTATTTGTAGTATCAAACACAAAGTAATGCTGTTTCCCCCCCTCTGTTACTGGTCATGCATGCATGGTAATATTGACTAAGTGCTTTAATGTGTTTCTTGTATAGGGTCCAAGAAGGGTATCAAGGAGCCGCAGCCCTAGAAGGTAACATATGTATTTGTTTTGTAATGATAGTTTTTTCTGGTGTTTTTGCATATGCCAAGAGTATTCCATAACTGAAAATATCTCTTGCTTGCAGGCCTCCTAGAGGAAGAAGCATCTCTAGTGACAGTCGAAGCAGCAGTTCACCTTCCCCTAGACGCGTCTTGTAAAAGGAACCCGTGGCATTGTGTATCCGACAGGTAAAGCCTTTTATCCCTTGACTCTATCTGTATCGTTTGCCTGTGCTTGTGACTTGCTGTGAGCTCAAGTGTTGGTTCGAGGAGAAGATAGAGAACCCTACGGCAATGTTTCTAATGGATCTACTTAACATGCCCGGTGGACTCTCTGGCTTGTGATTTGTACCCGAGACAAAGTTATCTGCTATGTTGGCTTATGTACTTGATTGTACTTTAGTATTTTGAAGTTCTGAACTTGTTTCCTCACAGGAGTCTGGATCTAAAAATTTATGTGGTAAACCATTGTGCTAATCGGTGTCTGAAGTGTTTATTGGATCTTTCGTTTAATATGTCGAAAGTTTTCATCTATTTTGTTGGAAAGAGTTCCTCAACACTGCCATTGTATGATTGCATTGATCAACCAATTGATGCGTGTAATTTGTATATGCACGTCACACTTGTGAAACTGTGACATACGACTAGCGCTATAGTTGATACTTTTGTGAATTATGACTTGTGATGATGTTCTAAATAATGGTCTTGTGTTTGTGGATGTATATATGTATATTTGTGGCGGTTAGATTCGAATTTGAATTATATATATATATGTGGTCAGATTTAAATTTGAATTATTTTTTTTGCTAAAAAATTCACTGTAGGGGCGGTTCTTGATTGAAGCGCCCTTACAAATACACACAACAGGGGCGGCTGGTGATACAGCCGCCCTTACATAAGTCCATTGTAGGGGCGGCTGAAAACACCAGGCCGCCACCCTCAGAGAAGACAATCTGAAGGGCGGCTGAAAACACCAGCCGGCCCACAGTCAAGAACCTAATTCGCAGGCGGTCGAAACCGCCCCTATAGAGGCACCTATGTAAGAACACCCTGGGAAGAGCGGCTGGCGTAGCCGCCCCTACAGAGGCTCTAGAGCCGCCCCTACAGTAACATTCTGTAGTAGTGCTTTTTTCCACTGTTTTTCCAGTGTCTTATGGTGAGTCCAAATAATTTTACGGCAAAATCATATGCTTTTGGGTCACGATGTGTGTCCTGCGATGACTTTGGTGATTGCCGCGACGAGATCGTCGTTGCAGGTGTCGATTTCATCGACAGGCGGTTAATTTGTGGCCTTTATATGCAAGGGAAGAGTGCTTCTAGCTGCCCCCCTATGAGTACTATTGTGGTGGCGGGGAGGAAATTAAGGTCTCAAAGTGACCTGGAATCTGCATCCTACTTCTTACCCGACGATGTGACCTGGGAAAACGTCCGGCACCTACTGGGCAGTTGGACAATTTCCGTCTGGCGTGCAGGCACAGCTACCTATGATCTCAGGGAATGAACAGTGATTCGAGGGTGGTGCCGCACGCCAGACTCAAGCGTGGCAACGTCTCATACGATTTAGAATTTTCTTCCTGTTAGGTGATCAATTAATGCCGATAATCAAGAATAGATTAAAGGATTAATTATGGAGAGGAGGTCCGAGGACCATTGTCTTAATTAATTACTAGTACTACTGTACAGCTTGTGACCTCGTCCTCGTGGAGTATATTGCAAGGCGAATGATCAGTTGCTGTCTAGGAGTAGGAGTAGCAAGCTCGGGGACGCTCACAACCACCCAAACACAAGCCCAAGAAGCAGGCCAAGAGAAGCAACAACGGCCATGGCTACACCTCCTGTTTCATGCCAAGCCTTCCACGGGCTTCACGTAGCCATCTTCCCGCTCATGGCGAAAGGCCACACGATGCCGCTGCTGGACCTCGCCTGCCTCCTGCGCGGCCGGGGCTCGCCGCCGTCACCTTCGTCACAACCCCGGGCAACGCCGCCTTCGTCCGCGCCGCTCTGCGGCGAGGCGGGGCCGGCGACGACGCGGCTGTCCTCGAGCTCGCGTACCAGGCCGGCGGCCACGCGCCCGCGGGCGGGGAGGCCGCCGAGGGCGTCGCGTCGGCGTCGTCCTTCGCCGCGTTCGCGGAGGCCACGTCGGCTCTGCGGCCGCGGTTCGAGGAGGAGCTCGCGGCGCTGCGCCCGCCCGCGAGCCTCCTTGTCGCCGACGGGTTCCTGTACTGGGCGCACGCGTCGGCCGCCGCGCTCGGCGTCCCGAGCGTGTCGTTCCTGGGCACGTCCGCGTTCGCGCACGTCGTCCGGGAGGCGTGCGTGCGGGACAAGCCGGGAGCCCCTGCCTCCTCGCCGCAGTTCGACGACGCAACCACTGCCGCTACCACCACGTACTATACGGTGCCGGAGTTCCCTCACCTCCAGTTCTCGCTCCGCGACCTCGTGCCGCCGCCGCTCCCGATGATAGACCTGGATGCTAAGATGGCGGCGGCCGTCGCGGCGAGCCGCGGCCTCGTCATCAACACCTTCCATGACCTGGAGGGCCGCTACATAGAGCATTGGAACCAGCACATCGGGCCTAAGGTCTGGGCTATCGGCCCGCTATGGCTGGCCCAGCAGTCCTCCTCCTCCTCCTCCTTCTTCGACACCGGCAGTCAACAACTCCACACCAAGCCCTCCTGGATGCAGTGGCTGGACGACATGGCGGCCGCCGGAAAGTCTGTACTGTACATCTCACTGGGGACACTGGCGGCCATCTCACAGGCGCAGCTGAAAGAGGTGGCCGACGGGCTAGACCGGGCCGGGGTGAACTTCCTGTGGGCAGTACGCCCTGACAATGCCGATCTTGGCATGGGGTACGAGGAGCGTGTTGTTGGACGAGGCAAGGTGGTGAGAGAATGGGTGGATCAACGGCAGATCCTCCGGCACCCATACGTTCGAGGATTTCTAAGCCACTGTGGGTGGAACTCAGTGCTGGAGAGTATCGCCGCTGGTGTCCCTTTGGTAGCATGGCCGTGCGAGTTTGAACAGCCGATCAACGCAAAGTTTGTCGTCGATGAGCTGCGGATCGGCGTTAGGGTCCATGTCAGCGATGGAGTGATTGGAGGTTTTGTTAAGAGCGAGGAGATCACGAGGGCGGTCAAGGAGCTGATGTTTGGGGAGGCGGGAACGGCGATGGCACTGAGAGTGACAGAGATAGCAGCACAGGCTCAGCTAGCTGTGTCCGATGGTGGGTCGTCATGGAAGGAGGTTGAGGAGATGATTAGTGAGCTGTGTGTGGTAGATAATGCATGACCGGAAAAGCCAACGGAGGTCTAACTAACGTGTGCATGTGCATGCATACTACCGTAGAATGAGGAATAAATTTTAAAAAAAACTTGGTGTGTTGGATATTTGCTTTGCTACTTTGGTTCTGTAACTCTGCTGTAGCTAAGGATGGATCCGGATGTTAAAATGTCCGAAACATCCGATATCTGTATGTATTCGTTTTAGAGTCAATATGGATATCCGTATTCGTATCCAATTTTAATATGGATGTTAAGTGATGTATCCATATTCGTTTTCTATGATTTCTCTCTATCCGATTCCACATTCATATTCAAAAAAATATGAAACATTCGACACTATCCGTATCCGCAAATAACAAATTACCTATAAAACCATCTAAGCTCATATCTATGACTAATTAGTAATATAAATAATATCAAATTTAATACTCCTTCGTTCCAAATTATAAGTCGCTTTGACTTTTTTTTGTTTCATTTTGCTATGTATCTATACATATTATTATATCTAGATGTGTAGCAAATTGGATGTACAAAAAAAGTCAAAGCGACTTATAATTTAGAATGGATGGAATAAACAAATGATATGTATCATTTAAACTATTTAAAACTTATCTATTATGTGGCCAATACCATTATATTTTTTTTATTATTAATGATATATAAAGGTTTTGTTTTTACAATAGCTAATCATATTAATTTTAAGTATTTTAATTATTCACATATTGATGAAATTGTTTTTAATATTTTAAAATATTTATTTATAAATATTATTTAGTTTTATTGGTTTTTAATATATTTAATTATTAAAATAATTATATATGTTATTTTATGAGTTGTCGTTATCTACGGTGGTTATATAATTATATTCTCTACATACACAATAATTTTGTTCTACTAAAACTATCGACTGACAAATAGATATATGTTATCGTCAAAATCTAATAGATATCGGAATGCGTATCCGAATTCGAGACATTCATTTTGTATTCGTATCCGATAAAATCCGTATTTGTATCAGAATTCGAATTAAAATGTGGTAAATAGTGCTATCCGTATTTGATTCCATCCTTAGCTGTAGCTCCTTTTCTGCTATCAGCAACATATTCAATTGGACCTAGTGCCCCTCCAATTCCACAAGTCTCTCCAGTCCCAACAAGGGATAATCAATCCAGCTAGCCAATTTTTTAAAGCTTTCTAAAGTACTTTAGTAAAGAAAGTTCTACTTCGTCCACCGAGAGTAAGAGCAAGTTTTCAAGCTGAATGTGTACTATTGAAAACAAATATATGAATTGGATTTGGAAAGACTAAAACAGAAAACCGAATATGTACTAATGAGAATGAATGTAAAATTACCCGAGGGACTCACTTTCAAAGAAATAGTGGAATGTAGTTTGGTTTTTTTTTTAACCTTAGTGATACCTCATTCCACACATTTTCCACAATTCCTAGATTCCAGTCGAGTAAAATAGAACAACTCTGCGAATCAATTGTGCTTAGGACTATGAGATTATGGCTATCCTGGTTGATACCAAAGAGATCTCAACTATTAATAAAATGTGTATTGCTTCTTCGTACGGGTTTATAAAGTTCAAAAAACAAGAGCATGGGAACTATTGCGGTCCACTACCATACAAATGATTTTTAGACATATACAAAATTAATTTTTTAGTAGTGGTTTTTAAAACCACTAGTACACTATCGAATGTAGAAACGAGGCATTTTTTGGAACAGTTTTGCAACTGCATCTGGAAATCAATTCTTAGAAATGGTTCCACTAAGTTTTTAGAAATATAATTAAAAAATCACAAAAACTATTAAACCACGCTAGAAAATTATAAGAAAAAATTGCGTGCCCTAGGGTACCGCAAGGGTGTCGCTAGTCTTAAGTCTCCTATTTTTTCGCATAAGGGGGTCCATGAGAAATGGAACCATGTACACTTGGCTCGCATGAGCCCCTCTTATTAACACACAAGAAATTTTAGATCTTGTCAAGAACTACAACTTTATAGGGAGTGTCTCCATTCGATGTCGGTTGAAATTCATGAATATTAAAATCTGAGAACTTAAAATGTATATATTTAGGCCCCTAAATGATCTCAAATAAAAAACCAGTCAACTACAAAGTTTTATGTCAAATCAAGATCTACACTTTTTATATAAATTTGTTCTTCATTCAAAAAAATAATGAATTTATTTGCTCATCACTTAACCGCCCCAAAAAATTGATTTATAGTCGATTACAACTAGAAATCTACCCATTTTAGGGGCAGTTAGCATAAGAACGCCCTTAAAAATATGATTTCGATGTGTAGTTGTATTATGCAAAGCACACATGAAAATGTCTAGATTTCCACAATCGGTTTTATGAAGTCCACTGCCATTCGAAATTGATCTTTAGGTGCGATTCAAAAGCTACGATGCAATATAAAATTTCTAGAGCTGGTTTATTATATGAATCACTCCTAAAATGTGAAAACAATCTATGTAGTAGTAATCCTAGCATGAAAACAGGGCCCTTTTGGTTTTTTTTTGGAAACCGAGGAAAAAAGGAGTGCTAGAGATGGATAAATAGTTGGGCTAATCATGCATGTCCTCACAATATCGGGCCTGTATCATGGTTTGGGTAAGACCATTTTCAATGGAGAGTTTTATAACGTTATTTACAAGACTGCAACATGATATAAAATAAAATAAAACATGTATGAAACATTTATTCTCAATGCATAGTTTCATTTTAGAGTGTCATGGACATTTAATTTCTGGACTCATCTAGAGTTGGTAATCGTGTCAAGAGTATTTTTTCTTTCTTTTCTTAAAAACACTGTCATGTCATAAAAACACCTATGTGATAGCTTATTAAATTCGGATGAAACTCACACTAAGACTAGCATAAGGAACTGGTTCTTATTGTGCCAGTCCAAGAGCTAATCTGAGGGCTTACGCATGGCATGGCGGAGGCTCAATCTTGTCACCTAACCTGACAAGCCCAAACCAAATGGAGAAGCACTGCTAGCTGTCACCTAGGGGTCATGGAGAAGCCGGAGGCATCACACAACATTGTCTTGCCAGCTTGGTCTGTTTGGATGCACTTGCATCGAACTTAATTCAGGTGTATTAGAGTGAAACTTAATTTCATTTGCACCCAATTCACTTCAACACACATGGACTGAGGTGAATACCACCGCATCCAGATAGGTCTTGCATGTATTGTCCCTGTAGGGAGGGGGCGGAGACTAGAAAAAGTGAAGAGATTTGGTGAAGCTAACCTAGGTTAGGAGGGAGTATATGTGGACTATCATGGATTAGTGGGTTATTTTAACACATTTCCTGGATTTCAGTCGAGTGAAATAATACCGGCAATCGATTGCCTTACGATCCCGAGATGATGTCAATCGTGGTGGTTCATATCCACGAGGTAATAGTTCCTTAGCCTGGGGCCTGGGGTCTGGGCCCAGGAAAGGTCCATGTTTTCTGAGAGTCATGACAAGGGCCTTGGCCCATTTATTAAAAGTAATTTAGTTACATACGCGGCCCAACTTTGGCCATGTTTCGAACAAAACATTGGCACACTGCAAAACATTACTGATGTGAGAGTAATACATGAACACTTTCAGCAGGATGAGAAATGCCACGGTGAACAATGTCGACGCATAAATCAACCACCTGGCCAATTAGCAGAACATACCGCATCAACATCAGCAGAGCTCGAAACCAAATTTGCACTATAATACTATGGTCTTAGTCATGCATGCATGCATTCCCTAATACTGCTGATCGTTCCATAACCATGCCCAGTTGTTGAGCTGCGCCCCATCCTCTTCAGCAGCACCCCCAAGGCCCTGCTCCACGGTCGTGGCGAGCAGAGCGTCTGGGAGGAAGAAGGTGCGGTCATCGGCGCCGCAGCCACAGTCGTCGTCCTCTGGCGACGACGGAGGCGACCGCGCCCCGACGAAGTAGGACTCCGGGCTGTCGTTGGTCCCTGGCGCCGCCGCTGCAGCGTTGTCGGTGGCGATCTCGGAGTAGAGCTTGTCTTCTTGGAAAAGAGTATAGACCGTCTCTTGAACGGCAACTGTCTGCTCTTCCGGCTCTGACGCTGACGACTCCTTCACTTGCAGTTTCTCAGTTAACGTGATCACCTGATGATACAAATGGCGATATGTATAAATATATATATAACTCTGATGAAATAGAAACTTTTTTGAGGGGTTTACATGGACTGTATGATTACACAAAAGGATACTCTTCTTGACTTGATCAGGCACCGAAACATACATGAACAACAACTGCCAGTGACATGCCAAATAATGCAGTGTCTACATCTGGCTGAACATAGTGGCCCTACTAATCAATGTTGGGTTCAATTTCTTGATTATGATTAGAGGTTGACCAGATTCCTCGGTCGGATTGTTATCATCGCGCATGCAGTCTCTGCTGTTCTGTTCAATTTGTTAATCGATGCCTCTAGATTGTTAAGTAATCTGTTGCTTCCTGGTGTAAACGTATGGCAGGGGAAGTCAATGCCGAGAAGGCTCCATGCTATGTGTACTGTAGCACAGCAGTGGCAGGCGTCAAACGGCTCTCCTGCCGCACTGTAGCCACAGCAGGAGCAGGCGCCAAAGTCAGCCATGCTGTCATATCTAGTCACTGTAGCAGCATGGCGGTCTGACATGTCCGTGTACTAGGATTAGATGGGTAGAGTTGTATATATAGTTTGCCGCTGTAACTCAGTAAAGAGAACGAGTTCAGTTTTACCATCTCCTCTGCAAAGCTCTGGCCAACGCTGGTGCTTGTGCTGTGTGTGTGCTCTATTCTCCCTCTCTTCTTCTACCTCTAGTCATAGTGTGTGCTCAGCAATGATAGTGCGTGGTCGGCAACGTTGGTGAGTGGTTGGCTCACCCGTGCTGGAGATCCAGGGGGCCAACAAGTGGTATCAGAGTTGTACAAGCACCGTCGCTGGACTAACCACTGGTGATGACTGACGTTTTGGAGATAGACGACAGCAATGGCGCTGCTGTGGCTATCTAGCCACGACAGGAGGTCGTTGTGCGCACGGTGCGGGAGGCCAGCAGCACCAGTTGGCCGATGCTGACTCGCACCAACTATGACGAGTGGTCGATGACCATAAAGGTCAAGTTGCCTGACGGCTCTGGAATGCTGTTGACAAGGGCACCGACAACGAAGAAGATGACATGTCAATGTTGGAGGCTATCCTTGCTGCTGTGACAACAGAGTACAGGAAGCCGTTAGGGGCGAAGAGCTCTGCTAAGGAGGCGTGGGAGGCCATTACGGTGATGCGCGTCGGTTCCGACCGCGCAAAGAAGGCGACGGCCCAGCTGCTGAAGCAGGAATACGCCAACCTCAAGTTCAATGATGATGAATCGATGGAGGACTTCTCTCTCCGCCTGCAGATGCTCATCAGCAAACTGAGAAGCCACGGCGTCACCATCGACGAAGAAGAGATGGTTTCCAAGTACCTCCACTCTGTGCCGGCGAAGTACATCCAGATCGCTCTCTCCATAGAGACGATGCTAGACTTGTCCACCCTCACCATTGAGGATGTGACAGGCCGTCTATGGGCGGTGGACAAGCGCATGGAGCAGGCCATAGCAACAAAGGACAATGGCAAGCTGCTGCTGACAGAGGACGAGTGGGCTGCTTGGAGGAACTTTGGGGTAGCCTCGTCCAGCCATGGTGGCGATGGCAAGTGCCGCGGCAAGGCTTCTCCGGAGAAGAAGAAGAAGGTCGACCCCAAGCCTGCCGGCGCTGTAGGAAGACAGGCCATCGGGCAAAGGAGTGCCCAAATCGCAAGTAGGAGAAGAAGGTTGAGGCTCATCTGGTGTAGGCTGATGATGATGATGAGGCCACTCTCCTAATGGCGACGTTCTATGCACTGCACGACGTTGAGGCCGAGGAGAAGGAAGAGGTGATGGCAGTAAAAGGGCCTAGGAAGGCTCTGAAAGATGTCTACCTCGATGAACCGCGCACCCATGTCCACCTCGGACGTGTGGGTGGTGAGCAGGAGCAGCAGTGGTACTGGACTCCGGCGCTAGCAATCACATGACGGGCTCCAAGGCATCTGTTTCCGAGCTCGACGACGATATGACCGGCACGGTGAAGTTTGGTGATGGCTCAGGGGTGGCAATACGAGGGCGCAACACCATCATCTTCAGGTGCCAGAACGGCGAGCACCGCGCGCTAACGGATGTATACTAGATCCCATAGCTGCGTTCAAGCATCATCAACATTGGCCAGCTGCATGAGCGCGGGATCGAGGTACTGATCAAAGACGGCGTCCTTAGGATCAGGGACCGGGAGCAGCGCCTTCTTGCCAAGGTGAAGAGGTCCCAAAACTGACTGTACCTGCTCGACTTGAAGATGGAGCAGCCGGTGTGCCTGGCAGCATGGCACATGGAGGAGCCGTGGCTGTGGCATACCCGGTTCGGCCATTTCAGCTTCGACACGCTTGGTTGGCTGGAGAAGATGGTCTGAGGGCTGCCTCACATCAAGCACGGAGGCGAGCTGTGTGACAGCTGCCTGGCCAGGAAGTAGAGGAGGCTATCGTTCCCAAAGGTGGATAAGTATCATGCGGCGGACGCTCTCGAGCTCGTCCACGGTGACCTCTGTGGACCAATCACGCCAGCCACAAACGATTATTGACGGTACTTCCTCCTTCTCGTGGATGATTGCAGTCGCTACATGTGGCCGTAACTCCTAATGAGCAAGGACGAGGCGGTGGCGGCGATCAAGAAGTTCAAGGCATGCACTGAGGCGGAGAGTGGCAAGAAGCTGTGCGTGCTGAGGACTGATCGCGGCGACGAATTCACTTCGGTGAAATTCGCTGCGTACTGTGCGGATCAGGGTATGGTGTAACACCACACCACACCGTACTCGCCACAACAGAATGGCATGGTGGAGCGATAGAACCAGACGATGGTCGACATGGCTTGATCCATGATGAAGGCCAAGGGCATACCGGTAAGGTTCTAGGGCGAGGCGGTGACCACGGCGGTGTTCATCCTCAACCACACACCCACAAAGGCCCTAAAGGGCAAGACGCCATTCGAAGCTTGGTATGGGCGCAAGCTGAGCGTGTCCTTCCTTCGGACATTTGACTGCATCGGCCACGTCAGGAAGATGAAGCCGATCCTCACCAAGCTAGAGGATAGGAGCACACCAATGGTGTTCCTAGGCTATGCGGAAGGTACCAAGGCGTACCGGCTCTATGACCCACATGGAGGCAAGGTGGTTGTCTCGCGTGACGTCGTGTTCGATGAGAAGGCGGCCTAGGACTAGAACAGTCTAGGCACGGGGGAAGCTGGTGGCTTCACTAGCACCTTCGTTGTCGAGCACTTGGTCATCCACGGTGGTGGAGATGCTAGAGAGGAGGTGTAGACCACTCCAGCAACAGAGCCGAGCACTCCTGGAGAGGTGCCAAGCACTCCGGGAGGGGTGCCGAACATTTCAGGAGTGGAGCCAAGCAGTCCTGCAGTGGTGTCGACCACTCCAGAATGGGTGCCGAACACTCCCATAGTGGAGCCGAGAGGTCTTGCAGTGGTGCCGATCACTCCAAGACTGGTGCCAAGCACTCTTGCAGTGGTGCCGACCACTCCAGGAGTGGTGACGAGCGATCCAGGAGTAGTACCGAGCACTGCAGCGGGGGTGCCAAGCACTCCAGGTGCTATGCTGACCACTTCAGCAGAACAGGGAACTCCATTGACGTCGATCGAGTTCGTCTCACCTCTAAGCGACATCACTGAGTTCGTGGATGCCTTCCACGAAGGTGAGGAGGTGCGGTTCCGTAAGCTGTACAACATCATCGGTATCACAGGGCCCTCAGGCCTGGTGGGTAGGCTACTCAATGACCCAGAGCTGCTTCTCGTCAGTACAGAGGAACCACCCATGTTCGCGCTGGCCGAGCGCGATGCAAATTGGCGACGGGCGATGCTGGAGGAGATGAAGGCGATTGAGAAAAACAAGACTTGGGAGCTCGTCGATCCACCTCCAGGATGCCGTCCGATTGGCCTGAAGTGGGTGTACAAGGTCAAACAGGACAAGCACGGCGCCATTGTCAAACACAAGGCGAGCATCGTCGTCCGAGGCTTTGTCCTGCGCGAGGGCATCGACTTTGAGGAAGTCTTTGCGCCGGTAGCGTGCATGGAGTCTGTCCGACTGCTACTGGCTTTGGCAGTAGCAAAGGAATGGCGCGTCTATCACCTGGACGTAAAATCAGCCTTCCTCAACGGCGAGCTGGTGGAGACGGTTTTCATCAGACAACCTCTAGGTTTCGCCGTCAAGGGAGCGGAGCACGGGGTGCTCCCACTACGCGAGGCGCTCTACGAGCTGCGGCAGGCCCCATGAGCGTGGAACGCCAAGCTTGACTCTACGCTGGGCGAGCTTGGGTTCACACGGTGCGCAACTGAGCACGAGCTCTACATGCGACGACGAGGGAAGGAGGAGCTTGTCATCGGCATGTATGTGGATGACTTGATCGTTACCGGCGCGTGTGTGGAGGACATTGACAGCTTCAAGCGCGAGATGGCGGCTCGTTTTTGAATGAGCGATCTCGGCGTGCTCTCCTACTACCTCGGTATCGAGGTGAGATAGGGGAAGGAGGCGCTCATGCTCGATCAGAGCGCGTACGCCTCAAAGCTGTTGGAGCGGAGCGGCATGGCTGAGTGCAAGCCGTGCGTGAATCCGATGAAGGAGCGCCTGAAACTGACGAAGGCCAGTACTGCGGCGAAGGTAGATGCAACACTCTACCGAAGCATCGTCGACGATCTGCGCTACCTAGTCCACATGAGGCTGGACATTGCGTTCACCGTGGGCTACGTCAGTCGCTTCATGGAGGATCCTAGAGAGGATCACTAGGCTGCGGTAAAGCGGCTGCTGCGCTACATCAAGAGGACGGTGAATTAGGGAATCGTCTTCCCCAAGACCGGCGGAAGTAGGCTGCAACTCACTGTGTTCAGCGATGCAGACATAGCGGCGGACATCGACGGATGGCGAAGCACCTCTGGCCTGCTCGTTTTTCTCGGGTCAGCTCCAATCTTACGTCTGTCGCTGAAACAGAAGGTGGTGGCGCTGTCGACGTGTGAGGCAGAGTACATGGCGGCGGTCATAGCGGCGTGCCAAGTTGTGTGGCTGCGCTGGCTGCTGGACGAGCTGACCGGTGTGGAAGTTCACCCACCAACACTGATGGTGGACAACCAGCCCGTCATTGCCATCGCGAAGAATCCGGTTCTTTATTACCGGAGCAAGCACATCGACGTCAAGTTCCACTTCCCCAGGGACTGTGTCGATGGAGGATAGATCGTCATCGAGTTCGTCGAAACTAGTCGGCAACTCGCGGATGTCCTCTCCAAGCCGCTCTACCGTCTTCGACTCACGGAGCTGAAGAAGATGATCGACATGGAGGGAGTTCTACGGTTAGCAGCAGGATTAGGGGAATAATTGTTAAGTAATCTGCTGTTTCCTGGTGTAAACGCACGGCAGGGGAATGCGACGTCGAAAAGGCTCCATGCTGTGGCAATGTAGCCACAGCAGGGGCATGCGCCAAAGTCAGCCCTACTGTCACATCTAGTCACTGTAGTAGCATGGCGGTCTGACATGTCTGTGTACTAGGATTAGATGGGTAGAGTTGTATATATAGTTTGCCGCTGCAACTCAGTAAAGAGAGCGAGTTCAGTTTTGCCATCTCCTCTGCAGAGCTCTGGCCACCGCTGGTACTTATGCTGTGTGTGCTCTGTTCTCCCTCCCTTGTTTTACCTTTAGCCATAGTATGTGCTCGGCAATGATAGTGTGTGGTCGGCAACGCTGATGAGTGATCGGCTCACCCATATGAAAGATGGGGGGCCCAACATAGATGGTAGGCCTAGCCTACACGGCTGTACTACATCACTAGTAGGAGAATATGCTTGCGGCGTGGCAAGTTTAGGAACGCCCGAAGTTCATACTCTTTAGGAAAGCATCTCTAAAGATGCTAGATGCATACACATCTAGTCAATTTCCTTTTCAAATAAATAAATCTACCAATTCGATTACCATATTTAACCAACCTTTACGAATTATAGGATGTGTAGGATTATCTTCACCTGTGAGCGGAGGCGATCGTTATCGGCGAGGAGGTCGTCGCGGCCGGCGAGGAGGGCGTCGTGCGCGGCCCTGAGGCGGTCGAAGTCCTGCTCCAGCTGCTTGGTCCTCCAGCGCGCGCGGCGGTTCTGGAACCACACGGCCACCTGGCGCGGCGCGATCCCGAGCCTTCGCGCCAGCTCGCTCTTCCGCTCGGGCTCCAGCTTCCGCTTCTCCTCCTCGAAGCTCAGCTCCAGGTCCCGCACCTGCTCCGCCGTCAGCCGCCGCTTCGTGCGCTCCTGCTGCTGCGGCCCGTGGAGGTCGTAGTCGAGGCCGCACAGCTCGTCGTCGCCCAGCTCCAGCTGGAGCTGCAGCTGCAGCTCCTCGTGCGCCGCCGTCAGCTGGAACGGCCGCTTGCTCCGGCCGTCCGCCGCACCGGCATCAGCGCTGGCGCCACCCACCAACGGCAATCCTGCATATGAGGAGAGGACATGAGCAACGCATTCCAAGAAATAAGTAGCGCTTCGATCAGATATCCATCCCGATCACTGACCTCGAAGGAATCCGCCGCCGCCAAAGAGAAACACCTGTCCTCCGCCATCGCCGGCAGCACGGAATGGCACGGCGGAGCTGCTGATCATGCTACGCGCGTAGTCCATGCGCCAAGGACTAACACGAACCAAAAAAAGAAAAAAGAAAAAAAACTGTCGATTGTACGCGCACACTCACGTACGTGTATGTATGTACTGAACGTCTGTATGTATGCTCCTCCACCTCTTCTTGAAGCACGGCACGGAGGTCGCCGGGCGGCCGGAGCTAGCCTGATCAGAAGGAGGCCGCGGCGGCGGCGGGGAACTTGTGGCGGAAGAAGCTGGTGCTCCACGTCATGCGCGTCGACGACTTGGTGGGGTACAGCGAGAACCCCATGGCCCCGCCGCCGGATGAGAAGGTAGGTTTCGTCAGTGCAAGTTTTGCGCGGTGCACGGTGGCCGGAGAAGCTGGCCGGCCGGTGGTGCCGTCCAGTGATCTGAGATGCGGGCCAGTGGAATGAGGCTGGGGTTGTAGGATGTCGTGTGCGGTGGTGGGCTGGTACGGTAGCGGCAATTTGTGTGGGTTAACCGGTAAACTCTGAAGCTTTGAAGAGGGGTGGAATTTATAGGAAGGGCATTCGCAGGGTGCGGGTCTCTAATGACCGAAATGCCCTTTTTATTTGGTGATAAGGTGGTTTAATTTGTTGTCTCCTGAATGGAGGATTAAGGCATATTCGTCTTCTTCTATACATTAGTATTTTATAATAAGCATTTTTCAGCTGGCTGAATTTATAAATTTTGCAGAAAATAGTTTAATAAAATCCTTGGAAACTTTGATTGGGATTCAAATTTTCGTATGATTTATATGAGGTCATGTGCTATGACAAAGATCAATTAACTACGTCAAACTCATGCTCATGCTCCACACAAAATTAAAAGCACCCTTTGGAAAACTAAAAGACTAATTAAGAAATGGCTCTGGTGGTAATGGTACACCACGCACTGAATTCTGATGTACCTTAACAAGTTAGCGAGCTTACTAAACACAGTTATATATGTCAGCGTCATGACAGGGCGACACGTACGTATAAACCAGCTATTGATTCAGTCGCAGTGATACAAGTATTATTTGAGGGTGTGAAGGAATCATGCGACATGCATGGCAATTTGTGGTAACTGGTACGTAGCCGATGTATTTGCTGGTCCTATTTCCAGCAGCGAACTGATGCAACTTGTGTTTTTCTTTTCCTTTTCGCCCCTCTAATTCTCGTCCTGTTCTTGTAATCTTGTGCCTTTTCAACCGTGCATGCAGTTTGGCAGAACAAAGATTGAATAATGCTAGGAAGTCAACTTAAGATGACGTGACAGAAGCAACATGTTGTTCTCTCTTCCAGTTCCGCTTCGGTGCCGCTATCCATCTGCTCCCTCCTCCCAAAATAAGTGTATATCGCGCTTCTCGAGAAGTCAAATATTTTCAAATTTAACTAAGGGTCCGTTTGGTTAGGCTTTTGGCTCCAAAAGCTAAAAGCCCAACCAAATGGGCTGTTTTTGGAGGCTGTTTTTTAGAGGCAGCTGCTTTTCCGTAGTTCATTTTTGAAAGCTAGTTTGATCATGCTTTTGGCTTTTGGCTTTCTACTTTTTAAAATTGGTAGAATAAAAAGCTCTTCCATAGTTGTTTCAAGAGAGATAAAGATAGAAGGTATATTTTATACTTGTTTAACCAAACAGCTTTCAGCTTTTCTATAGCTCACAGCCCACAGCAGCTTTTCCACAGCTAGGGATGAAAACGGATCGGATACGAACGGATATCACTCATATTATATTTGTTTTCATATTTCTGTTTGGATTCGGATTCGGACACGGATAGCGTTCGGATACATATACGAATACGGATTGACTCGGTTACGGATACGAATAATGAGTATCGAATACGGTATGAATCGGATTCGGAGAAGGTCGGATACAAATATCTATTCGGATATTTAGTAAAAGCAGCATATATATATATATTGAGTAAAAGCAGCATATATATATATATATATATATATATATATATATATATATATATATATATATATATATATATATATATATATATATATATCATACGTGCGCAAACCATTACACCACTCTATGAGTCCATAATCCATCTAGATTAAACCGAAAGACTAAAGAGTAAAGCAACAAATAAGATAAAGATACAGATACATCATACATCAAACATCATACAAGCACCAATCTTTGCGGCATGAGTAGAAATAGCCAAGCTCATGGCTTCATGGGTCTCATGGAGTCATGGTCATGGATTCAAGATTTACAATCCTTATATAGGCCATTTTTTTTATTTGAGAAAGTTTGAACAAAATGTAGTTCAAATTTCACAAGTGTGTGACATAGTTTTAGAAAGTCTGTATGAGATTTAAGAATTTGTGACTAGTGTTTGATAAAACTTTCTCAAATGGGAAAATGAGCTATGTAACAATTGTAGATCTTGCTGAGATGATCAAACTTGGTATTCAGAGTTTTTTCATCTGACGTCATTTAGTATCTCATTTGAGCAAGTTTGACCAAGTCAAATTTGGTCAAATGAAAAAACAACACTTTGACTCTAGTATTATGAACTCTAAATGACTTCAAATTGAAAAGTTTTGAATACCAAGTTTGTTCAACTCATCAAGATCTACAATTGTTGTTTTGGTCAACTTTCCATTTGAGATAGTTTGGATGGTTTAAATTTATGATTTTTAAATTTTGACGCCTATAAACTAGTTTTCCATTTGAGAAAGTTTGGACGGTTTAAATTTTGAAGCACTAAATGATTTCAAACGAAAAAATTGTAAACAACAAAGTTTCATAACTTTTTGAGATCTACAATTTTTATTTTGATCATTTCTCCATCCAAGGTCGTTTGAATAATATCCAGATAATATCTGTTTTTAAATATCCGGATATATCCGATACTTAACCGGATTATCCGATATCCGCCGGATATCGATGATATTATATCCGTATTTGATATCTGCCTAAGATATCCGTTTTAGTATCCGTATCCGAAAAAAATTACGGATATCCGAGTAACTATCCAGATAAGTGTTCATATTTGTTCGGTCGAATGGACGGTCGAATAAATATCCGTACCGTTTTCATCCATACCCACAGCTCACAGCCCACAACAGCTTTTTCCCACAGCCATAGCTCAACCAAACACACCCTAAGTATTCTAAAAAATAATATAATATGTGTATCTCTAAATTTATTATGAAAGTGTGTACTCCATTATCAATCTAACGATGCTTATTACAACAGCACATGTGGTTTACTTTATATTGTTTTTTAGCAATGGTGGTGTTGAAGTCTAAATTTAGAGGGTTCCTTTATATTATTTTTCATAATAGCATGTGTGGGTAATTTAGATGAAGATCAAGATGTTACTAATGGATAATTTTGATGTGCATTTAGGAGGCTATTTTAGAGTATTCTTTTTATAATGACATATGTGGGTTTAAAAAATGGAATAAATCTAATAGCCAATATCGATGATTTCTATATTTATATTTTATCTTAGCATCTTTCGTGAGAACTAATGTGGAACTTTTAAAAGGAGCCTCCATTAACACACTGATTCCTGGCCATGTCCTTACAACATAATGAAAGTTAGCCTATGTTTCCATGTTTGTCAGTGCAAAACATAACGTGTAAATAAATATACCATAGAATTTTTTTTGTCAAAGAAAACTGATAATGATGAATAAACTGAAGAAAGATGTTGGAATTTGGGGTTTAGAACGGCCAAAGAGAAACTAAAAGCATACTTCGTGGTATATGCTACTACTGCCGTGGGACTAGTCGACTAGACCTAGACGAACAAATAAACGATGCGGTTATTCTCTTCATTGAACGTAATATCAGATACCCTAGATAGGCATTTCATACTTACCAATCTCAGTTAAACAATGCAAGCACAAATGCTTTGCCATCTGATTTTACTTTTGATAGCATTTGTAGGCAGTGGCGGAGTTAGAGTAAATCCGAAGGGGTGCACTTACCTTTGTGGGTGCAAGAGTTTACAATATGTGGGTGCATATACGGTGAAAAATTAGCTCTTAACACTATTTTTTTAATTTTTTGTGGGTGCGTGGACGCACCCACTAATTTAAACATAGCTCTGCCCATGTTTGCAGGACTTGTTTTGTCCTCCAAGAAGAACCCCAAGAAAGAATATTTTCTCACTCTTATCTGAAGAAAAAAGGAATATAATGCTGATGTGTAGGTGTGATGAATTGTAACTTTCAGCTTGCTAGTACTCCTCAAATATGCCCGTTAGTTGCTTGGTGTCATGTTTCACATAATCACATGGCATTAGGAATTCCGGTTGTCTAATCCTCAGCTCCACTCAGGAACACTCCTGAGTTGACCTTAGCTTTTAGTAGCTTATATTCTTAGGTCCCGATTCAGAGAATCAGATGGACAAATGCCATGTTCTTGGCCAACCACTTGTTCCATGCAGATTGCAGGCTTGCAGAAGCATAGATGTCATTGCAGTCAATTCTGATCCCCACTATCCTGAAGAGATAACATTTTTTTTTCTCTACTTTCTTGCTGTTGTTTAATTTCTCACCGATTCTCAATGAGTGAGGTTTCTGTTCTTAGCAGGCATGCACACTTTAGTGGTACTGCAGGATACTCAAGTCTCAACTCTCAACACCTGTGCATGTGCTGGGGGGTTGTGCTGCCCTAACAGGAACTGATGATCAGACTTTCTGAAGTTTTCTGATGAATGATCAACTGCGACCTAATCAATTTATGTGTGACAATTAGCTGGTTTATAAGTAATCTTATCTGTGCACCATATTTTTTAGGGCCTTTTGTTCCACTTGTCTGCCTGGCCAGTGGGAAGTTAGCAGCTGGGTGTTGGCATATAGACTGGAGGGAAAAAAATACTCAGGATAAAGGAATCACGACAAAACTTTTATTTGAAAGGAGTTGACATCTCCTGATAAAAATCATCTGACTCGTGAGACAGCAGGTCCATGCGTTTCTCGTTTTAGGCTCGTTTTCTGTGAAATATAATTTTTGGAACGTGTCAATCAAAACACAAAAAGGAAGAGATGTAACGATAATGAAATAAAGAAATAAAGCACCATGGAAATAAAAAAGGTTCGACTTTATTTTTTGAATTAAAAATAATAAAGGTCAACTTCAACATTTTCGACTTTTCATCTCGTCTTTCAAGCTGAGGCCCAATTTTCTCCTGTAAAGCCTATTCTTTTTTTTTCATCTCCACTTTGAATCCATCCACATGACTTTTTGATTTTGTAGAAAGTCTGTGATCAACTTTGAAAATAAAATAAAAACAACACGGAAGCCGTATTTTTCAAAAGAAAATAAAAACATTAAAAGGATGAAACACAAGTCCAAGAATCGAATAAGCAATATCTTTCTCTGGAACCAGCTGTGTGAACTCATGTGCATTGCACGATCTGAGACACGCCAAAAGACACATTCTTGTGATTGGTCAACTCTTGTAACGAACCGCCGAGGTTTCCTGACCCGGGTAAACCGTCCAATGTACTCCATACTTGGCAGCCATGTTCCCATTGATTCCGAGAACAGAACTTAAGGTATCATTTTATAATTTGGGAACGGGAACTTTACCGTTCAAAAACCTAGGAATATGGAAACGGCAACCCATGTTTCCGTTCTCTGGCTGCTAAGCTCTATCTCAAATTATAAGTTATTTTATTATTATTTTTTGGCGCTGCTAGCGCTCGGATATCTGGATAGATATGTGGTTGCCGGCCCGGCCCCACCTGATGCTGCAGTACGCATGCGCCTGTTGCTGCGGTACGCATACATGTGGGGGCCAACGCGTCCGCTCGCTTCCCGCGCACATGCGAGGACCGCTGCGTCCACGGGAACCACCTCTGCATGCGCCCACTTCTCGTGCCTGCTCATGGAACACTTGCAACATAAAACAATTGCTGCAACAACGTCACAGATGAAACATTTATAACATACGCTTGCAACATATGTATATGGTCATTGCGACATATGCAACATCCAGATAAAACACTTGCAACATACTAAAATATTTTAAACATACACTTGCAACATACGTGTATAGCTAGTGCAACATAAACAATATCTTAATAAAACACTTACAACATACGCTTGAAATAACCGAAATATTTGAAACATACAATTGCAGTATATGTGTATAGCCATTGCAACATATGCAACATCAGATTTACTTTTGCAACATACAGATGAAACATATGCAACATACATCTGAAACGTATGAAATATCTGATTGCAACATGTGCTCATCTACTTGTTGCTGCCCAATGAAGGCTCATTGATGCGAAGCTCGATGCCCAGAGTGGCGCAGAGGTCGCACACTCGCCCAGGACCTCGGCGGTGGCCATGGCATGGGGTGGATGGATCGTGGGCCATGGCGGAGGCGTGCGATGCGAGGTGCAGGGGAGCACATGGCGAGGCATAAGGCACAAAGGGGGGGGGGCAAAGGCGAGAGAAGAGCAGTCGGTCTGTCCGAAAAGGACGGACGCCCTGAGGGTATCATTATCGAATTTTTTAAGTCAAAACATCTCAAGTTTAACCAAATTTATATAATAAAATAATAATATTTATAATACCAAATAAGTACCATTAAATTCTTCATTAATTATATCTTTATAGTATACCTATTTGATATCAAAAATCTTTGTAATTCTCTCTATAATTTTCTTCAAACTCGGGACATTGGAGTACCAAACAGCGACACTCCTCGGTGACAAGTGGGAGGGAGCTAATTGCTGCTATATGTAAGACCCTCGGTGTTACATCCTAAATCATTTACTAAAACATGTCATGAGCATCATGTTTATGTGTTAGTGCATATGATAAAGTGTGTAGATCAATTTCTTGTAATTTAAAATGATCAATAAAAATGCTAAATGAAAGTTGATTCAATAGCTCATGTATATGAAGTAGGGTTGAAAACCAATTTTTATTAAGCAAAAATATTATAGAAAATGTGTGTGATACTTAAATAAAGTTTGGAATTTGAATTTTATAGATGACAGTGAAATACTTGCTGTTAAAAAATGATATTACTAACTAATATTTCTACTAGCCTAGAAATTGCAAATTGAAATCAAGTTCAGCTCAAAAACTTAGAAAAATTTTCAAGTTTGTCAACAGCTAGACATGTCTATGTTTAGCAAATTATTTTGAGAGATTGGATTAAGGGGTGGTGTAGTGTTATAGCTCGATTTGGTAGTCTCATATGCCATCTTAAGCATGGTGAAGATGGTTTGTCTCCTGAAGCAACCGTTTAGTTGTTATGGACGCTTTAAAATTCGTGCATGACTCGGTCTCGGGCTGGTTGGCCGCGTGGGCGCGGTCACCACGCTCGGGCGCTCGGCATCACCGCTTCAGTCGTGTGTGCGCACGCTGCCACGCGTGGCTGCCTCTAGCCTAGCTGTGGCCCGGCCGTCGCTGGCTCCGCTGCGCAAAGCTGCTACCGCTTGCCCCGCCCATGCCATGATGAAGCCACTGCTGGCGCCATCACCTCGTCGTCGTATCCACGCACTACTGCCTTGCTGCACTGCCGACCCGCCTTGTGCCGCGACATAGCCGCAGCCACTGCCATCGCATCATCATCGCATCTGTGCTTGTCTGCTGTACCCTCTGCTCCGCTGCTAGCCCAGTGCGATGCCGGTTCTGTCGCACGCACGTGGCCGGGCTCACCGTCGCCTTGCCATTTATGGCGCTGCGCCACGCGGGCCATGGCCGGTCGGGGATGCTCGTGCTTGTCCTTTGCGTCTGTGCGCATGTCTTCCTGGTCACGCCGAGCATGACCCACCAAGGCAAGGTCGTGTTGTGCCACCTACCGGTCTGTCTCTCTCTCTTTCTCCCTCCACTGCCGCCGTCGAGCCGTGCAATCAAATTACCTAGCAAGCGATCACCTCCATTCAATTCATCGCATCCATGGCTTCACCATCATGTCCTCTTGCTGCCCGACCCCACCTAGCTTTGAAGCGAGCACGGCCAAGCTCCAATTTTGGAGTTTCCCCACCGCCGTGCCGATAAGGCCACATCCGACCGTGGATGTGGGCAGCCCTCCTACCGTCCCTCCTGAGCCAATTCACCTACACCACTAACTTCACCTTGCCTCCCTCTCCACCTTGCGCATGTCAGTGGAACCGCTACCGCCTCCCTATCATTGTTGACGCGACCGTGCCGCCGCGGTGCGCCGCCGCATGGCCCGGCCGCACGTAGTTAGCCCTCCTCCATCATCCTCCGCCCCAACCATCACCTCAGCCTGGTCCTAGGTAGCCTCTTAATGCTCACGCGCTAACCAATTAGGTCTGTAGCTGCCCAGCTCACCGGAACAGTGGCGCCGCCCTCGCGGATGGCCGCGCGCCGCTGCAGCCTTCCTCAGCCAGTCGTGTCACCCCGCACTGCCGCTTAGCATAGCCGCTCAGGTAAGAGATGGTGATCGGCCCATTAGGAGGGTCGGCGCAGGTCCCAGGTGGCCGACGTAGGCGCCCAGTGTCACCGCTCGCCGCGCTGCCGTGCATTGAGCTGCAGGGGGTGCGCATTGGTGAATTAGGGAAAGACCAGGGGTTAAGTGAGATGGTTTGAGAGAAGGGGAAATAGCGTTAGGACTTAGTTGTAATTCAGGAGAAGTTCAAGGTCTCTTTTGCAAAATCGCCAGCGCACGTGGGATTTCCCCCGCCGTAGGCCGTCTCGCGCTGCGGGCCGACCTCGCGTGGGCCACACCGTGGGCCGTCGGGCGCTCGCCTGCGCGCGCGCTACGTCGTGTGGACCGCACGTGTGGGCCGCGCGAGAGAATACGTTTTTCGTTTTCATAAGGAATTAGAAATAGTTTTCTAATTTAATTTTTGGGCTGATCTTTGGTAAATCATATAAAATCATGTATGTGTCCAAAAATTGTAAAATAAATTTTGTTAGGATCATAAAATTGTGCTCTACCTGTTAGTGTATTTAGTTCATATATGTACATGTTGATACCAGGAGCTATTAAATCATTTGAGAGTGCTCAATATTATTAGGTTAAATATTATAAGAATTTTTGTGGTAAATTGGTGATAGTTTTAGTCCTAAAATTTTTATGGTAGCTCCATTGTATTATATGTGCTTACTATAATTTTTGTAGCTTTAGAATAGACTAAGCATTAGGGTAGTTAAATGCTCTTTGTTTCAAATATGCATTAAATCATTAGTAGAAATAAAGACATATCCTTATTTTGTAGAGCTAGGTGTTTATTAGTTGAACCCGACACTTTGCTTGGTAAAGATGATAGTTAGCTTAGTATCTTAGTCATTAGAGCTAGCTTAGTAGCTTAGTATGCATATTGTTATTTTAAGAGTTGCTGTTGTATAAATGCTAAGTGTTGCATCATCATCGCATGCATGTAGAGAACGAGTTGACGGAGATCGTGACCATCGGCGATCATGAGTTCAAGGAGATCATCGAGGAGTATGAGGAGGAGATTCTTGTGTAGGAGGAAGTCCCGAAGCCACCACCGACTGACTCAGCTGACACCGCGCCTGCCCAAGGCAAGCCCCAGTGCATAACCCTTATTTTTTATAATCATTGTTTATATATGTTATGTGCATTTACGTTACAGGAATTTTATGGAAACTATATGCATAGATATATCTGTCCTATGAGTCTTACTAGTGCATGTTCGAGTAGCTGCTATGCTTAGGTTTTCGATAGTATGAGTAACCTGTCGTTACTCACAATAGGTGATTATTTTTATTCTCATGATAAAATGATGAAAGGAAAATAGAGACAGGGCAGGGATATGGTATGGGTATTGGTGGGTGTAATAGGTTGTGTCCCACGGCCAATAGGGATTAGCTTGGTTATACTGTTTTCCCTGTATGTGTCTATTAAGGATCGCCCGTTACTGTGGATGGTAGTCAGGTCACAGACTTATTATCCTGAGCACATACTTGCTTATGGGAGCGGAAAGGCTCGTTACACTCTTGTTGTGGGTTCTGGCTCTTTCTGGACCGACTGATTGGAGGCGGGGAAAAGTGGAGGTCTAAGCACCATACTTAGACCGGGTCTCAAGTATGGGGCTTGAAGTCCAAGTTTGGACGGGGACCTGGACCCCATGATAGAAGTGGAACGGGTTGGTCTTGTTTGTGCCTGGGGTACAAACGGGGCGTGTGTTTTGAGGTACCTAGCTGGGATACATTGGTACATGAATCATGGTTTTCATGAGACGGTACGACTTGGCTATGGTCTAGCACCTTAGTAAGAACAGAAATATGAAAGATGGTGAAATGGTTCTGATGGCTCAACCCTTGCTTGAAAGTAGAACATGTGCTTACCTAGAATGGTTAGCTAATGAAGGAATCATGACTGCTAATAAAACTTGACTATAAGGATGAACTATTAGTAATGCTTTTTGTAAACAAAAAGAAAACAGCAAACCCATATTGCCCATCATACTCCTTGGAGTCGGAAAACTATTCCCACTAGTCACGGAAGTCTTGCGAGTACATTATGTACTCAGGGTTTATTTTACCTCTATTGTAGGTGCAGCTTGAGGAGTAGCTCTTGTGTGGAGGATTCTTCTGGTGGGCACAGATGGATCCTTGTATCATTTTCGCTAGATGTTTATTTCCATTCTGCTGTTTAATTATCATACTTTGAACTCTGGTATTGTAATAAATAATTTTTAAGAACTCTTGTTGTATGAAATGGACTAAGTATTGTAAGCTCATACTCATTATTGGATTCTGGATGTAAAACGTGGATGGTTTCGAGTTCTCCTTGTCGACATAGAATTTTGTCCCGTGCCGAGGGCACACGAGCAAGCCGGAAGGGTCCGCTCGATGGAGCTGGAGATCCGCCTAGCTTCAGCGCAGGGATGGTCGATCCTAGACACTCCTCCCGAGACGTGCCAGTCAATTTGACCCTGTAATTGAAAAGGAGAGAAAGTTTATCAGTAATTTAGGGCGGAATGTGCCGGTGTTGCCAGACAGTCCCGAATGTATGGCTCTGAGAGCTGATATGAAAGGAGATCGACTAAATAGGCGATTCCAGCATATTCATAAGAATAAATCAGTTAAACCTCGTGGGGTTATGTAAGAAGAATCGGTTATCGTTCAGGATGAATATCATTATTTAAACAAATATTGGTCAATGGTAATAAGATGTTAACAATAATTAGTTTATGCTAAGCAAATGATTGCAAGTAACCGAACCCCTTTTTATGTAAAAGAAATAGGTCATCATCATTCAACTATTTAATAGAGATAAATCTAATGAACATATTAGATCTCATCTATCACTATGACCAGTGGGGCATGAGGCAGAATCATGCATGCCGTAGAAACAACAATAGACTCGACGACCCTAACTTATTACTAATATCAGTGGGGCATGAGGCAGAATCATGCAGGCCGTAATACAATAATAAGATCATGGGGCTAACACATCTTTGAACCTATCGCTACTTCAACGGTCTCATGACGTGAACTATTCGTGAAAGCGCTCGATATCGGCTAAAACAGCCGATTCAGGCATAGCGCACAGCTAAGGTCATGCCCTCTCAGGAACAGATCTACCAAATAACGATCCCCACTCCACGGTGCTAACAGTGGGGTGTGAGGTAGAATCACACAGGCCATGGAACGGTTTTCGCCAGCCAATAGGTCTACTCAAGATCAGACATGCCTTAACCGCACGCTATACGCGATCAAGATTGATATAAAATAGCCGATAAAACATAACTCATCGTTTAAAGTGCAGAATAGATCAAATTTAGATTAACAAACGATGGGTCAAAAAAGATATAAGGCCGATCTAAATCAATTTCAATCGGGCGAAGTGATATTACTGTAATTAGATAAATAGTGGAAGCAATAAGCAATATCGGTAACTTAATGAATCTATCTAAAGGAACGCCACCCTTAGAATGAGCCAATAACTTGACCTTAATCTAGTTTGAGCAGTGGAGGTCGACCGGATCGATGCAGCCTTACTTGAACTAGACAAGAATCGATAACTAACTTATACCAGAGTCGTAGTGGAGGTCGACCGGATCGATGCAGCCATACGAACAGAGGTATAAGCCATGATGGTACTTACAGACAAGCAGTAGAGGTCGACTGGATCGATGCAGCCATACTTGCTAAAGAACTCACCGAGATCTACTCTACTCCTACTCCTAAGGGGTGGCCGGAGCCAAAAAAAGTAAATAACTTGTATTGGATTGATTGTGTGTCTTTTATAATAGCCGGGCTTTGATATTTATACCCGAGACCTACCCATGACTCCTATCTAAGCACAACTCATCACAATCTTTGACCCTAGAGAAAACATTCCTAATTTAATATAACTTGGACTCTAATCTTTCCCTTTTGTAGAGTCTAACATGTCTTGTCCCGGCACCGATTATAGCCTTTGTCGTTATCTACTGACGCTATCTAAAGAAAGTTGATTCTAGTTTTGCATTCGAATCAGCTGATACCGACCTGCATGTGATTGATTCCTTGATGACATGATCTTGGGAGCCTTTAAGTCCCTACGACTCTTCTTCTAAATTTCGGTGTAAACGCATGCCCCCCAATTTTGGGATAAAAGTAATTTTATTCTAAAATTATCACGTCTGTATCCCCGATTGGTCCGTAGTCACAGGTAGAGAATCTTGATCTAGGGTCTACTGTTCATCGCCGTCCATGTCAGCTCATGAGCCCATGCTTCAAAACTTTTATGAGAGCATCATTGATTCACGGGCACTTGGATTTATCCTTCCAGGCCGGCTATAAAATGTCTGTCCAACCCTGGCGAGAGCAATTTAATAATTCAGCTATGTTTCTCTTCCATATGCCCCCTCGAGTGCTTCTAACTCCGTCGGACCCTCCATGATCTATCTTTTTGCTATGAAGATCTTGAGCGTTTAGAAGAATTCTTGTGCATAGGGTGATTGTGTTGCTCATCTTAGCACCTTGTCGAGCTAGAGAATCAGCGACTGCGGTTAGAAGAATCCTTGTGATATTGCCTGGGTCTTCTCTCCATGCTCGTAGAGCTGTTCTAGTGTTTGCAAGGGCTAAAATGTGTGGACACCTTCCCCTTGTTTGTTTAATCAAATGCCCATCGGGAAAGCCACAAGCTTCTTTCCAGTGGTTTCCCAGTCACCGAGAAATCAACTGGGCATCTGTTAGGCAGGCAGCTTTTCCCCCTCTCCGTCGTAATTTTATTAACGGGCCAATGTGACTTGGTTTATGATGGCTTTCGGCCCTGTGGGGATTCGAACTCCCTTCAATCCAAAGAAACCTTGGTGGGCTGATCTGCTGGTCAATGTAAATCTTTCGTATCCATCCCATGATATTCTATAACTTGGGGAAGCAATAAGTCCAAATTTGTTATCTCTTCGTTATCTGTCCCTTGAATTCTCAGAGTGTCGATCCGTTTCCGTATCTGATTTTAATTTCTCACCTCCGGCGAAATCTATCTCCTCACCTTCCCAGGCTATGTATACGGGCCATGGATGAGGATCGAAAAACAACTCGCTTCATCTCAAACCTTCTGCGTCCTTAGTATAGTTCTTGCTTTTTCGTAGGTTTGAGATCACGGAGAATAGCAAGAGGTTTGCTGAGGAGGCCCTCAATGGACCTGTATCATCGCGTCAGCGCCTTCATCGTCAGGAGGGTACATCCTGTGATGCCCCCACTGCCTCAGGGGATAGGGCTGACTCCGTTCGGCCTTTAGGGTCCTCTTCATCAATAGTTCGTTGCCAAGGCCCTTGTTATCAAAGGAGGCCGATTGACAACAATGATCTACTTGCCTCCATTGATCGGCATGGCCAGGGTCTCACTGAATGTCTCTCCCACATAGAATTGGCTTTGGCCATGGTTTGATGTCGATCAACTCCCAAGGCCGATTCGGTGGAGGACAGGTTGGCCAAGGCCGATGCCAGAATCATAGGTGAAATGTCTATCATAACCTTTGCTTCCTTTCAATTTCATTCTCAAGACACTGATCATCTCCCCTTTGAATCATTTTAGATTTGTCTGCCCAACTGGAGAGCCTCCGATTGGCTGCGGAGCACGCGGCGGGATTCGTCAACGCCAGAGGCGCCGTCCCGGTGGTTCGCATGTACGACATCCCGAACCGTGTCAGGGAGGTTGCTTTGCATGGCGTTCGCCATGGTGCCGCCATGGTGTTGGCTTCTGCGTAAGCCTATTCTGGCCACGAACTTCAGTTCCTTCCCCATGGTTTTCCAGCCGCGGCGCACCCTAGGGATTATGAACGCCTGATTGTGGATTTCTTTAGTGCTGCTAACTCCTTAGCCTTTATCTCCTAGGCCTACGATATAGTAGCCAAAGTGTTTTCTGGCCCGTAGTTTGTAATAGGTGATATTAGCAAATAATTTCTCCGTCTTGAGTGATTTTTTCTTTTCTTTCATGCTTCACAATATACACATCACTTCATCCGTGTTTGCTTTGCTCCTGTAGGCGATACACATTGTACCGGCTTTTACCCCTTCGGGTTCATTTTCGCACTAGAGGCGATACCCTTCTGGTATCGGCTATTAGAGCCGACAACCGAGCAAATTGGTTGTCAAGTATTAATCCAAACGCTAGGGTAATATTCCTTCAAATATTCCCCATTTGATTGCTCTGCTGAATTCTTCTTCTCCTCTTAGTGTCTCCAAAATATAAGTATTACCAGGCGCACAATGTTTGATCAAATAAGGTCTTTCCCAATTAGGCGACCATTTACCGAACCTGCCGTCCTTTGACCCGATCGACAATTTTACTTTCCAGACTTAGTCACTTTCAGAAAATTGCTTGATCTTGCCCTTTTAATTGTAATATTTTGCAATCCTCAGTTTATTGGATTCAATGTTTTTCAAGAGCACACAGCTGAAGGCAACTCAAGTCTTCTAAGTCATCTATCACAAGATTCTTGTAGACTTTGGTTGACAAATCATTCTGCAACATAACACGCCTCGACCCAGTCTGAACTTCCCAAGGAAAGACTACATTATGGCCATAGACAAGTTCATAAGGTGACCATACCAGCTCTTTTAATCTTGGCCATCAAGGGTAATCCATCCCCAGCCTTCTCCGGAGTCTCATTACTATTGATCGTCATAAGTTCATCCTGGCTCAAATACCTGACGCCATTCAACAAAAGAAATGGGAACCATTGGCTAAAGTCAGAGAAGGTAGAGCCATCCGAAATAGCCTCGAGAGCATTCCTGGATCAGCTAAAGAAGACAAACAACAGATCGTAGAAGCTGATGCTACTCGGCTAGAAGTGTTGAGAGCGATCCAGGATGTTCCAGACTTGAAATCTGCATGTTAACGCGTATCTTGTGTAGAATCGATCATACTCTCTGTTATTTAATTACACTTCTTGTTTCAGCTAAAGAGCCGATTTGATACAGCCGATCCCAGACTTCTAATCTTAATCCAATTAAGTCTGAAAACACGGCCTTCATTAAGCGAATCCCTCGATCTTCTGCCCTTAATCACCCAATGCCGTATTCTTTTTGGCATTGGTGAAGTGGCGCTTCGCCTTCTATTAATTGCGGTTGCCTTTTGTGCGTCCCGAGGCGTCCGCCTATTCACTTCATGTCTTCAAATACCAGCTGAGGGCTTCGGCCTAGAACACATCTCCATTCGCAACTGTTCCTTTGCTCTCCTTCGCCTGCCGAAACCCTATAGCGGTTTTCTTTCTCCCTTCCTTAGATCCAATCATCCTTCATGGCTGACGAGGACAACCGAAGCAAGCGCACGGTGGAGGAGATTCTAGAGGAGGACATGCCGATGAACTAGCGTCTCTGACGCATGAGGTGAGATTGACAACCTCTGTTCATGATGATGATCTATTCCGACTCGCCTATAGGTTCATCGTGAATGACAGCCTTCGTCCCCTCCCCAGGACCGGCAAACCCTCTGACACTGCATCTTCCACGCCGGCTTCGTCGTCGGATTCTTCCAACTCGTATAACAGCGACGATGCTCGATGCTTCTTCTAAGAATGGAGGGCGGCCGAGGACCGCTATTCCGAGGTGATTTGGAACAATGGCCAGCTTGAGATTTGTCTAGGGGTCTTCCAAGCGGACCTCAATGTGGCTGAGGAGGAGGCTAGTGCCGTTTGAGCGCGACTGGCTGAGTCTGACACCATGGTGACAGGTAAGACAAGTTCCATGAATGCTTTTATTCTGATTTCCACCGTCTTTATTTTGATAGTCTTCTATGATCGCCAGCCCTAACGGTGCAGTCGGAGTCCCTCCAACTGGCGGCGAACACGGCCGCAGATGCTATCAATGCCCGGGGTTCCCTCATCAACGCTCACCTCCAAGATATCCCAGCCCACGCTCAGGAGATCGCCCTCCACGGTGTTCATCACGGCGTGTTGGTGGCGCTAACCGTAGCGCAAGTCCAGACCGGGTATGACCTCCAGGCCATGGAGGCTAGCTTCCCAATTGGCGATGGCCCTGAGGGACATGAGGACCTGCTCGAGGAATTTGTGGTTGTCGCGGAGGCCGTTGTGGACATTACATCCGCTCAGGATGTAGTGAACAAGGTCTTCGATTAGTTTGTACTTAGGGTAATCCGATGAACAAAGACTCCTGTTCTTTCATGAATGTGTCTCAGTGCAATGCCTTTGTGTATGACTATTTTTATTCTTATTTTTTGCTCTGGAGGCGATACGTATCGTATCAGCTTTTATGTCTTTGAAGACTTTCATTTTCTGAACTAGAGGCGATACCTTTCTGGTACTGGCTATTAGAGCTGATTACTAACCAAATCGGCTATCAAATGTTGATCAAATGCTAGGATAACGTCCCTTTGAATACTTTGCCGCAGAACTTTTCATAGAAAAGGTTAAGCGAGTTGATCAACCCAGGTTAAGCATCCCATCAAGCAAAACGGAAGTCCTTTAAGAAATCCATCAACTTTGAATCGCACTTACGATTTGACTTAGGATTCACATACGTCGGCCTAAACCCATCTCCAGGACTAATGCTTATTTTCCTTAATCCAATGGCCGACGTAAAGCCATGACTTTTTACTAAAACAAACTCTCAGAGCCGATTGCTTGCATCAGCTGTTGGCTTTCATTGCTGATTTTAATGAAGCCTCCTTCCCATAACTTGCTAGAAAAGCATTCGAAGTCTCCTAGTTCCCAGAAGACTAGATCGGCTGTTGCGATGCTCATAGATTTATCAGCGCGAACCAGTTCGACATCATCTCCATGCCATTGAATTAAACAATGATGCATGGTCGATGGTACACAATAGTTCGCATGAATCCAATCATGACCAAGGAGCAAACTGTACGATCCTTTCCATCGATGATGAAGAATGTGGTAAGCAGGGTCTTACTCCTAATTGTTAGCTCGACGTTTATTGCCCCTCGGGTCTTAGATGCATTACGTCCAAAGTCCTTAAGAATCATGTTAGTCTCAATCAGATCTCCTGGTTCCTTGTCAAATTTACAAAAAGTGGTGTAAGGTATGAGATTGATAGAAGCACCTCCATCTACCAACATCTTGTTCATCGGCTTCTCATCAACAAAACCTTTCATATATAAAGCTTTTAAGTGCCGATGCTTGACTGGTTTATCAAATGTTGCTTGCTGTATAACCCACAACTTGGCAACTATCTCCTCATACTCCGATTCATAAAAATTTGAATACACTTCTTGATCTACCGGAGCTCTGAATTCTGATGGCAACAGAAAAGCCATTTGGATATTAGCCGATGGTTGCTTTCTGTCGGCTGTTTGCTCAGTATGCCATACTTGAGGTTTACCGGATGCCTGAGCCTGTTCCAACTCTTTATTCCTTATGCGTTGCACCCTTCTCTTCTGGCTTCTTGTTAAACCTCCTGGACACCATTGGCCTTCCTGCCAAACATATTCTCTCTCGTTGCCTTCTTCTTCATAATCAGCCCGGTTTTGGTCAACAACTCGTTTTCCAAGCCGATCATGAACACTTTTATTTTTTAAGCGCCGATCCATGTTATTATGATGATATGCATCTTGAGCATGGATAGACCAGCGGTTGGTTTGAGATTGCCTAAACTCCTAATATTGATTACTGCATTCTAGACAGTCGTGTCTGGTAGGCAACTTCAAACCTTCATTCCAGCAATGTCTGAAGAAAGGACAATTCCAATGTGATTTGGCTTGTTTCCTTTTATACCTCTCTTCTTCCAGTTGATGCTGGTATGCTTGATCCTTTAACCAACGTTGATAATCCTTTTCCTTCTGTCGCTGCCACTTATTCAACAGGATCCGAGATGTAACTCGTGGCTTTGTCGCCCCATCCTTTGATGTTCCCCCCTGCTTATATTAGCTATTTTGCTTGTCGCGACGTCTTCCAATTTCTCTATACTCATCAACCAATATTTGAATCTTGGGATCGACTGTTCCAGCTTCCCTTGATTTGGTTGATGTCAGGACCTTAGTCTTTCCTTTAATCAGCCTAGCATCAACCATGTTTTGATCTCCTAGGAAAGGATTATCATCAACTTTCATTTTCCGAATTGTATCAAATTTGAGCCTCTCTTGCTGAATAGCCCTCTGTATATGCTGCCGGAAGGTTCTGCATTCATTAGTGGAATGAGAAGTGGCGTTATGGAACTTGCAGAACTTCTTATTCTTCAACTGATCAGGGGGCAACATAACATGATTATCGGGCAACTTGATCTGCCCCTTCTCAAGCAAGAAATCGAAGAGGTTTTCTAATTTGGTGACATCAAAGTCATAGCTCTCCTCGACTCCTCTTCCCCAAGGATTCGGCACCATCACTATCCATTTGCCCCAATTCCATTCAGCCAGAGCAACCTCTTCTTCTTCATCTTCATAGCCGTCATCGACTGAGTATGAATTATAAGCTTCAGCCAATGTGGTACTCTTCTGAAATTGGGTATCTCTGTGCATACTCTGGAATTGGCTATTGAGCGCCGCCACTCGTTGAGCCAATTGACCCAAGTTGTCAAATTCTTGTCCCAGCAGCTTTTCTTTCCACACGGGCAGCATTCCTTGAACGGCTAAAGCAGCTAACTGATCATCAGCCAAGTTTAATGAGAAGCACAAATTTCTGGTCTCTCAGAACCTATGAAGAAACTCAGTGCCCGATTCGCTAGTTTTCTGTCTTATAGTTGTCAAATCGGTTATATTTATTCTCCAGTCCTAATGTAAAAATATGTATGAAATTTCTTCTCTAGGTCAGCCCAATTGGCAATGGAGTTGACCGGTAGTGATGAAAACCAAGTGAAGGCTAGCCCTGACAGGAACAAGGAGAAGAAACGAACTTGATGGGACTCCTCAACTGATGCCTCGCCCAATTGTGTAAGATACCGACTGACATATTCTATTGTGCTTATACTATCTTGGCCAGTAAACTTGGCAAAATCAGGGAGCTTGTAATTTGTGGGAAGAGCGACCAAATCATACCATTCTGGATATGGGTGTTTGTACAAGAAGGTCAGCCCTTTTGGCTTCAGACCGAACTGATTCTTCATCATCTCGGTCACCTTTAGCAACAACTCATCAGCATTTGAATTTGTATTTCTCTGCACCTGCTGACCCATCTGTGGGTTGAAATCCTGTGTGCCTTGATACCCTGAATTCAGAATCATGTGAAGGGTGTTATAATCTATGCCATAGTGATACCCTTGTGGAATATCTATCTGCTGGGTCCTTTGCTGGTTTGTTGCTTGAAGTCTCTGATTATAGACATGAGGATCTATATCTCTATGGATCCTTTGAATTGATGGTGCTATTTTTTGAGCCGACGATGGTATGTGGCTTCATGTGCCAAAATTAATCACCTGGTTCGACCTTGCCCACCCCACATGTTGCACATCTTTGTCATTGACGATCTAGGATTATCTTGTGCACGATTCATAGTAGTACCTTGAGCTTGTTCGGATGAACCTTGAGGCGCCTAGACATCACCATTACCAGCTGGTGCTGCTTCTTGATGGCTGGTACCGACTTGATTAGTCCCTTGGGTCGATGGATCTGGAATGTTGTAATAAGCTGGCCCAACTTGACCAATTGGAAACCCATGAATCGCTTTTTTCACAGCGTTGTGAAATGTGTCTAAGAAAGCTTCATTACGGCTTGATATGGCATCACGAACAGATTTGTCTACAACTTCTGTAAAGAAACGCCTGTTCTCAGCTTCAACTGTATCTGTCTGTCTGTGTAATAGAACTCTTGGTAGTGGAAATTTCTGAACAATTGTGTTGTCCTGTGTTTTGGTGTAGGACGACAAACACTTGTTCTGAAACTCTTCTGTAGCTTTGCCGATGACATCTTTATCTCCGTCCGGTAGATCTTTATAATGTACCATAAGGATGTCGTCGTTGTTGTGAACTACATTGATGATTGTGGGGTCCCACCGGGCGTGCCAGAAACGTGTGTCGACATAGAATTTTGTCCCGTGCTGAGGGCACACGAGCAAGCCGGAAGGGTCGGCTCGATGGAGCTGGAGATCCGCCTAGCTTCAGTGCAGGGATGGTCGATCCTATGCACTCCTCCCGAGACGTGCCAGTCAATTTGACCCTGCAATTGACAAGGAGAGAAAGTTTATCAGTAATTTAGGGCGGAACGTGCCGGTGTTGCCAGACAGTCCCGAATGTGTGGCTCTGACTGCCGATATGAAAGGAGATCGACTAAATAGTTGATTCCAGCATATTCATAAGAATAAATCAGTTAAAGCTCGTGGGGTTGTGTAAGAAGAATTGGTTGTTGTTCAGGATGAATATCATTATTTAAACAAATATTGGTCAATGGCAATAAGATGTCAACAATAATTAGTTTATGCTAAGCCAATGACTGCAAGTAACCGAACCCCTTTTTATGTAAAAGAAACAGTTCATCATCATTCAACCATTTAATAGAGATAAATCTAATGAACATATTAGATCTCATCTATCGCTATGACTAGTGGGGCATGAGGCAGAATCATGCAGGCCGTAGAAACAACAATAGACTCGACGACCCTAACTTATTACTAATATCAGTGGGGCATGAGGCAGAATCATGCAGGCCATAATACAATAATAAGATCATGGGGCTAACACATCTTTCAACCTATCGCTACTTCAACGGTCTCGTTACGTGAACTATTCGTGAAAGCGCTCGATATCGGCTAAAACAGCTGATTCAGGCATAGCGCACAGCTAAGGTCATGCCCTCTCAGGAACAGATCTTCCAAATAACGATCCCCACTCCACGGTGCTAATAGTGGGGTGTGAGGCAGAATCACACAGGCCGTGATAACAGGCCATGGAATGATTTTCGCTAGCCAATAGTCTACTCAAGATCAGACATGCCTTAACTGCACGCTATGCACGATCAAGATTGATATAAAATAGCCGATAAAACATAACTCATCGTTTAAAGTGCAGAATAGATCAAATTTAGATTAACAAACGATGGGTTAAAAAGATATAAGGCCGATCTAGATCAATTTCAATCGGGCGAAGTGATATTGCTGTAATTAGATAAATAGTGGAAGCAATAAGCAATATCGATAACTTAATGAATCTATCTGAAGGAACACCACCCTTAGATAGAACCGATAACTTGACCTTAATCTAGTTTGAGCAGTGGAGGTCGACCGGATCGATGTAGCCTTACTTGAACTAGACAAGAATCGATAACTAACTTATACCAGAGTGGCAGTGGAGGCCGACCGGATCGATGCAGCCATACGAACAGAGGTGTCGGTGTTTCGTACAAGCACCGGCAAGTAAATTTATAGTAATGTGCGTTAGGCTCGGATGGTGCGCTAAAGGACACAAGATTTATACTAGTTCGGGCTGAATATCCCTACGTCCAGTTTGTTGCTGCTCGTGTTATTAGCACCGTGAATGGTTCGTAGTAGGGGATACAAACGATCGAGAGAGGGACAGGTCCCAAGTCTCTGATGGAAGGGTCGAAAGGAAGCCAAGAGCTTGGTAGCAGCTTGACTATGTGTGTGCATTGTGTTGTTTCGGTCCCTCCTTACTAGAGGAAATGCACCCCCTTTTATAGATGAAGGGGACGACTTTTTAAGGGTCCGGGCTCAGGATGCGTGCTCTACCTAGCCTTGTCGCTCACTTCTACCCAGCCTTGTTACCCATTCTGAAGGGTGCGAAAGGATGATAAGCGCCTACAATACTGTCGATGCTTCTGTAGAATGTTAGGATGGTTAAAGAATAGTGCCCTGCGCAGGGTATGGGCTTTAGTACAGTGGTTTTGACTTATGAACCTCGCCCAGCCTTGCCCCGCATGCCTTCTGGCTCCTATGAGTCTCTGTCGGAGGGACGCGGAGTCGAGGTCCAGAGTAGCGTTGTGGGCAAGGTTCTTTGATTTGGTGGACCCGAGGGGTTGGGAAGCGGGCGCCGCTCCCTTGGGTCCATAACGCGGTGATGGCATGTCCGCTCCCGTCGGCTGTGGTACCGTCGCAACGCCTGCTGGTACTTAGCTAAACGGAGGAGGGCGATGTCGCGGGCTTCATCTAGCTGGTCCATGGCATCTTGGTGGGATGCCTCGGCCCCCTGTTCGTCGTATACTCTGATTCTTGGTGCTCCATAGTCAAGGTCCGTTGGGAGAACGGCCTCGGAACCGTAGACCATGAAGAAGGGTGTGTAGCCAGTGGCTCGGCTAGGAGTTGTCCTCAGGCTCCAGAGTACGGCCAGAAGCTCAGCAAGCCAGCACGCGCCGAACTTTGTTCAGCCGGTTGAAAATCCTCGGCTTAAGGCCTTGCAGGAGCATGCCGTTTGCGCGCTCGACCTGCCCATTCATCCGGGGGTGCACGACAGCAGCCCAATCGATCCGGATGTGTTGTTCATCGCAGAATCGAATGAATTTCCTACCGGTGAACTACGTGCCATTGTCTGTGATGATGGAGTTCGGTACTCCAAAGCGATGGATGATGTCGAGGAAGAATAGCATAGCTTGCTCGGATTTGATCGTGGATATTGGTCGAGCTTCAATCCATTTTGAAAACTTGTCTATGGTGACAAGCAGGTGGGTGAAGCCCCCGGGCGCCTTTTTGAGTGGCCCAACCAGGTCGAGCCCCCAGACCGTGAAGGGCCACGTGATGGGGATCATCTAGAGTGCCTGGGCCGGGAGGTGAGTTTGCCGAGCGTAGTACTGACACCCTTCGCAGGTGTGTACAATTTGCTCGGCATCGGCTAATGCGGTGGGCCAGTAGAAGCCTTGTCGGAATGCATTCCCAACCAAGGTTCTTGGTGCGGCATGATGACCGCAGATTCCACCGTGGATGTCGCCCAGCAGGAGTTTTCCCTGTTCGCCAGGGATACAGAGTTGCAGAATCCCGATGTGACTTCGTTTGTAGAGTTCTCCTTCTACAAGAATGAAGGACTTCGCACGTCGTGCGAGCCGTCGGGCTTCCGTCTTGTCTGCTGGTAGTATGTCATGGAGGAGGTAGTCGAGGTAAAGCGTTCTCCAGTCGTCGGGAGGGTCGGACTGTGCCGCTGGGTCCTCTTCAAGCTCCATGACCTTGGGGTCGGGCGGAGCGGTTGGCAGATCGGCCCCGGGGGTCAGACTAGATGGCCATTGTTGGCTTGTTCTGACCCCGCGTAGCGTACCGAGGGTTTGTGTTGATTGCTGGTGAAGACGCCTGCCGGGACTGGCTCTCAGCCGGATGCTGCTTTCGCAAGCATGTCGGCTGCTTCGTTGAGGCGCCTTGGGATGTGATTGAGCTCGAGGCCATTGAATCTGTCCTCCAGCCATCGTACTTCTTGGCAGTATGCCTCCATCTTGGCGTCGTGGCAGCTCGACTCCTTCATGACCTGGTTGACGACCAGTTGGGAGTCGCCTCTGACGTCGAGACGTCGGATGCCCAGTTTGATAGCGATTCATAGGCCATTGATGAGCGCTTCGTACTCTGCGATATTCTTTGATGAGGGAAAATGGAGCCGAACCATGTACCTCATGCGGACCCCGAGGGGAGATACGAAGACTAGTCCCGCGCCGGTGCCCTTCTTCATCAGTGATCCGTCGAAGTACATCGTCCAGTACTCTTGATTGGCGATTGTTGGTGGCATCTGGACCTCGGTCCACTCTACGATGAACTCAGCCAGCACCTGGGATTTAATCGCTGTTCAGGGGGCATAAGTAATGCCCTGATCCATTAGCTCGAGCGCCCACTTTGCGGTTCTTCCCGTAGCATCCTAGCTGCGGACGATCTCGCCGAGGAGGAAAGAGCGTCCACGGTATCACGGTGTGACTCAAGTAATGGCGTAGCTTTCTCTTGGTGACGAGGACGGTGTAGAGGAGTTTCTAGATTTGGGGTAACGGGTTTTGGAGTTGGATAGCACCTCCTTGATGAAGTACATAGGTTCTTTGTACCTTGAAGGCGTGCCCCTCTTCCTCTAGCTCTACCACTACTAAGTGAGGTGACCACTTCGCGTGGTGGCCGATATATCTGACGGGAGGGATTCTCCGTTGCTTTGAGGACTAGGACCGGCGGTTTAGTTAGAAATTGTTTAACCATGTCAAGCGCCTCCCGAGCCTCTATTTGTCCACTCAAAGTGGTTGGATTTCTTAAGGAGGCGATAAAGGGAAGTCCTCGTTCACGAGGTACGAAATGAAAAATTTGAGGCGGCAAGGCATCCTGTGATTCGTTGAACCCCTTTATGTTTTGGATTGGGCCCATTTTTGTTATGGCTGAGATTTTCTCCGGGTTGGCTTCGATGCCGCGTTCGGAGACAATAAAGCCGAGCAGCATGCCCCTTGGGACCCCGAAAACACACTTTTTAGGATTGAGTTTGATGTTGTTTGCCCAGAGTTTCGCAAAGGTTTGTTCAAGGTCGGCGACAAGGTGTTCGGCCCGTTTGGATTTAACAACGATGTCGTCGACGTAGGCCTCAACGGTCTGCCCGATGAGGTCCCCGAAGCAGTTGAGCATACAACGCTGGTAAGTTGTCCTAGCGTTCTTCAGACCAAACGGCATTGCAACATAGCAAAATGATCCGAAGGGGGTGATAAAAGATGTCGCGAGCTAGTCGGACTCTTTCATCATGATCTGGTGGTAGCCGGAGTATGCGTCAAGGAAGCAGAGGGTTTCGCACCCTGAGGTGAAATCAACTATTTGGTCAATGCGTGGTAAAGGAAATAGATCCTTTGGGCACGCCTTGTTGAGGCCTGTGTAGTCAACACACATCCTCCATTTCCCGTTCTTCTTTCGTACAAGAATGGGATTTGCTAGCCACTCTGGGTGGTATACTTCCCTGATGAACCCAGCGGCCAATAGTTTTGCTATCTCTTCGCCGATGGCCCTGTGTTTTTCTTCGTCGAAGCAGCACAGGCGCTGTTTTACCAGCTTGGAGTCTGGGTGGATTTTTAAAGCATGCTCAGCGACCTCCCTCGGGATGCCTGGCATATATGAGGGTTTCCATGCAAAGATGTCTTTGTTATCACGGAGGAAGTCGGCGAGCGCGCTTTCCTATTCGGAAGAGAGCGAAGTACCAATACGTACCCTCTTAGCCTCGGAGCTGCTGGGGTCCACGTGGACCTCCTTGGAGCCCTCTGCTGGTTTGAACGACCCGGTTGTTGTTTTGGCGTCGGGCGTTTTTTCGGCAACCTCCTCCCTAAGGGTGGCGAGTTCTTTGGTGGCGACTACTGCGGAGGCGTGATCGCAGCATTCAACTTCGCCCTCGTAAGCGCGCTGGAAGGAGGTGTCGATGGTGATGGCCCCGCGGGGGCCCAACATCTTCAACTTAAGGTACGTATAGTTGGGGACAGCCATAAACTTCACGTAACACGGTCGTCCCAGGATGGCGTGAAAAGTTGGAGGGAACCCCACTACATCAAAGGTGAGGGTCTCAGTCCTGTAATTGGACCGATCCCCGAAAGTGATGGGCAGATCGATCTGCCCCAGTGGCAAGGCCTGCCTACCAGGTACGATGCCATGGAAAGGTGCTCAGATGGGATGGAGGTTCGTTCGATCGACGCCCATCTCGTCGAGCGTTTTGGCGTACATGATGTTGAGGCCGCTGCCTCCGTCCATCAGTACCTTTGTGAGCCGTTTTGGGCCGACAATCGGGTCGACGACAAGCGGGTACCTTCCCGGGTGTGGGACGGCGCCCGGGTGGTCGGCCCGGTCGAAGGTTATGGCGGATTCTGACCATCGGAGGAAGGTAGGCATGGCCGGTTCGGCCGTATAGACTTCGTGGCGTGCGACCTTTTGGTGGCGTTTGGACTCGTAGGCCGCTGATCCTCCGAAGATCATGAGGGCACCATTTGGAGTCGGGAAGGTGTCATCCTTCTCCTCGACGTCGTCTATCCTGGGGGCAGGTTCCTTCCCCTGCTCCCCTTTGTTGAGGCCCCCGGACAAGTATTTGTGCATGAGGCCACATTCCTTGTATAGATGTTTGGCCGGGAAAGCGTGGTTTGGGCATGGCCCCTCGAGCATTTTTTCAAAGTGGTTCGGAGTGCTTTCCGCGGGCTTCCGTCCAACTTTACGGTCGGCGGCGGCCACGAGCGAGTTGTCGCGCCGTTGCTTCTTATTCTTTCTCTTGGCGGGACGGTCGGAGGCGCCTTCGTCGGCGGCCTCGTCCCGCCTTGCCGTGCCGTCGGTGCGGTTGAAGACATCTCCGACCGCATCCTCTCCTGGGGCGTGGCTGGTGGCGATGTCCAGGAGTTCCTTAGTGGTCCGTGGGCCCCTGCGTCCCAGCTTGTGGACTAGGGCTTCACAGGTTGTCCCGGATAGGAAGGCTCCTATCACGTCGGCGTCGGCAACGTTAGGGAGCTCATTGCACTACTGGGAGAAGCACCGGATGTACCCGCAGAGGGTTTCATCGGCCTTCTAGTGGCAGTTCTTGAGGTCCCATGGGTTTCTAGGGTGTTTGTACGTGCCCTGGAAGTTACCCACAAAGATCTCCATGAGATCCGCCCAACTTTGAATGGCGTTGGACGGTAGGTGCTCCAACCACGCTCGTGCCGAATCGGCCAAGAATAGCGGGAGATTACGAATAATGAAATTGTCATCACTCACACCATCGGTTTGGCAGGCAAGCCGATAGTCTTCGAGCCAAAGCCCAGGGTTTGATTCTCCAGAATATTTTAGGATATTGGTGGAAGGTCGGTACCTCGGGGGGAACGCAGCGTTGAGGATGTGTCGGCCGAAGGCCCGAGGGCCAGGCAGGCTAGGACTCGGGCTCCGGTCCTCGCCGCTGTCGTAGCGTCCGCCGCGTCGAGGATAATAGCCGCAATGGGCTCCTTCTCTTTCCTCGCCGTGGGTACGCCTGCGGGCGTCGATGGTGCTGCACATGTCACGGTGTGACCGAGACATTGATGTACCGGGATAGCGGAGCGTTGTCGGTTGCCTGGCGACGTCTGGTGAACGGACGCGTCCTTGGCGGGACGTACCGAGGGCGTGCGCTGGCTGGTGTCGGGATCGCGTCATCCAGACAACGAGCTTTCCGCTTGCTGCGCCGCCGCACGCTCGAGTAACGTGCGAATTTCTCAACGGGCACGGCGATCCTCGGATGTCGCGGCCTCTGAAAGGCCGTGCAGCAAGGCCGTCGCTGCGGCGATGTTCTGGCTTGCCCGAGCAAAGTGAGGGAGAGTCCCATCATCAGTGAGGATCCTCCGATGCACATCATGGGCCGAGTCACGTGCGTGCCCACCGTCTCCGCGATGCTTGATCTCCTCCTCGATGTTTCGGTACTCCCGAACAAGATGTTGCCCGGCGTCATCGATCTCCAGCTTTTGTGCTCTCAGCTGCTCCATCCTTACGTGAGATGGAGCCACCGTCTCCGCCTTGATCCTGGTGTCGGGGTTGCCTGTTGGGGTTGTTTCTTCTCTGGAGACGCTTTGGCCATGTCCCTCGGGGGTTTGCGTCATGAAGCATTCCTAGGAAGGGTGATGGCTCCCCTTGCTGGAGTCAGAGCTGGAGGACGACTCTGGTTCCTCCGTGAGGAGCCCATACAGTGTCTCCAGATCATGTTCGATTGCCCCTATGAACTCATTGTCCGTAGGCGGCTGAACCATGCATAGTACCAGAAGGTGGCTGGTGGTCGCCGTGACATTGCGGAGACCGAATGGAAACGCTATCGGGCGCTTCGTACGGGGCCTTCCGGAAACAGGGTGATGCTGCACGGGGGCTCCCTGGATAACTGGGGTCCAAGGGAGTCACCCCACGGGCCTTCAAGCCTCAGACGGTTGAGGTTGATGGAAGGGAGAGGCTGTGCCGCCGTGTGGGTCAGCGCCAGTTCTCCTCCTAGTGTGACGACGAAATCTAGGTCGCCGAAACGCACATGTGCGCCCGAGGCCCAGCTGATTGCGTGGGTGGCCATCCAAGGCCTGATTTGGAACGCGCAAGGCCCCTACTTGGTGCGCCAACTGTCGGTGTTTCGTACAAGCACCGGCAAGTAAATTTATAGTAATGTGCGTTAGGCTCGGGTGGTGCGCTAAAGGACACAAGATTTATACTGGTTCAGGCTGAATATCCCTACATCCAGTTTGTTGCTGCTCGTGTTATTAGCACCGTGAATGGTTCATAGTAGGGGATACAAACGATCAAGAGAGGGACAGGTCCCAAGTCTCTGATGGAAGGGTCAAAAGGAAGCCAAAAGCTCGGTAGCAGCTTGACTATGTGTGTGTGTTGCATTGTTTCGGTCCCCCCTTGCTGGAGGAAACGCATCCCCTTTTATAGATGAAGGGGACGACTTTACAAGGGTCCGGGCTCAGGATGCGTGCTCTACCTAGCCTTGTCGCTCACTTCTACCCAGCCACATTACCCATTCTGATGGGTGCGAAAGGATGATAAGCGCCTACAATACTGTCGATGCTTCTGTAGAATGTCAGGATGGTTAAAGAATAGTGCCCTGCGCAGGGTATGGGCTGTAGTACAGTGGCTTTGACTTATGAACCTCGCTCAGCCTTGCCCTGCACGCCTTCTGGCTCCTATGAGTCTCTGTCGGAGGGACGTGGAGTCGAGGTCCGGAGTAGCGTTGTGGGCAAGGTTCTTTGATTTGATGGACCCGAGGGGTCGGGAAGCGGGCGCCGCTCCCTTGGGTCCATAACACAGTGACGGCATGTCCATCATTTGTGGAGATCACAAATCCTTTTCTGGAGTGTAGTGGTTGTTGTGTATCTTCATCGGGTTCCGTGTCCCAGAGCTAAATGCGGTGCCTACAACTCTACAGGGCGAGGAGTACGCACCTGCAATACCTTTTGGGCTCTGCGGCGCCCGGGAGGGTCTAAAGCACCTGTCCAGTCGTTCCCTGGCAGTACCTTTCCTGCCAGGGCGCAGGGTATGGTCCTTGAGGCCATGGTTGACCCGAATGTCTTGTCTTGCTCTGTACCCATCATCATGGGGGAACGGGAGAGAAGTTATCAGATAAGATGAAACCAGTCTCTGGACATCGAACGGGGCAAGGTTCGTCCTCGGTCGTCAGGTGAGGAGGAGCCCAGTCCTTATCCCTTGGGCGTGACCGAACCCACCCCTCGGGGGTCGGGCGAGGCGGAGTGTATCCCTCAACCCTTGGGCGAGGCGGAGACTAGCCTTCAGCCCTCGGGTTGTCACAGAACCGACCAATAACGAGGCTTCAAATCATGATACATTTTACTACTGCCCGGATGAATAGATAATTTAGAGGAATGTGCTTCAGATATGATTTGATCTCTAAGCTCTCTATCCTTCGGAACCACTAACCTATCCTTGAACCATAACACGTCATTTTCATCTACCCGAAAATGTTTGGTTTCTTGTTCTTTCATCTTGCGCTTGATGTGGAATACACGGATCGGTCTTTTGTAGCTCAATAATTCTACTGCAGTACAACCGACGGTGATGTTGTGAAGGATTGCGGGATGCATGAGCCATGACAAATGACAATCACCTTCAATCAAAAAGAGTGACAATGCGATTTCTGCTCAAGGCATCTGCAGAACGACGTTTGCCTTGCTGGGATGATAGTGCACTTGGAGATTATAATCCTTGATCAACTCGAGCCATCTTCGTTGGACGCATATTCAACTCAAAGTTGAGTGAAGATGTACTTAAGACTTTTGTGATCGGTGTAGATGTTGCACACATTACCAAGCAAATAATGTCTCGAGCTTTCAAAGCATGAACAAGCTGCAATGAGTTCTAAGTCATGCGAGGATAATTCACCTCATGCTTCCGAAGTTGGCGAGAGGTATAAGCAATGACCCTACCCTCCTCCCCGCATAAGAACACCTCCTAAGCCAATGCCCGATGCATCACAATACACATCAAAAGGTTTCTCAATATCCGGTTGTGCCAAAACCGGAGCCGAAGTTAAAAGGGTCCGCAGGTGTGAAAAGCCACATCACACTCGGAAGTCCGGACAAACCTCGTGTCTTTCTACAAAGAACCGAGTCATAGGCTTGGCTATTTTAGAGAAATCCGGGATGAAGCGGCGATAATAGCCCGCCAAACCCGTAAAACTCCGAACCTCATGCACCGAAATGGGAGCCTTCCAGTCTAACACTTCTTGCACCTTGGTGGGATCCACCATAATTCCACCATCGGACAACACATGCCCGAGAAACGGTACTTTACGAAGCCAAAATTCACATTTGCTGAACTTTGCATAAAGCTTGTGTTCACGCAGTCTAGTGAGAACCACTCGCAAATGTTCAACATGATCTTCTTCATTCTCAGAATAGACCAAGATATCATCTATAAATACCACCACAAATTTGTCCAACTCAGGCATAAACTTTGAATTCATTAGATACATGAAATGTGCGGGGCATTGGTCAATCCGAACGACATAACCAGATACTCATACGCACCATATCTTGTAGAGAATGCGGTTTTGAGATATCCTCGGTCGAATTTTGATTTGATGATAACCAGACCTCAAATCAATCTTGGAAAAGACTTTTGCTTTAGACAACTGATCAAACAAGATGTCTATCCATGGCAGAGGGTACTTGTTCTTAATTGTGACTGCATTCAAAGGCCTATAATCTACACACATGCGTAGTGACTGATCCTTCTTCTTCACAAAGATAGCTGGACACCCCCATGGCGATGAACTAGGACGGATAAGGCCTTTCTGTAGAAGTTCACTTAACTGGATCTTAAGTTCAGCTAGTTCGTTGGGAGGCATTCTATAAGGTCTTCTAGATATGGGTCTTTGTGACTGTGTAGCAACTCTATCTTGAACTCTACGTCCCGATCCGGAGGTAATCCGTGCAAATCCTCGGGAAAAACATCCGGAAAGTCACACACTACCGGGATATTTGCCATAGCCTTTGCTTGCACCGCATTAGCCGCACAAGAAAGATTGATGTCCCTAGGTAGTTGCACCAGGAAACCTTCCTGAGTACTAGGATCTCGAGCATGACTACTCTAGTCGATGTATCAATAAGCACCCGTGCTTGCTCATCCAATTCATTCCCAATATCACATCGATACCCAGCCCGGTAAAACTACCAGATCAACTTGATAACTTCGTCCCTCTATCTCAAGTTATCGCCCCCTACTACGAGCTTGGTGGGGATGGTACCCTTTGGCAGCCCTAATACAATAACCCTCACCCTCAACAGTGTGTTTTTTCTGCACAAACTTGGATGCAAATGCGGGACTAATAAAAGAATGTGAAGCACCGAATCAAATAGTACAATACAAGCAAGGGTGTTGATCAACCAGAAACTTACCGACAAAGGATCGCCTCCCCTGAAGGAATATCAGCAACATTTGTATAGTTCACCTGACCACCTTGATTGAAATTCTTCTTAGGGTAAGGACACTTCCTCGCCCAGTGGCCGGTCTTGTTGCAATTCCAGCACGGCATATTGCTTGGCGGAACATTGAGCTTCCTTATTTGGTAGTGCCCTTTGGAAGAGCAACCGTAAAAGCCTTGCGAAATCCAGTCCTCCCTGGATTCTTCTTCTGCGGTGGGCGAAACTTAGCGGCTGACGCTGGTGGACGGAATGGAGCCTTATGTGTGACGGGAGCCTTGGATTGTGAGGCACTCGCCTCATAGGCTCTCTTACGACTCTTTGAAGCAGCATACACAGCATTGTTGTTCTCTTGGGATAGAGCATCACTAACAAACTCATTGAAATGCGCACACTTGCAATTTCCCATGGTCTTCATAAGTTTGGGGCTCAGTCCCCGCTTGAAACTTGCGATTTTCTTGGCATCAGTGTCCACAAACTCCGTGAGCGTACCTTGCAAGGTTATTGAAAGCCTGCGCAGTATTCGTTCAAGCTCTTGTTCCCTTGGGTTAACTTCATAAACTCTGATGCTTGATCGCCATGAGACCGGGAGGAATATAATTTCCCGAAAGCAGACTTGAACCGATCCCAAGTAATTTGGGCATTAGCGGGCATAGTGGACCGATGATGGCTCCACCAAATACCGGTGGCCCATGCAACCTGGTGAGATGCGACTCAGTCTTGCACCTCTCGGTCAAGCGGAGCAAAGCGGAACTTCCGCTCGAGAGTATTCAACCACTCATCGACTTGCAGAGGCTCCTCGGCCTCCTTGAAGATCGGGGTTTTCGTGTCAAGGAAAGCCTTGAAATCACTTGTATTGATTTGGTTCGGTCCTTGGCGGACATTCCGATCCTCACGGTTTGCCATCTGGCGATAGCCTCGGCCTAGCATGCTACCGACTTTCAACGATATCGTTCTGCATTAGCTCGGTGGTGTGGGTGGTGGTGGAGGAGGTGTTTGCTCCTCATCTCCATGGTTACGACCGCGACGAAGATTGTAAGCCATCTGCAAAATGTATAGCCAATGAGCACTGATGATGTGAAAATTTGTAGATGAATTGTATAATTATGCCACACTGACTCCAATGGAGGAAATGAACTTATACTATCATAGAGGCACAATCATTCATCACAATCACACAACTTCTCAAGCGCATCAATTGACACATTAAGGCGATGAACTTAACCAGCAATGAGATGGATAGCCCGCACAGACGGAACTTGTCAAAGGCTCACATAAGCGGAACATAACAGGTTCAATAGGTTACATCAAAGCCAGAGGGTTCCAAACTGACAGCAAAGATAACTTAAGGTTCGATATTACATCCCAACGATTAACTTATTACAAAGCTACTCGTTCATGCCTGAGGATCAACAAAAGACTAGCTCCAGCGTATTAGCTAAGTATTAAGCTAACTACGCATCGTCCTCGGAGTCAGTGTCGAAGATCTCTCCTCCATCTTCATCACTAGCAGGCTCTAACTCCTCATCTTCCTCCTCATCATGTGGAACGTCTTCAGGTCCATTAATCTCAACGTCATCACCTTCAGCCATGATGACACCAGAACCCATCTCATCCTCATCAGGTGGCAGGAGAGGGTGAAGCTGATTGTGTAACAGGTGAACCTCCTCATGAAGATTGTCATTGTACCCTTCTGCAGCCGCCAACTGCTGCTCGAGTTCTACATCACGCTCTCAAAGACATTCTCCTCGTGCCAGGCTTCATTCCGTTGGTTCAGCATGTGAACCAACATACGCTCACAGTTGCGGTGAGCAACTGTCAACCTCTGAACCTCCAGGTTCTCTTGATCCCGTTCCTGCGTGACTTGCTCCAAACGCTGCTGAACTGCAGTCCTCTCAGCAGTCACCCGGGCTAGCTCTGCCCTCAGCCTTTCCTCCTCAGTAGGCTCAGGACGGGGCTCACGAGGAGCTAAACGGTGACGAGGTGCCCTGCCTCCAGCGGACTTGCGAGCAGTGCGTTTCGTGCGCGCCATCTGTAGCAAAAGTTACAACGTAAGGGGAGAATCATTTAAGGGATACGAAATTTAATTATTCGAGACCATCAATTTTAAAGGAGGGAGTAATGCAAGAAATGCCATGTATGCTTGAACATGATGCATGCACGATCCGTACGTCCTCACAAACCTAAAATAAAATTTAAAGGCTAGCGAAATATACGGTGGCATACATACGTTCTCTCGTATACGGTAGCTAGTCGATCTACAACGATACGTTGTTAGTGTACCTGCAGAAAATTTCATTTCAGCCCGGTAATCCCTAAAAGGCATAAAAGCAAGCATTAAACTAAATACTTTCATACATACATCCCCGGATGTATATACTCTAGTATCACTGACTACCCGACAGAGAGATACCCACAATTAAGTACTCTCATAGATACATGATTAAACATGTAGGTATGCGAGCAACCACAACTACTCTCCCCTAGACCGACGGTTGGACGGTCATGCTCTTACAACTCACCCTTACTCGGGCGTGAGAGGCAATTGATCCATACATTACCATTCAAACGAATGGCACCCATGCAATATCACGCCGCATGGACGACGAAAATAGAAACAATCAATTCCCCAAGTTAGTAATTATATAAGCCACCTAAAATCCTTAAGTGGGCTACACAGGATGTGATCACGGTACACTATAAAATTTCAGATTTTGAACACTTACATATAACTATAAGTTATAAACCAGTTTTCGCAACAAAAGCTTTTGTTTTAAATACCCGTATGACATGTTTAATGTTGAATCTAGCTCGATACCAAATGTGTCATAGAACCGACCAATTTATAAGAGTACAAGTACGAAAACAATCGCCAAACGATCAAATTCTCGAACTTGCGCCCATATATAAACCGGTAGTCAAGCTGAAATCACGACGGATTTCAAACCAACTTGCATACAACCAAGATCACAGTAATTCAACATAACATATAAATGCGTTACAACATTTCGCAGACATTCGCAAATAGATTACATCAACACGAGTCATCGTTATTACAAAACAAGTCTTGTAACATAGCGGAAGCAAATAGTTTAACTCACACACACGAGTTCAATACCAGTATTTCAGTTCTTTGATCACATCCCACAAAAGCATTCAGATAAGATAACAGGAGATCATGCCCGTGATCTAGTCTTCGTCACCCGCCGGGTGGAGACAATACTACAGAATCCCCGATAGAGAAGGTCATCTTGCAACAAGAGGGAATAAACCCGAGCACGGAATGTACTCTCACTAGACTTACCCGACGGAAACCAAAATAAAGGACACCAAGGATCATGCATAGCTTTATTTAGTGGATCTGGTGACACTTTCTTTGCGAGAAAAGCATATGTAATAATGATTAACTTTTATCCCGAACTAGCAAAGTGACTTTAAGCCATTAACCTGTCATCTATATTAGCACTTTTGTACTAATCAACCACTTGATTAATATGCAAACATTAATAACCATAGCAGGTATAATTCTCGGCAACATTATCATCATCATCATCATTATCCATTTAACCATATCGTTAAATTAATTGAATCTACGTTGCGCTTTGCTCAAGTCAAGTTCTCACTATCCGGAGAGAGCGGCGATTCGAATCGATTCCTATCCGGTGGAGGGTATTCCTAACACAAACCCCCGCTTCCCGTCGTGGTCGCAAACAAGTCACCTTTGGTACAACTCAGAGAAAAGTAAAAGAAAAGACGCGCGGTCCGGGCCGCCGCATCTCAGAGAGAACCTCTGCCGGGAAGTGCAGGATCTTAAACCCCGACTCCCCTTGGACTTATGCCAATGGCTCTCCGCACATCCTTACTACCTCCGTAATGCATCCAACCCCCACGGTTCCCGGCCGAGTTGAGCTACTCGGCCAGCGGTCGGAACGACTTATCCGCCACTAAGTGTTAGGCTGCGTTCAACATGACATGAGGACGACAAACAGCGTATCGGTCCTTAAACGACGCAGACGGAGTCACTATGTTCAAACCTACACAAGACTCCGCCCGGTCTTAATTCATTATTCACATGGTTCTTTTCCACGATAGCAAATATAGCCAACCGTGATCCACCTCATCCTAAATCTCGCGGTGGTGAAATCACCCGACTTCTACCGCACTAAGCATGGCTAAGCATTTAACCCGTCCTCGAACTTAAATAGGATTCCAAAGGCGATATCCGGACAAGGAGGATATATAATGCAGCAATTGGTTCCAACCAATTCCTATACTTAATGCATCATCAACAATAAAGATACTCAATATATTTGTAAAGACATGGGAGACTTATAATGCTCCGGGGCTTGCCTTTCAGGAAAGAGGAAGGCTGGTGATCGTGGCACTCGGGCAACTCCTCGGCGACGGCGCTTCTTCGACTTCCCTGCACCTCGGGCTCCTCCTCCTGGTTGGCTCCCTCGAACTCCAGCAACGTCACTCCCTCCGCACACCTATTGCATGAATGCGCAAGATAAGTATCATGGATGCACATGTACGAATGTCAGGGATGCTCGGGGAATGCACATGCTCACTGCAGTTCGCATATTCCAAGTTAAGCTTTATTCAATACACTTTACTTACCAAGTCTATACAACCTAATGTATAATTGCTCATCTTCAGTTAATGACCTAGCACCTGCACCTAAGCATATTCTCAAGTTAGGCTAACCCCCAAACAATCAACGATTACGTTGCAACACATTCAATCAAGCATTTGTATTTCAGCAAATGACGACTATATATCGGTACATTAAACTAGCCATAACTGGAGATGTATAATTCCAAATGATATGAAACAAGACAATCTGGAAAGCTTATGAAATTGTCTATAATTCATTTTTAGACCTCAAAGCATGATTCGACACTTTACCAGCTCGAATTCCTAAATCAACAGAACACTGTCCTACAAGACAGAGAATAAGCAAAACAGGAACCTAACTTTAAACAGCTGTAGTTTCTAAACTACTGGGCCAAATGCCCTCAAATTTTGACAGGAGCTAGATACATAAGTTACCTACAACTTTTGTATTCAACACAAGCACAGAAAACCACATTATCATGGGGAACTTTCCAAAGTCCCCAGATCTGTCCAGAGGGACATAATGCCAACAAATAATTAGCAACTTATGATGTAAACATATAATTAGACAAAACCAACTTTACTATCTTATCACACATATCCTAAGAACACCAGAAAGTAGGATGTCCATTACCAAAACATTTCTTTTAATACCTTTCTTAATTTATTTAATTAATTAGGGGAAATAGTAAACCTATATGAAAACTGCCCCATTCATTCTACAAAAATTACAGTAGACACTACATACTCTAAGTAGACTACCATAAAAATTTTACACCATTTGAGCAAGTAGAAAAGCCTACACAAAAATGACAAGGCATAATGGCTTAAAATGGCATAATTAGGAAACCCTAATGAAAAGTGTCAAGCAACAGATTTCATATTTTTCCTAGCATCCTTAGGGCACTAGGATACTACCTACCAAGTTTCATGGCCATTGGATTCATAGATTATTTACTAAAATTTACACAAGAATCATCCAATGATAAAAGGAAAATCTATAACTCAAAAACTACACATGCAATGACTCTCAAATTTTAACCAGAGCTTCTACTATAACATACTAGCTTACCCACAAAATTTCACAATTTTTGGATCACAGAAACTCAAGATATGATTTAAACAAGTTTGCATGCAATCAAAAACACTTTCCAAGTTCCTATTTAATTCATCCAAATTTTCTACATGATATGCTCAAGATATATTTTTATTAAATACTAGACCTAACAATGAGTCTAACAAAATTGGAAGAACTCAATTTGGATCTACCAAGTAGGAGTTACAAAATATCAAATCAGCACTAAAAACTGGATTTTTGAACTAGCTTATGATACTTACCATCGATCGCAGAGGACCCGATGTCGCCCAACCCCACCCGTCAGTGAGCCAAAAGCAGAGGAGGCGCTTGACGGCGCTGGCACACGGCGGTTTTGTTGGCGGCGGCTCCTCCGGCGAAATCAAGGACACCGGCGTGACCTCCGTGCCAAGGGGTTCGATTGGTGCTACTAGCTAGCGCCACGACCTAAGCGTAAGGAGCTTGCCGCCCGGTGATGGCGGCTTGCGGCAAGGCTCGGCGAGAGCTGCCGGCGACGGCAAGCCACGGTTGACTCCACAGAGCTCGGCACGAGCTCCACGGACACGCTGGGAAACTCAAGGAAGCAACTATCGAGAATGAAATGGCTCCTAGCTAGCCCGGCCACGGCGGCCTCAGCTCCGGCGAGGACGCTGTCATGGCGGTGGCGGCGGATCAGCCAAATGCGACCAGTACCTTAGGTTCTCCGGCACAACAGCAAGGTGTACGAGCTAGAGGAAGCTACGGCGGAGCTATTGGCAGGAGCTGGCTAGCTACGGTGCCACGGCGAGCAGGCGCGAGCACGGCGGAGCAAAGGCGGAGCTGCTGCGGTGCTTTGGGCGAGCGGAGGAACGAAGAGGAGGCAGAGCGCGTGCGGGTGAGTGGAGAGGCACAGGGCGCGCTCCAGTTCAAGCCAGCCAGCGCGCGGCGTGGTCAGGGCGATCCGAGCGCGTGGCGGACACGCGGCGGCCGGTCTCTGTTGTCGGTCGGCCATGACCGGTCTGAAGGTCACGTTTCAGCGTTCATCGAGTCCGACTGACAGGCGAACTTTGACACCGATTAACTCCTAAACCGTGCTGATCCAGGTTAAGGTGTAGTTGACAAAGTTGTAGTATCAAGCGAGATCTTCAACTTTGTCAATTGGAGCTCGAGCTGGTTTGGCTTTGTTTGCGAGCTACAGAGCTCTAAACTAGGGTACATGAAACTGAAATTGCACTTAGGACTTAGAATTAATTTCAAGTGTTGAATCCACCTTCAAAGCTGACTTGTGGGACCTTTTTGGGCATGTTGTGCACATTTTCACGAGTTGGTCACAAAATAACTTTTGTTCCCCATATAATCCTCTACAACTTTGCTTTAGGTTGCTCAGACATGCAAACATCCTAAGCTACACTTTTTAAACAGTCAAACACAGGAGCTCTAGGGGTCCAAATTGGTCAACCATGACTTGGAAACCTAATTAGGCAAAATGATCAACATGAACCTTGTTCCTAATGACATTCTAGGTGTAACTAAGTTACTTAGGATGATTATTAGCCACACCACACATTGGTCACACAAGAATCAAGCAAGGTATGTACTGAAACAATGAAAAACACATGAAATGTTGCAACTGTTTCATAGTCATGTTTCACTTGTTTCATGATTGTGTTGCATAGCACTAACTAACCTTGTTTCACTAAGTGAGTGGCACATGTTGCACTTAAGCGTTGCACACTTTACATTTCATAAAGAACAACACACATGAAATCTACAACACGTTGCAATGTTTCGAATTTATGTTTCATGTGCTATAAGTTCACAAAGGGATGCATGATGCTCATGTTCATGAAATGCAGTGCAAATGTGGAAGCCAAACACCTGGGGTGTTACACGGGTGAGGCGGAGCTGTCCCGAAGGCATCAGGTGGAACGAAGGTCAGCCCTTTGCCCTCGGGCGAGGCGGGGCTGGCCCAAAGGAGTTGGGCAAGACGGAGGCCAGCCCTTTGCCCTCAGGCGAGGCGGGGCTGGCCCAAAGGTGTTGAGCGAGACGGAACCTAACTTTTGCCATTTAGGCAAGGAACGCAGCGGCGCCCTTGTCCATCCAGAAGTTTTTAACGTTTGATGGTTATTGGTTCCACCTTCTGGGGTACCCTGGTATTAGGTCCCCGACAAGAGGTATAAGTCATGACGGTACTTACAGACAAGCAGTGGAGGTCGACCAGATCGATACAGCCATACTTGCTAAAGAACTCGCCGAGATCAACTCTACTCCTACTCCTAAGGGGTGGCCGGAGCCAAAAAAAGTAAATAACTTGTATTGGATTGATTGTGTGTCTTTTACAATAGCTAGGCTTTGATATTTATACCCGGGACCTGCGCATGACTCCTATCTAAGCACGACTCATCACAATCTTTAACCCTAGAGAAAATATTCCTAATTTAAGATAACTTGGACTCTAATCTTTCCCTTTTTGTAGAGTCCAACATGTCTTGTCTCGGCGCCGATCGTAGCCTTTGTCGTTATCTGCTGATACCGACCTGCACGCAAATCAGCTGATACCGACCTGCACGCGATTGATTCCTTGATGACATGATCTTGGGAGCCTTTAAGTCCCTATGACTCTTCTTCCAAATTTTGGTGTAAACACTCCCTTGGGGTGTGCTCGATGGAACTTTCCAATGTAGCCCACTTTTGAGGTGTTTAGTGTCTAATGGAAGACGAGCGCCTCCGAAAGCGTGTTATTTTGGGCGGTTCTGCCACACTATACAATTGATTTAACCATCCATGTTATTGTGTCTAAAAAGGTATATTGGTTACTCACCACAAGACAGATAAGTTAGACATGTAGAGTGAGGCAACAAGGTAAGTTGTCTTGTTCTCCTCTCGAGTCATGAACATGTGATTTCTTTTTAATGTTGACTAGTGTATTAATCCATGAGCCAGCATGGTCTAGAATCTTATGTTATATATAAGTATTTTATATCTACTTGATAAATGTAGTACATATTACTAATCAAAATTGATTATCTTTACTCTCTATGTTTCCATTTTCTAAAATAATACTCATTTTCTAAAAACTGCAACAAGTAATAAGATAAAATTTTGAAAGCTAAGTTAGGTTTATGATGTCAAAAAAAGAGTGGAGGTCATATAACTTAAACTAAGCCTTTAACTAAATACATATTAAAATACACATAGGAGAAATGCAAATAATAAAAACATATGTAAAGTAACTGGTAAATTTGTCACGAAGTAGAGATTATACTGTGTTAGGAAAGAATAGAGAGATATAGTAAAGATAATTAATTTGATTCATTCTATGTACTACATTTGTCAAGATACCCTAGGTATCTCAAGGCATCGAATGCCGCTCGGGCGGCCTAGCTTGCCAAAGACTGGCGACAACGGCCCACCTAAGCCATGCAGGCCCCGGGCCAAGCACTAAGTCAGGCGGTCCACCATGACCTCTCCATTCTCCTTCCTCTATACACTACACCGCCATGCTCGACCTCTAGGTAAGGACAGAGTGAGGCCGGACACCACCAAGAACACCTGCCCTGATAGAGACAACCACGCTCCACTAGCTCTGCCAGGACAGAGAGGACAACCATCTCTCGAGGGGCGGGACCTTGGGATAGACGCCATCCCTGTGCACCCCTAAGCAGATAAGACAACATTATAGGGCAGTGACGACTGGTATGACACTGCACCATCCAAACTTAGCCCAACAAGACGAGCATACGGCCCCGCCCGCTATGGGATGGGTCACACGACCCTGACCTTGACTTCTAAGACCAACCACAACCACGATCTAGGGTTAAGGCCTCTAGCTCCATGACCTAGAGGTGTCCACCTGCTCCTTCACTATCACCATGATGCCACTGGGAGAACAAGAGACAATGATAAAGGCCACGACATGACCATGCCACATAGGACAGTTGGTAAACCACCACCATGCCAATAGTGCCATCACAACCGGCACTATAGCACCACACCATGCCATGCCATGGTATGGGGAGCAAGACAATGACGACCATGATGACAGCCATGCCTGAATGTATGATGATGCCAAGACAAGACAGGATGGCTTGCCAGTCAAGTTTACTTATTTCCCCCTCCCTTGGGCTGTCGGCCACTAGGGTTGGGAGAACCCATCTCTCTATTGTAACCTGACCCCTAAACTCTATATAAGGGTGGCCAGGCCTTCCTTCAGGGAGGATGAAATCTCGAGACTACATTTGGGATTTTGTTCTCACTCCTCTTGCCTCGAATCCCTTAGCTTACAAATCCCCAATGTAAGACTTCAGAGCACTTGAGCCGAGGAACACAAACTCGCTACTATCTCTGAGAGTGGACATAGGGCTCCAGCCTGAATCAACATAATTTTCTAGTGTCTTTGAGTGCTACCATCATCTTCCTAGAGCAGCGCAACACACATAAATTCACTCGTTGGTTTATAAAATATCAATAGTTGGCGTACCAGGTAGGGGACAGTCATGCACTCTCCTTGTTCAGAAGGAAGCGATGGATCCTTTCACCCATGGTGGACTCACCCATGGAATAGCCTTCGGTGGCCGTATCCGCCTTGGGGACCCCAAGTTCACCAACGTCAATGGGCCAACGCCGACTTTCGCCTTTGGCCTCGGCCAAGTTCTCCATCCTGGAGACTTGGATTCTGTGGCGTATGGCAAACTCGCTCTTGGAATGGCCCCTAGTAGCCACATCCCAGAGTTCACCTCCATAGGAGGAGTAATACCCTCCTTCACCTTTGGCCCTGGCCAGGTCCTTCGCCCTGGAGACTTAGACTCCGTGGTCTACGGCAGACTGGCTCTCGAAATGGCAACCGACGGCCGCATCCTAGAGTTCACCTCCATAGGAGGGGCAGTACCCTCCTTCACTTTTGGCCCTAGCCTGGTCCTCCACCCTGGATACCTTAGACCCGAGGCCTACGATGAACGTACCCATGGAACGGCCATCGGCGACTACATCCACCTTGGGAATCATGAGTTCGCCCACATCAACGGGCCAATGCCCACACTCAACTCCTACCCCAGCCAAGTTTTTTGCCTTGGAAGCCTGAATCCCATGGCAGGACTGTGCCACGAATGGTGGCCTCACCGTCGATGGGTCGCAAACCCTTAGGACATGCACGAGTGGCGGGAGAATCCTCAACCCCTGCTACATCAAGGTGTGCAGCGCCACGGGCTTGCTATGCACAAGCCCAACCCCATTGACAGTAGAGAGGAGGGAAACACCCTCTCCAACCTGGAAGGGTGCTTCATGATCTCTAGCAGGCCGCTCAATAGAGAATTGAAGCGCGGACAAAGGCGCATAACCAGAGAGGTCAATATGGCCGCGCCTTAGGCCAAGGCCACCCCGGTCTACCTAAAATGGTCGGAGACTACGATCGCCTTCAATGGGTGAAAGGTCCTAATGACTAGAGGGGTGTGAATAGCTTATTAAAAATTTCTACAACAACACTAAGACAAGTGATTAGTAAATAAGATGGTGAAGTGAATATTGCGCTAGCACTACATTTGTGATGCAAGCCACCTACCCAATTCTAATCTCTATGATCTTTAGTATATCACACAAGAGCTATGTCACTATTTTATACCTAGGTGAACAAACTAGCTAGAGAACTACAACTAAAGAGCTACACTAGCTACAACTACCACAAGCACTACACAAGGTAAATACACAAAGTAATGCAAGAGAGTGGTAGTAGTGATATACCGTCATGGCAAGTGATCAATCAATGAATACCAAAGAATACCAAGGAGACAATGACACAATCAATTTTTTCTTCAAGGTTCACTTGCTTGCTGACAAGCTAGTCCTCATTGTGGCGATTCACTCACTTAGAGGTTCACGCGCTAATAGGCAACACACGCCTAACCCACAACCAGGTGCTGCACAACCAACACAAGATGAGGATCCACAAGCCACGTATAATCCACTAGAGTTGCCTTTGGTGCTCCGCCGGTGAAGGCACAAGAACCCTTCACAATCACAATGATCGGAGCCAGAGACAGTCACCTTTCTCCACTTGACGATCCACCAATCATTGGGCTGTCTAGGTGTCAGCAAACACCAAGAGTAACAAGTTCTCCACCAACCCAAATCACCCAACTAGTGCCACAAGATGCTAGACCATTAAGCAATGCACTAAAGGCTCTCCAATCTCACTCAAGATGATGAAATCAAGTGTGCAAGTAAGTGGAGTGGTGTAGCTTGCTCACAATATGAAATCTTAGCACTTTGGGGTTCCAAGAGAGTGGCCAAGGCTGGCCAAGGGGGCTATTTATAAGCCCCACCATGAAATAGAACCATTACCCCTTGGAGCTAGTTTCTACGAGGGCACCAGACATGGCGGTGCACGGCACGTGCACATGGTGGTGCCCCTCCCAACTGGTCACTTTCAATGGCTAGGCACCGGACAGGGTGGTGGTGGCACCACCCTAGGGGTGGCGATGACCACCTAGCTAGCCCACTGAAAACGCTAGCCTTTGGAAAAAAAATGGTGGTACACCGCCCTAGGGTGGCGGTGACCGTGGCGGTGACCATCCTGGTTTACCCCACTCTTTGGATAAAAATGGCGGTGACACCACCCCTTCAGTGGTGGTGACCAGGCGGTTCACCGCCCTCATCAAGATGGTGCACACCGGATGCGCCGATGCCTCCTCCTTTTCTGCTACTCTCGGCCGGGGTTAGGTGGGCACCACACTTGGGATGGTGGTGCCACCGGATAGGGTGGCGGTGCCCCACTCAAACACCTTTCTCTCGGCTTCCTCAGCTGGTCACTACCATAGGGGTGGCGGTGTACCGGACAGGGCATGGTGGTGCCCTCGGGGCAGCACCCCAAGCTCGGTTATGCCTCCTTTTCTTCTCCTTTTTCACCACCTTTGTAAATGTTCTAACACTCCAAGTGTTTCACCATCATGTGCAAGTGTGTTAGCATTTTCACAATCATTCTTTAAAGGTTAATCACTTTCTCGCTGATTGTGCACTAGGCCTAAAATGCATATGCAAGTTTTCCAACACCTAGTGGCACTAAATGATCGAGTTGTCCAAAAAGAGCTCCCCTCTTAATAGTATGACCATGTATCATAAATGTGATCACACTCTCTATAGTGTCTTGATCACTAAAAACAAAATAGCCTTATGGATATCACCTTTGCCTTGAGCCTATTTTATTTTTCTCTTTCTTTTTTCCCAAATCCCGGAGCTTGATCATCATCACATGTCCACACCACCACCACGGACTTCATTTCATGTGGCCATCTCCATCCATGAGTGCCACCTAGCTCCTTCACATGGGTTGGACCAACCTATCTCAAATCCACACTTAGAGTATAGGGTTAGTCCAAATAGGTTTTATCAATTAACCAAAACCAAACTAGAGCTTTCATGGGGCTGATCACTCCAACCACATTCTTTAGCTAGGACGGTTCCCCTTCGTTGTTAGTCAGATAGTCAGCAAGACACATCTGACTAAAGCAATCATGGACGGCGGAAGCGGCCTCAACCTCCTTTACACAAGGACGTACGACGCTATGGGCCTGTTGCGAGCAGCGATACGGCTATCGGACGCCCTATTCTACGGGGTCATACCCGGGATACAAGTCATTCCGCTTGGGCAAGTTGATCTAACTGTAACGTTTGAAAGCTAAACCAACTTCCAAATGGAGATAATAGCCTTTGAAATAACAAACCTCCTAGGGGCGTACCATGCCATATTAGGCCGACCATGTTACACCAAGTTCATGGCCGTCCTAAACTACACATATCTCAAACTCAAAATTCTAGGGCCCTATGGAATCATCACCATGAATGGTGACTTACACCAGGCATACTCCTACAAGGAAGAGAACTACATCATTATGAAGGCCGCATGTCGGGCTTTGGAGCTCCAGAGCGTTTAGGCCGCCGTGGCCAAAGTCACGCCCGAATCGAGCGTAAGGAAGCAATCTCCCAAAACCTTTAAACCCATGGAGGACACCAAGGCTGTGTAGATCGACCTAGAGGATGCCAACAAGATAGTTTGGGTCAACTATGTGCTCTCCAACAAACAGGAGCTCACACTCGTCGATTTCTTAGTCAGAAATTGGGACAACTTTGCATGGAAACCTTTTGACATGCTAGGAATCCTGAGAGAAGTCGCCGAGCAGAGCCTTGACATCCTGCCTGATGCCAAGCTGGTCAAGCAACGCCTCTGTTGCTTCGATGACGAGAAGCGAAAAGCCATCGAGGAAGAAATTGCTCGGCTCTTAGCATCCGGGTTTGTAACGACCCGAGTTCATTACATCCTAGGCAGTCATTTTGACCATCCGAATGAGTGACCAAGTAATCTCTCGTATAGATCCCTAATGCCTTGAGCCTAGTCAATCATAAGAAAGTTATTGAATCACCCTACGGAATGCACCCGGATAGTCAATGTCAAGCTCACACCCGAAGCGATGGAGGAAGCCCCGATTGGATTGAGAGGACATCCTATTGACATCACCAACACCAACTCAACCTTAGAGAATACCTTGAGCTATGGCTACTTGGCTTAGTCCCCAATACCCAGCCACTTGATGACAGCATCAATTCAACAAAGACGGTGAAGTACCGGACTGTCTGCCAGCCTTACCGGACCATCCGATGGAACTCAGACCAGCGGCAGAAAGTGGGAATTGAGTTGTTGGGCACTTAAGTGAGTGGGACCCTCATGTCAGCACGAGTTGGGATATTTCATCAACTAAAGCAACACCCCCTCACCCAATCTCTCACTCACCCATTCATTTGCCACTCGCCCTCTGTCTCTCTCTACACCCCAAGAACAAGGATGAACCCTAGAACTAGAGAGAGAAAGGATTAGAGGGAAGATGGAAGAAGAAGAAGAAGAAGAAGAAGAAGGAGAAGAGGAAGAGGAAGGAAGCACCAGCACCACTCCATGAACACAATCAACATCTTCAATCTTGTTCATGGTGAGCTCAAGAAGAGTAATTCTCATTTCTTGGATTTCCACCAAGTGCTTAAGTTTTGGTTTTGGTGAAAGATTGAAGGATTCCTTGCTGTTGGTGGCTCCATCATATGTAGAGTAAGTTCAAGAAACCTTCACATAACTCAAGCACTTAAGAATATCATGGGTTAATCTTTGATTTATCTTTTGGTGTATTGCAAGAGGAAACTCATGAATAAACAATCTTTTGGGTGAAGAAGTAAGAGTGAGGAAAGCTTGGATCATCATGTTGTGGCTACGGAAGCTCTCAGATCTGAGCTAAGGATTTCACCTCTATCTCAAGGTTGCATCCTCATATCCTCATATCTCTAAGTTTGATAAAAACCTATAGCCACACTTAGCAAAACAAGCTTCCAACCCATCTATCTTGAGCCCAATAAGCCACCTAAGCTACCCTAGATATATCTTGCACATGCATAGATCATAGCTCAGCACATCTAATCTTGAACCCCAAGATCACCCAAGAACATAGGTTCTGTCGACCATTTTGACGAAGTGTCCGTCAATCTGATGGGGTGTCCGATAACCCCAGAAAGCCATCCACCAGAGCCTTATCTCCTGCCAACCTAAGTCAACGAAGTGTCCACGGCTTTATTGAAGCGTCCATTGATTTATAAGAGTGTTTAACCCCACAACCCGAGAGCCCAGAGTCCTCAGCGGAGCGTCTGTGACTTCTCACGGAGCATCCATTGATTTCTAAACCCAGTAACCCAGAAAACCCGAGACCTCCCAGTTCCTACTAGAGTGTTCGTCACCTTCGATGGAGCGTCCATTAAGCCTAACATAGTCAAACTAGACCTAAGTCACCCTAAAGCCCAACCCGACGAAGAGTCCACCATCATGGTTAGAGTGTCCGTCAAGCTAACAGTAAGGATGTAGTTGCCTACGTAGCTTACCCAAGAGGTCAACAATACTAGGTTAGGCTTAGTTGCAAATAGTGCAATAGTAGAGCCACAATTAGATGTCTCTTGACAAAGTTCCAAAGCAAGCCCTTGTCTTCAAGTCCTCATCGATTATCTTCAATCCCGATCTTTGCCTTCTTTCAGGAGCCGAGTAGCATGAGGACGTGTGTGAGTTGTTGTCTACAACTTTGAATTTGTTCGAGTGGCAAAACCATGCAGGCACCCCACTACTATGAACCCTATTTTGGATACTTATTGTGTTTCATTATGAGTTATGCATATCATATAGATTTGGTTAATCAACTTAGTGATGCTTCACTAAGTTAGAACTACTCACTAATGGATGGGAGCCTTCCTTTAAACAATGGGTTTGGTAACGCTTAAATGCTTACTTGCTTAGTAACGGTAGAAGTTAAGTATGAGAAGGGAACTCAGGCTTGCGCATGTAGGATGCTACACCAGAATAATTAACTACTAAAATGAACGAGGGTTATAACTTTTCTACCTTCCCTAATCTTGGTTAAGGACTCAACCTAATCTTGATATATGAACTTGATGATCAATTTGGCTAATCTTGCTCAAGCGAGGGGTAGGTCACTGTGAGTGGGGGACCTCAAGTGACATAGCTTGTGGAGCAGTTAAGGACCGTGTATTAGGATATGTGAGTCTGAGTAACCACCATACAGACCACATGTCGCATATGGGGGCGGCAAGCCTAGTAACTAATTGCGACCGGTCTATCCATGAGACTGGCAAGAAGGTGGCGCCGATGAGTGGGTGGTAGCACTAGCACTGACCGGACACCAGTCGAACATTTCATGAGATATTCAGGCTGATTTAGGGAAAGGTTGGAAATTGTGAGGCAACCCTTATTCCTGCATTCGGAGTATGGTAGTTAGTCCTGTATTTCCGTGTACATGCAAGTTGTACACCTCTACAGAGTTTTGAAAGCCTAAAGTCCCTCAGGACGGACCCCTTTGGTTGTGCCTACTCAATATACCCATGGTAGTGTAATGATGGAACCTAATGATGATATGTCCCAATGATGTTGATCACTCTTCTAAATATCGTATATTTTAATGCTAATCTCTTTAATAATGAATTCATAGCATGTCATTAAGAAACGCCATATACTTTTCTACAAATGTACAAATGCCTGCTAATACCCTTGCATCCGCAAAATGTTTGTATGTTGGAATTAAGTACTGCGAGTACGAAATGTACTCACGGTGCTACCGTTAAGTTGTTTTGTAGGTGTCGTTGTCTTGGTGGACATGAGGTAATGCTCAATTCACTGCTGCAAAGTAGACCTTGGATTGGGTGAATCCAAGATGAGCTACGAGTTAACTCTGATAAGTTTCTGAGCGGTTAAGCAAAGAGTTGAACTTAGAGGGAGAAACTAAAATTGTGTATACTCTGTGTACCATGTATTTTCCTGTAATTATAATGATCTTGATAGTTGGGCATGATGTTGGGCATTATGTGTGTTGGTTTGTCACATGGGGTGTTTTGTGTCACTCGACCGTTATAAAGATCCTGAAGTGTTGCGGCAGGGTGGGGCATGGCCCGCGACAGGGTTCATCAAGGAAGTTTTTCACCCTGAATGGATCGCCAACCCCGTCTTAGTTCGGAAAAAGAACATAATGTGGAGGATGTGCGTAGACTACACCAATCTGAATAAAGCATGCCCGAAGGTGCCATACCTATTATCATGGATCGATCAAGTGGTTGATTTGGCCATGGGGTGTGAAACCCTGTGCTTCCTAGACGCGTACTCAGGGTACCACCAGATTGGAATGAAAGAAGCCGACCAGCTCGCAACCTCTTTCATCACTCCTTTTGGCACCTATTGTTATGTCACCATGCCGTTAGAACTCATAAACACCGGAGCCACTACCAGAGGTGCATGAACAGGTGCCTCGGCGAACTCGTCGGGGAAGTCATATAAGTCTACATCGACGACATTGTCAGAAAATCGAAGAAGGCCGACCAACTAGTCAACAATCTGGAGGCTGCATTCGATTCACACTACGGGAATTTAGAATAAAGCTCAACCCCAAAAGTGCGTCTTCAAGGTGCCCAAAGGAAAGCTCCTTGCATTCATAAATCCCCGGCGTAGCATTGAAGCCAACCAGAGAGAAGATTACGGCAATCGAGAATCTAGGCCCAATTTCAAACTGAAGGGTGCCATTGGTATTTATTAATGACACTTGTAATTTAGGAAGAGTATATATATATATGAAGAATTCTGCAAGCACACATATATACCATTGTAGCACTTCACCCAAGACTATTCTAGGTATCATTATTTATATTTTACCATAGGGAGGAGCTGACTAGAGATATTGATATATATATATATACACTTATGATGAGATCATTAACTAAACACTTACTCTAAACAGGGGTAAGCCAAATGATTTATATATATATAATAAGTGCAGGGCAATAATAATAATCTAGAGATATAACTAGATACTCTTAAAAGTAGTATAGCTAAACTAAGTGATAAAATAAGAGAAAGATTCCTAAGTCATTCCTATATACTAAGTCTTATGTACACCCCACTATATATACTTCCACCTATAGCATAATTAACTTTTCATCTACACATAAGGAACATTACTAAGGAAAATCAAGAACATAGCTTGACTTCCTTCGCAATTAGGTCCTACTTGATCTACAGACAAGGAGTGGACTACAAAGGACTCAACGAGAATGTCACACTCGCGATCTACCACATGACCCAAAACGTAGGATGCATCCATAGGTAAACAACATATAAGCACCATGCTTACATAATGTCGACCACTTCACTCACTCGAGTACTGAGCTAAGCGCTTTGCGAACTTATGCATAAACTTAGTATCAACTATGACTATATCAAGCATATTACCAAAGCAAACTAAGAACATAATAGATAGAAACATAATATAGATTAAGCATAAAGTCATAAATAATAAAGGATACAATGGCTATATCAGCCTCTAGATGATGAATCCATTGAGCAGTAGCTCAACTCTACTTGAATCTTACTAGCTAGCCTATACTAAAGCCTTGAAGTATTGGAGATCTATCCTATTCTCTCTGGTGGATCTTCTCAAATAATTGTGGTAGCTCTGAAGACGAAGATCGATTGCTACCTAGGGAGGTATGGGGTGCCTTATATAGGGGGAACCAAGATTCTTGTGGGCCCATGAATCCATGGCATCATCAAATCTACGCCCTTGAATCGAACCGACCTTGATCAACGGTGTACATTGAACCTCAAAGGCGGTGGGAAACCGATGTAGCGAGGAGGGGCTAGCAGGCGGGGCCCACTGGTCGACCGGCCTGCATGTGGGGCTAGCTGGCCCCACCCTATTAGGTCTCGGGTCATGCATGGTGGTTTGCCTTCTGGATGCTTCTAGAGTCTTCCTATGTTGGTTTCATCGCGGATAAACGTAATTTGATCTAACGATTGGGTCCACCTTGCTCATTTTTTGAATAAATCCTGCTGAAAACACAGATTCACCTAAACTCGTGGAATTTGTCAGTTTTAACTCCTAGACCTATGTTGGTGATCATCCCATCAACATGCGCCCAAAATCTTATGGGATGCCTAGCTTCTCTCAGCCGCATCATCTCGTGGCTACGTGAGCGCAGCATGCCTCTCTATAGGCTGTTGAAGAAGACAGATCAATTCACCTAGGCAACTGAGGCATAGGAGGCCTTTGAAAAGCTCAAAGCATTCCTGGCAATGGCTCTTAACCTAGTGTCACCCAAAAGAGGGGAACCGCTCCTCCTCTACATCGCTGCCACCACATAGGTGGTCAGTGCGGCGCCCATCGTCGAGTGGGAGGAAGTCAGGCACTCTCACAAGATCCAGAGGCTAGTGTACTTCATCAGCTAGGTTCTTTCGGACACTAAGGTATGCTACACCACAAATCCAAAAGCTCATTTATGTGATCCTCGTCGCCAAACACAAACTATTACATTACTTCAAGGGACATCTCATTGTGGTCATGGCATCGGCTCCGCTTGGGGACATGGTCTAGAACCGTGATGCCTCTGGCCGCGTGGTCAAATGGGCAACCGAACTCATGGGCTGCCACATCACTTATGACCCGAGAACGACGATCAAATCATAGGCCCTCATGGACTTCATCACTAAATGGACCGAGGTACAGATACCCCTACCCCTGACCTGCCAAGAGTATTGGACGCTATACTTTGATGGCACACTCATGGCCACAGGCATCGGGGCTAGGGTCATCCTTGTCTCTCCTACAGGAGACCGCATGGAGTAAACCATCCGCCTACATTTCTAGGCCACCAACAACGTGGCCGAATATGAGGCCCTTATGCATGGCCTCAGGATCGCCTCCGGGCTCAGCACGCACCACCTCTTCGTCAGGGGAGACTCAGAGCTGGTCATAAGTTAGGTCATGAAAGAGGCCTCATGCCACGATAGCAAGATGGTCGCTTACTATGACGAGGTCCGAAAACTCGAAGAAAGGTTCGATGGGCTCGAACTCCATCACATCCTCAGATGAGACAACCTAGCTGCAGATTCCTTAGCTAAGCTTGCAACCAGTTGAGGGCCTACACCACTAGGGGTGTTCATCAACGATGAGCATGAACCATCAGTGCGAACAAACCGACCGCACAACCAAACAACGGGCATAATAAGCAAAGATGGCTCAACTTGGAAGAATGGGACCAACCCCGCCTAGCCGGCCCAACCTCACCACAAGCCGGAGGCTACGAGTCCCCTGGACCTGATGGCGGTCGAGCAGGGGATCGTAAGCACTAGCTCTGATTGGACTGCACCCTTCATAGAATATCTGGCACGAGGGAACCTACCCAACGATGTGATGGAGACACGGTGCCTGACTAGGTGCTGCAAATCCTTCATGATCATAGGGAACCTCCTCTATAAGCATAGCACATTAGGGATCCCCTAAAGATGCATCCCATGAGACTAGGGACAACAACTTCTATGGAAAATCCATGCCAGGATCTTCGAACACCTCGTGGCACCGAGATCATTGGTCGGTAAAGCCTTTCGGCGAGGTTTTTACTGGCTCACAGCAGTCGCAGACGCTCAATAGATTATGCACAGCTATTAGGGATGTCAGTTCTACACATGATAAACATACTTGCCTGCACAAGAATTACAAACCATTCCCCTAACATGACCCTTCGTGACCTGGGGGCTCGAGTTGCTCAGACCCTTCAAAAAGGCACCCAAGGGCTACACCCACCTCCTCGTAACAATCAACAAGTTCACCAAATGGATCGATACCAAACCAACATGGAGGGTAAGGTCTGAGGACGTAGTGGAATTCTTTCTTGACATCGTGTATAGGTTTAGAGTGCCAAACTCTATAATCACCAACAATGACACGCTGTTCACCAAAAAGAAATTCCTTTGGTTCTACGATGACTTTGGCATCCGGGTCGACTGGGCCTCTGTCGCCCACCCATGAACCAACGGCCAAGTAGAGGTGTGAACGTCATGATACTTTAGGCCCTCAAGCCATGTATCTTTGATAGGCTATTCTCTAGAGCCTAAGGACAACCCCTAACTGGTCCATTGGATTCACTCCATTCTTCATGGTATACGGCACTAAAGCCATGCTACCAATGACCTTGACTATGGTGCACAACGAGTCTTGGCATACGACAAAGCTAGGGTGGAAGAGGATCAAGGGATCTTTCAGAGGGTCGAGATAGCGGACTAGAGGGGTGAATAGTCCTTCCTAAAATTAAACGTGTCGGCTAACCAAAACAAATGCGGAATTAAAACTATCGGTCTAGCCAAGACTACACCCCTCTATCTAAGTTTTCAAGTACCTTATAAAAGATCCTAGTTAAGCAAAAGGTGCTAGGATAGCTAGAGCTAACCTAACAATTCTAGCTTGTAAGGTCACACAAACCTGTGCAACTAGTACTTCAAACAACCGGGGGAGCTCCTACACAACTAGTGATGCAAAGTGCACAAAAATCCTAAGCTCACTAGCAATGCTCAATAACTAGGCTACACAAGCCAAATTAGAGAGCACAAATTACTTAGCTACACAAACTAAGCAATGCAACTAACAAGGCTACTCAAGCCAAATTAGTTGCACAAGAGAGCTACTTCTATGCTACACAAGCAAGAAGGTAACTAGCAAGCTACACAAGCTAACTAATTACAAGAGCAACTACACAAGCACAATGTATATGAAAGTAATTACAAGCTTGTGTAAAGGGGATGCAAACCAACGGGAAGACAAGGATGGCACGATGATTTTATCCCGAGGTTCACGTGCTTCCAACATGCTAGTCTCCATTGTGTCGATCGCTCACTTGGTGGTTCAGCGGCTAATTGGCATCACCCACCAAGCCCGCACGTCGGGCACCACAAGAACCTACCCTGAAAGTGAGGGTAGCTCAATGACACAATCTACTAGAGTTGCTCTTCTCGATCCCCGCAGGGTGAGCACAATCCCCCTCATAAATCCTCCTCCGGAGCACCGCACAATCTTCTTGCATGCTTCAACGGAGTCACAAGCCACCAAGCCGTCTAGGAGGTGGCAACCTCCAAGAGTAACAAGCATCATCTGCTTGCAACACGATCACCTAGTGCCACTAGATGTAATCTCACGATGCAATCGCACTAGAATCGCTCACTCACTCGATCGGATGATCACTATCAAGCACAAGTGAGTTAAAGAGCTCCCAAGCACTCCCCAAGCATGGACATTTAGTCCCAAAGGGTGCTCAACCAACCAAATGCCGAGCTCCACCTCTATTCATAGCCCCCAAGCCAAATAGAGCTGTTGAAGCAAAGATCCCTTTTCTACAAGGGCACTGGATATGGCGGTGGTGGCACCGCCCTAGGGGTGGTAGTGCCCCTTCAACGGTCACATACGGCTAGGTTGACTGGTCATGGGCACCGGACAGGGGTGGCGGTGGCACCGCCCTAGGGGTGGCAGTGACCACCCAGGCCAACCCCCGAAACACCCCCTCTCTAGATAAAAGGGGCGGTGCACTAGACATGGCATGGCGGTGCCCCCCTTTCCTTTTCCTTCTCTCTATTGAAAAGGGGCGATGCCCGCGGCAGTGCACCATCGTGCCTATGGCGGTGCACACTGCCACTTCCGGTGCCAGCCCCCGCACCAGCTCTCCTCAGCCACGACTAGGTGGGCACCGCCCTAGGGGTGGTGGTGCCACCAAACAAGTGGTGGCGGTGCCCCCAGAGCAACCCGCTGCTCTCAGCCTCCCAGTCGGTCACCGCCATAGGGGTGGCGGCGCACCGTCACAAGGGTGGCGGTGCCACCCAGGTAGCATCCCGAGCCCTGTTTCACCTCTACTTCTTTACCAACTTCTTCTCCTTTGCAAATATACTAACACGACCAAGTGATCACCACCTTGTACACGTGTGTTAGCTTTTCACAAACATTTTTTCTAAAGAATTAGCACTCAACTTGCCACGCCACTCAATCCTAGCAATGATGCATAGTTAGATCACTTGAGTGGCACTAGATGACCGATATGCAAACAAGTTTGCCCCCCTTAATAGTACGGCCTTCTATCCTAAACCCAGTCATGCACTTGTCTATACAACCTTTGACCAGTGAAATGAAATGCCCTAGGTTATACCTTTGCCTTACGCATTCCATTCCATCTCCTTTGACGTCGATGCAACACATGCACCAACCAATCACCAAATGATATGATCCACTTCATATCATCACGTGACCTTGCTGGTTCATCGATCTTGACCTCACTTGCATTTCACCGTTGCCTTCGTCCATCGGTGCCAAGTCTTGCTTAAGCTTCACTACCACGCGGTCCATTGCTCCAATGCCTCCAACTTGCCCTTCACTCTTGCAACCAGTCCATCAAGCTAAGTCTTGTCTTGATCTTCTCCACCTTAGTCACATGACTCCATGTCATGTCTCATATGCAATGAGCTCTTTCATCACATGTGTGAGCTTTGCAACATATCCAAGCCATTTCACTGTCATGGCATAGGTTGCTCACACATTGTACCTATGGACTAATTACCTGTGTATCTCACATTAAACACAATTAGTCCACCTAGGTTGTCACTCAATTACCAAAACTAAATAAGTACCTTTCAGACATGCTCGACCAACTAGACAAGGCATGCGAAATGGTGCTTGTCCGATCTGCAAAGTACCAACAGGCGTTGCGTTGATACCAGAGCAAAAACATCCAAGAACGAGCATTCCAAATTAGCGACCTGGTCCTGAGATGTGTCCAAACCACCAAGGATGCTCACAAGCTAACGCTGCCCTGGGAAGGACCTTTCATCATCGCCAAAGTCATACACCCGGGGGCTTACCGGCTCATGAACAATGATGGCAAGATCTACACCAACTCCTAGAACATCGAACAACTACGTAGATTCTAAACTTATCTCATTACGCAACTACATATGTATCCATACACAAAATCCACGCCTGATCACTTCTTGAGCGATCCGCACAATCTCATATGCATAGATGGAGTGGCTCACTCGTGGGGGCTATACATGCACGATACAGACACATACCACAACCTAAGTCAACTATGAGCAAAAAAGGGGGACAACGATACAAGAACCAATGCCCTCCTATTTCATTTCGCTCACGTGTTTTTCATACTAACCGTTCCAAAAAACCCGTAGAAACAAAATAGGAAGGGTCGCAGCAAGGTGGAAGGCAGAGCGACAGTCGCACAAACAATGGCGGAAGCAAAGTAGGCCTAGCGCCTTCCCAATCCCCATAATTTTCAATTCGCACATATGAAATATTGTTCTGGGCCATCCCTTAATGGGGTATGTGGTTACCAAAGAGTTAGGGGCAGGGAGAGATGGGCCCTGAGCAGCTCTTATCAGTTGGTGTGGAACCTCTTGACCATTTCCCCTTGTGTTTGAGTTGTTGGCTTCAAAGTTGCCCGGGTTGACCCCCTCTAGGGGGAGGCATCTTACCTTCTAGCCACTGTGAAAGCAGTCGGGGACCAATGGGTTTGATGGTCCATGATTTATGGGGCGTCTCTCGATGAGGCACAGTCGAACTTCACATTGATTGTTGGAGGATATCGGGTTCCACTCAAATTACCCATTGAGCTCGAGGCGCACCGCTCAACCGGTGAAGTTATGGTGGACAGTCTCTCCCCACGTGGGGCGTAATTGAACCTGTCTATAACAAGGCACCATGACCACATGGGGTCAACAAGGATACATAGGAAGAAGGAGTTAGGTCCCCGTAACCTTGCTAAGAGGTCAAGGCTAAGCCTCGACCGACTGCCCCTTGTGTCCATGGTCAATGGTCCAAAGGATAGCTCTAGGCTCCCAAAAACCAATAGGGGTCAACACCCCTTACATGTGGAAATCAATTGGGTGGGCGGCCAAGGGTTCACCAAGGCACCTTGACCCATAAGCTAGGGCTCAACCAAAGGATAAGCTCACAGATAGAACAAAAGCAGGTCGTGTCCTGACCCCTCGCATAGCAAAGGCATGGTAACCCACTCAGTCCCATGACCTCAGAGAGGGCTATACTTCGACCAACCGGCTTGGGAGGATGCCACAACCTTGGAAATGGCCACAACACTCCAAGAAAAGAGTCTCTCTTTATTCATAATCAATTATTACAAAGCAAGTGCGGCCAAGCCACAAACAAGGCATAAAAACCTAATACCACCACAATGGTGGTATCACCGAAACCTCCAGAAGCTCTGGCTACAAGCAGGATAGGACAAAGTGGAAAATAACACCTTGCAAGCCTTCTTCTAGCATCATGGCTCCCAAAGCACAGGACACAGGGAGAGAAACGGGGGATGCACCGGCTCTGAGGACGCCTCCGTGCGCACCGATGGGGTTTCAAGGACACCACCAGGGTATGCACAAAGGGTCATGCAGGCACGAAAGAACCATCATATCTATGATGGGGTTGCCTAACCTCCAAAGCGCGAATGCACCACCATCATACCCTCCACGATGAGGATGGCAGGGTAAAACAATCCACCGACAGCATTCACTTCATGCACCCGAGCCAACAGGCATCGAGGAACGATGAGGTCACACGGCTGTAGTTTTAGCGACTGCACCATCTCATGACCTCCTACTCGCAAGCCTCCTTCTAGCATCAGTTGCTGGTTCAAGCATCACCAACCTCTGACCAATGCAATCGACCCCTAGCGGGTCGCATCCTAATAGCCCCCACTATCAATTGAGATGCACTCCTTCTAACAAACTCAACTTCTTAGGAGCCTAAGAGTAACTCAACGATATGGTCGAGGATGGCTCAAATGAGAAGGAAGCCCCTATTTATAGGCCCAAAGGCAAACTATGCTACTCGAGACTCCCAAGCCGTGTGTCAAGCAACAGGAGGCCACAACAGCTGTCAGAAGCATGCGTAAGGTTAGGAAAATCAAGATCCTATAAAAGACAGAGCCAGTAAAGTGTCAACGGGACCGACGGCTCAGTCTGGATCTCGTACCTCCGCACGTGGTGCCCTGACACATCAGAACAGGTGCGTGCCTAGCCATCAAGGCAACCTGACTAGACGGCACATAACGGCCACCTACCGCATTGAATGCTTGAACCTGCGAGAACTAAGCCCCAAGCTCGGGAATGCCATGACCTCAAGCATGCACAACACATCTGAGAAATCAGCATATCCACGATCACTCCAAGATCACGAAGACGCTCGAGGCTACTGTCGGGGTCAAGATACCCTGGGTATCTCAAGGCATCGAATGGTTAGCCACTCGGGCGGCCCAGCTAGCCAAAGTCTAGTGACAATGGCCCACCTAAGCCACATAGGCCTTCAGCCAAGCTCTAAGTCAGGCGGTCCACCATGACCTCTCCCTTCTCCTTCCTCTATACGCTATGCCGCCATGTTTGACCTCTCTCTTGTTTTGACCTCTGGGAAAGGATGGAAGAGGCCGGACGCCACCAAGTATACCTGCCCCAATAGAGGCAGGCATGCTCCACTTGCTCCACTAGGACAAAAAGGACAGCCATCTATCGAGGGGTGGGACCTTGGGACAGACGCCGTCCCTACGCACCCCTAAGCAAACAAGACAACACTGTAGGGTAGTGATGACTGGTATGACACTACACCATCCAAACTTAGCTCGACAAGACAAGTGTATGACCCACCTGCTACAGGATGGGTCGTACGACCCCGACCTTGACTTCCAAGATCAACCAGGCCACTAGGGGCCTCGACCTCATGATCTAGGGTTGAGGCCTCTAGCCCCATGACCTGGAGGCAACCACCTGCTCCTTAACTATTGCCATGACATCACCGGAAGAACATGAGACGATGACAAAGGCCATGGCATGACCACACCGCATAGGACAATTGGTAAACCACCACCATGCCATTAGTGCCATCATGATCGTCATTGTAGCACCACACCATGCCACGCCATGGCATAGGGAGCAAGACCATGGCAGCCACAATGATGGCCATGCCTGAACGTACAATGATGCCAGGGTAAGACAGGATGGCTTGCCAGACAACGTTACTTGTTTTCCCTTCCCTTGGGCTGTCGACCACTCTAGTCGGGAGAACCCATCTCTCTATATGTAACCTGCCCCCCTAACTCTATATAAGGGCGGCCAGGCCTTCCTTCAGGGAGGACGAAATCTCGAGACTCCATTAGGGTTTTCGTTCTCCTTACTCCTCCTGCCTCGAATCCCTTAGCTTACACACCCCATTGTAAGACTTCAGAGCACTTGAATCGAGGAACACAAACTCGCTACTATCTCTAAGACTGGACGTAGGACTCCGGCCTGAACCATTATAATTTCCTTATATTTTTTAGTGCTACCATCTGTTGGCATTTCTAAATGCAATCACCAAGTACGGAGTTAGAATCCATCCCTAGCAATGGCGCCAGAAATGCTTGTTGACATTTCTAAACGCAATCACCAAGTATGGAGTTAGAATCCATCCCCAACAACAGCGCCAGAAATGCTTGTTGGTATTTCTTAGCGTCATTACTAATGATTAGCAATGCCACTAAGTAATAGCCTTGATAGTTCCTTAATAATTTTAGATATTTATCCGCAAGCACACGGAGCTATCATTGTAGCATTTCACCCGGAAGTATTCAAGGTATCGTTATTTATATTTTTCCCAAAGGAAGGCATTTGATTAAGAGTCTAGTATGGATATGAACTTGAATAATCATGGTTGCAAGTACACCAATTGTTTGTAACAGGGGTAAGAACGGTGATTTTAAGATAGTGGACACACACTTAGCATTCCTCAAAAGATAAAATAAAGAGAAAGAATAAAAGAATAATCCTAAGTCAAGCAAACATTGGTCTAGTATAGTCATACAAAGATTAGTTAATGATCATACAAGTTACATAATTAGTCTTAGGGCTAAGTGTGAAGCAAGTCGGGAGGCCACTGAGTACTGGTCTGCCAGCAACCTCATGTGACAATTTAGACTCCTACACCCCAGTCGAACGTTGGGGATTACAAGGGACAAACAAGGCTATCACCACCTGTCGTCTACCCCTCAACCGTGGAAAGGGACAATGCATTCACCTATCTCTCCATACCCAAGCACCACGCTTGCATATACAGAAACTACCCAGATCCCCCCGGGTCCCTGACCCTACGGATCGACTGGTAAAGAACTTGGCCACACCTAACGGCACGATAAACCGCCACCTCAACTTTGCTCTAATTCTGATTATATAAGTTATATGAGTGTTTAAGCATAAAGTTAAGTGTGCTACTTTCATGACACATAAACTATAGACCAGTTCATATATCAAGATTATAACACAATAACTATACTCTAGTTCATAAGTATGACTATAAATATCATAGGAGAGCATAACTTTGGAAGAACTCATATCTCTATTCATACCCAAAGGTCTCTTCTTCCAAGAAGCCAAGCTCTCTAAGGTAGCTTTGCCTTACTCTGAAGCTACGAAAAAGTAAAACTACAACTACTAGAAGTAAGTGGGGTAGTGGTGTGTGAGGTGATGCTCAAGTAAAATGTGTCTTTAGAGAGAGGGGGTACCCCTCTATTTATACAATGCTCAAGGCAGTGCTGGAGGCTATTCTTGGCGTGTCTCCGGCTCCCACCGCCTTAGCATGCTTCCATGCCACCGCCACAGAGCAGCGCCGGTAGGGGGTCGGCCGCCCTTTGACCATGGCCACTCGCCACCGCCTTCGCGTGGCAGGCCGTGGGCTAGACCAGGATGGCTTCCCCGTGGTGCTTTGCCCCAGTTGCATTGATTTGATAGGTGTCTCCCTTGTTCCTTTGCGCACATCAGCGTCGGAAAGCGCCTTTCGGGGAACTATTCCATGTATTTGTGTTTGTAACCTGCAAAATAATGTTCTCCAAATATATGTGGAACTTGGTTAATAGTAAATGCATATGTGATCAAGATTGCTTATTTCTCCTCTTTTTGTGTCTTAATTGTCTGTCGGATTTGATCGGTAAAGACTGCCAATACCATCGTCTTCCTAGAGCAGCGCGACACACATAAATTCACTCGTTGGTTTACAAAACACCGACACTATGGATTTTCATAATTTCATATTTAGGTCTAGCTTATTGGAGGCCTAAGAATTAACAAACTAGAACCTTATAAGACATAAGCAATATAAGTTTTTTTAGGAACATAAGCAATAGAAGTTTATGTTTAGTACCAACAACTAATATAGATTACTTATATTAATTTGCACACATTTTCTCTTTGTGGATTTTTTTATGTGTGTGTGTGTGTTTTGTTGATATCCACAGTTTATTTTCCCTCTGTATGGCATCTTCGATATGTATTTAGTGAAAACCTTAACTTGAGGGCCATAGCCATCTTTGGTCGCACTAACATTCCCACTTTTTAAGGTGTTGATTTTTCTAAAGAATTAGTAGCATTACTTTATTATGAAAAATAGTGTGGTTACAATAATACTATCAATATAGATAAATTATTTAAACATAGTTAGAATGTATAAAATCAATATACTACCTCGCGTATTGGCGCATACTTATTCATCAGTCTGTTTATATACTAATTTTAAGATACTTCAAATCTTGCTACTTGAAACAAATTCAAAGGAACCTATTTTTTAGGTATATTGTTATAATACCATCACATAAAGATATAAAAACAGGCATAACCACAAACTCTATGTATACTTGCGTACTTTAACATAGAATTACCCTAGATAGCCTAGTATATGATCATATCACTACTGCATATGCAAATTCAGGAAAAAGGCCTCTAGTTTAAAAGAGATGAGCATAAAGGGTCTTAGCTCCAAAAAAAATACACTTAGATTTTTAGAGATGATCTGCCTATTTACGGAGACACTATCATGTATCATCTCTACAAATGGATTAACATAGACATGCCTCTTAAAGGACCATCTCTGTTAAGTGAAGCAAGGCTCCAGCCCCATGGTGACATCGACCATTCTCAGCCCCAGGCCCTCCACTGTGGCTCCAAGGCACCTAGGGCTGAGGTCGAGGCGTGTTTAGCGAGGGCACTGCCAAATCTTCTCCTCACCACATGCATCTAGCTCCTAGAGGACGATCATTTCTCTCTATCTTTCCTCTCCACTCAATATTGCTCATGCTCTCTCCCTCACAAGTGTGGCGGCATGGACGACGAGGCTATGAGGAGACTTGACAATGCGATGGCAGAAAGGCTACGTGGAGGGAGAGGGCGGTGCAGTGGTCAGGAGGCAGAGCACAACGCAGTAGCGGCATGCAGATCAACGCCGTGGCTGGGCTTGTTTGAACTAATAGAGGCGGGCATACACGACTGCTTTGTAAATCGAGATTAACACAGACGTTAAAGCAGACATGGTCGTGGTGTCCGCCTCTATTAACCTATATATCCTCTAATAAACCTTGAGATACACTTCGTCAGCCCTTTTCTTTTTCAGTATCTCTCCTTATTTTTGTTTTTTTTACGGCAAGCTCCCCTTATTTTTGTTAGGAACGAAGGCACGCTAATTCGTCGTTTTCCATCAATCAATCATTCATTCATTCTAATGAAGGATCTAGGAAGCTAAGCTCTGCTGCAGCCTGCCGGGAAAAGAAGATCCACTGAGGAAAACCTGCAGTCACACACCGGTAGCTTTTAGACCTCCGCCCAACACGTGGTAACCCTTTCCTCCCTCCAACCGACTCCCACTACCTTATGAACGAGAGGTTACGGGAGCTCATACATGCTCGCATGAGCGTGACTTTGCCACGCACGCACGCGCACGCTCGATCTTCTTCTTCTTCCCCCCATGTGAGGAACAAGGCAGAGTGGGGTTGGCGTCCTGGTGGACACCGTGCCGATCGATTAAACCGACATCGATCATTACCTCGGAGTCGGAGGTTCAGTCAATCAGTCATCCAGTTTATTGCAATCAATCAGAGAAGAGAGAACATAGCAAATCAAGCTATGCTCCAAAGTCCAAAGTGCTTAGCGTTTATTGTAATCGCCGATGGTTGACGCACAAAGAAACGGCACAGCGTCGTGGCTTCCACTGGCAATGGCAGCTCGACAGCAGCGTGTGGAAAGGAAAGATACATGTATGCACCGCAACAGCTGCAGTTGAGCTTGTCATGAGCAAAGGAGGATTGCTTTAGACTAGGAATTGACGCAGAATTGGCCAGGGATCGACGCTGAAAAGAAAGATACTCCTAGATATAGATAGAAAGAAAGAACTGTGATTCTGTCACGTGGGGACGCACATATGCCAGGAATAGAAGGGTCTGGGATGCCAGGCGTGCAGCAGTGCGCCAGGGTAGCAGCGCCGCCGCGGTCACCTTGGCAGGCGCCAGCCAGGGGTCGGTTTAGGTAATAGCTAGAATAAAGGAAAGAGATCCTATAATTTAAAAATGATTTGTTAGTGTCAAGGCTATAGCCTATAAGAGTCCTTGTAATCCATCATTAGAGGATAAGCAAGTTATTATTCATCTAATCTCTCTCTCGCTTTCCTCCAACTAAGCCTAAAACAGTTGGGTATGCTTGCATTGTAGTATTTTACTAGTATTAAAAGAGCCTTTCTATAAGGTAACCAAGTTATGTATAACTAGGAATCTACATAGTTGCATTTGATATATCTATATTGAATGTACTCCCTCCACAAAAGAATGCAATTCTCACATTTCAAGAAAGTCAAACAATTTAAACTTTGACTAAAATTATATGAAAATGTACTAACACTCATGCGACAAAATAAGTATCATTAGATTAATTATAGAATATATTTTCATAACAAATTTATTTCGAGACATAAATGCTAATACTATTTAGTATAAACTTAGTCAAAGTTGTGCTAATTTGATTGACACGTTTCCCATAACTGTGAGAGTATAGCTATAGGAAAAGCCAATATGTAGGGACATAACACGCTCTGATAAATATTTACAGTACAAAACGATTCACAATATGCAAAGAATGCTGCCTGTATTTATTGGAGCCGGGTAACAATTTAACAATTACTCTCACAAAAGATTGTGAGCGAAACAATACAACTCTATCTATTGCTTCCATCGGTGTTTCGACAGCAGCTCTGTTTACCATGTAAAATAACATATTAGCGCTCTCCAATAATTCCAAATACCCTTTCCTAAGACTTGATTTTAGGCATGATCAAGGAAAACTAGAGTCCAAAGGCAATCCATCACTAGCACCAATCCGCGCAGCAGAAAAAGGATGCAAGTCCGAAGGCAATCCTCACTTCTCTTTGAAAAATTGTTGGTAGAGCTCCTGCTGGATTCGGCAGAGAATTAGCACCGGTAGCTCTGCCAAACAGAGCCTTAGAGTTATAACCATCCGAGGTGCATCCATCTCCTGTTGTTGTGCGTCCTTTAGCTTCTAGGCCAAATCAGAAGATAAAAAAAGACTTTAATGTGAAGGAAGATGAACTGATTGTCTCAGCTTGATTGAACATTCAAAGATGACAAGGCACTAATCAAAGTCGCGGCTCCTTTTAGCACAAAAATTATTATTACTAGGAAAAATACAAGGGTTTTGAATCAATATGCTCGAAGATTATGCATAGATGGGGTACTATTTTGGAGCGTGAGCATCAAAATAAAAGTGAACGTACCATCCAAGGCAAGGTGGTTGATATGCCTTCCCTTTTGTTGTACCAATGGTCTTCATATGCAGTAACATATATATTCACTATATGTACCCTAACATGTGCAGATTGCTGATTGTTAAGGGAAAAGATGGAGAGTACAAGCATCCACTTCAATTTATTGCTAGAACATGACCTGTTCGTTTAGCTTATAAACCGTGTCTTTTCAGCCAATAAATAGTATTTTTCTCTCACAACAAATTAGCCAATAGTACTTTTAGTCATGGCTTATCAGCCAAACAAACATAGCACATATTGACGAATGAACCAAAGTGGCATGCAAAGCAGAGGTAGTAATTGGCAGAGTTGAAAGAAGCTAGCAAGAAACGAAAGGGTAAGCCGGAATTATGTCAAACAGTCAAAGGACATCATTTCCTTGCCTTCAAAACAGCAAAAATATCACCTGCGAGCTTATATGAATATTTTGTAACTTGTAGTTGAGGAAGAGCCAAAAGATGAGCAACTATGAATGATGAGTTGAGATTAGAGCGAGTGGTAGGGCCATGTTCGGAGTGGCATACAGATGGTATAGACTTGCTTGGATTGATTAAGAACAATGTGTTCTCGCTTTGATATTTAAGCACCTTTTTCATACAAATTAACCACATGTCATACATAGAAATAATGGAAAGCTCAGTAACATATAAGTTACGGTTGATTAATCTTTGATATGTACACGTGTGGAACGCGACTCCAGCAGACGTAGCAGAATCCACCTCCTGCTCAGTTAATTTATTGCTACTCTCTCGCCAGAGTTAAAGAGACAAGTGACAGGGGCCCTGCGCTCCATTACCGAGCTGACTAAGGGCTGTTCGGATCCGGTAACTAAAATTTAGAGGTGTTATACGAGGATGTCGTATAGAGTGTTCGGATACTAATAAAAAATAAATTATAGAATCTATCAGTAATTCACGAGACGAATTTATTAAGCTTAATTAATCCATCATTAGCACATATTTACTGTAGAACCACATTGTCAAAATCATGGACTACTTAGGCTTAAAAGATTCGTCTGACAAATTAGTCATAAACTATGTAATTAGTTTTATAATTAGTCTATATTTAATATTCCATGTATCAAACATTTGATGGAACAACGACTAAAATTTAGGGGTAAACAAACACCCCTTAATGCATGGGATCGGTCATCGGAGCCGTCGCAATGGACGACGAAAGAATGACGATGCGATCCAGGCTGTGAAGAACATTCTAGGACGACGCGAAGAAATTTTCTGGAAGGCGAAAGCGTGGCAGCTGCAGAAGGGAGCACGCCGCATCGCATGATAGCAACATGGCATTCGTGGTGGCGTTCGTTCGTGGAGAACTGAAGAAACAACCGTACGACACTGGGACTGATTCTTATTTAGCAGTGAGTGCTTGGGCATGATGCACAGGGGTCAACACTTTGCTGGCCCCAGACTGCTAGGACTGGGAGATTTAGTGCATTTCTGTTGCAGATGGAGGAAGGCTTTTCCTAAAGCACATCTGGCTAAAGAGTTCGATGACAGGGTGCGCACGAGATGGAATCACATGAATGTGGCCAGGAACGTGCTGGGGCCTCGACCTTTATTTGTGAGTTCAAGTTTCTGCAGGAGTACTGTTAGGTCCATGAATGTTGCCGTCCAGGCAATAGTACAAAAATGCTTCATAGCCCAAAACTTCTCCAAGGTTCAAAAATTAAGAAAAAGAAATCCTTTTGACCCCTTCAACCTTTGAGGTCGTCCGATTTACCTCGCAAATCTACAAAATCAATGTTTTGAGGCCTCTCAACTTTAAAAATTGCTTGCATCCTGGGTGGTTTTGATAGTGGTGCCACGTCAGAAGAGAATAAATTGGACTAAGCAGAAAGTTCAATGACGTAAATCGAACCACAAATATTTTTAAAAAGTATCCAAGTATTAAAAATATTCACATGGAAAAGTAAGGCAATTAAAAATTCCAAAATCAGTTTAATATTAGAAAAAAAAATGTTTTAGCTCGGAAAATTATGAAATTAGTTTCACATTTTTCCCCTAATACCATGCTCTATCTTAGGGTGGCTAGCTTGAAATTGTTTAAATCTTGATGGGCTCACTTTGGGGCTTATTTGCTATTATAAGCTCTCAATATCTATTATAATTAGCATAGTTATTAGGACCATACCAGACATCGAACCGCTTAAGGCCTCAGTTCACAGTTCACGGTTTGATTGGTCCAACCGGTTGAATCGTCGGTTTAATCCGGTTCAAATAGAATGAAGAATGATACAAGAACACAACTGAAGTCATGGCTCAGTGGTGGACAACTTGCTCTCTGACCCTGCACACCAGAGTTAGCTAGTTTTATACCGGTTCGATTGCTTACCGGTCCTTTAAGGTGGACTGGACCGGCCGAGGCTCTGATTCGGTCTTTTACCGGTCGGACCGCCGGTCCGGTCCGGTCCAAATAATTATGATAATTAGTCGATGTTGATTGTCTAGATTACGTCGAAGAGCAAGTGGAGCGTGGTCCCATGGGCTGGATAAATTTTGAAAGTAGTTGTGTTGGCCTGCACAGCTACATGCATGCATATGTGCGGTAGGGTGCATGCAGCCACGCAAACTGACTCAACTACTTTGAAAAGTATCCAGGCTAGGGATCAGCACCTACTATGATCCTAACGATGCTCCACTAGCGATTCTACATAATCTGGACAAGCAAAATCGATTAATTATAATAGATAATGGGAGCTTATACTATCAAATAAGCACCAAAATGAGTTCATCAAGATTCAAACAATTGCAAGCTAGGCACCATTAGATACAACATGATTTTAGGAAGAAAAAAAATCTGAAACTAGTTTCACTATTTTCCAAGCTAAAACAAAATTTCTGTGAATTTTCTAAAATAAAATCGGATGTTAGGGTTTTAAATTTTGCATTTTTATGTAAATATATAAATATATTGAAAGTTTTATGAATTTTTGGATATTTCTTTTAGAATATTTCTAGTTTGATTTACCTTCATGAACTTTTAGTTTAGTTCGATTTATCCTTTCTCTGACGTGGCACCATATATGTAAAACCACTATCAAAATTGTTCATGGTGCAAAAATAAATGGTTCTAAAAGTTGATGGGGGTAAAAAAAAAATGGTTCTATAGATGATGGGGGTAAATCGAACCGTGAAAGTTGAGGAAAGTTAAAACGAAGTTTTTTTCTATTTAGGTCGATGAACCCCCTGATTTTATTTTTGAGAGCCTTGTGAATGATGTGATCCGATTTGATAATCAATAAAGTGCGCCGCATGGCTTCCTAAAATAAAGAACTTTTTTCCAATAAATTGTTGCATGGACTTCACACGGGCTTTGGTCATTTATGACGTCCAGCCCATGTAGAAGCTGCGGAGCAACACAAACTCATCCGGCCCATCTCCATACCTAGGCAGCCCAGCTCTCCACGCGCAGCCGAGAGACCGACAACCAACCGTCCCGGGCGACCACTGATAAGGCCGCGTCCGCTTGGCGAAGCCCACTCGGGAATAGGGACGGGAACCAGCGCCCGCGCCGCGTGGTCCGCGCCTCCGCGCTCCCGCGTCGCGCTCGCCGGCCAGGTTGCAATTGCAACCTGACGCACGGGCGACTGTCCTGCGCTCGCTTCGATCCGAAGCCTTGCCGGCGGGCTTTTTCTATCGAGTTCGGCGACGCGACTGCGTGTACTGCCTGCCACTTGCATGTCAACGATGGGGATGGGCAACCAGCTAACGTGGTTTTTTCGGTGTGGCTTATCGGTCAAACGAAAGGGCCCCACAACAAGCTTGATCATCAGTTAAAAATACAGACATCTGCCTATCTGCTTCCGATGTCATCGTAAGCCAAGCACCCTAGGATTCACCAATAACCATTGTGGGTGTTGCTTCAATTTAATACTCATCGTCACCGAGAAGTTGCCTTTACGTCCACGGATATCCTATAATCAGCTAAAGGAGACATTTTAAGAAGCAATTTGAGCATATAGGAGTGCAGCGTTGTAACAGATTACCTAAAACTGATCTCTTATAACTATCGTGACATGTGGTGCTCATGTGTCATAGTTAAATTAGTCTGCTCTCTTCTCCTTTTCCGTCCAACGATGAGCACCATGGCTCCTCAACTTTGGAGGAGAAATGGTAGTAATTGCTAGCACAAATAGAACTACACGCCTACCGTTCTTTGAAGAATAACTAGGGACGTGTTTGTTTGCACAGGCTATGACGGGAATAGATCAAGCGGTGCAACCGCGTGTCTGTGTTTCTGGATGCATCGTGGGCAGGTCCGATCTGCCACGTGCTTAAAGCACCATGGAGCCTAGTTGTTGGGAGGTTTGTTTACTACAGGTGCTTGGTGGGTGTGGCACCGACACTACTCCAACGCAGGAGTGGGTGGTAAGTGGGGTTGGGCTGAGGTGTGGGGCCCACAACACTTCTAGACCAACTAATAACATATGTACAAATGTCAAATCAATAGATACAAGTTCACCAAACAAAAAAAGTTGCATCAGTCTACCCCTTCCTTGAAATGCCCTGACTCTACTCGTTGTCGGTACAGGCCAACCTAGTATAGGCAAACAAAAAGGCCCTAGGCCTCCCTCTAACCTGCTGCATGAAGTATGATGTGGAGTGTTGCGTGGCGGTGTGGGAGCACGATGAGCAACTGACGAATGTGATCATTTGGACTACGCCCCAAGGGGGTAGCCATGGCGGCTTCTAGGTCGGATGACCACAAGCGCATATGTGTGCCTTGTAGACCGTGGCGTCATATTGTATGACGTCCGTTGTGGCGTTGTGGAATGGACGAACGAGCCACACATCGACATACTTGTGGTGGGCAGCGTCAAGGGAGCGGATTGATGGCGTGATGTCGTCTAGCATTAGAGGGACGGGGTGGGACCCAAGGATAGGAGAGGAGAGATTGTCTCGTAGAGAGGAGGATCGAATTAGGAGATGTCCTAAAAACATATGGAATTGATAGGAAGAGGGTGTTTGGACGGCTTCAATTTTCCGAACGCAATGTGACTAGGCCCGAACGGCCCAACAATCTTTCGTCTCCATCCACTGAACAGGTTCTTATCAGGACCGGGCTTCTCTCCCTAATCTCTTAGACTCCCATCTGATTTTCTTTCTTGCAATTCGCTTTCGGCGCCACGCACTCGAGTTCCCCGCAACGCATAATCCAAATCTGGGCTGGCGGTTTCTCCACCACGCTTCTCATTGACCGCCACCCTCTCCACGCGCCCTCACCAACTTTGGTCCCTCTCCGGTGATAGCTCCGACTGGAACAACGAGCAAGCAACAACCTCTCTCTCGCGTGTGTCCACCTTCCTCCATCGGCAAGTAGGCGTATTACTGAGCCCATCCGTTGCTACTATCTTCACACTCCAAGCCGGACATCTAGTCTTTGCTCGTGGAGGCCTAGATCCACACCCTCCTCTTTGGATATAGGGCTGCGGTTTGCTCAATATACGTTTTTGGGGATGTTGTATTTGTTGTTTCTCTATGTTGTATCAGAAGATTTCTCATATTTCCATAATAAATTCAGATGTTTGAAGAGATGGTCTCTCTGTTGTTGCAATAAAACTACATGTTGCGTTTCATGAATGTTTGGTGTTGTATTAAATGATGATTGTTTGGTGTTGCAGATTTTGGCATGTTGATTAGAGATGTCGCATCTCCTTTTATTTTGATGTTTAGTAGCTGGCTATTAGGTGTTGCATTTTGTTGGTTTTCCATGTTGTAGTAAACAAAATGAGATGTTATAATAAATAATTCTCATGTTGCGATAATAAAACCGAGATGTAATAATCGATTATTTTGCCTATTGATTAACCATTTTTTTTGTTGTTCCTAAGTGCAGCTTCTATTGTTGAGATTAGATCGTTTTGATGTTGCAAAAGCAGGGTCTTTTTCTCCTATGTTGCAACATTTGCTTTTATGATCTTCTCATAGCAACTCATGGATGTTGTGGCGAGATGTCTTGCTTTGTTTGAGAATCTTCGCATGGAACATGTTGTGAGGGGATATAAACTAATCATTTTGCTCTTATCTCTGGCTTCTATGCGATTTTATCGTTTGATGTTGTAGTACAAATATTTATTTATCTCACCCTTTTTCTTGTCTCTCTCTCGTGTGCCGGATGTGTGCGACAGGCACATGGCAACAAGAGAACCCAAATCGTCGTAGATGCTCGAGCTTTGGGCCCGTTAGGTGCGGTAAGGGATGGGGTGCAGGGCGCGACAAAGGATGGGGGCGCAACGTCGTGCCACACGCTCCGGTTGCGGAGGAAGTCGTGCGGCAAGGGACTGGGGCGCTACGTCACGGCGCACGCTCCTGCTGCGGAGGAAGTTGTGTGATATGAGCTTGGGTGCTCGAATTGGATGACCGAGAGCTGCGTCCGGATGCCGGACATCGGCCAAGGTCCGGACGTCTGGGCAATAGCAATGCCAAAAATATAAGAAAAAAATATGTGGTGGGAGATTTGATGAATCTATCTCTTATATTGCAAAATTTTAAGGATAAAACGAGAGGATATGATATCTGTTGGAGTTTGAATCGGGGCGCTCCAACAAGATGTCAGCTAGCTCATCGATATAGTATAGGATCACGATCCATCTACCAGATAGCGTTGGAATAGTAAAACCTCATCCAAGCCAGAATCTTATAATATTAATCCATGACCCATTTACCAGATAGCGTCATCAAGCTCACGTAATAAACAAGTAAAGAACTAACTTTATTCAACTGTATATAAGTGTGTAGCATGAGGCACAGTCATAAACATACACAACCAACGAATAACAACCACTATTGACTTTTCAACGTATCAACTCCACTCTGATCTCTTCACTGAAAGCCGATCACCTGCTCTGCTCCACAAGGCGACATGAATGGTCACACCTCACTCGTGCTGCTCTCAGTGGCAGTACTGGCGGTACCAGCAGCAGCGGCTGAACCCGGCGTCCCCGTCCCCGACGACGTTGCCGCGGCTGTGGAGCCACCACAGCAGGTTGGTCAGCGAGTTGCCATCATCATGGCCATTGAGTGCGCGGGTCTTGGTCAGCGCCGCCTCCTTGTCGTAGATCCCCTCCAGCGCGTACACGAAGCCCTTCCAGCCTTCGCCGACGCCGTCCCTCGCCAGCGCCGGGAGCGTCCACGCCACCAGATCCTTGACGAACGCCACGTCCGGGAACAGCGCCTCGCTGATGGGCAGCACGGGCAGCAGCTGGATCCCGAGGCGGCACTCCTTCCACTCGGGCGGCGCGAACCACAGCCCGCTGTCGCGCTTGTTCGCCCACAGCACCCCGACGACGCGGTTGTTCCCGCTGAAGTCGTCCTCGTAGATGCCCTCCTTCCCGGACGTGCCACCACGTCTGCGCCGCCAGCATCTCCAGCGCCGTCAGCGTGGCGCCCACGGACACGAGGTGCGCGTCCCCGTAGCTGAGCCCCACCAGCGCCGCCGAGTAGTAGGCGTTGACGGCCTCGCTGGTGCTCTCCTGGTTGCGCCCGTCGGCGAACTCCGTCAGGCCCCGCCCACGAGTGCAGCTTCCAGAGGTCGAACATCCGCAGCCGGGTAAAGCTGGCGCCGGCCTTGTTCCGCGACAGCGTCGCGAAGTCGGCCACCATGGAGTAGGCCTGCGGCATGTACTTGCGGCCCCAGCACGGGTCGATCTTGGCCAGCACCGCGATGGCGTAGAGGAAGTAGCCCAGGTGGTAGTGGTGGTCGTTGTAGATGCCGAACCCGAAGTCGGCGCCGGGTCCTTGAGCCCCTGCAGCGTCACCAGCCCGCCCCATTTGGCGTCGTAGAAGAAGCCGTTCCCCTGGAAGCTGCCGTCCAGCCACGGCGTGACGGCGGCCTTGAGGTACTGCTGCACCGCGGGGATCACGTCGGGGCACCCGACCTCCTCCGCGATCAGCGCCAGCCGCGCCGCGCGCGCGATGGCCCTCCCGTAGAAGTAGGACGAGGTGGTGGTGACCGCGGTGGACGCGAGGCCGGCCACGTCGGCGCGGAGCGCGGCCACGACCTCGGCGACGCCGTCCTCGCTGACGCCGCGGGTGGAGTGCCATGTCGGGGACACCGGGTCGGTGCGCAGAACCCAGGCGTCGCCGACCACGCCGACCATATCGCCGTCGATGCTCCGGTAGCGGCAGTCGTCGAGCACCCGCACGGCGCAGTCGTCTTCGGCGAGCAGGCGGAGGTGGAGCGGGTGCGCGAGCATGAGCAGCTCCCCGGGCCCGTCCTTGCGCCAGGCGTAGTCGACGCAGAAGGGGCGGTTGAGCGCGGCGTGGCCGGCGGTGGGGAAGCAGCGGCTGTAGCGGTCGAGGACGGGCTCCATGGACGCGTCGGGGAGGTAGGCGACCCGGATGGCGCCGGCGAAGGCGGGCGCCGAGAGCTGCGAGGTGGTGGCCTGCGCGAGGCGGATCGGTGCGGACGCGTAGAGGAGGAACGTCTGGCCGCTGTTCATCCGGAGGCGCCACTTGGTCCCCGAGTCGTCGCAGCAGGCGACGTCGAGGAAGGCGTGGACGGACGCGACAGAGACGTCCACGGGCCCCGCCGTGGTGGTGACGGTGACGTAGGGGCATCCGCGGACGAGGTGCGCGCGGAGGGACGGGGAGACGTCGAGCGTGACGGAGAGGTCGTCGAAGGCCGAGACGGAGTGGCGCTGCGCCGTGCTCCCGGCGGCGTCGGAGACGGTGACGTCGGCGACGAACGTCTGGATGACGAAGGACGGCGAGTGGTTCCGCGACGGGTAGCAGACGTCGAGGGCGGCGCCGCCGGGGAGCGGACGGGTAGGGGTGGATGTACTCCGGCTGGTCCCCGTTCTTGAGCACGAAGTTCTGGAAGAAGGAGTTGGTGGGGAGCGGCGCGGCGAGGAGCGGCGGCGCGAAGAAGCGGACAGGTCGGGCACCACCGTGGACGTGGCGCGCGGGAACACGTGGTGCGGCATGGTGGTGGCGGGGGCGAAGGGGAAGGGGAAGCTCCTCCTCCGGCGGCTGCGGCGGGATCGAGACGGGCGGCGGAGGGGAGGCGGACCGACGGGAGGGTGGGCCTGGGCCTGGGCCGGGAGAAGGCGAAAGCGCGGCTTGGAGGTGACGATGCGGGAGAGGTGTGGCCCAGCTTCTTCGTCCACTTCCGCATCTCGCCGCCTGCTCGGGCTGGCTCTTTATACTTCCGGCGTGGTGTCGGTTGGGCTGGGCTTTGACTGGGCCAACGCGGCGAGATCTGACAACAAACAATCCTCGGGAGACAGGTCGGCGTGTTCCTGCGTGTCACACGGTACAAACAAACAATAGAGATTTTAAAATCTTGCAAATGGTACGACCTTCAATGGACGGATATGATTAGCGTCACTGGATTTTGTAATAAGCACTGGAACCACGAGACTGAGAGCGACGGCAACATCACTCAAAGCAAGTAAGCACGACGATATACAGAGTGTTTAACTTTGACTGGATCGACAGAGATGATTAGCGGCTAAGCGTTAAAAAACGTGAAAACACATTTGAAGGAAGGAATGATTTTACTATAGTATTTTCTTAGCACGCGAGGCCGAGGATAATTGTTGAGTTGAAGCAAAGAGGCCGGGAGGAAACGACAATGAACAGAAACACACGAATCTGAAAAGAGACACGGCCGGGCGTGGATAACGTGGAGCGGTTCCGGCGTCCTACCTCGTTAACGATGAGATCAGGGACGACGCTGGCCTTCGGTTGGAGTGGTTGCCATGGAGCTGTGGCCTGTGGCCGTGGGGGTGATTGATTACCCCAGGCCGTGGGGTAGGAAGACGCAGCGCAGCAGCCCAGGACCTGGATGGAAGGAAAGCCCCCGGCCGTGTGTGTCCCGCGTCGTAAGATTTGCTCAGCACGGGCACCGGCGGTTGGCGACGCCAGGAAACGTGTCTCGGGCGTCGATCTGATGTGATGTCCTCCCGGGCGGGCGAGGGAAGCAAGGGTGATGGGCTTGCCGTGGCGGCGAATGCTTGCCCGCGAAGCCAGCGGCAGAGCCAAGACGGCCGGCAACCGCAACCGCAACCGCAAGGGTGCTCGTTGGTCGTTGCTTCCTTCGTTCCGGGGCGACACGACGTTGTCTTTGTCTCTGGTTGGAGTTGGACGCGCGGCGGCAAGGAAGAAACCCGTCACGTACCTGCTCTGCTTGTTACAGCGAACACGCGCCAGTGTTCCGATCCCAGCAGGGCGCAGCAGCTGCCGTCGCCGGTTGCCAGTCGCGCGTACATCGACGGCGAAGCAGCCTTCGGTGTTCGTTTTTTTGTTGTTACCGAAGTTGGCTTGGTTGGGGCAACCACAAGCAAGCAAGTACTCACCTACGATAGGTTGGCAGTGGTGTTTGATCCGAGAACTAAAGTTTAGCGTCACATCACATTGGACGATGCTAATAAGAGAATTAAGAATGAAGTTAGTTATAAAACTAATTGCATGATGGAGACTAATTTACTTGAGGCAATTTACTAAGTCTAATTAATCCATCTTTAGCACATGTTTATTATAGCACTACATTGTCAAATCATGCACTAATTAGATTTAATAGATTTATGTCGCAAATTAGTTTCCATCCATGTCATTAGTTTTTAAATAAGTCTATTTTAATACTCTAAATTAGTGTTTAAACATCCGATATGACAATGAGGCTAAAGTTTAGTCTGGGTATCAAGTAAACATAATAAGCAGAGTGTTCTGTTTTGCTTTTCTCCAACTCAAAATATATGTGGGAGGAGGAAAAGCTATGGGAGAGGAAAACTGATTAAACTTTATATAGTTTGACTAAGCATAGATATAAGTTCTGTTTTGGAGTCAACTTCCGAAGTAGTAACAAGTGGAGCTACAGCTTGCAAAAAAATCTATGAACAAAGATCTACCTAACTTGGAACGTGCAAACGCATCCGTTCCATGACATCCAACTGAATCTCTTGGTTAAAAAATCCGACTTCCAAGTAGGTCAACTTCTACGGCAGCTTTAATTTAGGCAAATGAATAAAGGTTCAAGTTTGCAATACTTATACTTGCAAATTCTTCTGGATCCATCGAGCACAAGTTTATCTTATTAAGGGCATGTTTGATCCATTTCTCTAAACTTTAGAGATCTTAAAGTTTTAGAACACTTTAGCTCACTTTTGAGCTTCCAAAGTTCTAATGTGATGTTAATGTGACGTGGATAAAGTTTAGAGCTAACTTTAGAATAATTTCAACAGTTTGTTTAAATTAGTAGGCAAATTCCTTTATGTAGCTATTTTGTAAAATAGAAAACTTTTTTTTAAAAAAGAGGTCCACAACAGCTTTGTTATTTTACAAAAGTCGTGATAGCGAAGGCCCATTGTTAGCAATATATGGTCACCGAAAATCAAGGGATATAGTCTTCCTATTTTACGAAGTTAGATAACACGTCTCTTTGAAGCCTACTGCCGGTGTTTTGAGTTGCC